>CM064582.1:62765171-63376794 GCA_032716605.1 Paralithodes platypus
ATCTCCAATGAAATCATCATCACAACTGAACCAGTTGACTTAGAGAGCTCTACTTAACGCCATTCTACAGGTACGAAACACATCTACGCTTGGGGATGCACGGGAATGCGGAAGCAAGCAAAATAACAAAGATGCGGTAGCCTAGGCGTAGACGTTTTTCGGCCAAAATCCCCGGATTTCGGGGAATATATATGAAATACATAGCCGGGGCTGGAGGGTTAACACAAAATGATCAACCAGTGCGAATACAATCTTTTATTACGAGTCGGGTGGCAATATGGGTTAAATCCGGGGAGTTTTCTATTAGTGCGGCCAAAATTTGTACAGTGCGATAAATTTCCCGCCTGACTCGTTGCATCACTGGTGTTTGAGCAGCTTGGGCATGGAGGGAGGCTTGTCAGTCAGACATTTTTTCCCCCGTACTGTGTAACGCTATCTCGCATTCTCGGGTTTGTGATCATATCAAGTGTAGAATTTTAAAGTCTAATTTACCATTGATACGCTATACAGTATTTATCATCAACATTTGTATTTGGTATGTTTGTGTCAGTATAAATAACGATATAAGGAAAGATATGTGTGCTATATGGAGGACCGATCGCCCAATTATGTTTTTTCCCATAGGATATGTTGTTCACATAGTGCGAATTCACATAGTGTAATGCACTGTATCGACCAATTTCTCGCACTATGCGGGACCAAGCTGTAGTTTTATTGTTTACCTCTCCCTCTGTCCTTCCACCTCGCTCTCGTACACCCTCTTAGTCATTCTCTTGCTTCCCATACGTTCCATATGGCAGAACCATCTCAAGGTGCTCCTTTTCACACTTTCCAGCATATCTACCTCCACACCACACCTCCCTCTTACTTCCTCATTCGTCTGTCTATCCCTCCATGTTGCACCCTCTCCCGCACTTCTTCATCCATACTCCCATCCTTACTAAGCACACTGCCCAGATACTTAAATGAGCTGACAATCTCCATAGCCTGACAATTCAACTTTACCTCACACTCTGTGGCTTCACCCCTTTCGAAGACCATAACCTTGCTCTTCCCCGAATTTACCTTCAGATTCCGTCATTCGCACACTGTTCCAAACATATTTAAATATTGTGTCATGCCCCAGCCAGGATTCGAACCCAGGCCAGTAGTGCAGCACTCCAGCACCAGACCCTTCAACTCCCATTCATTATTGCTCATCACAACAGTATCATCAGCAAACAGCAGTACAGGTAGCTTTCACTCGTTTCCCTCCCTAATCAGCGATACACCAACATCCACTGCTCTTCCATGTATTTCTTTCATGACTCCATCCATATATACAGTAAACAACCACGGGGACATCACACACGTTTCAACCCAACATTCAGATCAAAGAACTCGCTCTGCTCATTTCTCCACATATACAGCCGCCTTTGCACCCTCATACATGCTCTTCACTGCTTTCAGCAACTTGCCATCTACTCTGTATATTTTAAGTACTTTCTACATACGATACCTTCTCTATCCACTCTGTCATAGGCCTTCTCCAAGTCCATAAAGGCAACATACAGCTTTTGTTGCTTCTCCAGATCTATCTATCTATCTATATGCTCAGGCCCAATCCCCAGATATATCTCCACAACACATTTCAGGGTAAAAATCTGATCTACACATCCTCTTCCCTTCCTAAAACCGCCCTGCTCATCACCTATCCATTTCTCCGTCCTCGCTCTCACTCTCTCAATCACTACCCTACTGTACACCTTCCCTACTACGCGTAGAAGACATATTCCTCGGTGGTTACCACACACTCCTGTTTCCCCTTTACCCTTATATAGGGGGACTATTATGCCTGTCTTCCAGTCATCAGGTGCACTCCACTGATATTTCCGATACTCAAGATACAAATAGTGACTCTCTTCCCCCTCAAGACAACTTCCGTGTCGTGAGGAACAACGTTTGCCCCAAGACCAGGAAACACATACCGATTACCGAGTGTCAAAACCGTTTCCAGATACTCACAGACTCAGATGACGAAGAGGAAATAGAAGAAGTCCGGCTCGTGGGAGACTCGATGATACGTGGTCAGCTCACAGAGTTTTGCGCCAGGGCACCTAAGACCAGGAAGCGTTTCTGTATCCCTGGTGGTGGTGTGGACGACGTAGTTGCAGCAGTTGACGAAGTATCAAAGCTGGCCCCTGCTAATACAATGTACGTCATCCACGTTGGATCCAACGATGTACAGCGAACCCAGTCGGAAGATTTGCTTTTAAAGTACAGTAGGGTCTCACATAAAACGAGTTTATGGTCGATAAACGAGGGCGTTTTATGCGATTTCGTTTTATGTGAACACAGCATTTTGGTGGCGCAATATCGTCAATGTTCACTGTAAGCGAAAATTTTCGTACAAAGCGAACGATATTTCGTACGTTTTGTACGATATTTCGGCGCTCTATATGAAAACTCCTCGGATTTGCCCCACTTTGGCGGCGGACTCGTTTTATGTGATCACATTCGTTCTGATCGAAAATTAAATATTAATATTTTAGGTCGGTCGTTTTAATCGAGACTCGTTTTATGCGAACACGTTTTATGCGGGACCCTACTGTACCAGCAGCTAATCAAGTCGTTTAAGGAGAAGTCATCAAGGATCATCGTCTCAGGAATCGTCCCCCGGCTCGGTGTAGAGAGCCGATTTTACAACATAGCCACCAGCACAAATCGTTGTCTAGCAAACCTCTGCAGGAAGGAGAACGAGGGATTTGTCGACACCTGGGACAATTTCTACTACGATGACTATTTGTTTTCGGACGATGGAGTTCATCTGAACCAGGTGGGAGCAGCACGTTTTGGGCGTCTTCTCAACGATGCGGTGAAGGATTTTCGGAGAAGAAATCGACTCAGCACAGGACAACCAGGAAGGAGGACCGAAGACAGCGAGGACGGCAACCTACAAAGGAATTAAATACTAATCCGTCAAGAACCGCGAATTTGGATAAAGCTCCACCAACACGACCCAAATTCAAAACCGCCAGGGATAACGACCAAGGACCGAGGACAGCCATGAATGTAAATGTAGATCCGACCAGAACCAAAAATTCGATGAAAGAACGTTCTGTGAGTTCTAAAACCGCAACTTTAAAGGTTTTCTATGCAAACGCAATAAATTTTCAGATTTAGAGGAACTAGTGTTTACAGAAAATTATGATGTGATTGGCATAACAGAAGCTTGGCTCAATACAGAAGATAGAGACTTTTTAGCAGAGTATTCACTTCCCGGTTATGTAATGTTTGAGAACAGCCGAATAAATAAAAATGGAGGTGGCGTTTTATTTTATATCAAAGAAAGTCTTAACCCGACCCTCGTGTCAAAACCTCAAATTGTGAACGTCGACACATCTTTTGTGCTAATAAAGAATAATAAAGGTACAAAAATAATACTTGCATTAATATACAGACCTCCAGCTCAATCAGTGCAAACTGACCGAGAAATTTACGAACAAATTGCAGATGTAAGTAACTCACAAGATACCGTAATTTTTGGCGACTTTAATTTACCTGTGACCAAGTGGGGCGATACTCTTACTTCACACTCCGGACATGACTTGTATACAAACTTGCAAGAGAGTTCGCTTTATCAATTTGTTTGAACGCCGACCCGTGGTAATAACGTTCTTGACATTGTACTTGCAACAAAAGAAGAATTGATAGAGAATTTGAATGTTGGTGATGAATTCAGTAACAGCGACCATCGTACGATAACTTTCACCTTAAAGTTTACTAGTAACGAACCAAATAGTAGCATCGAAAAGTCCCTAATTTCAAGAAAGCAAACTTCCATAAACTTAGAGCTATGTTTAAAGAAACTGACTGGAGCTTTTTAATTAACAATAACGACATAAATACATCTTGGAAGTTATTCGAAACCACTTACCTAAAAGCAGTGCAAGACTGCATACCATCGAAAATACGGCGTCCAGGCCATAATAATAAGCCCAAATGGTGGAATAAAGATATTTCAAACTGCCTGCTTGCTAAAAAATTGCTAATGATAGATTAAAATCCTCACAAAATGACGAAGAACGGGTGAAATTTGTAGAGCTACGACGCAAAGCCAAAAAGTTAATTAAGCAAAGTAAAAAGACCTTAGAGTTACATATTGCGAATCAAAGTAAAACAAACCCGAAAGAATTCTATAGTTATATCAGAAAGAAAAAAGTAGTTACTTCAACTGTTGGACCGTTAGTCGATGAAAATGGAGAATACACCAAAGACGAAGTACAAATGAGTAATGCCCTCAATACCTTCTTTGCATCAGTTTTTACAACAGAAGACCTCAGTGATATCCCTACACCATCGCCGATTCAGATTAATAATTCAGATGTTCTAAGCAATATCACCGTTACAGAGAGAGAAGTATTGAATTGTTTAGATAAACTCAAGGTAAATAAAACGCCAGGACCTGATACAATCTCGCCTAGAGTTCTAAAGGAAGCTAAGGATGAGCTCTCCAAACCACTGACATTACTATTCAATAAATCCTTGCAGTCTGGAACTATGCCTGATCAGTGGAAGCTAGCCAACGTAACACCGATATTAAAAAAAGGCAGCAAATCCCTACCCAGTAACTATCGTCCAATTAGCTTAACCTCAGTTGTATGTAAAATGCTAGAAACGGTCATACGAGACAGACTCGTAAATAACTTAGAGGAAAATAACATACTTAAAGATACTCAACACGGCTTTCGTAAAAAACGTTCCTGTTTAACAAACCTCTTAGACTTCTTCCACGATATCCTCAACCTCTACGATGAGAGTAAAGCTGTAGATATTATATACCTTGATTTTCAAAAGGCCTTTGACAAAGTTCCCCACAAACGTTTACTGCTAAAACTAAAAGCGCATGGAATACAAGACGATATGTTGAAATGGATAGAAAATTGGCTCAGCAACAGAAAGCAAAGGGTAGTCATAAACGGTAAGGCATCTAAATGGACCAATGTAAGCAGCGGGGTACCCCAGGGATCGGTACTAGGACCAATTCTCTTTCTAATTTACATCAACGACATAGATGAGGGTCTCACCTGTACAATCTCAAAATTTGCTGACGATACAAACATTGCAAATAGCGTACTCTCAAAAGAACAAGTTGACGATATGCAACACAATCTAGATAAATTGTCATGTTGGGCCCAAATTTGGCAAATGAGTTTCAATGCGGATAAATGTAAAGTACTACATGTCGGATACCTAAATGAGAAAGCAAACTATTCGATGAATGGCACTCAGCTTAAGAATGTAAACAGAGAAATCGATCTGGGAGTAACAATATCGAGTAACCTAAAACCGTTCAGAAGTTGTTAAGAAGGCAAACAAAATAATTGGCTTTATAGGCAGGTCATTTGAGCATAAATCCAAAGAAGTTATCCTAACCCTTTACAATTCCTTAGTCCGCCCTCTTCTGGAATACTGCGTTCAATCCTGGTGCCCTTATTACCAAAAAGATATAAACAAGCTAGAACGAGTTCAACGTAGAGTTACCAAAATGATACCTAGCCTAAAGAACAAACCATACGAAGAGCGTCTTAGAGAATTAAATCTATTTCCTTTAACCCAGCGCAGATTAAGAGGTGACTTAATTCAAGTGTTCAAAATCATCAAAGGCATCGACAATATGAACTGTAGTAAGTACTTCACTATCGACCAATCTAATTACACGCGGGGAAACGGTTGCAAAATTATTGGTAAATCTTTTAACTCGCACGAATCTAAGAATTTCTTCTTCAATCGAGTTGTCAACTTGTGGAATGGGCTTCCCCGAAACGTTATAGACTGCATCACCGTTGATTCATTTAAACTCCGCCTAGACAAATATCCTCTCATCAAACCCGCGACTGACTGCGTTTGTAAATGAATAACTTTATTTTATCCCCCCCTCATTTACTAACCCATCTGTCCTCTACTAACTTCCTAATCCTGCCACGGACATTAGTTCCAGGGCAGTAATTCCCTTTCCAATGTTCCCTTACCCACTCTAAACCACTGTTTGGACACTTGATCCTCAGTGTTTTGGAGGACAAGCAACCTAGAAGGGTCACTAGATCTGTTGTTGCTTGATTTCCTTTGTACTCCTTTGTACTCCCTTCTTCCATGCTAGTTTGCACATTTTCCATACTCATTTGATCACTATCTCACCACCATACCTCGGCATTTCCCCACACACTCCATCTATTCCTGGTGCTTTCCCCAACTTCACTCTTTTCAGAGCTTTACACACTTCTGACCTACTGATCCCCACCTCCTCCTCGCTCCCATACCCCATCCAACTATGTTTACATTCAGCAATTCATTGAAGTACTCTCTCCATCTTTCTACTCTCTCTTGCTTCTCGGCTAATACTCGCCCAATCTTATCTTTCACACCGTTTCCCTTGCTACCTTCCCTAACTTTCTTGACTTCTTTCCATAACAGTTTCTTACACTCCCTCCATTTTACACTTAGATTCCTTATCTACTCTTCTCTTACTTTCCTTCACTAGTCACTACTCTCTTCACCACTCTTTTTCTCCAAGTATCTCGCTATTTTCTGTCTCTCCAAATCTTCATTCCCTCTACTACCCAACCACTCTCTATACGCTTTCTTCTTGTCTTCCACAGCCATTTTCACCTCGTCTGTCCACCATGCTGTACCTTTCACTCCCCTCCCTCTTCTCCTTACTCCATACACCTCCTCACATGCTGTACAGATCTCTTCCTTAAATACTTTGCTCACCTCCTCTACTTCCTCCATACCTTCCAGGTCAAACCTACCTAGTCATCTTTCTACTGCTCTCCTGAACACCTCCTTGATTTCCTCCTCCTGCAACCTCTCCACCCTCCTCGCCATTCTACCTTCTGCTTGCCTCCCTCCAGCTCTCCTCACCCACTGCTTTTGTATCCAAATTTTAGCTACTACTACATAATGGTCAGACAGACCCCCTCCAATACCCCTATACACCCTAGCATCCAGCACAGATTTCTTCATTCGTTCATCCACACATATATAATCAATCAGTGCCATTCGTTCCACCACTGTCTTATCCTTCCTCCACACCACTTTCCATGTGTACCTGCATGTGTATCATTCTGTGTCGGAAGGTGTTGGCTATCCACAGCCTCCTCCCCACACATACGTCCACAAGTGCACTACCATTCCCATTTACCTCTGACGGTACACTCCACCCTCCCACCACTCCATCAGCTTTCTTATCACCCACCTTCCCATTCATATCCCCAATCAGAAATATTCTTTCGCTCTTGCCAAACTTATCCAGGCACGCCTCAACATTCACCCAGAACTCCTCTTTCTTTCTACAGTTTTATCCTCTGTCGGAGCATACACACACACAACCACCCACGTTTGTATTCCCACTTTCATTCTCACCCACACAATCCTTGAGCCCACAGACCCATAGTCTCTTACATGCTGCTTCCATTTGTTACTTACAAACAAACACGCATCTTCTCTCGCTGCTCCCTCACTCACTCCAGCACACACACCTATTCCACACTCCCACTCTCTCACATCTGTAGACTGTACCCCTCCATTTTGTCTCAGTCATTCCACATACGTCCAGCCTGGCATTCACTAACACTTCCAGGACCTCTCTCTCTTTTGTGTCTTAATTCAAGCCTCTTAAATTCTAAGTCGCTATTCTAAGACTGTCCATGGTAGGTTGGGGTTAGTCAACATTAGGTCCATACACATCCGAGGCTGTTAGTTCGTGCATCGTTGCAGTAAGTATTTTTAATGGGTGGGGGGTCGCAAGCCCACCGACCCAACCTCTTTAGTCGCCTTTTACGACACGCAGGAGGCACATGGGGCATATTCTATTCCCTTAATTAACCCAAGGGGAGTACATATATATATATATATATATATACTATATATATACCCAGTACTGTATATATTGTAATGAGAGAAGCAGCGTGGTAGCAGAGACAGCAGTAGAAGGAGGGAGGAGAGAGAGAGAGAGAGGAGTTCTCAATCTACACCGATAGCAGGGTGTCGGGTGACACAAACAAGCGAGCCGTGGGAACCCTCCACCACCTGTACACGTGGTGTGGAGCCGTGGGAACACTCACCCCCACGAGAACAGGAGGCCTCTATCAAATATTTTGTGTGACTCTGTTATATAGGCTAGTGTGACTCCATATTTCTTGCCGAAAGTAGAGCTTGGGTAGGAGATGTGTGTTGGGAGGGAAGAGTTAAGAGTCAGTGTGTGCTGGAGCGTCTGAGTGGATGGGTGTGGAGGAAGCAACCCCTTCACCCTGGTCTGGGTGTACCCCTGGGCATGCATGTCCCCTGGTTTGTGTGTTAAGGCAAGTAGGTAGTGTACTGTTTTGTCCTTTGAAGGGGAGATGAGACAGCATAGGTACATTATTGTGTATGTGTAACGAGCCCTAGTGTATGTGAGGAGCTCTGCGTTTTATGGTGTATTGTGTATTGGGTAACGAATACTGATTAGTGTTCTTAAGGGGACCGACCGGTTAATTTAGGCTTAAAAAACTCGAAATCCTGAAAATGCCAATAGGTGTTTACTCAACAAGAATCAACATCCCTTCATAAGCCAGTGAAATGTTATTAGTGAAAACCCATTGGAAATAGTTGTTTTTTATGTTTTCCAAACTTTTCCTGTAATTCTAAAAACGTTATATAGCGAACTTTGAAATTAACATGCTCAGTAACTACTGGTCGTACGAGGAGCATACCTATATAAATCGAAAGAGCGTAAGCTACTCTACAACCTCCCATACGCTTTATCTTCTACTTTGCCATGTTCCTGCGTAAAATATTGTAAATCTAAAAAACAAAAGTAAAAATGTTCACCTAATTACCTTAGACTTTCACCTGTTTTTCTCAGAACCTATATTGCCGCACTATCGGATGTTACTCTAGTAATTTAATTGTTTTCACAATATGTCGTCAAAGTTGTAATTTTCTATAAATATATTCGCCTGAATCCGTAATCACCTAAATCGAACAAATACACAAAATATATAAAATGTTTTTTATAGAAACTACAGATACACCTTTTGTGAGTTGTTTGATCACATAAAACATGTGCTATGGGGATTTCTGTAGGAGTTTATCATTTTCTGCAGTGCTATGATTTTCAACGTTTTTTTTACCTAAATTGCAAGAAAAAAGAAAAAAGATATATACAGGTATATATATATATTTTTTTTTTTTATCTAGTTTTATGGTCATATACACCTGTGCCAAATTTAATTTAAATTGAAACTAAGACCTGGAAGTTTGTAATTAACCGGTCGGTCCCCTTAAGTCTACACGTCGTCCGAGCGTGTTATCTGGTGATATTATATGGTATCATATATCGGTCCGTAATTGAGTGTGATTCAGTTTACTATTCAGTGTGCTAAGTGTTGATTAACCGTTGTCTTCAAATGTTCTTTTTGTGTAGTGTTCATTCCTTGTAACGAGTGCATTTACTCGAAGCCTTCACTCGGCACTTAGCCAACTATTATTCTTTGCCTTGATTGACTGAATTATAATGCTTATCAACCTGTTCGTTTTCCCTATTTATTTATTATATAGAATAGTTTACCGTATAGTTTACTGATATTATATCATTTGTAGGCACTTTTTAGTTAGAAATATTGGCTTTCACATTGTATTTTTGTTAGTTGTACAAGTAAAATGTATCTCACTGTTATTATGAAGTTATAGTTTATCACTTTATACAGATATTATTTCTATCTATCTATCTATTGCCTGACGCCGTGATCCCCGAAGGGGTGGCCACGAACGAACCGCCCCATGCACCTCTGTCCCCAGTCAGTCGACGCCCCTCCCCCCAACCAGCACCGCCTTCGTTCATGTAGTTCCTCACTCCATCCTTCCACCTCATATTCGGTCTACCTCTCCCCCTCTGTCCCTCCACCTCGCTCTCGTACACCCTCTTAGTCATTCTCTCGCTTTCCATACGTTCCATATGGCCGAACCATCTCAAGTTGTTCCTTTTCACACTTTCCAGCACATCTACCTCCACACCACACCTCCTTCTTACTTCCTCATTAGTCTGTCTATCCCTCCATGTAACTCCGCAGATATTATTTACACTTAGTATTTACACTTGGTTTAGCATCTTTTTCGCAGTCTTTTTTATACACTTAGAAGTGTTCAAGGGTGTGGTACTGGATGAAGCAGTCCGGGTGACACAGGGCAACATTACACTGCCTGCAGAAATTGGTGGTGTCAACACGCATAGGGCTCCTTCGTGTCGTGTTGCGACACACATGACACCGCCTGCGGGGTCTCACCTGGGCTTGAGTGGCTGGCACATACGTGGGGAAATGGCGTTCAGTGAGTCTGGCAATCCCTTCTGCTGCTGGCTGACGATGTGCTGGTGGTTGCGGGTTGCGGGGTTGAGTCATGTATTTATTGGTGGCTCCTTACGTCAATGACGTAAGAGCCTATGGTAATATGGCCTCGTTCCGGGCTCCTCTGAGCCCGGGTTAATCCTGATCACTACGGTCGAGAACCAATATCTTCTTAGGGGGTACCCCTTAATCATTCCTAAGGTACGTCATTGAGACGGAGCCACTGAAAAGTGAAAAATAAAAGAAAAAAGGGATAGTACAGTTCAAACGCCGCGCCACTTGCGCATTCAGATCTTCCTCTGTTCCCATGAGCATGCCTTGAAATCCCAGTTGGCCTTGAACTGGCCTCTCTCGTCCGTAGGCCATAGGAGGCAGACAAAGTTTTCTTATCTCCACCACAGTGTTTATATAGCCCCTCTTCGACGCAAAATCTTTGTCCATAGTGAGTTTTTGTGCAGTTGTAATATAATATGCGTCTAAGAAAGTATGTATATGGACTAATTTTCACTTGTAAGCCTGTGAAGTAAGATCTTTCGTCTGGCTGGCCTACGAACGTGCCATTCAAGAAGCCACTTTCCACAGAGCCGCTAACTATTATGTTTTATCTCGTTTGTTCGTATCATACGAACCTCGGCTCTATAGCTGCAGTGTCTTAGTGTTCTGTAAATTTGTTTTTAAAGTGTAATTCGTCAGTTTTCTCTTAAGTATCATGTTATATAAAGTGCCCTATCCTTTTTAACTATATCGGCTGACAGTAACCTCTGGTTGTGCCCTGGCCAGGGTTTACTCGTCACGCCACCGAAATTGTTTATTGGGGACAAAAGTGCTTTCATTACTTACATTCAAGTCTCTTTTAATTTAATTCGTTTAGACAGTAACCTCTGGTTGTGCCCTGGCCAGGGTTTACCCGTCACTCCACCGAAATTGTTGATTGGGGACAAAAGTGCTTTCATTATTTACATTCAAGTCTCTTTTAATTTAATTCGTTTAGTTCCCACTCTAGTCGGTCACGAATCACTCATCATATTTATTACCTTCAAGTTTTTGTCACATGACAGTGTTTCCTTTAAACCAGCATTACATCAACTATGGATCGAAATTGTATTAACCCGCGGGTACTGCTCGTCTAAACATTCGTATAATATAACTTTATTTTCCCAAGTTATCATGAGCTCCTATTCCCAATGAGTACCCATAATAATATCATAGTTGACCTTGTCCCTCTACAATGAAAAACTGATGTGGGACATGCTGATAATATTCCAATTACCCAGGTAACCTAAACCCATCACAAAAGGGTCCAGTACCAAGGCCCGGACACCGGGACCGCCAGCAGGGTGGCAGTCCCGAGTGCCCGATCAGGCGGAAGACACCAGAATACCATTTAAGACCAAATTCCCAGTTTGATAAAATTCCAATTACCCAGGTTACCTAGACCCATCACAAAAGGATCGGGTACCAAGGCCCGGACACCGGGACCGCCAGCCGGGTGGCAGTCCCGAGTGCCCGATCAGGCGGGAGACACCAGAATACCATTCAATACCAAATTCCCGGTTCCCGAATCATTATCTCAACAAACCCCGGTCCCCAAGACCCGGGTTTCAAGACTGCCGGGTAGGGAGACCCACCCAAACAGGCGGACAACACTATCTTACCATACACTCATATTTTCCCCGGTTATCCTAGCCCTCATTTCGATGAAACTAGGACACCAAGACCCGGCTACCGGGACTACCGAGTATGGCTCTAAAGTCCCGGGTACCCGGATGGTCGGGAACGACATTACTACCATATAAATATAACCCAAGACTCCCGTTTTTTTTCCCTAGGACTTATATTTATAAAGCCAGAGCACCAAGACCCGATACCGGAACTACCGAGTATGACAACAGTCCCGGGTACCCAGATATCCCCAGACTAGAATAGGTCTTGATAACCCACAACACCCGGCCGGATACCATCAAGCTATGGACCGGGTACTCTAACACTAGGCTAGTCCTAAGCCTATCCCAACAACACCAGGTACCCTAAGAGAAGGGCCCCAAATACAGGACTCAAATAGAAATTATTACTGGGTACTCTTGGTTAGACCATACTATAGTAGGCTAATTAACCTCATACATGTTAAACAATATTTAACAAAACGTTCAGAATTAAATCAAATACGAGAACTTATGATAAACACGTCTGTATAACCAATTAAATTAAAGCAAATCATGCAAGGCTAGACCTTAGTCCTAGCCCAAACCAAGTAAACCTAATAAGAACGATGCTTATCTCATTATGCAACATTGACTCCGTGATATTTCAACAGGCTCAGGCAAGACACGACACTACAGAGGAGGAGCTCTGATCATCAATTAGACCTACTCCCTCCATACCAAGAGATACCACAACAGGTCCGGTACATTATCCCGGACTTCAAGCCCTTGACACCCCTAGCCAAGCCACCTGTGGGCCCCGGCCCACACCTAACAAACTTGCAATATCAGGTCAGTCTACGAGTCAAATCTTTAAACGTTTGTTCTGGTCCACCGGCTAAGATTATTCCCACTATTTACATAATTTAATTAATTTACAGGGATAGGCCTACGTACAAAATTTTAGTTTTTCAGGAAACAAACACAAATTGTCTCCCCTCTCTAAAAGAATCCTTTTGTTTTCTTTTCTCCCCTCTCGTCAGGGCCTACATGCAACCATAGAAGAAAGCTAAGGTGCAACAAACAGAAGTCCTCATCCTGGAAGACGATTTCTCCTTCAGAGGGTTCTCCTCCCCGGAACCCTCACCAGCCTACATGGACAGTATCACAGTACATGAAATGGACCCTCCCGAGGACTCAACCCTATGCTCAAGCAGGGATTGCACCACATTATCCCTTACAGCTCATAATCTCTGCCCCTATCATGCTATGTGTATTGATAGGACAAAAGCTAGGTGGAACCCTAAAGTTTGTGACAGGTGTAATTATTACATAGCTAAGTTCCATAACCCACTTTCTACACTAGCCCCCGACACATGTAAGAATATTCTGAAAGCTGTGTGGCATGCGGTAAAATCGTATATTTCAGGTACAGTACATTGAAGAAACACCCAGAAATTGCAAACCCACAATTCGTAAAATTCTTAGAGATATCCGTAGCTAGATCCCGTAGCTCTTCCTCATCACACGACAGGAAAAAGTCACATTCTAGCAAGAAGAGAGAGAGGTCAACCAGCCCCCAGTCGCCCAGTAAAAGACACAAACATACAAGGAAACCCCATGCCAAAGAACCACCATTCATCCAGACTGAACCAGGCTCTGAGGAGGTCAACCCCTCCCCACTATCCCTAGACAAGTGGGCGGACTCTATGGATCAACAATTTGAACTAACCCCCTTACCTACCTCTACCGAACCAGCTCCCCCTCATACAATCAAGATATGTACAAGAGCGGAAATACATACCCCAAGAGACTTATCTTACCACCATCCTTCACATCCAACAGCCCAATCACATTCCACTCTGACAGACCCAGACCAAGTAGGGTACAGTACATTTGAAGAAGATCAAAATACAATACCCCCTGAGGAAACCCAAGACCCCTACGATTTGGCCGACGACAGAATAGTGTGCTACGACATCATTTCCAGCAGCCACACTGACGAAAGTTGGAATGACAAGGACTCCCGCACTTATCAGGGAGACCATTCAGGAGAAGAACCTCACCAGTCTGACACAGACTCAAGACTGAGCCCTCGTAATGACTTATGGAGAGAGATGAAAGATACTTTAAGATCATTGACCAATGAGTTAACAGACAACTTACATCAGAAATTGGCTTCTATGGATAAGGCTATCCAGGACCTTCAATGTAGGGCCCTGTCCCCATCCATGTTACAACCAGCCACACCCGACCCAGTCCCACTAGCTCAGATACCTGCCCAGCCCAAACAGCATGATCAGGAATTAACACCCACTCCGTCATCCTTCACTCAACCCAGTCTTCAAGCCACTGGCCTTCCCAGTAACCTATTCCTGTCCCATATTCGTCCCCCCCCCTATCGAACAAGAACCGGAAATCTCCAAGAAACCCTTCCCTCTTCTGTTTGGGGACTCCCATCACTGGAAGCAAATACCAGTGGAAACACCTGAAGATGCGGACACAGGCCATCCAGAACTGATACCTGTCCCAAATGACTGGGTAATCGAAATGGACGAACTGCGACACCTCCGGGCAAAAGACGCACAGGACCAAGTACTGGACGTAATCATAAAACCTTTCCCGTCTATGTCAGACGCTAGGTACTTTACGTTCACACAGACATCCGCAGTCCCCTCGGGAAAACGCTTCAAACCATGGTCGGATTTGAATAAAGCCGACGGGCATAATGCCATTAAATCTCTATCCACTCTCGCAACAGACATACAATGTTCCACAAAAATGTCCGAAAGTAAAATTCCCATGCTGGAGGTTTCATCCTTAGGCTATGGCCCATGGTCTGAATGGGTATCTGGGGCAGAAAAATTTGCTCTTTCCAGTATGGATACTACACCCCAAAGAATCCCACAAGATGATCATCAGTTTGCCACAATGTATGTGCACAACTCCGACTCTATTCCCCAGGGGTTCTGGGAATACCTCAGAGCCCCAAAGATAGTATGCAAGCCATCCAATAACCCCATGATCTCTACACCTACTCCGACGCTGATCGACAAGGATTTTAGACTACGCCAAAAAGCCCACAGACTGCTATCAAGCTTCATCACATGGCAGAAGCTCTCTAATTCCATGAGACAGGTGGCAGATTCCATCGCTGAACAAAAATCCAGAACAGCTCTCCATCTCATCAGGAGAGCATCTCTTGTCAACTCTCTAATGACCACGGGTGATGTCAAGACTGCGATTTATGAAGCAGCCAGAGCAAGACAAGATATACGCATCCACTTGTCCAGGAAAATGCCAAAAGATATTGCCGCTCGAGTCCTCCTCTCACCCCTATTCACCAGCAGATTAATGCCCCAAACAACATGGAACGAAGTCCACTCCCTACTACTACGACCGGAGATAGCAACGTCAAGACAGTCTCAAGCATATAGGCAAGGCCACCCTAGTAGGTTCCACCCTCACTCTCACCCTCACCGGGGAAAAGGGAGGGGCCAGTTCCCCCCTCGACAATATACCCCTCATACATTTCAGACGCACAGGAGTAACTCATCAAGCAACAGAGGGCACAGAGGACACTACCAGGCCAGAGGTCGAGGCTCACCAAGGACCCAACCATCACCCCACACACGACCTCCACCGAAACAACAAAACTACGGGTCACAACATAGACCTCAACATACAGGACGTCAGACTCATCAAGCAGGACGCCATGCTCCCAACCACCAGAAACCACAAGGTCACCACCAATCCACCAACTCTCAACAAACGACCCAGGATCCAAAAAACTGACTTTCCAAGAGGCCATCAACCAAGAACTGGCCCTGCATTCGACAGGCCAATTCAGGGAAAATTTTCAGCATTGGCCTCAAAGATCCTGGGCAAAGAGAGTGGTAAAGAAGGGCCTCACATGGAAATGGCTGGCAAGACCCCGCCTCAGAGCTCAGCCCAACAAGATACAGCTATCTCCAGAATTGGTAACAGTGATAAACCAAATGTTAACAGACAAAGTTCTCACTCACCCTCCAGAGGGCACACCAGTTTTTCTGTCACGCATGTTCCTCGTCCCAAAAAGAGACAACCGCCAACTAAGACCCGTGATAGACATGTCCCTTCTCAACAAGTCAATTCACAATACAAAATTCAGAATGCTAACTATCTCCCAGGTAAGGCTAGTACTACAACTAAAGGCCTGGATAATTACCCTGGACCTAAAAGACGCCTACTGGCACATTCCAATAGCAAAAAGATACCAAAAGTTCCTAGCTATCCCATTCAGAAACAAAGCGGTAATGTTCACCAGAATGCCCTTCGGTCTGAACATAGCCCCCAGAATTTTCACCAAGATAGTCAAACAAGCTCTCCTCCCACTACTCGAAAATGGAGTAAAGATCCTGTTCTACCTAGACGACTGGTTGATTCTCGGGTCCACACCTCTCCAATGCCAAGAACAAACCTTGAAAGTAGTACAACATGTTACAAAGCTGGGCTTCAGAGTGAACCTGGAGAAGTCAATGCTCACTCCCTCACAATCAGCGGAATGGGTAGGCTTAATCTGGGACACACAACTCCAAACGATAAAGCAAAGCCCAGCCAATGCCAAACGTCTACAATTAAAACTGTTCAGAGTATTACATGCGAAGAATATCACCAGGAAACTTTGGGAATCTTTGATGGGCTCACTAAATTGGGTACAGATGACAGTACCCCTAGGCCGCCTCAGACTGAAGAGACTAATCTGGCTAGGCAACAAAGCCTTCCCTCTAACACCTCACAATTACCCCCTCGCCATCCCAAAGAGGATCCTACATCTCCTGGCTTTTTGGACAAGATCTTGAGTACGGGAATCGGTGACACACTGGTCAGATCCACCTCCCACCTTATGGACAGATGCCTCGAGTCTGATAGGATGGGGCTACCAGTCAACGGAAGGCCATCAGAACCACGGGAAATGGACCACACTAAGTCAGTATCACATCAATGCCAAAGAGCTAGCAGTTCCTCTATTCTTTCTCAGGGACCACGCGCCGTCATTGACCTCCAGATCAATAGCGTTCCGGATGGACAACACGGCTTCCGTAACTTGCTTAAAGAAACAAGGCTCCACCCGGTCCAGGATCCTTCAAGATCTCTCAGAAAAGATATTCTTTCTAGCCCAGAAATACTCCATAGTAATCCACGCAACATACCTACCAGGGGTCTCCAATCTATGGGCCGACGCTCTATCCAGGGGAAAGAGCACTTCAGTGGAATGGGCCCTCAAACAAGAAACGTTCAACCAATTAGTGCTACCATTTTCACCACAAATCGATCTGTTCGCATCTCTTCAATCAACGAAGCTCCAGGCTCACATTTCTCGGGATCTCAAGACACGGGAGGGAGGCCCGGATGCCTTCACAGTAGACTGGAACAGATGGACATCGATTTACCTCTTCCCACCCCCAGACACCTCACTAATGTGCAAAGTCATTCACCACCTCAGATCGTTCCAGGGACAAGTAACCCTGGTCGCTCCAATGTGGCCTACTCAAGCGTGGTACACTCAACTTACTCAATGGTGCAACAACCCCCTGCAACTCCCCCTAACAGATTTCCACTTGGAAGAAATTGGGAACCTGCAGACCTCTCTCAATTTTGCTATGTGGACATTCTCAATTCCAAGTGGCTCCCGTCCTACGACGAGGAAGTCACGGACAAGCTCACAAATCAGTACACAGCTTCCACCCTGAGACAATACAGCTCTCACTGGAAACAATTTACAACGTGGATTGTAGATACTAACCAGAAGAACCCATCAGCTTCCTTGTTATTGAAATACCTAAATTACTTGTTTGAAACTAAGAATCTAGCAGTGAACACACTTAGAAACCACCTGTCGGCAGTGAAGGAACCCTTCCTCACCCTTACCGGTCTATCCTTACCCCAGAAAGACGAACAAGGGTTTATGAGAGCTTGCTTCAAACTCAGAGCCCCAAATCGTCAACTACTTCCTCAATGGTCAATCTCGAGGGTCCTAACATTATTACAGTCTAGGCCCTACTCGGTGAAACCAAACATAGAGAAGAAACTTAAGAAGTGTGTATTTCTGATGGCCCTGGCCACTGGCCATAGGGTCCCAGAATTATCGGCCATGGCAAGGTCCCCAAACTGTCTACGGTTTGCCCCTAATAACGACTCTGTACATATTGCACCTGCACCAGATTTTATTGCAAAAAACGAGCACCAGGAACATATCTTTACACCTTTCTCCATTCCTGCCTTGAAAAGGGGAAAGATACACCATGCACTATGTCCTGTGAAAGCATTATATACCTACTTTAAGTCTGTTATTCCTAGAAATAAGGAACATTTATGGGTTTCTCCAGATGGCTCAACAAGGTTGGGGAAAAAAGTCTTAGCATCCACAATAGTAGATGTAATTAAGGAGGCAGATCCCCAGGTGATTGCCAAAGCTCACGACGTCCGCAAATGGGCCACTACCATCAGGTTCCTCAACAACTTTTCAGTAGAAGATATCTCTCAAACGGGGCTCTGGTCCTCGAGCAATACTTTCCTATCCAGATATTTGTCAGTACACCTGGAGAGACCCAATTTACCATGCATAGCTTTAAGGCAAGAACATACCCCTTGAGGGCATTAAGTAGTCTGTTGTATCTGATTCAGCACTTTTATTACCAGTCCAACAGCATAAGAGAGAGTGTGCCCTGCCAGTCACTATAAATGGAAAGAAAAGAGGGGGGGCGTGTTGAAGTCCCATGACGAAAAGGCAGGTCACACAATCTGAAACATATAACAAGAATGTTATGACCACATGATATCTATTGCATAGCAATACCTATGTTTATTGCAACTACAAATGTTTAACATTATTTTAGATTTTACGCTAAATTGATGAGATAGATTACCAGTATGTATTCACATCTCAATAGTTCTGTTTCTATGAAATAAGGCTTCTTTTAATGGTACCCGCCTTATACTGTATATCTTTTCTTACTGTTATACCTTTTATAAGTAAATACATGTCACAGTTCATATATTAGTTTTCAGTCTTCCTTTTAATTTGTTTTATAGCTAAAGAGCATCTGAAGGTCCCTCCACCGGTCGTGATATGCTAGGCTCTTACATCATTGACGTAAGGAGCCACCAATAAATTACGGTTTTGACAACCCGTAAGGGAAGGAAGGAAAAACTACTATTTATTGGTGGCTCCTGAAGTCAATGACGAAATTGCCCTCCCTCCATCCCCTTCCCATTCACATGCTCAATTTGGTATATAATTTAGAGGCCAGTTCAAGGCCAACTGGGATTTCAAGGCATGCTCATGGGAACAGAGGAAGATCTGAATGCGCAAGTGGCGCGGCGTTTGAACTGTACTATCCCTTTTTCTTTTATTTTTCACTTTTCAGTGGCTCCGTCTCAATGACGTACCTTAGGAATGATTAAGGGGTACCCCCTAAGAAGATATTGGTTCTCGACCGTAGTGATCAGGATTAACCCGGGCTCAGAGGAGCCCGGAACGAGGCCATATTACCATAGGCTCTTACGTCATTGACTTCAGGAGCCACCAATAAATAGTAGTTTTTCCTTCCTTCCCTTACGGGTTGTCAAAACCGTAATGTATGCAACATCTCTCTGCTCAACTCGATGCAGAAGTCCTCCATCGTCTCTCGCTTGCCAGTAATTGCATGGTGGAGAATGTGGCAGTTGTACAGGGTGATGTCTAGGAGATGGAAGAACAATTTTTTGTACCACCTCATAGTCTTCCTCGCACATTCACACGAAGCGATGACAGCATCGGACTTGTCAACCAGCCGCATGTTGATATTATAATCACAGATTGCCTCAGGCTTCCGGATTATTTCCCTTGTTGCTCGGTCACGTCGTCGGCTGTTTTGGAAGATTGGTTGGTGGACTGTTGTGAGGACGTTGACGTCCCGGTTATCCATCCAGGATAACAGGAGGACATTATTGGCCTGCAGGTAGATGATGGAGCCCTTTTCCCGCCTGGGTGGTAGATTGGGCATGAATATTCTGTTCCTCCTGACGGTGCCACACACGCCTGTTGTGCGGTTATACAAGAACTTGGCAAGGGAGGGGCTGGTGTACCAGTTGTCCAGGTACAGTATGTGGCCCCTGTCCAAGTAGGGCTCCATCAAGGTGATGACAACGGCCCCTGATATACCATATGTCCTCGATGGCACCAATTCTGTCTTCTTCCCCATATACAGAATGATGTCCTGGATGTAGCCAGTCAAACAGTCACACATGACGAAGGTCTTCAAGCCATACCTATGACGTTTGCTAGGGATGTACTGTCGGATGCTGATGTTTCCCCGCCACAGTAACAAACTCTCGTCAATTATGAGTTTCTGATGGGGTTTGAAGGCCGCAGCAAACTTTATCTTGAGGTACTCAAAAATTGGTCTTATCCTCTCCATGGGGTCTTTGGTGTTTCTGGGGAGGTCCTGATTTCTGGTATGGCTTGCCAGGCTGTCAATGAAGTGCAGGTTCCCCATGATTGCAGAGAATCTGTTCCGGCTCATGATCTTGGCAAAGATAGGGGTGCGGATGAGGGGATCCCATGACCAATATTTTCTTATTGACGATTTCGTCGTCACCCCCATCAGGATCACGATCGCCAAGAAGGAGTAGAGCTCTGGGATTTGGAGTGTTTCCCATGACAGCCTGGCCGAGTACCTGGATTGTGCCTTACCAGCCATAAAGTACCAATTATACCAGTTTGTCTGGTCCACAATTAGGCTCATGAGGTTGGCAGTAAAAAACTGCAGAAAGATGTCCAGTCTTGGGGTGTCAGGTCCTTGGTGATGGAACGTAGGGCCGGCAATCCCTGCGCCCACAAATTGCCAGTCGGTGGGCTGATACCGTGCCCCATCCTGCCAATCCCAAACATCAGGTACTTCGCCGGCATCTTCGTCGTCGTCGGGATCTGGGTCACCAGGGTGGCGAGGGGGCGCAACCGTGTCTCTTGCCACTGCCCTACCCCTTGCCCTTGCCCTTGCCCTCACCCTTGCCCTTGGCCTGCCTCCTGACGGCCGCCTGGACCCTCCTGGCCCTCTCGAACCGCCAGTGGGGGGGGCTCTAACGAGGGTCACCTTACCCACCCGTCTTGGACGCCCAGTTACAACCCCACGCCCGGGAGCTGACACTTCTGCGTGAGAATCGAATGGAGGTGGTGATGGTGTTGGTGTGTGGTAGGGCACTCGTCTAGGAGTTCCGGTGGGGGTGTAGGGTAGTGAACCCGGTGATGGTGGGGTGTAGTCTGGTGATGGTGCTGGTGGTGGTGTGGTGATGCGAGGGTCTCCCCTGGCCGCTGCGGCGGCGTCTTCCCGGGCTGCCATAACTGGGAAGAGACGCCTCGCAACCATCCGACGTCTTTCCACTTCCCTTGGTGGGGTGTCGGGAACCTCCTCTTCCTCTTCCTCTTCACTAGATGGTGGTGCGGCATGTCTCCTGCGAAGCCCATAAAAATATTTGGGCTTTACAGCTTTGAGAGGTGAGGGCTTCCGTGGTGGTGGTGATGGGAGGCGGCGAGGAGGGAGAGCATGAACGTGGCCTCTCACACTCGCGGCCGTAGGGGTAGGCTGGCTGTGGTGTAGGGGAATATCCAGGAACGCCATAGGGTCGTCTACTTCTTCCTGTAGCTCGACCTGTTCCCCACTTGCTGGGGAGTCCTCTATATCCCTTGCCCTGGGAGACATGGGGGAATGGTAATTTCTAGCCTCCCTCTCCCTCATTTGTTCAAAACTGAGAGGGAGTTCTTGTATAGGGATGTAAGGTGCCTCCTGATTCATAGCGGCATATTCCTCCCTACTCGGGAAATATTCCTCTTCTGAATCATCGAGGCATGAGGATTCGGTGTCAGAGTCTTCCTCGTCACTTTGTAATAGGATTTCGTGGGCTTCATCAATGGTAAGGCCCTTAGCACGGGATGGGTTACGGCGTGGAGGTTGTTGGGACATGGTGATCACACGCGGAAGACAACGGGTATACTGAATGTCTTTTGTCACGCACTAGGTCAAGCCCAGAGCATCCTTTGGTCTTATCATATCTACCAGCCAACGAACTTTTCACTACAAATTTCAAGGCAATATGACATAGGACAAGACATTATAAGGTCTAAAGTCGCGTGACTAAGGAATGTCACACCTACAGAAATATAGATTAGTCTATCATATACACAACTCATCCAGGTACTTCCTACCATATGCACGTAGTAAATAAGGTCCAAAGTCGTTTTGACAGCTGCTCCAAAATCAAAAACATATCCTATACCATTTTTAGACCAAACCACACCATACAACCTGAGTAAATAAGGTTGAAAGTAACGAGCCAATATCCGCATATAGGATTTTCTCACGCAGCCTGTAGCGTCTAGGCAATACTAGGCATGGTAAGGTACACCCATACAAAGCTCTCATACACCATCCAACTGAGTCTGACACAAATCTTAAGCCAAACCCGACCATACGACCCGAGTAACTAAGGTTCAAAGTCGGAGCAAAAAGGTGGATAATTACGCGCCCCTAATCCATCCCACCATCCAGCCGCTCACCATACCAACTCGTTTTCCCGCCAACCACTGGTTTCCCATATTGTATCGAATACCCTGTATCATTTTTAGGCCAATAGTTACCATACCACCTGAGTAAATCATGTCCAAAGTCGTGTGGCAATATGCGGGTATACGTAAATCCGTTTATTATCCATCACCCGCTCAGACTATGTTCATGTACACCAATAATACGTGTAGACAATGACATCCCACGGCTCTGACACAATTTTCAAGCAAAAACAACCAATACGACCCGAGTAAATAAGGTCCAAAGTTGCGGTCAAAAAAGGTGGTTCAGTACATGCCTCTCATCCACCCTGGTTCAGCCGCACGACCCACCAACCCGTTTCGGCCGCCAGTCCCGCCTTTCCAATACCCTAGAGTGTACGCGGTACCATTATTAGGCATTTCCTTACGATACCTGCCGCGTAACTGATTTTAATATGCCGGACGCACGTGATGCGTCGCTGGGAGCTGGTGGTCGAATAGTGCCGTCGCATCACGTGCGTCGCTGGGTCTCACCGGGTTAATAGTAATATAATTAATACGAAAATTAGAAGCGTTTAGTATCATCCTTCTTCATTATTTGTGATTATTTATAACATTAACCCTTTTGGCCTTCTGATCGCAACAGCATGCTATCGTTGCCCTTGCTTGAATTTTAATCTCTTGGGTTCAGCATTGTAGGGCCGTAACAATATAAATATAAATATATATATACAGTGAAAGTCCGCTAATCCGGAGGCTGATACCTCGGAATGCCCGATACCTCGGAAGGTTTTTTCCCAAAAAATATACTATTTAGTATTGGTTCCTTCGTCAATGACAAAGAGCCTATACTATATATAGGCTGAGATTCCGGGACCCGTTCGGGATTCCCCGGAGTTCTTATCACAACCGTTGCGTATATAGCGTAATAAACAATCCTTGGTTAATACCGGTACCCATTAAATCTTACCAAGGGCTCGTCATTGAAAATGAATACCACTAGAAATAAGATTTTAAAGAAGAATCTATCATTTCGAACCTCCCGGTGCCTCTGCCCTCCAGCTATGCTGTCATCATGCTTCCCTTGCACATGATACCAGATTTTCTAGCGTGTTTATCTGCCTCTTTACGGTTGTGATCCAGGCGAGTCGGACGTGTGCCCCCTTGCTTTGGGCGTCTCAGCGTTTGCCTAGCTTCCTCACTCCTAGTGAGTCCTTGTTATATATTATTTGAGTTAGGTCCAAACATGAATTGAGTAATCGCCTGTATGTTTCAGAGGGCCACTGTCCATGCCTGTCCACACCGAAAGTATATGAGTACCGCTTCGCCATTTCTTAACCCTCTCACCACGGAAGGGCTCTTGAACGCCCATAAAAAAGCATATAACAGGTACCCGGAAGGCCTCTTGAACGCCCAGTGGTTGAAAGCCTGTGAGCTTCGTGTGCGAGGCGTCGGTCCGACGCATGTAAACAACAGCCGGCTGGACCGACGCCCCGCATCTCCGGCCACAAGAAGGAGAGCGTCGCTTGTTCGTGTGTGCCTGTATGTTGTTGTTAAGTATCGAAAAGTGGTGTAAAGTGGCTGTTTTGGCCATAAAGTTATCTCCAATGAAATCATCATCACAGCTCAACCAGTTGACTTAGAGAGCTCTACTTAATGCCATTCTACAGGTAAATAACACAGCTACGCTTGGGGATGCGCGGGAATGCGGGAAGCAGTCTGATTAACGAATATACGGTAGCCTAGCCTAGACGTTTTTCGGCCAAAACACCCGGGTTTCGAGGAATATATATATAATACATAGCCGGGGCTGGAGGGTTAATATGTGTTATTCGTCGTAGTAAGTGATTATTGTTATAATAGGCTATATCCTATACAATGCTTGCATTTAATTATTTACTTATTGTAGGCTATTATTCATCTTATTCGTGTGCCCTCAGGCTACACGTTGAACTCTTAAGATATTATTAATTCAAAGTTTACTTTATCGTAAAGTAGCCTACATTATTTCCTGAAATTCTACTTTTATAAAATTTTCAAGGTCACTTCGCACTTATAGTTTGCTTGCTTCTGACATTTTATAGTTTGCTTGCTTCTAGCATTACTTCGAGCTGATAGATTCTTAGCTAAGAATTATTGATTTCCTTATATGTCACATGCTTGTACTAGTTACTTATTTATAGGGCCATGCTTGTTCGCCACCTCGAGCAAGTGTCCACGAGGTGGCCAATAGGCCTAACCAGCTCGGCTTCCCTCTACTGAATTTTACATAAGAGACCAATTGTTCTCTTCCTATACGAGTGTTATGTTATGAAGTACTTCAGATTCCTACACAATTATGTGTTAATTTCTTAAAATAGAAAGAGTTTGCATGAAAACAAAGTGAGCAACAAAATTTTCCTCCAGTGCAAGAGCACCAACTAACCCTATACAATTGCATGCTACGAGTCCCGGAGTCGGCGGGGCTCCTGTGTCCCTCCGTTCTCTCCGGGTCTCAGGGTTTTAGACCTCCGGGTACTAAATGGTTTCAAGGAAACCGGGGGAAAAAAAATAAAAAATAAAAACGATGCACAAAGAAGTTCCGGTTAAATGGAGAAAAAAAGTTTTCTTCCAGGTGCACAAAACACCAACAAAACCAAGGAACCAAAAGGTTCAGGTTAACATAAAGGAACGAGTGCTTCCTCCAGGTACTCCGAGTAATTAAAAAAAACAAGGAACCATAAGCTCAGGTTAAATTAAGGAACGAGAGCTTCCTCCGGGTACTCCGGGTACTACTACGAACCAGGGAACCAAGAGGTCCAGGTTAAATTAAGGAACAAGGCTTCCTCCAAGTACTCCGGGTACTCGGGGTACTCCGAGCAATACTGAAAACCCAGGAACCAAGAGGTTCAGGTTAAAATTAAGGAACAACAGCTTCCTCCAAGTACTCCGGTTAAACACTGACAACCCAGGAACCAAGAGGTTCAGGTTAAAATTAAGGAGCAAGAGCTTCCTCCAAGTACTCCGGGTAAACACTCACAACCCAGGGACCAAGAGGTTCAGATTAAAATAAGGAACGATAGCTTCCTCCAAGTACTCCGGGTACTCCGGGTATTACTGAAAACCAAGGAACCATGAGGTTCAGGTTAAATTAAGGAACGAGTTTCCTCCAAGTACTTTGGGTACTCCGGGGGGGGGGGGGAAACAATGTTTTCCTTCAGAATCAAACATCCGATGTACCAAAAGGTTCCGGTTAACTTAAAGACCAACGTTCCCTCCGAGTTCTCAATGCAGGACAATGAATGGAAAAAGAAGGGAGGAGAGTACTCCAGTGGCATTTATGATAGCCTATAGACTATCCCACTTAAATCCATTCTTATATAAGATGTAGCAAATATGCTACCCGACTCTAAAAAAAAACAAAAAAAAACATTCATAGGGCCAACAGGCTACTAGATATTGCATGGGCCTTATACATAATGAACTGGTACATGTTTTTGTTCTTTGCTCTAATATTATGTAACATTGATTCTTGGCCTTTTCTCTGACAGGTGGGCCATAGCTCTCCACAGTAATCTACGCCCCCTCACCTGAGTCACAACTGTGATCAGCTCCAGGAGTCACCCACGTCCTGGATCGCCGGACAGGCGCGAGGCCCTCTCCAGTGGGATCAGAGAGTGGCTTCTCAGGTTTTTCTACACCTGAGAGGATGTCAGGACCTGAAACGGCAACTTCAGCCTCAACCAGGGTGCAGTGGTGCGGGGTCAGAAGATGTGACAAATTTCCCGTTCTTGGCCATACGAGATGTGTACGCCATGTGTCTTGTGTGGATCGTACATTGGCTAAGTGGGCTCCTAAAAAGTGTACAAATTGTGCACTCTTCGTGAAACACTACCACAATCCGAGTGGCAACATAACAGCAGCGGGTGCGACTCAGGTATTCCTGAACATTTGGGATGAGGTAAGAGTTTATATATCATCAACTTTGAAAAGAGTCCCAGACATTGCCAGTAGGGACTATGTTTCCTTCTTAAACATTCCAGAACGCATGTCCTAACGCTCTCGAAGCTCTGTGTCTTCCCCAGAAACCTCTAAAAGGAGGTCTATACCTACAAAATCAAAAGACACTTCCTCCCCTCTCTGTCCTCTCCCCAACTGTGTTAAGCTTGACCTAGATAAAGATGTGTCATTTAGTAGCACTGCTGATACGGTGCACCTCTCAACAAGTCCTACCCCACCACCTTGTACCACTGCCGAGGTCCATCACTCACAATCATCCCCAGTGGAACAAATATTTTCAGAGTTTATTGAACAGGCCCTCCCCGTACAACTAGAACCACAACAACCCCAGCCCGATCCCTTTCAATCAGAAACGTCAGGTAGTGTGGAGGTGGAGGTGCCTTACGATGATTTTAATGTGAACTATATAGATGATAGCGAGGGACCGGATGGGACAGAGTACCTCAGAGAGAAGGGGGGCTCCGGTTCTTTCCGACCCAGAGGACAGGGGGCCCCATGTCTCTGATCCTCCCCCAGCTTCCTGTAAGGAGCAACCAGACCTGCCCTCTGACACTGAAATTCTATCTTCTGATGAACTTGTAGAAAGGGCGGCAGTAGCCACGACGGATAAGCTTACCTCCAAATTAGAAACTTTGTTCCAAACAGAAGTGCTCAATGCAATTGATTCTAAATTTAGTCAGATACAAGAGTCTCTGACGCCCCAGGTTAAGCTGTTGTCTAGGCTGGTGCCCCCTACGCTGCCAACTATTCCTTTACAACCTGTCCCTGTACAATTTAAGACCACCACGCCGCCTCGCCCCTCGGAGTCAATTGACCGTAGTGCTCCTAAACCGATGAATCCAATAATTTCCACCCTTGACAGGTCGGGGCTATTCCTAGCCCCGATCACTCCAGTTGCCCTGGAAGTGGACCCAGAGTTGCCCAAAAAACCAATGCCTCTGCTGTATGGCCCTGCCCGAGTTTGGCAACCAGTAACTGGACCTCTGACACCAGAAGGTGCGGAAACGGGGATCGCTGAGCTTTACCCGGTACCTCCATCATGGGTCGTTGAAATGAATGAGTATAAAACAACTGCGGGAATAAGACTCTGAGGGACGAGTGCTGGATGTGGTCGTGTCTCCTTTCCCTTCCATGTCTGATATTCAATTTTTTGTATACAAACCTTCTCCAGTATTTTCTGCCATGAAATACTTGAAGCCTTGGTCTGATTTCTCGAAGCTTGATGCTCATAATGCCATAAAGTCACTTTCCTCAATGTGTTCTACAAAGATAGAAACTGTTGCTACGGACCCTCAGTCTCCCATGTTTACCTTGGAAGGTGTGGACCAAGGTCCGTGGGTGGAATGGGCAGCAGAGGCTGCAAAATTTGCTTTATCCCTGACTGACAGATCCGCTGGTAAGCTTCCAAATGAGGACCATAAATTTGCTTCATGTCATTTAAGATCTGACGATTCCCTACCAACTAGCTTCTGGGAGTTTCTACGGGGCCCCAAAATAATTTGTCGTCCGCTAACTGATCCTCTGCTGTCTACCCCCTCCCAGTTTCTTCTTGAGAAGGACCTGAAAGCACGTCAAAAGGCCCATGGGCTTCTTTCTAATTTTCTACTAAATAGGCACCTGTCTGAATGTATGAGAGTAGTGGGGGATTCCATTACTAACAGTGATTCTAGAGCCGCTTTAACTCTCGTCCGAAAAGCTCAATTAACAAACTCTCTTATGCTGGGGGGAGACATTAGATTATCCCTGTTTGAAGCTGCCAGAGCGAGACAAGACCTTCGGCTACAACTCTCTCATAACCTACCTAAAGATATTAAAGCATGCATTCTTTCTTCCCCCATCTTCTCTAACAGACTCATGTCAATTGACACATGGCAGGAAGTTAGTACACTCCTCATGTCCCCCTCTTCTGCTGCTTTCAGAGATAACTTCAGTAAATATCAACCTCGGAAACCTAAGCGGGACTGGCCCCCACACAGTAGTGGATGGAACCCCTTGGCTTCCGTTGAGACTCCCCGAGGGGCGAGCCAGATGCCCTTTCGAAGTAGAGGGCGAGCCAGAGGCAGGGGTAACTATGGGCAACAAAGTCGGGTTAGAGGCTTCACGCCTTCAGGCTCCACGTATGTTGACCAACCCCAGGCAGGCCGAAGCCAGCCTAGCCAGGATCCACCCTACCAAAAACAACAAACACGACAGCCCTACCAACAACAACAAACATGACAGCCATACTACCAACACCAACACCGGGGTCAGTCTAATAAGCCTCCCCAGCAGAAACAACAACAACAATGCTCCGAGTATGTCAACATGTAATAAATCTAGGAGTTCAAATAAATGTGGTGCCCATCTCCAGTGGAAATTCCAATCTCTCAATTTCATTTGGACCAAATTGGAAGCCTAAGACTTGTCTAAATTTTGCATTATGGACGTTTTCCGGGCCAAATGGCTGAGAGAAAAGTACGATCCTATGTTACATCCTAAACTCAAAGCCCAATATACGGAAGCATCCCCCAATTGTTTGCAATTCCAGGCCCAAAACCAAAGTGTAACTATAGCCCCAGCTCTGGATTTCATAGCAAACAACGAACACGAGGGACACATTTTTACTCCTTTTACTATTCCTGCCTGAAACAGGGCAATCAGCACCACCCCCTTTGTCCTGTTCGGGTATTGCACTCTTACATTAAGGCCACGAGACCATTGGTTGCCTCACACCTGTGGATCTCTCCAGATGATCAGACTCGCCTCTCGAAGAGACACCTTGCCTCCATAATTGTCAATGTAATCCAAGCGGCGGAACCACGATCAGTGGCTAGAGCCCACGATGTCCGGAAATGGGCAACTACAGTCCGCTTTCTGAATAATTATTCTATACAGGACATTTCCCAAACGAGGGTTTGGTCCTCTCATAATACCTTTCTGTCAAGGTATTTGTCTGTTCATCTGGCGAGACCTTCAATTCCATGTGTTGCACTATGCCAACCTCATATTCCATAAGATGAAGGTTCTTACGGTGCATGGTTATGCTTTCCTTCTTCGAGTCTCCAAAAGGGATAGGGGGGGGGGGGGGGGGGAGGAAGGTAGACCAAAACGAAGTAGGAAGACAATGGTTTTTCCTTACATAATGAATAAATAGAAACTGTATGTGGGGAACAAGTATAGACAAATAGTTTATGTTATACTATAGGTTTGACTCCTGTAAGGAGATAAAGAAAACCTAATATTTAGTAGTGGCCCCGTAATCATTGACGAACATGCCTATTACATAAGGCATCCTCTTCAAACACTAATCCGCCGTAGTTTGAATCTACCGCGCAGAGCATTTAAAAACTGAGGAGCCTTCATCATGAGCGCACGCGACCTCACTCATGGCTTCAGTCATTATGAATTGGGTTCTCACTACGAAAAAACTTTGTAAAAAATAAAAAGAAAAAGAAAATAAGAATAACTATCTAATAAGCTTTCCATCATATCGTGGATGTACTTGTGTGGATTTCTGACCAGACGCTGATTCAGGCGTCATTCCTCCTTCACTGACATATCAAGTAAACCAAAATCCTTAATACATCAACGAATGGGAAGGGGACGGTCGGGAGGGCCCCAGTCGTCAATGATTACGGGGCCACTACTAAATATTAGGTTTTCTTTATCTCCTTACAGGAGTCAAACCTATAATTTATTAGTGGCCCCTCCATCATTGACGAACATGCCTGATTTCTAAGACTGGAGGGGGACATTCGTAATCATATCATAACTCTATAAAAGCAGATAATAAAAACAACCACATAGTATTCTTACTTTTGAAAAATATATTTAAATATGGCGTAGGCCAAAAATATACAAGAAAAAGGGGTTCAGGCAGGTGCGTGCTTCAAAGAAGCCTGCCTGACAACAAATGGGTAACCCTGAAGATTCTGAACACAGATCTGTAGTTACAAAGGCACCCCACTCAACGAGTGGTGACAAAAAATAACAAGTTATAAGTTTACATGTGCACATAATAAACCCCAAAATAATCATGGAGATAAATTGCAAAGGATCTCTACTGTTCTAATATTAGATTGCTTTCGCAGCTAAAACTACTATAACAACTCCGTTGTTTTGTACTAACATTGTACTAGCACAATTTCTCGCTGAGAAATTTTCATATCACATTAACCTTAAATTGTATCACAGCTCTCATACTCTGGCGGGGTCTAGGGTGTCCTATGTCAACTGACTGCACCCCCCCCCCCTTTCCCGTGAAAATAAACAAAAGTGACTGAAGGGCCACCTAGACCCTCTGCCTTAAAGCTATACATGGTAAGGAAGGTTTGTCTAGAGCAACTGACAAGTATCTAGACAAAAACGTATGATTAGACGCCCACAACTGCGTGGACGCGATATCTTCTACTGAATTTTTTTTCAGGAAACGTAAAGAGGCCGCCCATTTGCGTAAATCGTGGGCCCTACCCACAACGCCGGGATTACTCTCTTTAATGACCTCGACCAGAAGAGAGGCTAATCGCCGTTTTAAGTAAGCGTTTACCCGTACTTGCTACCCATAAAGCACCTTGGGGGTTTAGAGGAGCTACTCTCAAATATTTGGTTAGAGCTTGCACTGGACATAGATTATGATGCACCTTTCCCCTTTTTAACGCCGGCACCGTGAACTCAGAAAACACGTGTGCACTGTGCTCATTCTTGGCTACAAAACCTGGGGAAGGTGCAATGTAAATACATTCATTAAGTCTACCAAACCTAAGGCAATTAGGTGTGTTGCTCATCGCCGCCAGCTCAGACACTCTGTTCCCGGTGGCCAAAGCCATAAGGAAAACCGCCTTTTTTAAGAGTAATGCAAAGTCTGCAGTATTTTGATACAGACGAGAGTGAAGTAAAGACAAAGCTTTGTCGAGAGACCAAGTAGGCATGAGCTGACGGGGAGGTGGGCGAAGTTTAAAACAAGCTCCCATAAAACCTGTTTCCTCCGCCACCGGTATGGAGAGACCTGTAAGGTCTAAAAAGGGCACTCTAATCGCAGTTAAGTGATTTTTTAATGTTACCACAGATAAATGTTTCTGCTCAAACAGATAATTTAAATAATTGAAAACTAAAGCCACTGACGGCACATTCTGTTCCGTTCTGATGATCCAGGAAGTAAAGGCTTGCCAATGTGAGTGATACTGTCGTTTCGTAGACTGAGTATACTGATTGATTAATTTATTGGTCACCTCTCTACCGTATGGTGCTAGCCACTTGGCCTCCTGAATGTCCATAATGCAAAAGTCAGCGAGGTCGCTAGGTTGCCAATCGTGTCTAAGTGGAAATACCCGACCGGGAGCGATACCGGGTCCGGGCACCACGTTTTCAATTGCTGGTACCACAACTGCGCCGGCCACAGGGGCGCGATTAGCGAGACTAAGCCTCGATAATCCCGTAGTTTGTTCACTACGTGGCACATTAGGGACGCATCTGGCGGTGGAAACAGATAGATGGAGCTCCATCTGTTCCAGTCTGTCACTAGGGCGTCTGGCCCCCCTGCCGGCGTTTTCGCCCGGCGGGTGAGGTATAGAGGGAGTTTGTGAGTCTCCTCGGACGCAAATAGATCCACTTGTGGATGGGAGAGCTCTGCAATCATTAGGTTGAAAATGGGTTGCTTGAGCTCCCATTCTACTGTCGTGCTCTGTCTCCGGGACAGAGCGTCTGCCCAGACGTTCGCTACGCCTGGGAGATAAGATGCGTGAAGGTAAATGTCTAGTCTGTTGGCGAGAGTAAAAATTTCTTCCGACACTTTTAGCAACCTCCTTGACCTCGTTGATCCTTGTTTCTGAATACAGTGAACTGCATTCAGATTGTCCATTCTGAAGGCCACCGACTTGCACCGTAACGCCGGGCCGTGAGCCTGAAGGAAATACAAGGGGACTAGTAATTCTTTGACATTGATGTGAGAGATTTCTAAGTGGGACCAAAGCCCCTGACCCTGGTGCCCCTGATTTGACTGAAATCCCCACCCTATTGTGCCTGACGCATCCGTGTCTACCCATACCGTTGGTGGAGGAGAGGTCCATGACATTATTGAGTGCAACGTTTCCCTCTTTGCCCAGACCGCTAGCAAGGTGTGGATTAATTTCGGGATGGGCCATAATTTTCCCGCCGGTAAGAGCGGGAAATATTTGTTGCCTTCCAATATTAATCGTTTTACTTTCAACCGGCCCAACTTGACAGTTAGTTGAATCCAGTTGAGAGAGCCGACCAGAGACTCCCAGACCCTCCGCGTCGTAGTCAGACTGTGAAGAAACATGAACAGTTTCCTGCGAAACCTGTTGCGATTGTCCACGCTCTGACTCAGAGTGAGAGCGGCCGTGTCCCAGACCAGCCCTATCCACTGAATTACTCGTGAGGGAACAAGGTTTGACTTTACCAGATTTACCTTGAAGCCTAGAGTTTTGACATGATTTAAAATGATATTGACATGTTTTATGCATAATTGTTGTGTCTCTGCCACCACCAGCCAGTCGTCTAGGTACCATAACACTCTGATCCCCTGTTTTAACAATGGCATCAGGGCTTGCCGGACTAATTTCGTGAATAATCGAGGTGCTAGGTTCAAGCCGAACGGCATCCTTTGAAAAACAAAATTTTGGTGCCTGATCCGTAAGGCCAAAAACCTTTGAAATCTTTTGTTGACCGATACGTGCCAATAGGCGTCTGTCAGGTCGAGGGAACACATCCAACCTCCCGGCGGAAGTGTTAGCCTGATTTGGTGTACTGTTAACATTCTGAAAGATTCGTTGTGAATGTGAAGGTTCAGATAAGACAGGTCTACGGCCGGCCTCATCTGAACACTGTCCCTTTTGGGAACCAAAAATAGTTTGGACGTGAATACAGGGTAATTTGGGGGGACCGGGATGATGACATTCTTGGCAATCATTTCCTGGACCAGTGACTCCACCTCTAAAGAAACAAAATTCGCCGTTGTCGGCTGACGTAAGCGAGGTCGCCGGAGCCACTGCCAAGTGATGCCTTTGCGTGCCACCATCCGTGCCCAAGTGTTTAATGGCCATGCTTGGTGACACGTTCGGAACGACCCAGTTAGCAGACAAGGGTTCGCCGGCTGTACTACCCTCGGGTCCTCCGGCCTTAAGGTTGGCACCGGGAGTGAGAGAGACTTTAGTTTTTTGATGGTGGGGTTGGTGGTGCTGGACGCTTTGCCGGCTGGCTGGTGTTGGCCGAAGACTGGCTCTGACCTGGCTTATTCTGGCCGCGTCCTCTCTGACCTGAAAACCTACTCTGTCTATGCCTGTACTGACCTTGGGGGGAGTGGGAGGACTTAGGCAGAAGAAAGGGTTTAGATCCCCCTGGCTGAGCTTTAGCGGATGGCCTGGGTTTGGGGAAGTTAAATGCAGGTTTCTTAGAAGGGGTGGGACTGTGCTTAACGGCCTGTGCCATATTGAACACCGTTTGCCACACTTCAGGGGACATTAAAGAGGGAGTAAGCACTGGTGACATGATCACCTGATTCGCAATGCGATCAGGTAGCTTGCGAACTAAAGACATTCTGAGATCTTGTCTTGCTCGTACCGCCTCAAGCAAGGCGGTGCGTATGTCACCCAAGGATTGGATTGACGACTGGGGGAGCAGTCGCCGGGATAATTCAACCGATCTTCTGGCATCCGCATCTGCGATTGCCTGAGTGGACCGCAGTAAAGACTTAGCTACCTGTTGAGACACTATGTACTGAGAGAACAGGCGAAAAGCTTTCCCCCTTAGCCTAAATTCTCTGTCTAGGTGAGTAGGGGTAGGGGTATTGAAAGGGTCTTTTAGCTCACAAAGATTAATCTTAGGGGCAGCTAGGAAAGAAAACAAAGCTGACGGGACTCCGCCGGCAGAACCTACCGGCATGGAGAACCACGAATGAGTATCCTGAGGTATCTGGTGGGAAGATTTAAAAGTAAATGTGGTTGCAAAGTTTTGAGCCTCTACCTCCCAATCTACCCAAGGTCCTGGACCCAACTGCCCCACCTTCAAAACTGGATTAGCTGCTTCGTCTGTGACGGTCTGTAAATCTAGTTCAGGAGTGAGAGCTTGACAGAGTCTTAATATCATTAAACCCATCCAGCTTAGACCAGTCTGAAAATAGTTTCGAAGCTGAGGCAGGGGGTAAAGCTGGCTTAGTAGCATATACAAAATAGTCTTGGTGATAATAACTAGGTATAGCCTTGATGTTTACGTCTAGTACATTTCCCAAAGTGTCCAAGGACCTTAATTTCTTGGATTTATTGCCCTGGATGACCCACTCACGCGGTACCGGGAGTTCCCCTGACAAGGTAGGTTGGGCGAGCTCTGGGTTAGTGGGGGTCAAAAGGACCCATGACTCGTCTGGTCCATAAAGCAAGGGCATAGCCACCTTTCTAGGAGGTGCCTTGTCTAGAGGGGTGGATTGACATCCGTGATGACCCTGACATTTGAAGTTGTCAATGCCGCCGTAGCAGGCCTAGTAACCACTGATGGTGACAGAGTGGGGGGGTTAGGGATCTTAGATAAAGCAATCGAAGTCATCAGAGGCCGTACCGTAGAACTTGTCGTGGGAGCCCCCAAGTCCCTCGTGGGGGTTTCCTGTTGTTGGCCAAAAAATTTAGATAAAGCATCAGTAAGTAGCCCATTAATTTCTTGCGCAGTAACAAATTGGTTTGATGATGAACTTACAGGTGAATCATTATTATCCTGCGCGGCGTCTAAGCCTGAGCCTGACTCTTGCCCTTCCATCTCCGAAATTATTGAAACCTCGTCTTTCTCCTCCTGATCCTCCTGAGAAGACCCCGCCGAAGCTGGGGTACCTTGTTGCCAAGATAAGTCAGGAATAGAGGATGGGATCGCCGCGTCCCTGTGGACATCAGCTACTGTGTGACTCGTTTGAGTCGGACGTGGGTGGTCAGACCCTGGCTGAGCAAACCGCCAAACACCGAGGCCCTGGCCTACACTCTCTTGGGAGTCTGAAACACTCTCAATTACTGAACCCCCTGAACCTTCCAAATCCAGGGTTAAAATATCAATAGGTAAATCCTCTTTAGGGACAGGCACCTCTCTGGACCCTTGAGACCTAACACAAACTCTGTCTGGGGTAGAGGTACGATGAGAGGCACTAGAAGCTGGTGAATGTAGGGAGGACTTTCGTTTATGGGAATCCGTTTTTGAGGATTTATGGCTACGGTGTGACCGTGAACTACTCTTAGATTTGGAGGATTCATCGCCGTGACCACTGGTGGAACTCTCCGTCCTACTCTTCTTACTCGCTGGTGAAGAGGCAAGACTAGAAGACTGGCGTCTGAGAGGTGACCTAGACCGAGATCTCGCCCGAGACGAGGAGGCGGATGCCGGGGGTGTAGGCTCTCTTGGACGTTTCGGTGTAGTAGCAGAAGATACAGAACCCTGACCAGTCTCCGCCGGCTTAGTGACTCTAGAGGAACGTTTAGGGGGAGGGTGTTCAAATAGCAATCTATCCCAAAGAGGGACGTTGTCACATTGAAGTGATTTATGCGCAACAATCGTAGTATAGGCCGCCATTTGTTGCCTTAATTCTCTCAGCGCTACTGCCGCGGTCTTATCATTGTCACAAAGGACCTTTACAGCTAATTGGGAGCAAAAAGAACAATTACGCATGACCCAGAGACCCCTTGAACGGTCTAGACATTTAACACACCTTATGCAAAGAGTATGCGCAAAAATAGGGATACCGGTACAAGCAGGGGTAGTGCATAAAGCAAAGACTGGGGCTAAGGTAGCCATGACAGAGACTGGTGGGGAAAACTACCGCCGGGTCTGTATTGGTCCGCCGGAGCCCAGCTCTGGAAAAAAAGAAAATTTCCAGGAATTAATGCTCATAAGGTTAACCCAACATGTTCGCACACAAGTGTTAATAACCCACCGGATAACGAGATGTAATGACACAACGATCACAGCTCGCTATGCGGCGGGGTTCAGAATATCTAAACAAATCTTTTGAAGAAAGTGAAGAATACCCTCTGACATAATATAACTGTCCAGCATGGCGATTATAGTCTTCCTGGTGGTGACTGTCTCAAGATTCAATTTTGGAACAAAAACAACCCCCCATAAAGACGCCGGCCCTTGAAATATTTTAGTAGAATAACACAGGGCAGGCTGACACGAGATCTGATTTCTAACGAATTGTCACAAAAAGATCGCCGTAAGGTTGAAGGCGGCGATACCTAATTGTATCACTAAATTAAGTGGTTAAATCGAAATTGAATTGTAAATTCCTTATTTCCTCCACCTAGGAGCACCCCCCGGGTGTGAAAAACGATGTTAACCCTAATAGAACCTTCAATCGCCGTAAGTATAAAGGCGGCGATACATATAGTATCACTTAAAAATGGATTGGTTAATGAACTAAATGCCTTAGTTGTTCGTCCCACCCTACCAAGGTACACCTGCCGGGTGAGATGACAAAACTTTAACCCCATAAGTTCCTGTCCCCACTTCTTTGTAAAAGATCGCCGGGGAGGAAAGCCCTTAACAACAGCTAGGTTTTTCATGTGGTTTTGTAAAACCTGGTAGAAAAACTACATAACGTATGTAAGTTCGCATGAACAACGTATTTATAGATGGGTACAGCCATTCCGCCGGGAATCAAAGGGAGCCTGAAACCAGGTACCAAAAGAGACGCAGTCCTGGCGAGCCACAGACACCTCATCGCCGGGGACACCAGCCTGTGTTAAAACCACGTGGCCCAACACGGCTCTCGGCCGGTTTTTTCATGGTGAAACCGAGAAAAAACCCGCCGGAAGGAAACCCACCCCGATCAGACACCATCTGAACGTACAACGGACACGAAGGAAGCCACGCACGACTAACCTAAGTCCACACAATAATCCGTGGAATTAGCCAATACACAACTAAACCAGGAAACAAACATAGTCCGAGGAAATAGCCAATACACAACTAAAACCCGGATACACATGACACAGTAGGGCATATTTATATAAATAAACAATAACACTTGTACATGTGGCAAAGCTACGAGCGGCTGGCTAGGCCTGAGTAGACGGCATACGAAATGTTGAAATATACACAAAACACTGAAAATATCACAACAGGAACCACCGCCAACACACCACTGTAGCAATAACTTCCGGCAAAGGGAAGACTGACTCGGGACCCAGAAAAAACTTCACCAAGTGAAGAATAATACAAAGGGAACGTCAGAAAGCAAAGCTTACCTCATCAGAAAGATAAAAGGCAGCAATAACTAACGCGTAATGAAAGCCGCCTGCAACACAAGCTAACTAACTGTGAAAAAGTTCACATGTCCACAACAGGACCACGAGGGTACATCCGAAATAGATGCCCCAAACACACGACCCAAAATACACTGCACTGCGGGCAACCAGCCCAGGACACTCCTGCTACACATATCCTAACCTTACTCGATACTTCCCGGAGTAAACAAATGAGAAAAAACTCACTAGGGACGCAGCAAATGCGGAACCAGCGGAACGTGGGGAGACACGTCCGGGCAGGCTGAGCGCAGAGCAGAGAAGGAGGAATGACGCCTGAATCAGCGTCTGGTCAGAAATCCACACAAGTACATCCACGATATGATGGAAAGCTTATTAGATAGTTATTCTTATTTTCTTTTTGTTTTTATTTTTTACGAAGTTTTTTCGTAGTGAGAACCCAATTCATAATGACTGAAGCCATGAGTGAGGTCGCGTGCGCTCATGATGAAGGCTCCTCAGTTTTTAAATGCTCTGCGCGGTAGATTCAAACTACGGCGGATTAGTGTTTGAAGAGGATGCCTTATGTAATAGGCATGTTCGTCAATGATGGAGGGGCCACTAATAAATACCAACAGAGACGCAGTCCTGGCGAGCCACAGACACCTCATCGCCGGGGACACCAGCCTGTGTTAAAACCACGTGTGGCCCAACACGGCTCTCGGCCGGGTTTTTTCATGGTGAAACCGAGAAAAAACCCGCCGGAAGGAAAACCCACCCCGATCAGACACCATCTGAACGTACAACGGACACGAAGGAAGCCACGCACGACTAACCTAAGTCCACACAATAATCCGTGGAATTAGCCAATACACAACTAAACCAGGAAACAAACATAGTCCGAGGAAATAGCCAATACACAACTAAAACCCGGATACACATGACACAGTAGGGCATATTTATAAATAAACAATAACACTTGTACATGTGGCAAAGCTACGAGAGGCTGGCTAGGCCTGAGTAGACGGCATAGGAAATGTTGAAATATACACAAAACACTGAAAATATCACAACAGGAACCACCGCCAACACACCACTGTAGCAATAACTTCCGGCAAAGGGAAGACTGACTCGGGACCCAGAAAAAACTTCACCAAGTGAAGAAAAATACAAAGGGAACGTCAGAAAGCAAAGCTTACCTCATCAGAAAGATAAAAGGCAGCAATAACTAACGCGTAATGAAAGCCGCCTGCAACACAAGCTAACTAACTGTGAAAAAGTTCACATGTCCACAACAGGACCACGAGGGTACATCCGAAATAGATGCCCCAACACACGACCCAAAATACACTGCACTGCGGGCAACCAGCCCAGGACACTCCTGCTACGCATATCCTAACCTTACTCGATACATCCCGAGTAAACAAATGAGAAAAAACTCACTAGGGACGCAGCAAATGCGGAACCAGCGGAACGTGGGGAGACACGTCCGGGCAGGCTGAGCGCAGAGCAGAGAAGGAGGAATGACGCCTGAATCAGCGTCTGGTCAGAAATCCACACAAGTACATCCACGATATGATGGAAAGCTTATTAGATAGTTATTCTTATTTTCTTTTTGTTTTTATTTTTTACGAAGTTTTTTCGTAGTGAGAACCCAATTCATAATGACTGAAGCCATGAGTGAGGTCGCGTGCGCTCATGATGAAGGCTCCTCAGTTTTTAAATGCTCTGCGCGGTAGATTCAAACTACGGCGGATTAGTGTTTGAAGAGGATGCCTTATGTAATAGGCATGTTCGTCAATGATGGAGGGGCCACTAATAAATTGGCTACCATACAAGCACAGAATTTCCTTGTATCATACTAATTTTGTACAGGGGACCGGCCGCTTTTCACTCATGAAAGTGTTCAGAAAGGCAATATTTCGCAACCCGATATATGGCATCATCACCCATCCCTCTGTCATCAGTGAATGTCCTGAGGCGATATTCAGTCTGGAAGTATTTTATTTCTGTGCTTGTTTCAAACTTTCGCGGGTCGCGGGTCGCGTAGCGTCGTAGGAAATGCATTATGGTTTTCATACATGTAAAAAAAAAACTAGTCAACCATGCATTTTGTGTGTAAATATTACCTTCGAAGATATTTTTCCTGGCAGTATCTGCTATCCCTACTCTAGTAACAGCTCGGGTGTAGGTACACGAGGGAGAGAGAGGCAGTGTGCTTTGAGCGGCGAGTGAGGTAGGGTGCGGCTGGCCGGCCCGGTTGCCAGCCGTCTCCTGGCTTATTACCTCACGTAAGATAGCGCGCTAGTTGGTGCAACCATGAAGTAACCAAACATGCTACAACAATGATTCTGGTGTAATTGGAAAGGGCATAAAATTCCCTACAAATCAACATCTCCCATTTTTTTTATTTCTTTCCCATTTCGACACAGCACCCCGAGACAAATGTCAGCTAATTTGTACCTAATTGTAAACGCCCTCATTCCACGATTAGATGCAAAATAGAAAAAATAGAGATGTTCATTTGAAGTTCAACCTATTGTGAGTACCCTCAATACAATAAAACAATCATTCAACAAAATGTTTATGTGCCTTTGATTTTTAATAAAGTCATAAATTTACACACTAATTCTTACCTAACTCAAAAACTAATTGCCCTAGAGAATTAAGATTACAGGAATCTATCTCTTTTTAGGTCCCCTATAAGTGTTCCAAATATTATGGAACTCAGACGAAATTCACTGACACCTTCAAGAGTAAAAAGTGGCCGGTCCCCTTAAGGAGCATTATAGCTTGGCAATGTTTATTATAATTTTACGTCTTGTTCTCATCACCATAGAGTGATCAAGTAGAAAGACAAAGGGTCCTCTTCTATAATGAATAAGCATACGTTATAAGTATGGCATACATGATTTCCGTTTTATACAAATACGAGATTTTTTTTCTTATGTTATAATATTGTTTATACAAGCTCTAGGAGCATCATGATATAAGAATATTTTGTGACCTGACAACATAATGTCATTTGTATAATTGTACATCTCATTCTCATCAACAAGTTTGATTAAATAAGAGGACGAAGAATCCTCTTCTAGAACGACTCAGTAGGAGTTGTATATGTTGTATAATTGTGAACGAATAGTTTATCATACACCAATGCACACAAAAGATTTTACTACTATTCTGTACAGCTCAGGGAGCTTATAATTTGGGAGAGTTTTATGGAATTAAAGCATACTTTCATAAAAGATTTTACATCTAATTCTCCTCGTCCACAACATTCTAAGTTATAACTATTCTTACATCTTTCCTTCTTTCTGAGGCTTCCCAATGTACCCGCCTCTTCTTTTATAATTAAATTAAAAAAAAATTCCGGTGTCAGTCTATCTGTTAATTGGTTCTCTCTGTATACGTTGAGAATCTGATGTCCCACCTCCGGTCGTGATATTCTAGGCTCTTCGTCATTGACGAAGGAACCAATACCATGGCGGTATTGGCGGTTGGCGGCACACCATGGCAGAAGGCGGACGCAAGTTTTGAGGCTCCGGCATATGTTATGGGAATGGTCAATTAATTCATGGAATATCGAGTGCATACGGGGCTAGCAAGAAGAGGAAGGATTTAGTGAAGTGTTTGGAGGATATATTGGTGTGGTGGAGGGGTGATATATAGTGTAATAAGAGTGTGTAGTGACGGGACAGCGGTAGTGTTGTGAGTTGTTGAGTTTGTAAACAAACATGGCGGAGGGAATTTCGGGTATGACGGAGGCGGAAGGAAGGTTACAACGTTTTCGGGGATTTAAGAGCACTGATAAGAAGTTAGAAGAGGTTAGTATTGTTGTGAAGGATTTGGAAAAGTGGATGAGTGATACGGAGAAATGGAAGGGGGATATTGGTGAGAAAGTTAAGGCACTGTGTGTAATGTGTGGAGTGACAGGTGGGGAAGGGAATAGGCCTAGCGAAGGAAGTGAATGCAGGCCTATTTTGGCAGTTAATGAGAGCCTAGAGATGGTATTGAAAAGGGTAGATGAACTGGGAGCAGAGAATATGGCATTGAAGGAGCAGCTGAAGGAATACGAAGGACGTTTCACGGAAGTAAAGGAGTCGAATGCATGGACGGTGGTAGGTAAACAAAAAGTCAAGGATTTGGAGGATATTATGAAAGAGCAAAAGGAAGAAATGAATATGACCAAAAAAAGTTTTGAGAGTGCAGTTGTAGGGGTCATGAAGAACAAGGAGAGTGTCGTGAGGGAGGCCATGGACAGGGATAGGGGTGTAATCTTGTATGGAGATATAGAGACTCATATGAATGATAATGGAGTGAGAAAAGTGAGGGATATGGAGACAGTGAAGGAGGTCTTGAAAGGTGTGGATGAGGACGAATATGGATGGGAAGGGCAGGTGGAGGAGGTCAGTAGGATAGGTAGATATAAAAGGGGAGATGAGACCTATAAGGGTACAGTATAAAACTAGGGTAGTGGCGGAGACTGTGACAAATTTTAGTTGGAGGCTAAATACAAATGATAAACTGAAACACATAAGACTAAAGAAGGATTTGAGTATAGAACAAAGGAAAAAAATTAAGGAATTACAAGAAAAGGCTGATGAAAATAATGGAAAGTTGGATGAGGAGGATAAGAGAAATTTTTACTGGAGAGTGAGGGACGGAAAAGTGAGGAAGTGGTTTATAAGAGTAGAAGGGAGGGGGAGATCAGGGAGGGGAGAGAATGTGATGGGAGTTGTGACGGAGGAGGAGAACGGGGTGGAGGTGTCACAGGGAGAGACAGGAGACAAAGAGGCAGACCCAGTAGTGCTAACGGGGGAGTAAGGTACGGACTGGAGGAGCGGGATGGTGTAATTGCTGAAGGAATGGTAGATGGATTAAGGATTATGTTTAGTAATGTGGATGTGTTTACCCAGGACAAGAAAAGAGAACTGATATGTAGGTTGCAGGATGAAGAGGAAAAACCTGATGTCATAGCCCTACAGGAAGTAAGACCAAAAAATGCTAGAATTGAAAGGGAACTGGTGGAATATAGTTTGGAGGGTTTTGAGTTATATGAGAGAAATGCTATTAGAGCAGAGGTTGGAAGAGAACTGTTTATTTATAAGAAAAGAGCTCAAGGTTAATGAGGTGGATATGAGACAGCAGTATTGTGAGTATTTGTGTATTGAAGTAAAATGTGTAAGAGGATCAATTCTAATTGCCTCTATATATAGAAGCCCAAATAATAGCAGGGGAGAGGATGATAACCTACTGAAAGCAATGGAGGAGTTAGATAATAGAGAGAACAAATATAAAATTTTGATTGGAGATTTCAATTTGCCAAGGATCAACTGGGCAAATTGTACTACTCCAGCGGGACAGGGTAGCATGGAAAATAAGTTTATAGAGAAAGTGAGAGATTGTTTTTTAACGCAACATATTGTAGAGATGACAAGATATAGAGATGGGACGCAGGGGAGTGTACTTGATTTGATTTTTAGCAATGAAGAGGATATAGTGGAACATGTTAATGTGGATAGCCCTATAGGTCGTAGTGACCATGCCTGTATAAGCTTTAGTTGTAACATTAAATCAGAAAGGGATAATAGAAGCAATAGAAAAATATACATGTATGATAGAGCAGATTATGAGCTGCTGAGACGGTGTTTGGACATTGACTGGGGGGAATACTTGAACGGTGAAGACGCTGAAGGAATGTGGAGGAAAATTAGAGTCAAACTGGAGAATGCTGTATCCAAAAGTGTACCAGTAAGGGAATATAAGGATAAAACAAAATTGAGGAAAAGAACGAACCCAGAATTGCCAATGAAAAGAAAGCTTTGGATATTGATTAGAAGAAAGAAATGATTGTGGGAAAGATTAAAATTGTTAAAAAAGAACAGGGGGTCTAGTATAGAGGCTAAAGAAGTGGATCTGGAACGCAGACAAATAAACAATAAAATAAGGTGGGAAACAAGGAGGGGGGTGAAGGAGAGGGAGAGAGAGATAGCTAGAAATGTGAAGGATAATCCAAAAATATTCTGGAAGTTCATTCAGGAAAAGTTAACAAGAAGAGTAGGGATCCCAGAGCTGGTAGGGGGGTTGAATGATGGGAGTAGAGCGGAGACTGATAAGGAGAAAGCAGAGGTGCTGGGGAAATACTTTGGGGGGTACTAACAGTGGAGTCGGAGGATGAAGTGCCTACTATTCCCATCAAACAGGCACCGGCACTAGAACTAATAGAGTTTTCCCATGCTAGAATAAGAAGGGCTATAGAAAAAATGAACAGAAGTAAGTCACCGGGACCAGATGGGATACACCCAAGAATCATAAAGGAAGGAGGGGAGATGTTAGTAGAGCCATTGAAAATGTTATTTGAGGTATCGTTTAATACAGGACAAATCCCGATGGACTGGAGAGAGGCGAACATAACAGCTATATTTAAGAAGGGAAAGAGAAATGACCCAGGGAATTATAGACCAGTCAGTTTGACACGTGTTGTGTGTAAACTAATGGAAACGGTAATTAGAGAAGGAATAATGGATCATATGAAGTCAAACCAACTTTTCAATGGGAGACAGTTCGGATTCTTGCCAGGGAGGTCGACGGTACTACAGCTAATTAAGGTGGTAGATGATTGGATGCAAATTCTAGAAGATGGTGATGTAATAGACGTGGTATATTGCGATTTTATGAAGGCCTTCGATAAGGTCCCACATAAAAGGTTAATAGAGAAAGTTAGAAGCTATAAGAGAGGGGAGAAATGTGTGAAAGATCGGAGACAGAGGGTACTGGTGAATGGAATAGGCTCGGGGTGGAGGGAAATTACAAGTGGGGTACCTCAGGGATCTGAGTTGAGACCACTGCTGTTCGTTATATTTATCAACGACTTGCCTGAAGTTATAACTAATGGAAGTGAGGTATACCTGTATGCGGATGACACTAAGCTGTATAGAAGAGTAAGGAAGATATGGGTTTGCTTCAAGGAGATGTGGAGGGCATGAAGGGATGGTCTGAGCTTGGTTAATGCCTTTTCATCCAAAAAAATGCAAGTACATGCGGATTGGGACCAGCAAGATAGACAAGGTAGGATACAGTATGTATGAAGCGATGGAGGAAGTGAATGCAGAAAAGGATATAGGAGTAGTGATAGACAATAAGTTAAATTTCTCAGAACATTTAGTGGAAAAGATAAACAAAGCCAATAGAATTGTAGGGCTGATAAGGAGGACATTTGTGTCACTTGACGAAGAAATCTTCAGGAATCTCTATACAGCGCTGGTTAGGCCGCACCTGGAATATGCGAACCAGGTGTGGGCTCCATATATGGTAAAGGATATAGAAGCAGTGGAGAAAGTGCAGAGGAGAGCTAGCAAGCTGGTACCAACGTTGAAGAACGCGGGCTATGAGCAGAGGTTGAGGACACTGGGGCTTCCGACACTGGCATATAGGAGAAAGAGAGGGGATATGATAAGAGACTTTTAAGATAGTGTCAGGAAAGTATGATGAGGATGTGTGTGAAGGTATCTTCTTGATGCGGGAGGGAACAAGAACGAGAGGACACTCAAAGAAAATTTACAAAGAAAGAAATAGGCTTGAGAAGGCAAAGAACTCATTTTGTGATAGAGTGGTAAATGAGTGGAACGCACTGCCCCAGTATGTAGTCGATTCCGAATCAATAAGGGAGCTTGAAAGTAATCTTGATAAAGCATGGGGAAGACAAGATTTGAAGTTTGATTATAAAACAAAAATACAGAATAGTAAAAATGTTGCGTCTGCTACCGCCTCCGCCGCCAACACCGTGAACGACCGCAGGAGTGCAAGTACTGGTACTGAGCTGGACAGGCATAGTTTGCCTTTTTCCAGAGGATCTACTATAAGAAACTGTAAGAAAATACTAAATTACGGGTTTGACAACCCGTAGGGAAGGAAGGAAAACCTTCTACAGTATTTAGGAGTGGTTCCATAGTCAATGACGCAAAGGTTCCCTCCCACCTTCCCCTTCCCATGCACATGCCCAACTTGATATAACATTTGAGGCAGATAAACACGCTAGAAAATCTGGCATCACGTGCAAGGGAAGCATGACGACAGCATAGCCGGAGGGCAGAGGCACCGGGAGGTTCGAAATGATAGATTCTTCTTTAAAATCTTATTTCTAGTGGTATTCATTTTCAATGACGAGCCCTTGGTAAGATTTAATGGGTATTAACCAAGGATTGTTTATTATGCTATATACGCAACGGTTGTGATAAGAACTCCGGGGAATCCCGAACGGGTCCCGGAATCTCAGCCTATATATAGTATAGGCTCTTCGTCATTGACTACGGAACCACTCCTAAATAGAAGGTTTTCCTTCCTTCCCTACGGGTTGTCAAACCCGTAATTTTTCCCCCAAAATAAGATTATAAAATAAGATTCTTGTCTATCTTAAGTCAATTAATCGAGTGTTTTGGATATACACCTCTATACCACCGGAACTTCACCACACTGCCTCTATTCTAATTAATTATTAATTTGTATGTGTTTTAGGGCCATTTTTATGTATAAATCTGATACCTCGGAAAATCTGCTAATCCGGAAGTCCCGCGGTCCCCTGCCTTCCGGATCACAGGACTTTCACTGTATATATATATATATATATATTATAGGTTTGACTCCTGCAAGGAGATAAAGAAAACCTAATATTTAGTAGTGGCCCCGTAATCATTGACGATTATGCCTATTACATAAGGCACCCTCTTCAAACACTCATCCGCCGTAGTTTGAATCTACCGAGCAGAGCATAAAAAATTGAGGAGCCTTCATCATGAGCGCACGCAACCTCACTCATGGTTCAGTCATTATGAAATTGGGTTCTCACTACGAAAAAACTTTGTAACAAATAAAAAACAAAACGAAAATAAGAATAACTATTCATAAGCTTTCCATATAATCGTGGATGTACTTGTGTGGATCTTTGACCAGACGCTGACTCAGGCGTCATTCTTCCTTCACTGACATATCAAGTAAGCCAAAATCCTTAATACATCAACGAATGGGAAGGGGATGGTCGGGAGGGCCCCAGTCGTCAATGATTACGGGGCCACTACTAAATATTAGGTTTTCTTTATCTCCTTGCAGGAGTCAAACCTATAATTTATTAGTGGCCCCTCCATCATTGACGATTATGCCTGATATCTAAGACTGGAGGGGGACATTCATAATCATATCATAACTCTAGCAAAAGCAGATAATCAAACAACCACATAGTATTCTTACCGTGAACACCGTGAACGACCGCAGCAGTGCAAGTACTGGTACTGAGCTGGATACACAGGCATAGTTGCCTTTTTCCAGAGGATCTACTGTAAGAAACTATAAGAAATAGTATTCTTACTTCGAAAAGATATATATTTTTGGCGCAGCACATATGTACAAAAAGGGGTACAAGCAGGAGCGTGCTTCAAAGAAGCCTGCTTGATAAAAAAGGGTTAACTCTGAGATTCTGAGTACAGATCCACCAGTTAAAAAGGCACCCCACTTAAATTAAGTGGTGAAAAAATAAAAACTTATAAGTTTACATGTGCACATATAAACCCCATAAAACTAGTGGATATATCTTGCAAAATATATCCAATGCTTAAAATTAGATTGCTTCACAGCCCAAAAACTACTTACAACAACACTGTTGTTTGTACAGTACTACAATTGTACTAGCACAATTTCCTGTAATGAATAGTACAGAGAAATTTACATATCACAACACCCATAAACAGTATCACAGCTCACATACTCCGGCGGGGTCTAGGGTGTCCTATGTTACACTGACTGCACCCCCCCCCCCCTTTTCTTGAAATTAAACAATAAGTGACTTAGGGGCCACCTAGACCCTCTGCCTTAAAGCTATACATGGCAAGGAAGGTTTGTCTAGAGCTACTGAAAGGTATCGAGTCAAAAACGTATGATTAGAGGCCCACAACTGTGTGGACGTAATATCTTCAACAGAAACATTTTTAAGGAAACGTAAAGAAGCTGCCCACTTGCGTAAATCGTGGGCCCTACCCACAACGCCGGGATTACTCTCTTTAATGACCTCGACCAAGAGAGAAGCCAGTTTACGTTTCATCAAGCGTTTACCCGTACTTGCTACCCATAAAGCACCCTGGTGATTTAGAGGTGGCCACTCTCAAATATTTGGTTAGAGCTTGCACTGGACATAAATTATGGTGCACCTTTCCCCTTTTCAACGCCGGCACCGTGAACTCTGAAAACACGTGTTCACTGTGCTCATTCTTGGCTATGAACCCTGGGGAAGGTGCAATCTGAATACACTCGTTAAGCCTACCAAACCTGAGGCAATTAGGTGTGTTGCTCATCGCCGCCAGCTCAGATACTCTGTTCCGGTAGCCAAAGCCATAAGGAATACTGCCTTTTTTAAAAGTAATGTAAAATCTGCAGTATGTTGGTACAGACGGGAATGAAGTAACGACAATGCTTTGTCCAGAGACCAGGTAGGCATGAGCTGACGGGGAGGTGGGCGGAGTTTAAAACATCCCCTCATGAAACCTGTTTCCTCCGCAACTGGTATAGTGAGACCGGTAAGGTCCAAAAATGGCATCCTAATCGCTGTTAAGTGATTTTTTAACGTTACTACAGATAAACGTTTCTGCTCGAACAAATAATTTAAGTAATTAAAAACCAAAGCCACCGAGGGCACAGTTTGTTCTGTTCTAAGAATCCAAGAAGTAAAGGCTTGCCAATGCGATTGATACTGTCGCTTTGTAGACTGGGTATATTGATTCATGAATTTATTGGTCACGTCTCTACCATACGGTGCTAGCCACTTGGCCTCCTGAATGTCCATAATGCAAAAGTCAGCGAGGTCTCTAGGTTGCCAATTGTGTCTAAGTGGAAAAACCCGACCGGGAGTGACACCGGGTGCGGGCACCACGTTTTCAATTGCTGGTACCACAACTGCGCCGGCCACAGGGGCGTGATTAGCGAGACTACGCCCCGATAATCCCGTAGTTTGTTTACTACGTGGCACATTAGAGACGCGTCTGGCGGCGGAAACAGATAAATGGAACTCCACCTGTTCCAGTCTGTCACCAGTGCGTCTGGCCCACCCGCCGGCGTTATCGTCCGGCGGGTGAGGTACAGTGGGAGTTTGTGAGTCTCCTCTGACGCAAACAAATCCACTTGTGGATGGTAAGTCTCCGCAATCATTTGGTCAAAAATGGTTTGCTTGAGCGCCCATTCTACTGTTGTGCTCTGTCTCCGAGACAGAGCGTCTGCCCAGACGTTTGCTACGCCTGGGAGATAAGATGCGTGAAGATGAATGTCCAGCCTGTTGGCTAGAATAAAAATCTTTTCTGACACATTTAGCTACTGCCGAGATCTCGTTGACCCTTGTTTCTGAATACAGTGAACCGCATTTAGATTGTCCATTCTGAAGGCCACCGACTTGCCCCGTAAAGTAGAGCCGTGAGCCTGAAGGAAATATAAGGGGACTAGTAATTCTTTGACATTGATGTGGGAGATTTCTAAATGGGACCAAAGCCCTTGACCCTGGTGCCCTTGGTTTGACTGAAAGCCCCAACCTATCGTTCCTGACGCATCCGTGTCTACCCATACCGTCGGTGGAGGAGAGGTCCATGACATTACTGAGTGTAACGTTTCCCTCTTCGCCCAGACCGCTAGTAAGTTGTGGATTAATTTTGGTATGGGCCATAATTTTTCCGCCGGCAATAGTGGAAAACATTTGTTGCCCTCCAATATTAATCGTTTTACTTTCAACCGGCCCAACTTTACAGTTAGTTGAATCCAGTTGAGAGAGCCGACCAGAGACTCCCAGATTCTCCGTGTCGTAGTCAGACTGAGAAGAAACAGGAACAATTTCCTGCGAAATCTGTTTCGATTATCCACACTCTGACTCAGAGTGAGAGTAGCTGTGTCCCAAACCAGCCCTATCCACTGAACTACTCGTGAGGGAACAAGGTTTGACTTTACCAGGTTTACCTTGAATCCTAGAGATTTGACATGATTTAATGTTATGTTGACATGATTTATGCATACTTGTTCCGTCTCTGCCACCAGTAGCCAGTCGTCTAGATACCACAAAATCCTGATCCCTTGCTCTAACAAGGGCATCAGGGCTTGCCGGACTAATTTCGTGAATAAGCGAGGTGCTAGGTTCAATCCAAACGGCATCCTCTGAAAGACATAAGTCTGATGCATTATATGTAAGGCCAGAAACCGTTGAAATCTTTTGTTTACCAAGACGTGCCAATACGCGTCTGTCAGGTCTAAAGAACACATCCATCCTCCCGGCGGAAGTGTTAGCCTGATTTGATTCACTGTCAGCATCCTGAATGACACGTTGTGAATATGGAGGTTCAGATAAGACAGGTCTACGACGGGTCTCATCTGAACACTGTCCCTTTTAGGCACTAGAAATAGTTTGGATGTAAAGACTGGGTAATTTTGAGGGACCGGGATGATGACATTCTTGGCGATCATTTCTTGGATCAGTGACTCCACCTCTAATGAAACTAAATTTGCCTTTGTCGGCTGACGTAAACGAGGTCGCCGGAGCCACTGCCAGGTGATGCCTTTGCGTGCCACCATCCTCGCCCAAGTATTTAATGGCCATGCGTGGTGACACGTCCGGAACGACCCAGTTAGCAGACAAGGGTTCGCCAGCTGTACTACCCTCTGATCCACCCGCCGTGAGACCGGCCCTGGGAGTGAGAGACTTTAGTTTTTTTATGTTGGTGGTGGTGGTGGTGGTGGTGGATGCTTAGCCGACTGGCCGGCGTTGGCAGAAGACGGGCCCTGGCCCGGTCTGTTATAGTTTTGTCCTTTATGACCTGCAAACTTTCCTTGTTTATACCTGTACTGACCTTGGGGGGAAGAGGACTTAGGTAGATGAAAGGGCTTTGACCCACCCGGCTGAGCTTTGGCGACTGGCTTGGGTTTGGGAAAGTTAAAAGCAGGTTTCTTAGAAGGGGCGGGACTGTGCATAGCCCTTCCTACCCGGTCTGCCTTAGGTAAGGACAGCACGAAAGAAGGGCCGCTACCCGGTATGCCTTATGTAAGGCATGAGCTTAATAGCCTAATTAAGCTTGGTCCGAACGCCGTGCGTACGACGTATGTCAACAAACCCAAGCGTTCGTCACCGCACCTCCGAAAACAAGAAGGAGAAGACTCCTCAATGTTATTGTTCTGACGTCATGACGAAATTAGTGTCTAAAAAGCCCCCATATTGGCAACATCTCTGCAATATTGGCTCCACTGAAATCGTCATCACAACTGAACCAGTTGACTTACAGAGCTCTACTCAATGCCAAAATACAGATTGAAAACCGCACTACGATTATAGATGAGTGGGAAAGTTCTAGCAGTGAAAATAAACATAAATACGGTAGCCTAGGCCTAGACATTTTTCAGCCATATCGCCCGGGTAGGGGCGACCGTCATTGGGTAAGTCAGCCCGGGGAGGAAGGGTTAAAGGCCTGAGCCATGTTAAATACAGTTCTCCACACATCAGGGGACATTAAAGAGGGAGTTAGCACTGGCAACATGACCACCTGGTTCGCAATTCTATCAGGAAGTTTCCTCACCAGGGACATCCTAAGATCCTGTCTCGCCCGCACTGTCTCGAGCAAGGCTGTACGGATATCCCCCAACGACTGAATAGAAGTCTGAAGGAGTAAACGTCGAGATAGTTCAATTGATCTTCTGACATCCGCGTCCGCGATTGCCTGAGTAGATCTTAGCATAGACTTCGCGACCTGGTGCGTAACAATGTATTGGGAAAAAAGTCTATACGCCTTCCCCCGTAGCCTAAACTCTCGGTCTAGGTGAGCTGGGGAAGGTGTAGTGAAAGGATCTTTAAGTTCGCATAGATTGATTTTAGGGGCAGCTAAGAAAGCAAACAGAGCAGATGGAACTCCGCCAGCCGAGCAGACTGGCAGAGAGAACCAAGAATGGCTGTCCTGAGGAATTTGGTGCAAAGATTTTGAGGTGAAGGTGGTCGCAAAGTTCTGAGCCTCTACCTCCCATTCCACCCAAGGTCCCGGACCCAAGTGCCCCACCTTCAACACTGGATTAGCGGCTGTGTCTGTGACTGTTTGTAAATCTAATTCTGGAGTGAGAGCTGACAGTGCTTTTATATCATTAAAACCGTCATGCTGGGTCCAGTCAGAAAACAGTTTTGAAGCTGATGCAGGGGGTAGTGCAGGCGTAGCTGTATACACAAAATAGTCATGGTGATAATACTCAGCAATGGCCTTAATATTAACATCAAGTACATTACCCAGAATATCTAAAGCTCGTAACTTTCTAGATTTATTTCCTTGGATTACCCACTCTCGTGGCACTGGAAGTTCCCCTGACAAAGTGGGCTGTGCTACTTCTGGCTTAGTTGGGACCATTTGTACCCATGAATCATCTGGACCGTATAAAAGGGGCATAGCTACCTTTCTTAACGGTGCTTTATCTAAAGGGGGAGGATTCACATCCGCTACTACCCTTACACTAGAAGTAGTCAGTGCCGCCGAAGCAGGTCTAGTGACCATAGTAGGTGATATAGAAGGAGGGTGCGGAATCTTAGTTAAAGCAATGGAAGTAGTCAGAGGCCGAACACTTGAAATTGTCATGGGAGCTCCCAGATCCACTGTAGGAGTCTCCGGCTGTTGGCCAAATTTTTTTGTTAGAGCAGTAACTAATAACCCATCTATTTCCTCTGCTGTGACAAATTTAGCAGATGAAGAACTAAGAGGTGAATCATTCCTATCCTGTGAGTCGTCTAAAACTGAACCCGACTCCTGCACCTCCATGTCAGAGATTATAGACACCTCATCCTTGTCATCTGGCTCATCATGAGAGGATTCCGCCGAAGCCGGAATCCCGTCGTGTTGCCATGTTAAGTCTGGTATGGATGAAGGGATCGCAGCGTCCCGGTGGACGTCCGCCATTACCTGTGTTTCCTGAACCAGACGTGGGCCTTCATTTCCTGGTTGGGAATATCGCCACACACCCAGGCCTTGGCCCGAACTCCCTTGGGAGTCAGTTACCCCATCCACCACTGAGCCCTCACTAGACCCTTCTAGAGGGCGATCACTGCCCACAGAACTCTCTAATTCTAAGTTTATAATATCCATTGGTAACTTGTCCGCCGGTAACGCCCCCACCACAGTCACTGAATCCACTCCCGCCCCATCAGATTGGACACTAGATGCGCCGGGAGTAGAGGCAGAAAGTGAGGGACGAGGCTCCGGCGAACGCCGGGAGGCTTTTCATTCATGAGAATCTTTCCTGGAAGATTTGTGCCTCCGGTGTGACTTAGATCTATCACTAGAACCGCTCTTGGACTTCTCAGATTTATCACTAGAACTGCTCTTGGACTTCTCCTCTTTGCTCTTCTTACTCGCCGGTGAAGAAGAGTGACTAAGCGGCTGTTGTCTGAGGGGCGACCTGGACCGCGCCCGAGACGTGGAGGCTGAAACCGGGGGCGTAGGTTCACGAGGTCTCTTAGATGTGCCGGGGGCTGGAGTAAGTGCTAAACCCTGCCCAGTCTCTGCCGACTTTCATACAATTACTCTAGAGGTACGTTTAATAGGGGGGTGCTCAATAAGTAATTTATCCCAAAGAATTACATTATCACATTGAAGGGCCTTATGAGCCACTGTGGTAGCATAAGTGGACAACAGCTGCCTGACCTCCCGTAAAGCGACCGCCGCGGGTCTATCATTGTCTCGCAATACTTTATGACTCAATTGAGTACAGAAGGTACAGTTCTGCGTAACCCACAAACCCCTTGAGCGATCTAAACATTTAACACATCTAATGAAAAGAGTGTGTGCAAAGAGAGGGATACCTGAACAGGCGGGTGAAACACACAAAGCAAAAACAGGGTCTAGGGCAGCCATGACAGAGACTGGTGGAAAACTAACCACCCCCGGGTTTACTCCAGGTTCTCTAAAGACCCGCCGGAACTCCGCCCTGGAAAAAAGAAAATTTCCAGGAATTAATGCTCATAAGGTTACCCCAACATGTTCGAACACAAGTGTTAAATAACCCGCCGGGTAACGAGACGTAATACACAACCATTATAGCTCGCTACGCGGGAGGTTCGAAAGTAAAGATTTCAGAATATCTTAACCTGTCCAAAAGATTATGAATATCCTCTGACATGATATAAAGACCAGCATGGCTTTCATAAATGACGCAGTCTTCCCAGTGGTGTTTGGTAAGATTTACTGGAAAACCCATAAAAAGACGCCGGCCCCCGTATTATCTCGCAGATCAAAAACTGGGGAGCCTGTCTTAAATGCTAGATCTGACTTCTCCCGAAGCGTCCTAGATCGCCGTATGTCGAAGGCGGCGATACATTAACGTATCCCTCAATTGTCTGGTCAACTATACTGAATTGCAAATCCGTTAATCCCACCCTCCCAAGGTGCAACCGCCGGGTGTGAATTTAAGTTTATAACGTTAACCCCAATTGTTCCTATCCCCGCTTCTTTGCAAAAGATCGCCGGGGAGGAAAGACCAATCAACAAACAGCCTAGTTTTACTGGCTTTGCAAAACCGGGAAAAACTAAACTCAACAAGTGTCCGCATGAACACTTAGTTAAATGGGTAAAGCCATCCCGCCGGGAATCACAGTAAGCCTGAACACAGGCTCCACCACAGAGACGCAGTCCTGGAGAGCCTCAAGCCACCACTCGCCGGAGAAAACAAGCCTTTTTTAACCACGCGTGATTAAAACTCGGCAACCCGCCGGGTTTTCACGGTGTAACCCAGAAAAACCCCCCGGAAAGGCAACCCACCCCGCCCAGATTCAATCTGAACGCACCAAATAGACCGAGGAATTAGCCAAAGCACAACTAACCCAGGGCACACAATTAGTCCGTGGAAATAGCCAATACACAACTAATCCAGAACACACCAATAGTCCGTGGAATTAGCCAATACACAACTAACCCAGGACACACATGACACAGTAGTACATATTTATAACATAAATCAATAACACTTGTACATGTGGCAAAGCTACGAGAGGCTGGCTAGGCCTAAGCAGACGGAAATATGTAATCATGTCGTAATAAAAACAAAAAGCACTGAATCATATCACAACAGGAACCACCGTCAACACACCACTGTAGCATAAAAATCCCGGAAAAGGGAAGAACTGACTCAGGACCCAGAAAAAACTTCACTAAGTGAAGAAAAATACGCTGGGAACGTCAGAGAAAAGAAAAACCTACTTCATCAGAAAGATAAGAAGAAGCTTAATAACGCGTAATGAAAGCCGCCTACATCACGAAGCTAGCTAACCGCGCAAACGTTTCACGCGTCCACCACGGGACCACGAGGGTACACCCGAAATAGATGTCCCAAACACACGACCCAAAATACACTGCACTGCGGGCAACCCGCCCAGGACACTCCTACTACGCATATCCTAACCTTACTCGATACATCCCGGAGTAAACAAATGAGAAAAAACTCACTAGGGACGCAGCAAATGCGGAACCAGCGGAGCGTGGGGAGGCATGTCCGGGTAGGTTGAGCGCAGAGCAGAGAAGGAAGAATGACGCCTGAGTCAGCGTCTGGTCAAAGATTCACACAAGTACATCCACAATTATATGGAAAGCTTATGAATAGTTCTTCATATTTTTTTTGTTTTTTATTTGTTACGAAGTTTTTTCGTAGTGAGAACCCAATTTCATAATGACTGAACCATGAGTGAGGTTGCGTGCGCTCATGATGAAGGCTCCTCAATTTTTTATGCTCTGCGCGGTAGATTCAAACTACGGCGGATGAGTGTTTGAAGAGGGTGCCTTATGTAATAGGCATAATCGTCAATGATGGAGGGGCCACTAATAAATATATACCTGTATATACTGTATATATATATATATATACTGTATATATATATATATATACTCTATATATATATTATAGGTTTGATTCCCGGAGGGAAGTATAGAAAACCTAATATTTAGTAGGGGCCCCGTAATCATTGACGATATGCCTATTAGTATAATAGCCTCCATTCAAACACCCGCGGGTCAGCAGTTTGAATCTACCGCCGCGGGGATGAACAGAGTACACGTCATAAGGGTAACGCTTATTCTCTTATGGAATCGTCTTATGATTGGGTACCCTCTACGAAAAAACCTTCGTAAATTATAAAAAGAAAAAATATACTTAATAATTGTTATAATAAAGCTTTCCACCTCGTGGATTTCTTGGGTGGGGTTCCTTGCCGCTGACTCCTGGTCCGCCATACTGTACTTCCTTCACTGATATATTAAGACTCAAACTCAAGACATCAAGCAAATGGGAAGGGGATGGCTGGGACAATGGCTACATTGTCAATGATTTTTTTTGTTTTGTTTTCTATATTCCAACTACAGTACTCCCTCTCGGGCATAGGCTGATAGCCTTTACACTCTACCGCTGAACACGGTGAGGCCCGTGAGGTCTTGTTCCAGTCTAGGGAGTGAGACATGCGAAGCACCCATTCATGGCTCAAACCCAACTCCATCTCTGAAGCTGCTTCACCCGTGCGTTTCACAGTCTCACTCCTCAGGCTCAGACCCTCACTCTCAGACCGCCACCTATTGAGCAATTAACTCACTAGGCATTGCCCCCCTGTAGCATATTTTGAATATGGGAATATTCATACAGTGCTATTTAATCAGGGAACAATGAGGGTATTACGGGGCCCCTGCTAAATATTAGGTTTTCTTTACTTCCCTCCGGGAATCAAACCTATAATTTATTAGTGATAATAAATCATTGACGATATGACTGATATCTCAAGACTGGAGGGGGACATTCGTGACAATATCAATACACTAACAAATTAACTCAGGAAGAGACAAAGGACCCATATAAAAATTACAAGTCTTTATTGTTTGCATACAATAATAAAAATGAAAAAGAAAGCAGTGCGTTAATTCAAAGAATATCTGCTTAAGGTGACTGGATTTGCACTTCGTAATCCGTCTAAAAATTGTTTGTGGACATTGTTACGGCCCTACAATGCTGAACCCAAGAGATTAAAATTCAAGCAAGGGCAACTAGCATGCTGTTGCATTTAGGTCAAAAAGGGTTAATGTCTCAGATAATCACAAATTAATGAAGAAGGATGATATCAAACACTTCCAATTTTCGTATTAATTATAATTACTATTAACTAGGGAAAACGAACAGGTTGATAAGCATGATAATTCAGTTAAACACGGCAAGGAATAATAATAGGCTAAGCGCCGAGTGAAGGCTTGAGTAAATGCACTCGTTACAAGGAATGAACACTACACAAAAAGAACATCTGAAGACAACGGTTAATCAACGCCTAGCACGCCGAACAGTAAACTGGATCACACTCAATTACAGACCTATATGTGATACCGTATGATATCACCAGACAACACGCTCGGACAACGTGTACAGTGTACACTTAAGAACACTAATCAGTGTTCGTTACACAATACCCAACACACAATAAAACTCAGAGCTCCTCACAACACTAGGGCTCGTTACACATACACAATAATGCACCAATGCTGTCTCATCTCCCCTTCAAAGGACAAAACAATACACCTACTTGTCTTAACACACAAACCAGGAGACAAAATATCAAGCATGTCCAGGGGTGCACCCAGACCGGCGTGAAGCGGAGCACTTCCTCCACACCTCTGCCACTTTGGGCGCTCCAACAGGTACTAACTCTCCACTCTTCCCTCCCTACACACATCTCCTCTTAATCTCTCCTTTCGGCAAGAAATGTGGTGTCACACTAGTCTATATATCAAGAGTCCCACGGAATATCAGATAGGCCTCCATGTTTGTCGTGGAGGAGGATTCTCCCAGGCTCCATGTCCACGTGGGCAGGTGGGTGGAGGTTCTCACGGTAGTTGTTTGTGTCACCCGACACCTGTGTAGATTAAGGGGGTCGCCTCCCTCTCTCTCTCCAGTTCTGCTACTTCTGCTACCATGCGGTGGCAACATATTCTTATTCCTGTACAACATAACTAGACCCATAATTCTTTGGAATATTCTGGCCTTAAAAAATATTTGTACATTCTATGATAGTTTGTACATAATGTTTATACTATATATTTGTACTAAGATACATCTTCTCAAATAAAATTAAATTTGAGCTGTAGAACCAGCTTGGCTATTAAGTATCACAGCTCGTGAACTTATCACAATATCCGGCGGGGGCTCTAGGGGTCCTTGAGCTATCTAGCAACCCCCCCCCCCCCTCCTTTTCTTCTTAAGATTAGCCCTTAAATAGTAATAGCACATGGACTACTAGACCCGCTGCTGCAAAGCTACACAGGCTAGCTGTGGTTTATCCAGGGCCACCGACAGGTATCGTGTCAAGAAAGTATTGTTGGACGCCCACAGCTTCGTATTAGCTATGTCGTCAACAGAATAATTTTGCATGAATCTAAGAGAAATGGCCCATTTCCTTATATCATGGGCCCTACCCGATATGCCGGGATTACTTTCCCTGATTACATCTACGAGTAAAGACGCCAACTTTCGTCTCGTGATGCGATTACCTGTTCGGTTGACCCATAGGAAGCTTGGTTGTCGAGGTTGTGCTACTCTCATAAACTTAAGTAAAGCTTGCACAGGGCATAAAAGATGATGAGTGTGCCCGCGTTTTAGCGCCGGGACAGTGAATTCTGAGAATACATGATCACAATGTTCATTCTTTGCAATGAACGTGGGAGACAGAGCAATTTGTACATGTTCGTTCAGTCTCCCAAACCTGAGGCAGTTGGGTTCGTTGCTCATCGCCGCCAGCTCAGATACTCTGTTTCCTGTCGCCAGAGCCATAAGGAATACAGCCTTCTTTAATACTGAATCAAAATCCAGCGCATGGTTATATTTGCGTGAGTGAAGCAACGACAAGGCTTTGTCTAGACCAGGAAGGCATGAGCTGGCGTGGTAGTGGGCGAAGTTTGAAACATGCCCTCATGAAGCCCTTTTCTTCTGCCTGCGGTATGGATAGACCTGTGAGGTCGAAGAATGGAGTTCTAATGGCTGACATGTGATTCTTTAGTGTAAGTACTGAAAAGTGCTTCTGTTCATACAAATAATCTAAATATTTAAAGAAAAGCGCAACTGAGGCGTCTGTTTGCGCTGTCTCTACTATCCAGGTTGTGAACGTTTTCCAATGTTTCTTACAGTTTCTTACAGTAGATCCTCTGGAAAAAGGTAAACTATGCCTGTGTATCCAGCTCAGTACCAGTACTTGCACTGCTGCGGTCATTCACGGTGTTGGCGGCAGCGGTAGCAGACGCAACATTTTTACTATTCTGTATTTTTGCTTTATAATCAAACTTCAAATCTTGTCTTCCCCATGCTTTATCAAGATTACTTTCAAACTCCCTTATTGATTCGGAATCGACTACATACTGGGGCAGTGCGTTCTACTCATTTACCACTCTATCACAAAATCAGTTCTTTGCCTTCTCAAGCCTATTTCTTTCTTTGTAAATTTTCTTAGAGTGTCCTCTCATTCTTGTTCCCTCCCGCATCAAGAAGATACCTTCACACACATCCTCATCATACTTTCCTGACACTATCTTAAAAGTCTCTATCATATCCCCTCTCTTTCTCCTATATGCCAGTGTCGGAAGCCCCAGTGTCCTCAACCTCTGCTCATAGCCCGCGTTCTTCAACGTTGGTACTAGCTTGCTAGCTCTCCTCTGCACTTTCTCCACTGCTTCTATATCCTTTACCATATATGGAGCCCACACCTGGTTCGCATATTCCAGGTGCGGCCTAACCAGCGCTGTATAGAGATTCCTGAAGATTTCTTCGTCAAGTGACACAAATGTCCTCCTTATCAGCCCTACAATTCTATTGGCTTTGTTGTTGTTGTTGTTGTTGTTGTTCCCTAAGCTGCCTGGCCGAACAGCCCCGAGTCCCTGAGAAAGGCCATGGCCACGATCGGGCTTTCCCACAGAGCTCTCATTGAGTGTAGATTGTGTTGTTGGCGTAAGTGGTTGTGTGAAATGCAGTCTTCTATGATGTGTTTAATGGTATGGGGTGCTGTGTTACATCCCGGGCAGGCGTCGACAACGGAGTCATCCAGTCTCTTCTGATAGCTCAGGAGAGCTGGATGGTGTCCGCATCTCAGCCTGGCCAGGTGGACTCTGTCCTCGCGAGGAAGGGAGGATTCGGAAGGATGGATTTCGGGAGGTCGTGCATGCAGCTGCGTGTTGTCTGTGAGTGAGTGGATGGATCGGTGAGAGATATGAGTATGGATGTGCTTCTGGAAGTTGGTTCGGGGTGGGCAGGGAGGGAGAGAGGACAATAATTGTGTGTGATACCGTGTGCTGGGTGTTGTTTTGATATTTCTTGGTGTCTGTGGGTGTGTTGCCATGTAGTTTAGTGGGTGGTCTTGGTTCGTGGAGGCTGCTGCCAGGAATTGAGTGCCTCTCATGTCCAGATGGTCTTTGACTTTGAGAATTTTGGTTTCTTGATGTAGGTGATCTGTGGGTGAAGTAGCTGTGCAGCCTGTAATGATCTTCAGGGCTTTGTTTTGAATAGTCTGTAAGGTCTTATGATGAGTTTCAGCTAGGTTAGAAGCCCAGGCTGGGCTTGCGTATTCCATCACTGATCTTATGTATTGTTTATATACTGTGGTGGTAGTTTCTTTGTTGTGTCCAAATTTTGTGTGAGCAAGTGACCTGAGGGCGTTAAGTCTGGGTGTCAGTTTCTTTTTAATGTTTGTGGTGTGCTGTTTGAATGTCATATGAGTATCATATGTTACTCCTAGGATTTTGGGTGTGTGTGTATGTGTTAGGGGTGTGTTGTTTATGGTGAGTTGAGGGATGTATTCGTGTTCTCCTGTCCAACTTGTGAGCAGGGTTGCGGTGGATTTGGCTGGGGCTAGATTAAGTCTGTTTGTAGTGCACCAACCATGTAGTGTGTTGAGATAGGGTTGAAGGAGATCTGTTGATCTTTTTGGGTCATGGTGTGTGCATGTGAGTGTTATGTCATCTGCATAGGAGGCTAAGTTTATTTGGGGCGTATTGGGTGTAAGTTATATCGTGCATGTACAGATTGAAGAGTGCGGGCGATAGGACGGATCCTTGTGGGACTCCGTTTGGAAAGTTTCTGATTTTAGATGACTGACCGGCAAAATATATGTGTGCACATCTGCCTGCTAGGAAGTTGGCCAGCCACCTTTTTGTGTTGTTGTGCATGTTTGTGTTGTAGATTTTGTTTGTTAGGTTGTGGCGGGGGATGGCATCGAAGGCTTTACTAATGTCGAGTGTGGCTAATAGTGATCTGTGTGGTGGTCTAGCTGAGTTGATGCCGTCGAAAGCTCTTTGTGTAAGGTCTGTGAGAAGAGTGTTTGTGGAGTGCAGTGGCCTAAAGCCATGTTGTGTTGGAGCTAGGGGTAGGTCAGGTGTAATTAGTTGTAATACTAGGCGTTCAATGACTTTGGAGGGGGAGCAAAGAAGTGTGATGGGGCGGTGCGAGGAGGGTAGCGTGGGGTCTTTGTTGGGTTTGGGGAATGTGATGATGATACCATGCTTCCAAATGTCTGGTATTGTGTTGTGTGAATAGCTGTAGTTTGATATGTTAGTGAGTGCTTGTATGCCTTGTGGTCCCAGGTGTCTGAAGTGTATGTTGCTTATGTTGTCTAGGCCACAGGCGGGTGAGTGCTTGAGATTGTTGATGATATGCTTTGTCTGGTGATTGGTGAAGGGTGTATAGTCAGGGTCTGTGGGGAATTGTCTCTTACGTCGGATGACACGTCGGTCGTCTTTGTGAGGTTTTAGGTGGCTGACATGTGAAAAGTGATTGATGAGAGTGTTTGCTTGTTGTTTACATGAAGGAGTAGAGTCTGTTGTTGTGATTGCAGCATGTGATTGTGTTGTGTTGCTGTTGGAAAGTGTGATGCTGTTTAGTGTTTTGTAGAGTTTTTTGGGGTTTGTTTTGTGATCAAGTGTTTGTAGGAAGTTATTCCAATTTAGTTTTTGTTGTTCTTGTATTTTGTTGTTAGTTTGGGTGTTGAGTGCTTGAATTTGTTGTGTGATGTCTTGTGTGTGGGGTGCTGGGGAGTGTTTCAGTATGTCGCGTTGTCTGATGAGGTTTTGAATTTCTGGTGTGAAGTTGGGGTTGTGTCTTTTCCTGTTACCGGTACCTCTTGGAATGTGTTTCTTGTCAGCGTTTTGGATAGTTTTATTGAGTATGTGTACAGCATTGTTGATGTTAGTGATGGGTGTACTGTTTAGAGTTGTGAAGTGTTGTTCTGTCTCATTTGTGAATGCTTCCCAGTTAGCTCTTTTATAATTGGTGTATGTGTGTTTGTGGCTAGCTGGGGTTAGTCTGGTTTTGGTGGTGATAATGATCGGGAGGTGGTCAGAGCCTAAGGTTCTGACCACCCTCCAGGATGTTGTGGGGGCGAGTTCTGGGGAGCAAAAGGTGATGTCAGGAGATGATTGGTTATTGGCTTTGTTTATCTTTTCTGCTAAATGTTCTGAGAAATTTAACTTATTGTCTATCACTACTCCTATATCCTTTTCTGCATTCACTTCCTCCATCGCTTCATACATACTGTATCCTACCTTGTCTATCTTGCTTGTCCCAATCCGCATGTACTGTACTTGCATTTTTTTGGATGAAAAGGCATTAACCAATGCTCAGACCATCCCTTCATGCCCTCGACATCTCCTTGAAGCAAACCCACATCTTCCTTACTCCTCACTCTTCTATACAGCTTAGTGTCATCCGCATACAGGTATACCTCACTTCCATTAGTTATAACTTCAGGTAAGTCTTTGATAAATATAACGAACAGTAGTGGTCCCAACACAATGTGATTGGTATTGTCGCCTGGTAGACATAGTATACTGGTTAAGAAATTTACTTGTAACGCTCTCTCCATATTGAGCTAGCCATTTGGCATTTTGAATGTCCATAAGGCAAAAGTCAGCGAGTTTTTAGGTTGCCAATTTTTTCTAAGTGGAAGGACGAGATCGGGAGTAATACCGGGTTCTCGCACCATGTCTTCAATTGGTGGTACCACGTCTGAGCCGGCCATAGTGGCGCGATTATCGAGACTATGCCTCGGTAACCCCGTAGTTGTGAACTACCTGACACATGAGTGAAGCATCTGGAGGCGGAAAAAGATAGATGGAAGTCCACCTGTTCCAGTCCTCTAACAATGCGTCGGGGCCCCCCCCGCCGAAGTCATTTCCCGGCGGGGCAGGTAGAGGGAGTCTGTATTTACCTAATTGTAGTTTACAGGAGTTGAGCTAAGCTCGTGTTGTCCCGTCTCTCAGTCTACTTTTTATCCAATTTTTTCTTGAAAATATGGATATTCCTTGCCCCTACCACCTCCTCCAGCCCATTCCATTTGTCAATACATCTATAGGGGAAGCTAAACTTCCTGATATCGTTCTTGCAGGTAGGTCTTTTTACTTTGTAGCTGTGGCCTCTAGTTATTCCTGTATCCATAATTAATATATCCTCCCTATCCAGCCCCCGGGTGCATTTGTACATCATTATCATGTCTCCCCTCTCTCTCCTCTCTTTTAAACTCGGTAGATTTAATTTGTCTAGCCTCCCTTCATATGGCAGTTCTCTGAGACTTGGAACCAATCTAGTAACTGCTCTCTGGATTCTTTCTAACTTGTGAATATGCTTCTTTAGATGTGGGGACCACACCACTGCTGCATACTCCAATCTTGGTCTAATCATACTCTTCATAATTTTCACTACCATGGTCTCATCCAAGTAGTTCAGAGCAACTTTCATATTCCCGGCCATTGCATACATTCCGCTAAAGAGCTTGTTAATATGTTTCTCTGGCGACAAATTATCTTGTATAATCAACCCTAAATCCTTTTCTTTTTCGGCCTTGCTAATTATATTATCTCCCATCCTGTACTCCCAATTTGGTCTATTCACACTTCTTCCCATATTTAACACATGGCATTTACTTATATTAAATTTCATTTTCCACTTGGTGCTCCATTCATATATTTTATCTAAATCCCCTTGCAGCTCCTCACAACTACTTTTATTTGTTATTTGTCTCATAATTTTTACGTCGTCTGCAAACATTGACATGTAGGAATTTATGCCTATCGGCAGGTCATTCACGTACATAAGGAACATGAGAGGTGCCAACACATATCCCTGCGGCACACCACTCTCAACTTTCCGCCACGATGAGTAAGTTCCTCTAATGTTGGTCCTCATTTCCCTATCTGTTAAATAGCTCTCCATCCATTTCAGCAAACTCCCCCTGACACATCCTAGCATCTCAAGCTTAGATAACAATCTCTTATGTGGTACCTTATCGAATGCTTTGGAAAGGTCTAAGTAAACGCAGTCCACCCATCTGCCTCTTTCTTGGAGTACATCTATCACCCTACTGTAATAACATAGCAAACTGGTAACACAAGATGTCCCTTCTCTGAATCCAAATTGCTTTTGGGTTATTATCTGATTTCTCTCCAACATTTTCATCCATCTCATCCTAATTAGCTTTTCACAAATCTTGCATACAATACTAGTAAGTGACTCTGGTCTATAGTTTAGAGGGTCCTCAGGGTTTCCATTCTTGTATATCGGGATGATATTAGCTCTTTTCCATTCAACAGGAACCTGTCCTTTATCTAAGGAAGCTTGAATTATGTCCCTCACTGCCTCCACTAATTGCTCTGCACACTCCTTTAAAACCCAGGCAGACACTTCATCCGGTCCCATAGCTTTCCTTACTTCAAGTCCTCTCATCGCAGATAACAGCTCATCTCTAGTTATTTCAATCTTACTAAGACCACTCTCCAGTACTCCCGCCTGTGGTTCGTCAAAACCTTCCTCTCTAGTAAAAACTGACCCCAATTTGTTATTCATTACCTCACACATGTCCGATACATTTTCATACGTCCTAGCATCAACTCTTAATTTAGTAATTTGTTTCTTTACCTTCAACTTACTGTTTATATATTTATAAAATATTCTAGGGTCACTTTCACATTTATTTACTATGTTCTTCTCATAGTTCATTTTAACTTGCCTAATTATGTTAACATATCTATTCCTCTCCTGTTTATATTTATTCCGATTACTCTGTGTTCCTTCTTCTTAATCTAGCCCAAGCTGCATCACGCCTACCCAAAGCTCTTTTGCATTTCAAATTAAACCAATCTTTCTGCTTAGTAAAATTTCCAGTTTTATATCTTGGGACAAACAGATTGGTTCCTACTCTATAAATTTCGAGGAATCTACTATATTTACCTTGTACGTCCTGTTCCTTAAAAATAAGATCCCAATCTACTCCCTCTAAATATCTTTTCAAGGATACATAATCAGCTTTACTATAATTTAATCTGTCATTTATGTAGCTATTGTCTAATCTATTGGCATTACTCGAGGTCAACTTCCATTTTAGTTGTTGTTGTTGTTGTTGTTCCCCAAGCTGCCTGGCCGAACAGCCCCAAGGCCCCGAGCAATTCCAAGGCCATAACCGAGTGCCCCCACAGAACCCTCCCCGCCGACCACAATAAAGCCTGGGTGACCGAAGCCACTCCATGGCGGGGGGCTGAGGAGGGTGCGGAAACGCCCGGGAAACCAAAGCGCCACCCAGGGCCCTGTGCCCCTCAGTAATTATGAAGAGAAAGTTGAGGGGCAAGGGAAAAATGTGACGCTTTGGCTTCCAATCTTGGTAGATTGGGAGGTCAATCCACGGAAGAGACGCCGTCACTTGAGATCTAGAAAATATATAAGTTAAAGGAAAAGTCAGAGTAAGCTATGGGTATGGCAGAGATTGCTCAGCTCTCACTCTGATAGACCAGCCCATCACCACTCCATTTTAGTAATAGGTGATCACTTTTACCTACAGGACATAAATAGTTTATATCACTAATTTCGTGAGGATCTTTTGTAAAAATCAGATCGAGTTTAGAAGGTTCGTTATTACCCCTCATTCTTGTATTTTCCTTCACATGTTGTGCAAGTACATTTTCCGTAACCAACTCCACTAGCCCCAAGATCTCTGATTTGGCCCTGCATCTCCCGATTCCCAATCAACCTCACTACAGTTGAAATCTCCTACCAAGATCAATCGATTCTTCCTTAAAAGCAATCTTCTCAACGACTGAATCATATCCTCTACCATCTCCTCAAACTCCAACTCCCTCCATGCTCTGGTCTTTGGTGGCATGTAAGCTACTGCTATGTCTAGCTTTTTTCCTTCTATATCATTGAGTTCAACTGCCATTATTTCTGCCTTGTCATTATTTAACTCCACGTGCTTTGCTGTCATAGGGTTCTTAACTAATACTGCCACTCCACCTCCCCTTTTACCCTTCCTATCATATCTCCATATATTATATCCTTCACTAAACACTATGTTGCTGTCAAAGTCCTGGTTCAGCTTTGTCTCCGTCAAACAGACTATCTGTGGTTGATCTTTTCTTAATATATCATCTAACTCTACCTTTTTACTGTTTATTCCATCTATATTAGTGTAGTAGCACAGTATATTTGAATATACTCCTTGTTTCTCTTCCCTCTCTGCCTCCTACCAGGTTCACCTCCTCCTCCATCCCTTCCCTGACCCAGTTCCACCTCCCCTGCTAATTCTATTCTCCTCCCTCCCCCTCCACAACCTCCCACACCCCCTCTCTCTCCCTCTGTTCCACCTTCTCCACCACATCCTGACTCTCTCTCCGGTGAGGGGGGGGGGGGGCCCGGGGGGTGTCTTTAGATTGATGGATAATGGGTAGCCTAAATGCTTAATTCCCATTCAATTTCATCACTAGATTCGACTAAAACACCAAAAACAAAATCAAAAAGTATAACTAAATAAGTTGATCACCAATTATTTTGCAATATTTGAACACACATATGGATTTTATATGCTCTAAACATAATATGAAAATGTGTTTTAAGCCTCGGCAAAACCTAATAAAAATATATGGTACTAAAATGGAATTTTGTCGAAACATGGTTGTCAATACCTTCCTATAGACGGCACCGATTCGTACACACGCTATTTTCACCTGTCTCCCGAGGTCTGTCTACCAGCTTTTTAGTTCACTCCACCTGCCCATCTCTGTCGATAGGTTGGGTTGTTTGGTTAGGTTAATATACTAGGTTTCAGAAACAAGATTCGTAGTTGTGGTAGTATTTACGGTATCTGGACACTTCGAGCGAATTCATATTCGAGCGGAGGCGCATTTAGGTTAGGTTAGGTTAGTAGGTTAGGTTATATTAGGTTAGTTAGGTTAGTAGGTTAGGTTAGCTAGGTTAGGCTAGGTAGGTTAAGTTAGGTTAGGTTAGTTTAGGTTAGTTTAAGTTATGTTATGTTAGATAGGTTAGGTTAGGTAGGGTAGGTTAGCCTAGGTTAGGTTAGGTAGGGTAGGTTATCCTAGGTTAGGTTGGTTAGGTTAGGTCAGGTATATTAGGTTAAGTAGGTTAGGTTAGGTAGGTTAGGTTAGTAAGTTAAGTTAGGTTACGGTAAGTTAAGTTAAGTTAATTAAGTTAAGTTAAGTTAAGTTAAGTTAAGTTAAGTTAAGTTAAGTTAAGTTAAGTTAAGTTAAGTTAAGTTAAGTTAAGTTAGGTTAATTAGATTAATTAGATTAGATTGAAGTTCCTCGCATTCGTATTTACAGATACGGCCGAATACCGGTAGGCTACTTAATGGGCGCCGGCCCAACCGCCATGTTGTATCCCCCGTAGGCCTACTAGGTAGCCTACTACGGACACATTTTAGGCGTTAGGTGTGGATTAGGTTTGTATGCAATGTACTAGGTCTATGTTACTGGATATTTATGATTTAAACAAGTGCTACGTTTTCGATAAATCTGGTTTTATGGCTTTGCAATTAGGGAAATCATGAGCCGATTTCCGACATGTAGTTAGTCTTTTTCGATTCTCAAAATACGATCAAAGTTTTGCCAAAAATTGGCTCGGGTTTTCCAAAATTATGCTTTTTGGGGTTTGCAATTTAGGGAAACATGAGCCAAAATTCTAAATTAGGTTACTGTAATTTGTTTACTCTTAAAATTCGCAAAATCCGAGCCAAGTTTTGCCAAAACTTTGCTCGGGTTTTCCAAAATTCGGGTTTTATGCCTTTGCAATTTCGGGAAACCTGAGCCAAATGTCTAAATGAGGTTACTGTCATTTTGTTGTCTACAAACTCTCAAAATCCGAGCCAGCTTTGGCCAAAACTTGGCTCGGGTTTTCGAAATATTGGGTTTTAGGCCTTAGAAATACCTTAAAACCTGAGCCAAGTTTTGCTAAAATACGTTTTAATCGCCGTTTTACGCATTTAACCCCTCATTTTCCCTGTACTTCATAGCCCTCCCCACTATCGGGTGGCGTGTCTTAAGATCGTTGTATAATGGGGAAAACGGTTTCGCCGAGGGTTGCAATTATTTCCAAACACTATATATTGATGAAAACTAACAGGGAAAAATAAAAAAATCCATGGGAAAATTGGTGACCATCTTATTTAGTTTTTCCAATCAAAATAGGCCTAGGACCTAGGCCTAGGCTACCAAAAAAATATCTGAAAAACACGTTGCGTCTCCTGTAAATTAACCGGCGTTTTTTCTATTAGCCTAATATCGGGTTTTATAAATGTGATCAAAATTTAAAATTATTCTCCCACAGTGGATTAGGCTAGGCCTAGGCTATACATGAGTAGGCTACAGTGACAGACTGACAGTAGGCTAGGATTCCATAGACCTACATTGTCCCTAATAAATTATGTATAAGGCTGTGAACCTATTCCCTATAATTATCCTGATTGCTACCATTTGGGAAGAATCGGCCAGGGGAATAGGCTAGGGGTGAAAATTACCATGAAAATTTACAGCCCATTCACCCATTGGCTCTAGGCTTAGGCTAACCCTGTAAGTTACAAAGGTTGGTTTAATTCTAGTTTCGCTTTCACAGCATACTCATAAATTTCTATGGCTACTTTCGAGTTGTCATATACCATACTTAATTCCTATATATGTCCAAAGCGGCGGAAATGCATTATAAGGAATTATACCTACTGTAAAAAAAATATATATATTTTCTCCCCATATACGGCACCATAGCTATTACATAATACTAGGTTAGGTTAGGTAAGGTTGTTAGGTTAGGCTCATGTCGTTAATGTAGTTTATCATCATTATATTACGTCTTTTACCCAGCAATTTCCCTGATCTTCATAGTTGGTCGGGAAGCTATGCCTTTACAACGGCGCCTCCCTTTTGTCGCTGTGTACGTGAAACTAGAATTTTACCCAAAGGTTAAGGGTCACGATTCCTGGCCTACCTATAATGAATGTAGGATACTATAGCTGTCTTCCTTGTTTCTTGTTGTACAATTGTAGGGGATGACAGGTCCAGTCACTGTACACGGGATTAAGCTTAGGACACCCAAGGAAAATACACTGCACCTCAATTACTCCATGTTTAGAGGCACGTTCTCGGAATCTCAACTGAACATAGGAGTCAAACCATCTTGACTTTAGCTCAACATATCTTCTTCTTCTTCTTTCTTGGGTCAAAGGGCCGGAGAGTCCGTTAGCTGGACCCCTTCTCACCCTGCCGCTTCGTCTGGTCTAGTATGCGGGGCTAGCGGGTGAACCTGCCACTCTTGGCGATGAATTTAGCCACCAGCCGGAGCACGCCAAATCTATTGGGGGGGGAGAGAGTGCCTCCCCCCAAGAGTGTGGGGAGGGATAGCCTATTGATGCCTTGTGCATGAAGTCGCTCACGAAGATGGAGGCGAAGAGAGTGAAAGCGGGGACAGTAGAGTAAGAAATGATCAACAGTCTCTTCAACAGTACGGCACCACGGGCAGTACGGGTCAGGGAGGAGCTTCATTCGATGGAGGTCTGGGGCTAGGCCGGCGTGGCCTATAAGGAGCCTCAAGATTGCGACATCGAGTGCCCTATCTGGGAAGCGAGCCCAAGGCTGGGGTGAGGGATCAGTGCGGTACTGCCCAAGGTTGGTACGGGAGAGGGACTGTGAAGAAGACGTACTCCAGTTCGACCAACAGGTGTCGAAGAGGAGCTTGGAGATGGAGGAGTGGTCTAGGGGGAATGATTCAATGGCAGGAGAGGAGTGTGCGGGTTGTGTAGGTAGTGTGTAGGTTGGCGGCTTTATCAGCGATTTCATTGCCTTGAATACCAGTGTGTGAAGGGACCCACTGGAACCTCAGAGTAAAGCCTTTGGAGTGCAGGGAGTAGGCAAGTGAAAGAGAGAGGAAGACTAGGCGGCGATAGGAGCGAGGATGTTGTGAGGAAAGGAGGTACAGGGAAGAGAGAGAGTCAGAGAAGATGACTACTGGTTGAGGGGGAAGGAAATCGTGTAGGAACTGCAGGGCCATCAATATTGCAAAAAGTTCCGCGGCTAAGACCGAGTGTCTTGCCGACAGACGCCAGGTACGGGTCAGGGAGAGGTCTTCCACATAAAATGCGGCTGAGGTAGAGGGAGAGCGAGGGGTGAAGGAGCCGTCTGTAAAGACCCTGAGGAAGCCAGGGAATCGAAGAGAGAGGAGTTCGAGAAAGAGTTGAGGGGCAAGGGATCTGTCATTGGATTTGAAGAATGGGACATGAAAGGAAAGATGAAAAAGAGAGGAGAGGGGGAACCAAGGGGGGATCGGAGTGGGGGTAGGAGGGGGGATTGAGAGTAGTTGGAGTGATTTCAAGGCATTGACTAGAAAGGGTGTGTGGGATTTAACAGGCCAGGAGGGATTATGGGTATCAATGGCGGTATGAGAGAATAGAATAGAGAGAGGGTGTAATGACGGTAGGGAGGAAAACCTATACAGAAGGGAGCCAGCATGTAAATGCCGGCAATATTCAAGCGGGAGAAGGCCACTCTCCGCCTGGAGGGCGATGACTGGGGAAGTGCAAAAGGCCCCCGTAGCAATTCGCAAAGCGGTATTGTGTATGACATCTAGGCGGGAGAGAACAGTTTTAGATGCAGATCCATAGATTGTACATCCATAGGCTAATTTGCTCAACACGTAGGTTTTGTAGAACTTGAGTAGGACGTCTCTATTAGCTCCCCACCGTACACCTGCCAGGCTTTTCATGATATTGAGCCTCTTGAAACAGGATTCACGAAGGTAGTCTATGTGAGATCGCCAGGTCAGGATGGGTCCATTGAATCGTAGGCCAAGGAAGTTGTGTTGCCTACGCAAGGGGACAGGTACACCTGAGATGGAGATGGTGGGGAGGGCAGGGAGGGAGCGTTTTTGGGTGAAGAACATGAGGGCACATTTCTGTGGGTTAACTGTGAAGCCCCAGGTGGTGAACCATTGTTGTAGGGCATCAGCACCCTGTTGTAGGATGCGTTGGGCCTCTTCCGCCGTGGGGGCCGAGGCGGTTATTGTGATATCATCAGCATAGACATGGAGGGAGGTGCCACAAGGGCGAGGGAGACAGGATAGGAGGGCGTTAAAGAGGAAGGGACTGAGACCTGAACCTTGGGGAGCGCTCCGGCGAACATCGTGTGATAAGGATGTTGCTCCACCAACGGAGACTGAGAAGGTGCGTTTCGAGAGAAAGCTACGCAACCACGATAACGGCTGACCCTGGACCCCCATGGTAGAGAGGCGGGACAGGATACCCTCGTGTGGTGCCGCATCAAAGGCGCTGGCAACGTCAATGAACAGGCATAGCAGGACGTCTTTGTTTTGATAGGCTTGATGGATAGAATGGTCTAATTGGTGGAGGACATCAAGCGTTCCTCTACCTGGACGAAAGCCACTTTGTTCTGGGAGGAGAAGGTGCTCCGATTCAGCCCACCAGGAGAGTCTGTTGACAACAAGGCGCTCCATGAGCTTACCGACACATGGGAGAAGGGCAATAGGGCGGTAAGATGATGGGAGCGATAGATCCTTCCCAGGCTTGGGGATTGGGATAATAGTGGACAGTTTCCAAGCTTGAGGGAAAACTCCAGTAGACCAGCTAGTGTTTATGAGGGAGAGGAGGTGAGGGAGGTGCTGAGAGGGGAGGTGTCAAAGAAACTCGTATGGGATGAGGTCTGGGCCGGATGCCTTACGGGGAGGGAGAGAAGAGATGGCTGAGGACATCTCATCTGGGGTGAAAGGGCAAGACAGTCCAGGCGTAGAGGGAGCTACAACAGCCCGTTCCAACATGGCTGTATGTCGGGTGACGTCTGGGAGGGGAGCAGGTGTGCTTAGAGTGGAGGAAAAATATTCTGCAAGATAAACTGCTTTTGAATGGTCTGACAGGAGGGAAACCCCATTTTGGCGAAGTGGAAACGAGAATGAGGATGCTCGTCCCTTCATTGCCTTGAAGAATCTCCAAGTTCGTGAAGAGGGGGAGGAGAAAGTGAGAGTGGATACAAAGTTCGCCCAAGCAGAGCGCTGTGCATCACGAATGATACGTGTACACTTGGCATCCAATTTCCTATAACGGAGCTTGTTGGGAATAGTCGGGTAACGGAGCCAGGTGCGCCATGCCCGTCGCCTAGCACGGACCGCCTCTTGACACACATCCGACCACCATGGAAGACCGCAGCGTGGGGGGGTTCTTCGACAGCTCAAGTGAAAAGCAACGCGCCCAGCACTGACCAACCAATCTGAAAACGAACCAGCGGCCACTTCCAGGAAACCATGATGGTCTGGTGGAGGTTGCTCGAGGGCCTTCGAAAACGTGACCCAACCTTTGTCGTGGAGGTTCCACCTAAGCCGAGTTGGGGAAAAAGATTTTTGGGGAGGGATAGACAGGCGGATGACAACTGGCAAGTGGTCACTGCCCATATAAGGGCCGAGGGTGAATTCCGCATCCAGGAATTCCTGGTCCCCGAGGCAGAGGTCTAGGACCGACCCTGACCCGGTGTGGGGATCTATCCGGGTACGGAAACTGGGAGGGGAAATGAGAGAAAATCTGGCGGAGTCTAATAAAAATTGAAAGAGAGAGATACCTGAGGGGTTACGTGCAGTACGAGGCAGGCTCGGGTCCCAACTGGGATGGCGGGCGTTGAAGTCCCCTAAAATGAGGGCCGGGGCTGGGAGCTGAGTAAAGATATGAGTAAGCTCTGGCAAGGAAACATCGCGGCATGGGTTATAGATGGCCGCGACTGTGGTCCAGGACTCGGAGAGCGCCACCCGTACCGCCATCACCTCGAGGACACCTCCCTGATAGGGAGTGAGTGGATAAAGAGAGCACTGGACATTATTGCGCACAATGATTGCGAGACCCCCTCCTACACGAGGTAAGCGGTCCTCGCAAAAAATGGTGTAGCCACTGATACTGAGCCTAATGGAGGGACGAAGCCAGGTCTCGCATAGACATATTACAGCAGGGCCAAGCTCATCTATGTACATTTTGAACTCTTGAGACTTACGGAGGAGGGAGCGGGCGTTCCATAGAAGAAAAAGGGGAGAAGATGAAGAGAGGGATGGGGATGGAGATGAAGAGAGGGATGGGGATGGAGAAGAAGAGGTTACTGGGTGGTGAGTAGGGCTATGAAGCGCGGGAGAAGTTGAGTGCAGACGTCGCTGAGGGATGACCCGTGGAGCAGGAGAGTGAGAGCGTCGATGCACAGGCTGAGGAATGAAGGGCGGGGAGGAGGGTGGGATGGGGCTGCGGGAGGGCGGCGGTTCGCAGTCTGGGTTGAGGGAGGGGGATTGGAGGGAGGGTTGAAGTGTGGCATCCTGTCCGCAGGGGGATCGGCACGGTGACCGTCGTGAAAAAAGCGAGGGCCACGAGGACCATTCAGGCGCCGACCACCATTCATGACTGAGGCATAGGTAGGGGCAGCAGAAGGATTGTGACCTGGCGGGACTGGGGGATCATCAGGGAGGGTATCTCCATGGTCTCCGACCAACTGAAATTGGCTTGAAAGGTGTAGGTTAGACGGGAGCGGGAGGGAGCTGGTAGATGGGCCCCTGGAAGAGTCGTTTGAGTGGCTGAGTTGGGGAGGGGGATCAGAGTGTGGGAGTACTCTCCGTGGTAGGGACGGAGGTAGGAGCAGGGCCCCGAGGGCGAGCTGTTAAGGCTCGTAGCTGGCGGTTAACATCCTTGAGGGTAGCGCCATCATCCCGGACACGGCGGTGAATAGCAATAGCGTCACCATACACGGGGCATGTTTTGGAGACTACCCTGTGTGAACCACCACACAGGTAACAGTGAGGGTCATTCGTACAGCGTGACCCCTCAGCCGAGTGAAGGTGATGACGGCCGCTGCACATTGAACAGCGGACTCCGTTACGGCAGGTGGCAGCCCCATGGCCGAAGAGGTGGCAATCATAACAACGGAGAATTGGGAAATAATAAACAGATACTGGGTAGGAAACATGGTCCAGTGTAATCCGGCGGGGGAGAGCACCTTGATATTCTAGTCGGACAATCTCAGATAGGTGAGGGGCATTTTGGCCTGAATAATCAGCTGGGAGGCGGGTTGCTTCAAGTAGCTGACCCGATACACCATTGAGGGGACCCTCGAGGACAACTAATTTGCTTACCAGCTCTGTAATGGAGTATTCTACACTAACAGGTCCTATCATCCCATAAGAAATGGAAGGATCTTCGAGGGAGCGAGCACGGCGGCATTTAACCTTCCAGGACCCTAGTGTATGCAATTCCTCCATGGGGGGATGGATACTATTCAAATCACAAGCACGAAGTCCGAACTCGGAAGTCGTATCACTAGCGTACGGCCCTTGCCCAAACCTTCAGGGATCCATCAGCGGTTTCCAGGACATATTTTGAAAGGGGCGAGTTGTTAATGGCTTCAGTGACTGCAGCAGGGTTCTTAAAAATGGGAGAGCGGTCCTCAGCACAAATTATGTAAGCAACTAGAGATGTCAGTGTTACCTGTCTCTGGGTCCATGAGGCTAGAGGTAGGCCTAGGATGGGAAGCTTGGTCAGACCTACTTTGGTTGGCTAGGCCTATGGGATGGGAAGAGGCAGTCTTGGAGACCTTGGCTGAGGATGGACCAGCACTATTAGCTGTACCCGCAGAGGCGGGGTGCCCTCCACCGGGGTCATCGTCGTCCAAACTCCTCTTACCAGAGTTCCCGCCCGCCATTGTGGGATCAGATGGTGGTGGCTGGTGGGGGAGTCACCTCCATACTCACTTCGGTGGTATGCTGGCCCTCTTCCAAGTCATTACCTGGAATAATGTCCTCCATGGTGGCCCATGGTGAAACACTAGGGCAACACCAGAGGACAGGGGTAAGGAGATAGTAGCTCAATAAACCCAGTTCAGTTTAGTTTCAGTTTCTACCCACGAGAATACTAATAAACTCACAAACCCTTTGATAATCACCAACAAACTGAGGCGGCAGGAGCGCGCAGCTCAACATATCAGGTGAAGGTATTGAGGGATAAGCCTTTACAACGGCTTCTCGTAAACAATCGGGTTGACATTTGTTTTCCTTAAGAGAAGTAAGCTATATAAACCCCATCATTCCTATTTTCGGTTTCATTTCATCTGATGCCAAATTGAATCTTGCCAATTGTGTTCTCGATAATTATTGGAACTATATGCAACTTTTATACTCCTGCATCCCATAAATACCAAGTTTTCATAATTACCTTCACAATTCTTTTGAAATTTGTTGTATAACTTGAGTAATTGATATAAGAACATTGTAATTTAGCGTCAGATGAAATGAAACCAAGTATAGTAGTTAGAGAGGACACTTTGTTAGGGAAGCCATGGCCAGAGTCGCTTTACCTGTAAGCTACATTCGCGCAGAATCTAGAGTCTATTTGGATATATATTTACTTAATTTTATTGCATTAACCTTGAATTTGGAGCTCCATCTCTCTTTCAACTTTGGAGGGACACTTGTTACAGGCAGCTTTGCCTTGTGTCTCCTTCATACACATAGAAAATCTTTGCCGTTTGTCTCCTTCATACGCATAGAAAATATAATGGATAAAACAGGTTAGGTTAGGTTATTTAGCAATGAAATTAAGTAAGAAACTCATATGATTCCCAGCAAATGTAAAGATAGAGCGGCTGTGTGCATGGCCTCCACTCTGTTACACTTTGAAACAAGGACAGTCAAGGGTTTAGTCAACCTGTCATCCCAAAGATTGCCGAGCAAAATAGCTCATGGAATAGGGGGACCTCTATCAAGATTTATGTTTTAGTTCAGGGACCCGCAGTGGGCCGCTCACGGACGTTATAGAATGCAGGGTTTGTGCAGGGAGATAGCTGGGTCAATGGCTATAGTTACAGGATTTAGATTATAATGTTTGTTGATCCTAGTTTTAAAAGTGTTAACCCAGGGACAGTGGCCAGACTCTTATCTTACAGTAGATCCTCTGGAAAAAGAGGATCTACTGTAAGAAACTGTAAGATAAGAGGTTCTATTGGGCGAATGCGGCCAGACTCAAGATCCAAGGCCTAAAAAAACTTTTAACCTAAGACGTGCACATGGGGGGTATGAGACACCACACGCCTGTGCGCACATATTTGAGCTGTTCCCATCACTAACATAATTATTTTATCATAAATAGCATTAATACTTATCCATATGCGCCTATTTTACGTTGATTATAAAGGTATTAACCTGTTACAGCAATAACACAAATGGAAACAGCGTTTGGATGGTCAAAATCGGCGATACAGGCTGGGAGTTACATAATTTATGGCTGAGGCAACCTCCCTCCCCACGTCTGGAGAGAGATTGTCGATCGATACTCTCTCTCTCTCTCTTGCACTCGCTTGGTAACAGTAATGACAACGCCCTGCTTGCAACTCGCTAATGTTAGCACGAAAATAGACCACAGAATCAGGGAATAACAGGGAAAATAGGTGATAATTGAAGGAGGGGGGGGGGGGAAGGAGATGTGGAGGAGTGATATTTGGCATGGCCCAGGGGCAAAAAAAAAAAAAAAAAAAGGTTAAAGTTTTTTTGGGGTGTTTTAAATTTATTTTTTTAGGTCCAGGATCTTAAAGAGTCTTCCCGCAGTCGCCCGGGGAAACTCTTAAGAGTCTTCCCGCACTTGCCGGGTTAAAACACCGAAGTGACACTCAAAACAAAGCAATTTGTGATTAGGTGAGATAATTCCCCTCCATTACTTTCTACCACTCCTACACATGTGTCCCCCACCCCCTCAATTATCCAGTATTTTCCCTATTATTCCCAATATTTATCAAGTGTTTTCATGGGAGAATGGGTGGGAGAGAGGGGGGAGGATGGAGGCGTGTATCTCCGACCCTCTAAGCCAGTCTGAGAGCTCTCCCAATTGTCTCTCAGTAAATGCCAGACACAAGAGAGGGAGGGTGTTTCTCTCTCGCCGGTCAAGGTCAGATTACGACCGTGGGGCTAAAATATACGATTTTCGCCAGTCAATTGCTGTTACCACTTGTTTTATTGCTTTCCAATGTTCATATGTTCATATTAAAAGTAAAATAGTCGCATATGGATATCATTAATTATATATATGGTAAACTGACGATTTTTGCAAGGAATGTACCAAATACCTTCACATGGCGGGCACTTTCAAATACCATAGCTGCGCAGCTTATGAGTTAACCCACCTGAATTTGGTTCCCGGTTCCTTATTCCTTATTCACGAAAAATTAAACTCTGAGCTTTATCTTCTATATTCGAGGGCGGAATTGAAACATATCTCAAAAGGAAGCTGATACATTCAGCTTTCGAATACACCCATTAAATGCATTCAAATAACCTCACAACATGTCCACAACCATAATACCTCTCAGTTCCTTATTCGCCAAAGTCAATCAATCGGCTATATTTTCTATAATTTACGAGGGGCGGAAATGAAACATATCTCAAATGGAAGCTGACACATTCAGCTTTCGAATGCACCCATTAAATTCATTCAAATAACCACACATGTCCACAACCGACTCACAACCATAATACCTCTCAGTTCCGTATTCGCCAAAGTCAATCAATCGGCTACATTTTCTATAGCCTACTTTTCGGGGGGCGGAAATGAAACCTATCTCAAAAGGAAGCTGATACATTCAGCTTTTGAATGAACCCATTACAGACATTCAAATAACCTCACATGTCCACAACCGACTTACAACCATAATACTCTCAACTTTTGAAGGAGAAAAGAGACACCTTACCATTCCCGGAGCTTTATTTTCTATATTTTTCGAGGGGCGGAATTGAAATATATCACAAAAGGAAGCCGACACATTAAGCTTTTGAAGTTTGAACTACCATAGCTTCGCGATTTACGAGTTAAATGAGGAAAGGAAAAACGGAGACAGCATAGGAAACGTCCATATAATACCATATTGAAGCATAACCTACTGGATACCTCAGACTAAGTCTATGGTATGACGAATGGAATCCATTACAAATAGAGTACTGTATCCTAGTGGTGGGATGACTAAGTCGAAGATGCCATCAGGGAGAAAAGAAGACTCTGTAAGGCATGGAGGGAGTAGGGACGAGTACTTAGGGGGTAGGTGTAGGGCTAGAAGGGAGGTTCATAGAGCCAAGAAAGCTATATAAAACCTTCTCTCAGATAGGGTGAATTCAGAAAATACTAATGCCATATATGAGTTAGCTAGACAGATGAGAAATAACAATAAGGATGTAGCAGGTGAGCAATGTATAAAATAAGACTGCATAGTGGTGGTTCATACTGAGGACGAAATCATGAAATGGAGGGAGCATTATGACTGGCTGTTAAATGTGTTGTTTGCATGGGACAGGGAGCACCTGAGCACTTAGGAGCCAGTGCAGGGTCGTCCCCCGTGGATTAGTCAAACGGCTGTTAGAAGCACAATAATGAAAATACAAAACGGTAAAGCCGCAGGGTGCTCGGGCATTGTTGCAGAGATGCTGAAGGCCTCTTGGGAGGTTGGGGTGCGAATAGTAGCATAGCTGATAAATGCAATTGTAAGGGAGGAAAGGTACCTACTGATTGGCAAACAGAGTTTGATAGTGAATATTTTTAAAGGGAAAAGTGGCTCAATGGATCAGGGCAATTACAGAGGACTGAAGATGCTCGACCAAGTTATGAAAGTTTGTGAGAGAGTATTTGAGGGTAAGATTAGGGAGAGTGTGGCCATAAACGAGCGAAACAGTTCCAGGAGAAGTACCTACTAGGGAAAAATAGGGAACTCAATTATGTCATTGTGGATTTAGAGAAAGCCTTTGACAGGGTGCCCAGAGAGGTCATGCAGTGGGCCATGAGAAAACTTGACATGGAGGAGTGGTTGATGCGAGTGGTAATGAAGATGTATGAGGGCTCCCGAGCGACAGCGAGGGTGAAAGGGGAGCAGAGTGATTAGTTCTCGGTGAATGTTGGAGAGCACCAGGGTTCAGTCCTGAGCCCGTTCTTGTTTGTCCTGGTCTTGGAGGCGCTGGCAAGGGAGCTGCTCTATGCAGATGACATGGTGCTGATTGCTGACAGTGCGGCTGAAGCTGAAACGATGTTCCTAAGGTGGCAGGAGGGAATGGCAGATAAGGGATTAAGAGTGAACATATGCAAGACAAAAGTCATGATAAGCGGCAATGATCGCAGAACTGCGGTACAGAGTGGTTGTTTCCCTTGCCCTGTCTGTAAAAAGGGGGTTGGTTGTAATTAAATCCAGTGTTGAACATACCAGGGTTGGGTGCAGAAGAGGTGTAGTAGTTGGAGGGGCTGCTTGTCACGGGCCGTTAACTTTGAATGTGCAACATGTAGGGGTGTCTTGGCAGTAACAGATCCACCTGGTAGTATATAGTTCGTGGATGTGCACCTGGAATGTGTCAATAAATGTTGTTACTTGGGCGGCATGATTGCTGCTGATGGTGGGGTTGCGGCCTGCTCAGTCGCAAGAGTCAGAAGTGGATGGAAGAAGTTCAGAGAGATGCTGCCGTTATTAACCATGCAAGGGCTCTCCCTACGACTAAAAGGGAGGTAATATAGCACTTGTGTTAGAAGTGTAATGATGTATGATACCTGGCCACTCAAGATGGAAGATATTAATAGGATGGATTGAAATTAAATGAGGATGGTGAGATGGATATGTCTGCTATGAGAGACAACCCCCAGTGTGGAACTCAGAGGGTCCTTAGGCATGAGGAGATGCGTAGGAGTAGGCTTAGATGGTATGGACATGTGGAAAGGATGGATAAGAATAATTGGGTTAAGAAAAGCAAGTCAATGAACGTGGAGGGAATCGCAAGGAGAGCTAGACCAAGAAAGACGTGGGATCAGATGGTACAAACCGATCTCGTAGCCAAAGGACTGACTAAGAGGGACACCAAAGACCGGGCTGCCTGGAATGCCACCATTAGATGAACAGATTGACCTACTAACGTGTAAATCAAAGTCTTCAATGTATGTATGAGCAGACACCTGGATGGCAGTTCCACCACTAATTTACTATTTTTTTTACCCCCGCAAGGGCCCAGGCCAAAAGCATACCAAACACAGGAATGTTCTGAAGAGAGGTACGGTTGGCCAAATAAGTCATGTCTCCGCTGTCATTATGTTTTGCTCGCTGTGTGCTGTATTAATGTCTGTCAGATGTTGAATAGGGTGTTTAAAGATAGGTGTGGTGGAGTGGTCTTGCCATTGGACTGGTAATCCAATGGTCCCGGGTTCGAATCCCGATGTATCAATGGGAAGATATTATTGGGATGAAATTTGTACTGTACCTATAGTATCATTGCATTACCAGAAAGCCCACCGAAATGCCAAAAAAATACCCTCATTGTTCCCCGATTAAATAGCACTGTATGAATATTCCCATATTCAAATTAAGCTATAGGGGGGCAATGCCTATATAGTGAGTTAATTGCTCAATAGGTAGCGTTCTGAGAGTGAGTGTCCGAGTCTAGGTGAGAAAGTGAAGCAGCTTCAGAGATGGGGCTGCTTCGAACCATGAGTGAGCAATCAAGCCCCATGCATCCTGCAAAGGCAAGATGGCAGGGGCTGGTTGCAGCTGAAAGTGCTTCACATGTCTCACTCCCTACAGTAGACTGGAACGAGACCTCATGGGCTTCACCGTTCAAAAATATAACGGATGAATGTACAGGCTCTCAGCCTATCCTGAGAGGGAGTAGTTAGAATATAGAAGAACAAATAATAGCTCACTCGAAACGATAAATTAATGCTTAGATTGTGCCGATACCAATTATTGATCGAAATATACTTGGTGCTGCGACATCACTTATTTGGCCAACTGTCGCAGTGGTCCACTGTTAGAGGCTGACTGTACCACCAAAGTGACAGGCGCTGGGGTCGCCACATCCCTATGCCAGAATAAGAAGAAATTGAAAAAAAGAGGTAAAGTTAGTGTAGGGTTTGTAGAAAGTGTGATACTGTATATGTAAGAAAGCAAGATTTTAGCAAGCTAGAATTACTCTTTGTGTAACTGGGGCACAGAGAAAAGAGCATGGATGTCTAGCAATCCTTGTACTCCACCTAAAGATCTCCCGGGAGTACTACCCTGATCAGCTGATGCCTACAACCTCCTTCTCAAATGACGATATACCCGGCGTCACACAAGCCAGTTTATCGGCTACATGTATCGGAGTCTTGAATCTGCTACAAGTTATTATATAATTTAGGTTGGTTTTTACTGTTTATGCTTATATTTAATTGTACTGTACACAATTAGGAGCTCTAAGATACAAAATACAGTCAAAATGAATGGGAAAGATGGTCAGATAGTAGATTCAATTTTAGGTACAAGTCTCCCTCACTATCAGATGCCCCCGATTTACGTTATTATTATTATAGATTTTTAGGTGTTTGGGTTTGGGTTTTGGCTGGTCCGAGAACGCATCCCCATTTACCCCAATTAATTTTAGGGTTCGCTATCGATTTTTCTATTTACGATTGGGTTTTCAAGAACGTAACCAGATCTCATATCGAGGGAGACCTGTACCGTTTGACTCGGATACTGTGGCTCGGATACATTCGCCGCTAAAGTGCTTGCCACATCTGCATCAGAGAAAACAATTAGGAGGAAATACAAGAAAAGACCAATGTGGTTACTTTGTATTTATGATATTCACTACAGTCCATCTAATAATCACTACACTGCATTCAAGCATTCAGGGTGTCAAACCGGAGAAATTTTGTTTGAAGACTTGGATGAATATGATAAGGAATACAATAATATTTACATGAAATAGCATTGTTTTGGCCATTTTATCACTTCCAAAGACAATATGAGAAGAAATACAAGATAATTAACAGGAAATAGCATAGTTTTGACCATCATATCACTTTCAAAGACAATATGAGAAGGAATACAGAAAAATTAACATGACATGGCAATGTTTTGGCTATTTTATACTTCCAAAGACAATATGAGAAGCATTACAAGAAAATTAACATGAAATAGCATTGTTTTTGGCCATTTGATCACTTCCCAAGACAATATGAGATGAAATAAAAGAAATTTAACTTGAAATAGCATTATTTTGGCCAATTTATCACTTCTCAAGACAATGTGAAAATAAATACAAGAAAATTAACATTAAAAAGTATTGTTTTGGTAATTTTATCACTTCCAATGACAATAGGAGAAGGAATATAGAAAATTAAAATGTAAAACTTGCAAACTAAACAAACCAAAATTGGGACAAGGACAATATAAAGTCAAATTAAATTATCAAAATCGCTATGTGGAAACAACGCTTACTAAAATGAAAATTATTAAATAAAAGAACACAATCCACCACATAGGGTGTACATCACTACATGAGCAAGTTAATCTGTTTCCCAAGCAAACCAATCGCACATATAACAACGCACTATCGTCACGTTAAAGGAAGTAGTCAAGTTTGGGAAGTCCGGGACGTTCTGGCAAATTTTACTAAACTCTGCATGAATAAAGAAACTACATGTTAAATGTCAAAATATTATTTAAAATCAAATTTGCAACATGACAAGACATTAACAATAGTAAAAAATACAAATATTGATAAGATATCTATACTATTACAAAATAATATATAAAATACAGTACAGCACTCACTAACGATAGTGCTATCGGGTAGGTACCTGTAAGCATAGCATGCCTCAAGTGACCCCTATCAATAACTACCCTACAAATAACCTACATTTATAGCACAAATAAACTAAGGAAATCGCAAAAGTAAGCAATTGATACTATCGACAATGAATACATATAATATAAAGAGAAATAATTGCAAAATATGAAGTAACAACAGATTTAAACAAAGAGTACTCTTTTAACAAGAACAATAAATTTAAAAAATCATCAATATTAATAATAATAATAATAATAGAAAAAGAAAAAGATAAACAATAAATACAGACAAAAAGTAAGCAGAGGTTATACAAGAAACTTCAAGTTAAAAATGCTTGATTAAAATTATTGATGTCAAATTTTAGAATACAGTCACAATAATTGACCCTAAAAAGATTAAATTTATGGAACAATTTACTTGCCTCAAAACCTCTGTCCACTAAGAGTCTGTATAGTAACCTAGCTCTAGCCCAAAAGTCATCTACTTTAGTGCAGATTTTACAAAATCTTATTAATTGGGAATAAAAACAATTATAAGTGATTTTACTATCGATATTACTACTAGGGAAAGGAAAGTTTATTACGTTAAAATTAAAATCATCAACTTTGTGATATACTTTAAGTATGCACTGTTCATTAACAATCTCTATATTTATATCAAGAAAATTTTCAACTTTATAATTTACGTTACATTGTGTGAGGGGAATAGAATTAGGGTAAATAAGTTTAGCAACTTGATTAAAATTTAACAAATTGCAAACAAGAATATCATCAATATATCTACTATTATTACTTAACCTCTGAAGTGCGCATGGGGGTAATTGGAAACGTCCCCCTGTGCTGACGTATTTGAGGTGTTTCCGTCACTAAAATATTCATTGTGCCATTAATAGCATTAATATTTATCCATATGCGCCTATTATGGGTTGATTATAAAGGTATTAACCTGAAACAACAATAAAACGAGTGAAAACAGCGTTTGGATGGTCAAAATCGGAGATATAGCCCGCGAGTTGTATAATGTATGGGTGAGGCAATCTGCTTTCCCGCCAATTTCCCCCAAGGCCACTGAGACGCAGTCGATCGATACTCTCTCTCTCTCTCTTGCACTCGCTTGCTATCAGTGATGACCACACCCTCCAATCGGATTTCTAATGTTAGCACGAAAATATACCTCAGAATAAGGGAATAACAGGGAAAATAGGTGATAACTGAAGGAGAGGAGGAAAGTGGGGAAGGAGGGGAGGTAGAGGACTGAGATTTTGCATGGCCCAGGGGCCAAAAAAAAAAAAAAAAATAAAAAAAAAAAATATAAAAAAATATTTTTTTTCGATGTCAAAAGTTGATTTTTATTTTCTCTGACTCTTAAGAGTCTTCCCGCAGTGCGCCGGGGGAACTCTTAAGAGTCTCCCCGCAGCTCCCGGGTTAACAGTTTAGCAAGTGCTAATTTTTCTGGAATTTTATTTTTCTTGCTACTGTCAACTAAGTCTTTTATATATTTAAATTCTAAAGCAAGCAAGAATAAGTCTGCAATTAAAGGGCTAGCATTTCCACCCATAGGAATTCCTAATATTTGTTTGAAAATGTACGGCCCGAATCTAACATAAGTATTGAAAAGGAGGAATTTAAGGGCATCTTTAAGTTTAGTTCTATCAAAATATACAGAACTAGTGGGAGTAGAGCTAAGTGATGCATTATTAAAATATGTATAAACATTTATGAAATAATTACCATTCCTAACGAACCTGTCAAAGTGCAAATCTATAATAAAGCAAAGCTCTGAATATACTAAATCTAAAGGCAAATTGGTATACAAAGTTGAAAAGTCGAAGCTATGTACCGAGGTAACTTTCGGCATGGTATTTATTTTATCAATAACTTCTAACGAATTGTCAACACTCCAATAATAGTTAATGCCAGTTCTTCTCATGATGGTATTACAATATCTTTTATGAGTACTTTTAATGTATTTTAAGCAATTTACTACTTGTTCTGATAGAGTTTTAGTGGTAGCAAATTTTGCTCAGGAAATAGAATAGTTTTGGCCATTTTAGAGATCTGTGCCCCATAAAATATGCTTTCCTTTGACTTAAAAACATTAGGCTATTCAGTGTGCAGTTGGGTTTGAATACATGATTAGATTGATATCCAGTATTCCATAAATGGATATATCAAATCGTAGCCATGTACTTAACCTTTAACTGTCTTAAAAAAATCCAGCCATTATGAGAAAGAACACAAGATAATTAACATGAAATAGCATAGTTTTGGCCATTTTATCACTTCGAAAGACAATATGAGAAGGAATACAAGAAAATTAGCATGACATATAATAGTTTTGGCCATTTGTATTACTTCCAAAGACAATAGGAGAAAGAATAAAAGAAAATTAACATCAAGAAGTACAGTAGGGTCTCACATAGAACGAGAAATTGGTCGATAAACGAGGCCGTTCTATGTGATTTCGTTCTATGTGATCGTGGAATTTTGGTGGCCCAATGTGGTCAATGTTCACTGTAAGCGTAAATCTCCGTCAGGAGCGTACGATATTTTGGCGCTCTATATGAGAACTCCTCGGATTTGCCCTACTTTGATGGCGAAATTGTTCTATATGATCACATTCGTTCCTAACGAAAATTTTGGAACAATATTTTAGGTCAGTCGTTCTATAAGCGACTCGTTCTATGCGAACACGTTCTATGTGAGCCCCTACTGTATTGTTTTGGTAATATTATCACTTCTAATGACAATATGAGAAGGAATACAAAAACATTTACATAAAATAGCATAGTTTTGGCCATTTTATCACTTCCAGACATAATTTGAACTTTAAACTATAATCTTATCTATACAGTACATATACAGTACAATAAATAAAGACTACAATTTGTGGACTCCTCTTTCATTTGACACCCTGCAAGCATTTTACCAATACTTTACAGGTCTCCCTCACTATCTGATCCCCCTGATTTAGGATAATATTATAGGTTTTTAGGTGTTTGGGTGTTCAGAGGGTTATTGAGATCGTATTTACCCCTTTGAGTCTTAGACGTAAGATACAAGCTAAAGAAAATTGTTTAACCCTCCAGCTTTGGGCTCGCCTTCTGAAGGACAGCACTGAAACCCAGGGGATCTGGCCGAAAAACATCGTAATAGGCCAGCCTTATCTTTGTTATTTTAACTGCTAGAGATTTCACACCTCAAAACGTAGCCCTGTTTCGTATCTGTAGACTCGCGTGAGTAGAGCTCTCTAGGCTGAGATGCGGACACCATCCAGCTCTTCTGAGCTATCAGAAGAGACTGGATGACTCCGTCGTCAACACCTGCCCAGGATGTAACACAGCACCCCATACCATCAAACACATCATAGAAGACTGCATTTCACACAACCACTTACGCCAATAACACAATCTACACTCAATGAGAGCTCTGTGGGAAAGCCCGATCGCGGCCATGGCCTTCCTCAGGGACTCGGGGCTGTTCAGCCAGGCAGCTTAGGGAACAACAACAACAACAACAACTGGTTTAGTTGTGATGACAATTTCCATGGAGAGAGTTTTGAGGCGATGTTAGCAATATCGGACATTTACAGACACTAATCTCGTCATAGCAGACAATAACAACATTGATCCGACTTCTCTTTCTTGTTTTCGGAGGTGCGGTGTCGCAAAGACCGGCTTTGTGTACATACGGTCGACCCACGGCTTTCAAACCACGCTTAATAGGCTTTCAAGCTTATGGATTTCAGAAGCCCATCCGGGCTCCACGGCTTTGTTTGTTATGGGCTTCTGGAAGCCCAACCGGGTACCGTGGGTTAATGGTGACCAGAATATGATGAAAACTACGTCATCGTGCTGAAGGGGTTAATGGGGTAAATGGAGCTACACAGCCTCATAAATGGTGGTCCGCTTTGAAATCCTCTTTATTTGGAATAGATTCCTCCATGCCTCCTCTTTGTGATTCTGATGGCTCCATCTCTTTTTATCCATTATCGAAGGCCAATATTCTATCTAATAATTTTATTAATAAGCAGAGTAATCAGGAATTGTCTTTGCCATTGACATGTTTCCCTAGACCCAACCTCAATTCAATGGCATTCAAATCAGCTGAACTGAAAAGGTACTTGCTGGATCTTGATACCTATGGTGGCACACACCCGGATGGGTTTTTCCCTCTCTTTTTTAAAAAGGTTGCAGTGGTCTTGGCACCTAAATTGGCAGTGGTGTTTAGGTTGCTTTTGAAATCAGGTAGTTTTCCTCTTTGCTGGCGTAAGGCTATTATCACTCCTATTCCAAAGGGAAATACTGCCTCATCATCTCCTAATGACTATCGCCCTATCTCCATTACACCTATCCTATCCAAGCTCTATGAGAGGCTTTTGTCCAGACGCCTTTCCTCTTATTGTAATAGTCATAATTTGATACCAAACTCACAGTTTGGTTTTCGTAAGGGACTGGGTACATGTGATGCACTTCTGACACTCACCCATGACTTGCAATCTTCATTGGACCAGGGACATGAGTCTCGCGTCGTGGCTATTGACTTTAGTTCTGCTTTTGATTTAGTCAACCATAAAGCACTTCTGTTTAAGTTACAGCTCATTGGTATTGGTGGCAATTTTTTAAGGATCTTTGAAGATTTTTTGACGAAAAGATCTCAGTCTGTGGTCATTGATGGGTGTCATTCCCCTTCTGTTACTGTTGTTTCTGGTGTTCCACAAGGCAGTGTCCTTGGGCCTTTGCTTTTTATTATTTTTACTGCTGACCTGTGTTCCGAGCTTGAAAATAAACTAATCTCCTATGCTGATGATACAACTTTATATGCGTCAATTGCATCACCAATAGATCGACACGTAATTGCTACTGCTCTGAATAGGGATTTAGCCAAAATTACATCATGGTGTGAACTTTGGGGCATGAAACTTAATGCTAGTAAAACACACTCCATTATCATCAGCAGATCTCGTACCTTGGATCCTCCCCATCCTTATCTACAAGTTTCTGGCGAGCAAATTGAGAATGTGGATACTCTGCGTTTGTTAGGAGTTACTCTTGATCCCAAACTTACTTTTGAAAAGCATATTCGTTCTTTCTCCTCTTCCATTTCCCAAAAAATTGGTCTGCTTCGCAAGGTTTATAAAACATTTGCTTGTGACGCCACAGTTATCAAGTCTTTTTATGCTTTTATTTTGCCACATTTCGAGTACTGCTCACCTGTCTGGTTGTCAGCAGCTGACTGCCATCTCAAGTTGCTTGACAGGTCGCTAAATTCCATCAGTTTTATTCTACCTAATTTGTCTCTTGATCTGTGTCATCGACGTAAAGTTGGTGCCCTTAGTCTTTTATTTAAAGTTTTTAACAACCCTCAGCATCCCTTACATGGGGTTCTGCCTGGGCCCTATGTCTGGGCTCGTGCAACTAGATTCACAAGCAATCTTAATTATCTTGCCATGAGCCGTGTTAATTTTTTCTACTACACAGTTTTCACGGTGTTTTGTGCCGGCCATGGTTGACTTGTGGAATAAGTTGCCAAATGAGCTAGTCAATTCAGCTCATATCTCCATTTTTAAGTCTAGAGTTAATGCTTTTTTGCAGCATTAATTCTAATTTTTAAACTTATTTTATTCTATTTTATTGTATTATATTTAAGCTTGATATCCTCCACTGCATAATATGTTATCTGTGTTTAATATGTGTATGTGTACGGTACAGTATACAGTGTATGTTTTTATTTTTTCCTAAGTTGCCATAGTCTCTCTCCAGTGCCTCCGGGTGTTTTGTGTGGATTGATCTTGATGGTGTTTCTGCACCCTGGTTGGAGACTTCGGCATCTCATATAATAATAATATAATAATAATAATAATGGGGATGTTTTCTGGGACCAGCTATAACCCAAACCCAAACACCTAAAAACCTATAATAATATCGTAAATCGGGGGCATCGGATAGTGAGGGAGACTTGCATTGTCTTGAATACTAATACAGGTCTCCCTCACTATCCGATGCCCCTGATTTATGATATTATTATAGGTTTTTAGGTATTTGGGTTTGGTCCGAGAAGTCATCCCCATTTACCCCGACACCCTTCAACACGTAGTTTTCATCATAGTCTGGTCACCATTAATGTACTGTACAGTATATAGACCAAAAATACAAACAAGCACTACTTCCTTATTAACCCCTTCCGTACCGGCGACATCTTTCCAACTTTATGCTGGCTATTATTAGACTATTTTATTCAGTTTATAAAGGTCCTCCAGCAATTAACAGGCTTCGAACTATCTCACTTGACCCTTTTTACTACCACAGTTCTTTTTTAAACCGCATAAAATCGTCTATATATAGGTAGAATATGGTTAAGAAAACGTCGCCGGTATAGGAGAGGTTAATGTTGAAGAGTTTTGGCTTCCTCATTTGGAACAGGGTATAGTATTGCACATGGGGGTATATTGCACAATGATGATTCCTGGCACCATTTTGAGACTACGGTATAGTAAAACCTCGATCATCCAGACTAATTGGGGGAGAACCCTGTCCGGATCTGCTGAAAGTCCGGATATACTGTATGTTCAGCCATCCAGACAAATCCGGATGGCTGAAACATGAGTCCGGATATCTAACTTACAACCAGACTTAGGTTTCAGCCATCCAGGAAAATCCGGATGGCTGACATACAAGACTGGACATCTAACACTGGATGTAAACAATACGTGCGGTAACTTGTATTCGTCTTGTTCGTTTCCAGATTGACTTTTATTTTTCCCAAGCCATCCAGACAAGTTTGGTTGGCAGAAACATGAGTCTGGATCGAAATGCCTGTCTGGATCTCTTGGGTTTCTGGATCTGAGAGCACCGGATCGGCGGGATTCTACTGTATTTGGCCGACTGTACACAAGTATATTCCCCCCAGGGGGTAAGGCGGCCTTCATCTAATGGTGGAGGAAAAAAAGAATATGCCTCACGCATCCTACTGCGTGTCGTACAAGGCGACTAATAGGGGGGATGGCGATAGACTTGTGGATCAACAGCCATTACTATGCAATAAAGTCTTTATCTTAGCACTGTCTTGGTATGGCACTCAGACTCAGGGGACTGAGTCTTACCTGGGCGCTGTTTGGCACCACACCTGTGTCGGCAACCGTGTTTGAATGTTTGGAGCAGTGTGGGGGCACGACTTTATTGATCTATAGTCCAAATTGTATGTACTGTATGTAGGCCTATGTATGTACCTGCTCAGCATGGGTGGGCTGCTTACAGTACATAAGTATGAGCTAGCACCAGGTTAGCACGGGCGAGCTGAATACACTACTTAGACTACTTTCACAACCATTCCAGCAGTACAACAGTTTCCCACATGCACCCGTCCGCAGGGTGTCAAACGACCGCTGAAACCTTTCTTTTTAATCGTTATTATTGTATTATTGGATGACCTACTGTACTGTAGATGTGTGTGAATTGTATTATTGGATGACCTACTGTACTGTAGATGTGTGTGAATTTGTATTTTGTTTTTGCGTGTTCATTGTTTTCTGTTGTGTTGTCCCTATTCTGGCTCTGTCTTGAGTCGGCCACCCCAAAAAAAAAGAAAAAAAAAGGGAAAGTGGGGATTGGGCCTGAGTAAATAGAATAGAATAGAATAGAATAGAATAGAATTATTGTACAGGCAAAGATAAAATTACGGTTTATAATCTTTGGAAGTGACAAAATGACCAAAACAATGCTAATTCATGTAGGTTTTCTGGTTCTTCTCCTCATATTCATTCAAGTCTTTAAGGGAGCCCACCTCACTTTTTTTTCTCTTCTCTCCCTCTCTCTTTGGCTTGTATCCATTCAGCCTCATTCAGCCTACTGTTTTAAGATGTTTACCCCCATCCAGGTGTCAATATTTTCCTGGCGAGCGGTAGCGAGCCAGCATATATACATTTTTGTTTTACAGCAAGCTAAATTTGTACATTTTGCGATAGAAACATTTCTCCGGCGAAGCCGGATTTCTCTATACAATGCTGGCTCGCTATCGCTCGCCAGGAAAAAATCGACACGTGGATGGGGATCTATCTATCTATTGCCTGACGCCGTGATCCCCGAAGGGGTGGCCACGAACGAACCGCCCCCATGCACCTCTGTCCCCAGTCAGTCGACGACCCTCCCCCCAACCAGCACCGCCTTCGTTCATGTAGTTCCTCACTCCATCCTTCCACCTCATATTCGGTCTACCTCTCCCCCTCTGTCCCTCCACCTCGCTCTCGTACACCCTCTTAGTCATTCTCTCGCTTTCCATACGTTCCATATGGCCGAACCATCTCAAGTTGTTCCTTTTCACACTTTCCAGCACATCTACCTCCACACCACATCTCCTTCTTACTTCCTCATTAGTCTGTCTATCCCTCCATGTAACTCCGCACGCACTCCTTAAGTAGTTCATTTCCACTGCTCTCACTCTTGGTCTGAGTCTCTCAACCAACGTCCATGCTTCGCTTCCGTAAGTCAGTGTCGGGATTACCACACTGTCATGCAAGGACTTCTTCACTTCCATACTGACCACCCTATTTCTTGTTACTGCTTTTAGCGTTCCTACAACCCTCTTCCCCTGTTGTACCCTCTCCCGCACCTCTTCATCCATAGTCCCATCTTTACTCAACACACTGCCCAGATACTTAAAAGAGTTGACGATCTCCTGGATGGGGATAAACATCTTAAAACAGTTGGCTGAATGGGGCCAAATGGATACAAGTCAGAGAAAGAGAGAAAAGGAGAGAAAGATAAAAAAACAAAACGGTGACCCCCCTTAGAGGAAATGGCTCCAGTTTAACACCCTACCTCTACACACTATACACACCAATGGACAGTTGGGCTCAATCAATCTTTCCTTCATCCTATGACTTCAGCTGCTTTAAACTTTGTGTGTCCAGGCATTTTGACCCCAACGTCTCTTGATTTCGGCCTCGTCACTCTTTCGGCTTTGGGGGAGACACTCGTTACAGCCTTTTGTCTCCTTCATAAAAAATAAATAAATAAATAAATAAAATACAAAAAAAAAAAATGGGGGAGACACATGGGGGTGGCTTATGGGGAGACACATGGGGGTGGCTTATGGGGAGACACATGGGGGTGGCTTATGGGGAGACACATGGGGGTGGCTTATGGGGGAGACACATGGGGGTGGCTTAGCTTGAAGAACTCTAAATTCTGAACATTTCTATTAACCCTTTGAGTACCAGCGACGTGTCTTATATTTTATTCTACCAATAGACGATATTATGCAGCTTAGGAAAGATCTGTGGTAGTTAATAGGGATGGTTGAGATAGTTTGAAGTCTTACTATTACTAGAGGTCCTTCCTAAGCTTAATACAATCGTCTAATAGTAGCCAAAATAAAATGAAAAGGACGTCACTGGTACTGAACTTGACAATAATCTTGACCCCTTAACTTCTTATAACTCAAAATTAATGAAAGCAATCGGGCGGATGTATCTATAATATGGGAAGAGTCCACCAGGAAATAGGTGTGGATATCTATAGCCAGTTTGCTCTAGGCCCCTTTTGAGTTACAGAGAGGTCAGGGATGAAGATTTTTGTCAATTTCATTTAACATCCATTCATACGCCTGAGAATTGTTTACCTAATTAACCCTTCTAATACCAGCGACGTGTTTTATCTTTTATTCTAGCTATAGATAGACGATATTATGTAGCTTAGGAAGGATCTGCGGTAGTTAAAAGGGTTGGTTGAGATAGTTTGAAACCTTATTTATTGCTAGAGATTCTGCCTAATCTGAATTAAATCGTCTAATAGTTGCCAGAATAGAATAAAAAGGACGTCACCGGTACTGTACGGGTTAGACACATTATTAACCCCTTCTGTACCGCAACGTCTTTTTACATTTATTCTGGCTATTATTAGATTTTTTAGGGGTGGCCGACTCAAGACAGAGCAAGAACGGGGAAAACACAAGACAAAACAACGGACAAACATAAGACAAAACACAAAATTTACACACATCTAGGTCACCCAGGAGAATACCCAGAGATCAGGGTCACCAAGGTCGCTCCAGCACTCCCCCGGCCCCCGACCACCCCAAGAAAATACAAACAAAAAAGACTAAAATAGAGTAAAATAGAAAATACAAATACAAAAAATAGGAAAAGTGGGGATTGGGATTGGGCCTGAGCATATAGATAGACATATAGATTATTAGATGATTTTATTCAGTTTAAAAAGGGCCCTCCAACAATCAAAAGGCTTTTAACTATCTCACTTAACCCTTTTTGCTACCACAGATCCTTCTTATACTGCACTAAATTGTCTAAATATACCTAGAATATAATTAAAAAGACGTCGCTGGTACAGAAGGGGTTAATTGTACATTGTTTATCTTCATATCTTATAGTAAAGTCTTCAAACATTGAAATTGTTTCATTATTCGCTTTGATTCTGGCTAAAATTAGAAAATTTTAAGTAGTTTAAGGACCCATGTTTACTTAAGTTGCAGGGGTAGATTATAAACTACATAATTTTGTCTAATGGTAACCAGAATATTAGATGATTTTATGTAGTTTAAGAAGGACCTATGTTATCAAGGCAGTTTATTGAGATTGTATTTACCCATTTGAGTCGCAGAGGTAGATTATAAACTAAAGAAAATCGTCTAATGGTAACCAGAATATTAGATGATTTTATGCAGCTTAACAAGAAGCTATGTTATCAGAGGGTATATTGAGATCATATTATAGGTTTGACTCCTGTAAGGAGATAAAGAAAACCTAATATTTAGTAGTGGCCCCGTAATCATTGACGAACATGCCTATTACATAAGGCATCCTCTTCAAACACTAATCCGCCGTAGTTTGAATCTACCGCGCAGAGCATTTAAAAAACTGAGGAGCCTTCATCATGAGCGCACGCGACCTCACTCATGGCTTCAGTCATTATGAATTGGGTTCTCACTACGAAAAAACTTCGTAAAAAATAAAAACAAAAAGAAAATAAGAATAACTATCTAATAAGCTTTCCATCATATCGTGGATGTACTTGTGTGGATCTTTGACCAGACGCTACTGCAGGCGTCATTCTTCCTTCACTGACATATCAAGTAAACCAAAATCCTTAATACATCAACGAATGGGAAGGGGATGGTCGGGAGGGCCCCAGTCGTCAATGATTACGGGGCCACTACTAAATATTAGGTTTTCTTTATCTCCTTACAGGAGTCAAACCTATAATTTATTAGTGGCCCCTCCATCATTGACGAACATGCCTGATTTCTAAGACTGGAGGGGGACATTCGTAATCATATCATAACTCTAGAAAAGCAGATAATCAAACAACCACATAGTATTCTTACTTTTGTAAAAAAGATATATTCGGGTGCATAAACTTTATACAGCCTAAATCTTCAAAAAGGGGTACAAGCAGGAGCGTGCTTCAAAGAAGCCTGCTTGAAAAAGGGTTAACTCTGAGACTCTGTACACAGATCTGCTAGTTACGAAGGCACCCCACTTAATGTAAGTGGTGAAAACTAAAAACTTATAAGTTTACATGTGCACATATAAACCCCATTAACTAGTGGATATATTCCTAAAAATATAACCAAACATAAATTAATTCTTGTACTTTCGTAGAAGTACTGAACTCGTGTACTTATGCAAAAGTAATTACTTCAAAAGTAAAAGTCGTAGCTGCAACTACCGAGATTTCTTAAAAATCTATTGCTTCACAGCCAAAACTACTTACAACAAGAATTGTTGTAACACTACTATTGGCCTTTAGCACAATTTCCTGCAATGAATACTACAGAGAAATTTTATAATACAATGCCTACAAACAGTATCACAGCTCGTATGTTCCGAACACATACTCCGGAGGGGTCTAGGGTGTCCTATGTCACACTGACTGCACCCTCCCCCCCCTTTTTCTTGAAATTAAACAAACGTGACTAAAAGGGCCACCTAGACCCTCTGCCGTAAAGCTATACATGGCAAGGAAGGTTTGTCCAGAGCTACTGAAAGGTATCGAGTCAAAAACTCCTGATTAGAGGCCCACAACTGTGTGGACTTAATAACTTCCACCGAAAGATTATTAAGGAAACGTAAAGAGGCTGCCCCCTTGCGTAAATCGTGGGTCTTACCCATAACGCCGGGATTCTTCTCTTTAATGGGTAATTTAGGCATGAAAATGATACACATAAATAAACCGCATAGGCCGCTCGTAAGGTGTTAAAGTCCTCGACCAAGAGAGAAGCCAGTGTACGCTCCATCAAGCGTTCACCCGGACTTGCGACCCATAAAGCACCCTGGTGATTTAGAGGTGCCACTCTTAAATATTTGGTTAGAGCTTGCACTGGGCAAAAAAGATGGTGCACCTTTCCCCTTTTTAACGCCGGCACCGTGAACTCTGAAAATACGTGTTCACTGTGCTCATTCTTGGCTATGAATCCTGGGGAAGGTGCAATGTGAATACACTCATGAAGCCTATCAAACCTGAGGCAATTAGGTGTGTTGCTCATCGCCGCCAGCTCAGATACTCTGTTCCCGGTATCCAAAGCCATAAGGAATACTGCCCTTTTTGTAAAATCTGCAGTCTTTGGTACATACGGGAACGAAAATAACGACAATGCTTTGTCCAGAGACCAGGTAGGCATGAGCTGACGGGGAGGTGGGCGGAGTTTAAAACCTGCCCACATAAATCACTTTCAGATAAATGTTTCTGCATGAACAGATAAATTAAATAATTAACCACCAATGCCACCGAGGGCACAGTTTGTTTTGTTCTAAGAATCCAAGACGTAAAAGCTTGCCAATGCGATTGAAACTGTCGCTTTGTAGACTGGGTATATTGATTCGTGAATATCTTGGTCACGTCGCTACCATATGGTGCTAGCCACTTGGCCTCATGAATGTCCATAATGAACAAGTCCGCGAGGTTTCTAGGTTGCCAATTGTGTTCTAAGTGGAACAACCCGACCGGGAGTGACACTGGGTGCGGGCACCACGTGTTCAAATGCTGGTACCACACTGGGCCGGCCACAGGGGCGCGATTAGCGAGACTACGCCTCGCTAATCCTGTAATTTGTTGACTACGTGGCACATTAGAGACGCGCCTAGCGGCAGAAAATAGATAAATGGAACTCGACCTGTTCTCGTCCGTCATCAGAGCGTCTGGTCCGCCCGCCGGCGTTATCGTCCGGCGGGTGAGGTACAGTGGGAGTTTGTGAGTCTTCTCAGACGCAAACAAATCCACTTGTGGATGGTAATGCTCCGCAATCGCAAGAGCGCCCATTCTACTGTTGTGCTTTGTCTCTGAGACAGAGCGTCTGCCCAGACGTTTGCTACGCCTGGGAGATAAGATGCGTGAAGATGAATGTCCAGCCTGTTGGCTAGTATAAAAATCTTTTCTGACATGTTTAGCCACTTCCGAGATCTCATTGACCCTTGTTTCTGAATACAGTGAACCGCATTCAGATTGTCCATTCTGAAGGCCACCGACTTGCCCCGTAAAGCAGAGCCGTGAGCTTGAAGGACAGATAAGGGGACTAGTAAGTCTTTGACATTGATGTGGAAGATTTCTAAATGGGACCAAAACCTTTGACCCTGATGCCCGAGGTTTGACTAAAAGCCCCAACCTATCGTTCCTGACGCATCCATGTCCACCCATACCGACGGCGGAGGAGAGGTTCATGACATGACTGCGTGCAACATTTCTCTAGTCGCCCAAACCGCTAGTAAGTTGTGTAATAACGTTGGGATAGGCCATACTATCCCCGCCGGTAATAGTGGGAAAAATTTGTTGCCCTCCAAGATTAAACGTTAGACTTTCAACCGGCCCAACTTCACAGTTAGCTGAACCCAGTTGAGAGAACCGACTAGAGATTCCCAAAGTCTCCGTGTCGTAGTCAGACTGTGGAGAAACATAAACAGTTTTTGCGAAATCTGTTTCGAGTGTCCACACTCTGACTCAGAGTGAGAGAAGCTGTGTCCTCGACCAGCCCTATCCCCTGAAATACTCGTGAGGGAACAAGGGTTTGACTTTTACTAAGTTGACCTTGAATCCTAGAGATTTGAGATGGTTTAACGTAACGTAGACATGAATGATGCGTAACTTTTCTGTTTCTGCCACCACCAGTTAGTCGCCCAGATACCACAAGACCCTGATCCCTTGTTCTAACAAGGGCATCAGGGCTTGCCGGGACCTTGCTTGAATGCTTGTGCCAAATTGAAACCAGTCTTCCAAACTGCTGGTGAAATCAAAGGAGTTAGAACTGGAGACAGAACTACTTGGCTTGCAATACGGTCAAGAAGTTTCTTCACTAAGAACATCCTCAGATCCTGCCTTGCTCGAACTGCCTCTAATAAGGCCGTCCGAATATCTCCTAAAGACTTGGATGGAAGTCTGGAGAAGCAAGCGCCGGGAAAGTTCAATGGCTTTCCTGACTTCCGCGGCTTCTATTGCCTGAGAAGAGCGTAACAGAGACTTTGTTACTTTCTGGGAACCATATATTGCGAAAACAGTTTAAACGCTTTTCCTCTTAACCTAAACTCGCGGTCTAGGTAAGCTGGGGAAGGCGTGCTAAAGGGATCTTATAATTCGCACAAATTGATTATTTGGGGGGTGGCAGCCAAGAAGTCAAACAAAGCAGAGGGGACTCCGCCGGTACCAAAAACCGGAAGAGAGAACCAAGAATGGTGTTCTGGAGGGATTTGGTGGGAAGATTAAGTCATGGTTATAATAACTTGGAATGGCCTTAATATGAACATCCAAAACATTTCCGTAACATTACTACCCCTGACTCATCAGGCCCGTATAAAAGAGGCATAGCTCCTGTTTTTGACTGGCGCCTTGTCTAAAGGAGGGGGAGACATGTCTGATATGACTCGCACATTGGAAGTAGTGAGAGCTGCTGTGCCTGGCACATTGGAAATTGGATCTGACACAAGAGGATGGTTAGGTATTTTAGCTAAAGCAAAGGATGTAGCCAGAGGTCGCACATTCGTCGACATCGCGGGATCTCCCGTATCAACTGTAGGAGTTTCCGGCGTAGGGCCAAAGAACCTATTAAGTGCATTCAATAGTAGTCCATCAATCTCTTCCGCCGGTACATACCTAGCCGATGACGAACTCCGTGGAGATTCGACAGTACCCTGAGAGTCGCCTAGAAGGTGACTGGACTCTTCAACCTCCATCTCTGAGACCAGAGATCGTTGTTCTTCATCCGTTAAGTCTGGCTTATCATGGGAAGATCCCGCCGAAGCCGGGACCTCCACATGTTGCCATGCTAAAACTGGGATAGAAGATGGTACATCGGCATCCTTTTTTTTTTTTTTTTTTTTTTAAGAGACAATGAACGGAGGAAGGAAAAACACAGATAAAACAAAAAGGTCCATGTGCCTAAAGGCATCCTCCATTCATAAAATGTTTGTAACAACTGGATTTAAACATTTGTTGATTGTAAGTTTGTGGAAAGCAATTCGAGGGAAGTGAATTCCAAAGAGTAGTAGCTCTGGGGATAAATGAATTCTGATAAGCAGAAGTTCTGCATTGTGGAGGAGAAAGTGTAAATTCATGGGCGCTCTCAGCTGCCCTAGTTCTACGGGGAAAGATGTGGAGAGGCGGCACAATTGAAGCAAGTTCCTCGGAACAATTGCTGTGAAAATATCTGTAGAATAATGCAAGGGATGCAACGTTTCTTCGTATGGCTAATGTAGGAAGGTCCTGTGTGATTGCAGGGTTATTGATTAATCTAATAGCTTTATTTTGAATTTTGTCCAACTGCCTCAATGCAACCACTCCACTTCCACCCCACAGAGGTGAACAGTAATCCATCTGAGAGCGCACATGACTTTTATATATTACGGCCAACTGCTCGTCAGTGAAGAATTCTCGAACTCTGTACAGGAGTCCCAGTTTTTTAGAGGCATTCTTAGCAATGCTTCTAACATAATGTGTCCAGCTCAAGTTAGTAGTTAATGTTACACCGAGAATGTCAATACTAGGGGAAGTGGGAATATTTACATCATTAAAAAATATATGGGAGTCAGTGAGATTCTGTCGGTTAGAAAATTGAATGTACTTGGTTTTCTGTGCATTAAAGGAAACTAGATTCTCTTGTCCCCATTCATTAATTCTAGAAAGGTCCTGGTTCAGAGAAATTGCAGTGTTTATTTTTGAATTTATAAGATCGGGTTGGGTGAAAGAATTGGTAAATGTGAAGGAACTGTGGAGTGTTGAGTCATCTGCGTAGGAATGTATTGGATTATGAGTGGTAGATATGAGATCATTGATATGAATGAGGAACAGAGTTGGGGCCAAAACTGATCCCTGGGGAACACCAGCATTTATTGAGTGAAATTGAGAATAAAGGCCATCTACCATTACACGTATTTTTCTGTTATGAAGATAAGAAGAAATTAGTGGAACTAATGATGCAAGGCCGTAGTGTGACATCTTCGACAATAAGGATTGATGCCAGACTCTATCAAATGCCTTTGATATATCCAGTGCTATTGTATGTGTTTCACCATGTTGGTCTGTAGCTTGGTTGATTTGATGCGTAAGAAGGCAAAGAATGTCTGCAGTTGATCGACATCGTCTAAAACCATATTGCCTATCACTGATTAATTTATTATTCTCCAGATGCTTAACCTCTGAAGTGCGCATGGGGGTAATTGGAAACGTCCCCCTGTGCTGACGTATTTGAGGTGTTTCCGTCACTAAAATATTCATTGTGCCATTAATAGCATTAATATTTATCCATATGCGCCTATTATGGGTTGATTATAAAGGTATTAACCTGAAACAACAATAAAACGAGTGAAAACAGCGTTTGGATGGTCAAAATCGGAGATATAGCCCGCGAGTTGTATAATGTATGGGTGAGGCAATCTGCTTTCCCGCCAATTTCCCCCAAGGCCACTGAGACACAGTCGATCGATACTCTCTCTCTCTCTCTTGCACTCGCTTGCTATCAGTGATGACCACACCCTCCAATCGGATTTCTAATGTTAGCACGAAAATATACCTCAGAATAAGGGAATAACAGGGAAAATAGGTGATAACTGAAGGAGAGGAGGAAAGTGGGGAAGGAGGGGAGGTAGAGGACTGAGATTTTGCATGGCCCAGGGGCCAAAAAAAAAAAAAAAAAAAAAAAAAAAAAAAATATAAAAAAATATTTTTTTTTCGATGTCAAAAGTTGATTTTTATTTTCTCTGACTCTTAAGAGTCTTCCCGCAGTGCGCCGGGGGAACTCTTAAGAGTCTCCCCGCAGCTCCCGGGTTAATTATGTGATTATTTAATATAATTTCAAAAACTTTGCCAAGAGTGGAAGTTATAGCTATTGGTCTGTAGTTTGATGGATCTGAAGAGGCACCTTTTTTAGGAACTGGATGGATGTTTGCTTCTTTCCAGGGTACTGGGAAGCATGAGGTATGAGTACACAGACGGAAAAATTTTGCCAATACAGGAGCGAGCACCAAGGAGCAATTCTTAAGTACTATTGGAGGAATTTCATCTGGACCAGGAGCCTTATCTACTGAGAGATTCTGCAAAATAGTTTTGACATGTCTGGTGTGGATCTTAAGTGAGGGAATTTCAGGTGAATTAAAATTAAGTACAGGGACATCTTGATTTATTTCATCTAAGGTTGAGTTGGTGGAGAAAATATCTGCAAGAAGGTTAGCTTTACCTCGTGGGTCACTTACAAGATTGCCAGTCGGAGATTTTAATGGTGGAATGGATGAAGCAGTAGTGAAGTTGGATTTGAATGAGTTAAGAGTAGACCAAAATATTTTGTTATCATTGGGATTATTTAGAAGTTTATTTGCCTGCTTATGGAGAAAGTTTGATTTAGTTAGGTTTAATACAGTTTTGGCATGATTTCTGATGTTTCTAAAGTAATTAAAGGCTTCATGTGTTTTTGATCTTGTGTATGCATTGTAGGCTATTGCTTTTTGTTCAGTTACTTTAGCACAATTATGGTCAAACCATTTAGGTGAATTAGATCTTTTACTGTACTTTTGATGAGGAATAAAAGTTTCCATTCCAATTTTTACAAAATCTTGTATGTGGCTCAAGGTGGAGTGTGCATCATTAGAAAAGAAAGAGGTCCAGGGAATATCAATAAAGAAACCTTGAAGACCCTCCCAGTCTGCCCTATCGTAATGCCATTTAGTCACCAAAACAGGTTCAGAGTGGGAAGGTGTGGTAGGTGATAGACAGGTGGCCTGTATCAGACAGTGATCAGAAGATCCAAGTGGGGACCTCACTGTAACATCATAATTTTCTGAATTGGTTGTTAAAAATAAGTCCAGTAGGTGGGAATTATGATTAGGATTATCTGGTACACGGGTGGGTTGGTTGACTAGTTGAATGAGATTAAATGAGTCTGCAAATAGCTCACATTCAAGACCAGCATCATCAGTCCTGGCTGAATGAGTGAGCCATTCAACATTATGGACATTAAAATCACCCAACACAGTGATTTCAGAAGAAGCATTTAAGTTGAGGACACTGAGTTGTGAGGACAGAGAATCAAAAAGACTTTGCTCTGGAGGAGTATTTGGGGAACGGTAGATGCAACATATGTATTTAAATTTACCAGCAGAAATTAATTTGTACAGTATATAGAATAATCAAAATAGGGACAATTGAAACTAGTAACCTCCTCCAGGTCAATTTCAGATTTTGCGAAGCAACATACACCACCTTTAGGTCTGAAATTTTGGAGCAGTTGATAACCTGGAAAATTAAATCTAGATGTGTCAGATGTGGATGTTACTTGAGTCTCTGTCAAAAAAAGGAGAGTAGGGGATTCTGCTTGAAGAAATTGGTGTACAGAATTGATGTTAGAGTGAAGTCCCCTTATATTACTAAAGAAATAGCTGTACTGACAAGCAGCTTTGGGACGTTGCAATGCTCTTGACACAGTCGCATGATGACAACCGGGAGGGCCCTGTGTCAATAACCCAACCCTGCCGGGGGTGGATATCCGAGGGACCACCAGGTTTGCTCTTAACAATTGTACTGCCATATTTATAAGGTAAGTGTATGGTGTTACATGTATGATATGTAGTGGGAAGAGTAGTATTTTATGGATAGAGGATAGCGATGTAGGGCAATGTCGTGAAGTTGGATGTGTATGTTATGACGTCCTGGTGGACGTCAGCACTAGTTGAGTCACAAAGGGATGTGTTCTGTCCTGCCAGGACTGTGAGTATTGCCATACACCTTGGCTGTGGCTGTCCCTCGCTTGCGAGCTTGGTATACTCTCTGAATGTGAGCCCTCGTCCGAGTCCCGTAAAGGTTTATGATAATTAAAAGCTCCCATAGCTCATTAACACATTTAACCCTTGTCTAGCGGGCCCTCTGTGGCCGTGTTGGGCCTTTTCAGGCCATTCTGACTGCTATATCAACCATCAGTATGAAAGGAACTGTATTGCGCCAAAAACTAGGCGGAAATCGCTACACAATGACGCCACATATAGCTACGTAGCACTCGTGGAGCACTGACAGTGTTACCTCGAAGATGGAAGTTTAGCTGATTTTGCTACATTGCTCACTTTTAGCGAACTATTGGTTACACTGTCATCCTCCCGCGCGGTGGGGGAACTGGAGTTAGTGTGGGCCGGGAGGCCACAGATGTCGGACGTATGGATCATTACTATCCCACCCATTTTCACTCGATTTTCACCCTTTTTTCACCCGTTTTTTTGCCAGTTTTTTTAACTCGACATAAGTCGCGCGTCGCTAATTAAGGGTTAAAGCAGAGCTGGTGAGCAAAATCATAAAGTATACTAATTAATTTAATTTATATTTTAATTGTATTAAAATAAATCACTATAAATAAACACAATATTATCATAATACTGTATAATCATAGAAAATATATATGTTTATTATGATTCAGCTATTAAATTATTTCATTAACAAATAAAAATAAGATAGGGATACCTGAGCTTAACGGCGTTGAACATACAGCAATGAGAGGTTCAAGTGCCGACATGACAGAGACTGGGGGAAAACTACCCCGCGCCCCCGGGAACTACCTGGTCACCTGGTGCAACACCGGTACTCCGCCCTGGAAAGAGAAATTTCCGGGGATTAATGCTCATAGGGTTACACCCAAAAAATGGTATAAAATATGTGCCACAAAACCGCCGGTTAACGAACCGTAGCACTCCACCACTACTTTTCGTTTTCCTTTAGTTTCATATTAAAGATTTAAGCATATCTTCTGAATCCTCATAAAGATGAAGCATATCTTCATTAAAGATGAAGTCTTTCAAGTATCCCTTTACACTTGAAAAACTAGTAAGATTCCGGCATCTTTTTATCCCATAAAAAGTCTAAGCCTATCTTAATCTCTAATCCGGCTTCTCCCAGAAGCCCTCATAGATCGCCGTCTTGAAGGCCGTGATACCCTATTGTATCAATCAATTGTTTGGCAAATTATCGCGAATTGCAAATCAGTTAATATAACCACCCGAAGGTACAACCGCCGGGTTTTATATGCAATGTCAAACCAATTGTACCTGCCCCAGACCTCTTTGTAAAAAGGTCGCCGGGAGGGAAAGACCAAACAAACAAACAGCATTGTTTCAATGGCTTATTAAAGATTTCAGCATATCTTTACCTGTCCAAAAGAATTAAGCATATCTTCTGAATCCTCATAAAGATGAAGCATATCTTTATTAAAGATGAAGTCTTTCAAGTATCCCTTTACACTTGAAACACTAGTAAGATTCAGGCATCTTTTTATCCCATAAAAAGTCTAAGCCTATCTTAATCTCTAATCCGGCTTCTCCCAGAAGCCCTCATAGATCGCCGTCTTGAAGGCCGTGATACCCTATTGTATCAATCAATTGTTTGGCAAATTATCGCGAATCGCAAATCCGTTAATATAACCACCCGAAGGTACAACCGCCGGGTTTTATATGCAATGTCAAGCCAATTATACCTGCCCCAGACCTCTTTGTAAAAAGGTCGCCGGGAGGGAAAGACCAAACATACAAGACAGCATTGTTTCAATGGCTTTGAAAAACCGAGAAAACCATATCCAACAGGTGTCAGCATGATCACCTAGATAACTGTGTGGAGCCCCCCTCGCCGGGAATAAAACAGGAAGCCTGATCCCAGGCTCGACCACAGAAAATGCAGTTTCTGATGAGCCCTCAAGCTACCAAACTCGTCGGGGTAACTTACCTATTTTAGCCATCCTGACTAAAACTCGGTAAACAAAAACGGTGTTCTCGGAGCAACGAGAAAAACGCCGGAAAGGTAACCCACACCAAACGAGACATTTTAACACATTTTATACAAAGGGTGTGCGCAAAAATAGGGATACCTGAACAGGAGGGCGTAATGCATAAAGCAAAAACCGGGGCAAAGGTAGCCATGACAGAGACTGGTGGGATACTTACTCCAGGTTCTGTATAGACCCGCCGGGACCCAGCTCTGGAAAAAATAAAATTTCCAGGAATTAATGCTCATAAGGTTAACCCAATCATGTTCACACACAAGTGTTAAATAACCCGCCGGGTAACGAGACGTAATACTCAACGACTACAGCTCGCTACGCGGTGGGGTTTCCTAAGTAAAAGATTTCAGAATATCTTAATTTGTCCAAAAGATTTATGAATACCCTCTGACATAATATATAAAGACCAGCATGGCGTTTATAACTGATTAAGTCTTTCCGGTGGTGTTAGTTTCAAGATTCAATTTTGGAAAAAAAATAAATAAAAAAGACGCCGGCCCCCGAATTATCTCGTAGATCAAAAACTGGGAAGCCTGACAAATATACGAGATCTAACTTCTCCCGAAGTATCTTTTTAGATCGCCGTATGTTGAAGGCGGCGATACAAAACGTATCCCTCAATTGTCTGGTTAACTAACTGAATTGTAAATTCGTTATTCCCCCTTCCAGGGAGCACCCGCCGGGTGTGAATATTAGTTAAAAAAAAAAAAAAACGTTAACCCCAATTGTGCCCTAAAGCGCCGTATGTTGAAGGAGGCGATACACTATGCATCCCTCAATTGTCTGGTCAACTAAACTGAATTTTTGCAAATTCGGTCATCCCACCCTTCCAGGTTGCACCCGCCGGGTGATTTAAAGTTTAAAAGTTAACCCCAATTGTTCCTATCCCCACTTCTTTGTAAAAGATCGCCGGGGAGGAAATACAACAACAGCTTAGTTTTATATTGGCTTTGCAAAACCGAAAAAACTACAAACAACACGTGTCCGTATGAACACTGTTAGATGGGTACAGCCATCCCGCCGGGATTCATAAGGAGCCTGAAACAGGCACCACAGAGACGCAGTCCTGGGGAGCCACAGACACCCACTCGCCTGGGGAAACAAGCCTGTTTTAAACCACGCATGGCCAAAACTCGGCAACCAGCCGGGTTTATCATGGTGAAACCGAGATAAACCCGCCGGAAAAAACCCACCCCGTCCAAATACCATCTGAACGCAACACCGGACCGAGGCGTAGCCAAAACACAACTAACGCCGGGCCCAACATAGTCCGTGGAATTAGCCAATACAGAACACAACTAAACCAGGACACACATGACACAGTAGTACATATTTAGAAAATAAATCAATAACACTTGTATATGTGGTAAAGCTACGAGAGGCTGGCTAGGCCTAGGCAGACGGATAACAGTAACATGTCGGAATATAAACAAAAAGCACTGAATTATATCACAACAGGAACCACCGCCAACACACCACTGTAGCAAACACTTCCGGCAAAGGGAAGAACTGACTCGGGACCCAGAAAAAACTTCACTAAGTGAAGAAAAATACGCTGGGAACGTCAGCAAAAATACGCTACCTCATCAGAAAGATAAAAGGAAACAATAACGCGTAATGAATGCCGCCTGCATCACAAAGCTAGCTAACTGTGAAAATGTTCACATGTCCACAACAGGACCACGAGGGTACATCCGAAATAGATGCCCCAAACACACGACCCAAAATACACTGCACTGCGGGCAACTAGCCCAGGACACTCCTGCTACGCATATCCTAACCTTACTCGATACATCCCGGAGTAAACAAATGAGAAAAAACTCACTAGGGACGCAACAAATGCGGAACCCGCGGAGCGTGGGGAGACACGTCCGGGCAGGCTGAGCGCAGAGCAGAGAAGGAAAAATGACGCCTGCAGTAGCGTCTGGTCAAAGATCCACACAAGTACATCCACGATATGATGGAAAGCTTATTGAATAGTTATTCTTATTTTCTTTTTGTTTTTATTTTTTACAAAGTTTTTTCGGAGCGAGAACCCAATTCATAATGACTGAAGCCATGAGTGAGGTCGCGTGCGCTCATGATGAAGGCTCCTCAAATTTTAAATGCTCTGCGCGGTAGATTCAAACTACGGCGGATGAGTGTTTGAAGAGGGTGCCTTATGTAATAGGCATGTTCGTCAATGATGGAGGGGCCACTAATAAATTTACCCATTTCAATCGCAGAGGTACTGTAGATTATAAACTCAAGAAAATCATCTAATGGTAACCAGAATATTAGATGATTTTATGTAGCTTAAGACGGACCTATGTTATCAAGGCAGTTTATCGAGATTGTATTTACCCATTTGAGTCGCAGAGGTAGATTATAAACTACAGAATTTTGGCTAATGGTAACCAGAATCTTAGATGATTTTATGCAGCTTAAGACGGACCTATGTTATCAAGACGGTTTATCGAGATCATATTTACCATTTTCAGTCGCAGAGGTAGATTATAAACTCAAAAAAATTGTCTAATGGTAACCAGCATATTAGATAATTTTATGTAGTTTAACAAGAACCTATGTTATCAGAGTGTTTATTAAGATAATTTTTTTTTACCCATTTCAATCGCAGAGGTAGATTATAAACTAAAGAACATCGTCCAATGGTAACCAGAAAATTAGATGATTTTATGCAGCTTAAGACGGACCTATGTTATCAGATGGTTTATTGAGATCATATTTACCATTTGAGTCGCAGAGGTAGATTATAAACTAAAGAAAATTGTCTAATGGTAACCAGCATATGATGACAATGATGTAATGGTGATGAAGGGTTTTAGTCTCCAAACAATATTGCTGCAGTTTACACCTTGTCTTTAATTAAGGGGAGACGGACCTGTTTTTCTTCTATTAGTTCATTTATTCCTTTATTTCTTAGTTTTCTCGCTAGACCTCCATCAAGCTTAGAAAAGCACCCCCTATTCGGCCGGTTCCTCTTAACATTTCAGGCTCGCTATTGCTCGCCAGGAAATAATCGACACCTAAATGGCACGAAAGGTCTTAAAATTGATAACGAAATGGGGCGAAAGGTTTTAAAATCGCCAAACTAATGGGACGAAAGTCTTATAATCTCAAAACAAATGGGGCTTAACACAAGGGAGAAAGATGACCAGAAAAATGACCCATCTTCCCTTAACCTCAACAGTCCATCAGCCTTACCAAAACCCCTTCCATACCGGCTACATATTTTAAACTTTACTCTGGCTACTACAGTATTAGACGATTATTGTGCAGTTAAATAAGGGCCTCCAGCAGTTAACGGGTTCCAAGTATCTCACTTAACCCTTTTCACTACCACACATCCTTCTTAAACTGCACAAAACCGACTAAACATAGCTGCAATACAATCGTAAAGACATCGCCGGCAAAAAAGGGGTTAAGTTTTGTGATGACCAATAGACCTCTTGCGAGTTTCAGGCTATAAGGTGAACCTTGCGAGATACTGGGCTCGATCTGGTGTCATTTGAAAGCTCTTTTCTTCTAGCTATTTTGATGCAAACATTTTATCTAATTCAGACACTTGCTCAAGGGGGGTCACCTGCTTTTTTTATCTTTCTCTCCTTTTCTCTTTCTCTGGCTTGTATCCATTCGGCCCCATTCAGCCAACTGTTTTAAGTCGTTTATCCCCATCCAGGTGTCGATTTCTTCCTGGCAAGCGATAGCGAGCCAACATTGTATGGAGAAAGCAGGCTTCGCCGAAAAAAAAATTCTATCGAAAAATTTACAAATTTAACTAGCTGTCAAAAAAATATATATATACAGTGGAGCCCCCATCCTCGCTACACCGGTCTTCGTTGATTCAATGCTCGCACCACACACCAAATATTCCCCATTTCAATTCTCGCACCAAAAGCCTCATTCCTCGCATCAAAATCCCAGCCGAAACCCGATAAAATAGCAAAAATAACGAAAAACTCAACATAAAACTAGAAAACAAACAAAAACAATTATTTTGTTTTAACATAACGAAAGAATCTGCCAGTAGCTTGCCGTTTAGAGACGAAATCCGAGTGAATCCGAGATCCGATCGTCAAATGCGCAAGATGCCGCCATCTTTGTATGATGTCATCACAAAGCAGACGCTTGCAGTTTAGCTAGTACAATATCTGTGTTGACAAAACAACCGTTTGCAAGCATTTTTGTGCCTGAACCCCTTATCTCTCGCGTTTATTATAACCTCTAGTACATCTAGTGATAGGGATGGTTGGCCTGGTGGTAGCAATGAAGGAATTTCATGCTCAAAACACAGAGCAAAGACCAGTCCATGTCGGACGAAAGCGATTGAAATGCCTAGCCTAGACGATGTTAGCCTAGGCTAGGCTAAATATGACAATGATTTATAATAAAATCTGTGTGGTAAGTAATCTTCTCATAATACGTATTTATACGTCTTTTCCTCATAATATGTATTTATTGGATGTATTTGGGGCGAAATGGGTACTTGAGGGGTGGCTGGACGAATTTAGAACCTACAGTAGGCCTAGGCTAGGCCTAAAAAATGTCGCATGATAGAAACAATGCCCCAATCTACAATATTTATGGTTAGGACTGTCATTTAGCCATGTCTACATTATTATTTACAATGCATAAGATTTAGGCCTAGGCTACTTGATGTAGCCTAGACAAAAAACATGTTTTCATAGCCTAACACTGGGAAAAAGTGCGGTAATTGTTTAGATATTGGGTCTTTTTTTTGTCTAGTTATTAAAAACTTATTCTATGGTGTATTATATGATACAGTATAATGCATAAAATTTAATTTGTGTACAATAAAACATGTTTTCACAGGCAAAAAATAGAAAAGGACGCAAATTTTGGCATGAGCACGGAACCGATTGAATTTTCCCCATAACAACAGTGCCCCGATCTTGGATGTTTCAATCCTAGCTCTATTTCTGCGGAACCGATTAGCAGCTAGGATGGGGGCTCCACTGTATATGCTGGCGAGCGGTGACACCTGGATGGGGGTAAACATCTTAAGACAGTAGGCTGAATGGGGCTGAATGGGGCCGAATGGATACAAGCCAAAGAGAGAGGGAAAGAAAGAGAAAACGAGCGAGGTGGGCCCCCTTAAGCAATCAGGAGCACCTGAATGAGTCCTATTATAGCGGGATTGGGTTAACACTATCTGGTGCAACGTCTCGGGGGTCATTATGGTATTTTGTTTAATTATTATAGAGGGTTTTAATTGTTTTAGCCATTTTCGAACAATGTTTTTAGTTTACCCCGAGACTTGGAAAAATGCCTCTCCAGAGTCCAGGCCCCCTTCAAACTAAAAAAAAAACGTCCCCCAGACCCCCTTCAAGCTAAATGTGTACATTTTTCGGTAGAAATTTTTTCCGGCCAAAGGCCGTTTTTTCCCAAATTGCAGGCTCGCTATCGCTCGCCCAGGAAAAATCGACACCTTATTGGGTTGAAGTATCATATAATCGCCAAACTAATGAGATGAAACGTCTTAAAATTTCCAAGCTAATGGAGTAAAACTGGGAGGATCTAAATTTGCCCGCCCTGCACCTAATAGGGTTAACCCCTTCTGTACCAGTGACATACTTTTCGTTAAATTCTGGCAACTATTAGACAATTTTGTTCAGCTTAGGATCCATTAAAAGGCGACAGCATATCTCAATTAATCCTCTTGGCTACTAAATATCCTTCCTAAGCTTCATAAAATCATCTAAATGTAGATGACATCAAGTAATATATACATCGCCGGTACAGAAGGAGTTAAAGCCTGAAACTCACAAGTGGTTGATTATAAATGAGTTATCCATATCTACACAACAATAATAATAATAATAATAATAATAATAATAATAATAATAATAATGATGCTTTATTTCAGACTCACACAGTACAGAGGGGACCATACTGGGGTCCATATATATCTTACAGTAACATAAATATACATACTGTACAGTACATAGACTACATAAAATAAAAATAAATTAAATAATACCCATTAAAATTAAATAATTCGCTATAAATAGGCGAGAAATTATGAACTCTGTCCTCTGTAACTCAAAAAGGGCTAGAGCAAATTGGCTGTAAATTTCCACATCTATTCCTCGACTGACTCTTCCCAAATGGTAGACATATTAGCTGGATTACTCTAGTGGTTTTTGAGTTACAGAGGATAGAGGTAATGGTTTCTGGCCTACTTACAGCCAATAGACTATAGTACGTAGTTCACAACACTGCCTCAACCAAACACAATAAATAACTAATTCTGTAAACAACTTTGAGCACATTTAGTGTAATAATATGACACCAATATCAATATACAGTATATCAATACAAGTGGGAAGCACACATAAGAACACATAACATGAGAAAACGGGAGCATGCAAAAAGCCAATTGGGCCACACAAAGCAGATCCCTTTTACACCCAACCCCTCTCGTCCTTATGCCTATCTAATTTTATCTTAAAGCTCTATCGTTCTTGATCCTACTATGGCACTCAGTAGCCTATTCCACATACAGTATCTACAACTCTATAACAGGTCTCTCTCACTATCCGATGTCCCGATTTACGATATTCTTATAGGTTTTTAGGTGTTTGGGTTTGGGTTTTGGCTGGTCCTAGAATGCATCCCCATAATTTACTCCTTTAATTTTAGGGTTCGCTACAATTTTTCTATCTAAGATTGGGTTTTCAGGAACATAACCCAATGATATATCGAAGGAGACCTGTATAGTATCTACAACTCTATTACCAATAATATAAACACAGCTCCCCATACCATTAACCCGTCCAGCCCCGGCTAGTTTTGTAATGTTTGTTCACCAGAACCCGGCCGGTTTTCAAAAAATGGTTTTATTTCAGAAATAATAGCGAATGGGTTAGGAATGAAGGAAAAACCACGAAAAACCGCTCAAAAAGCTTAAAGAATGGTCCTACAGAGCCCCCGAAAATGTATTTTACAAGAGTAAAAAATTGAAGGCAATTACCCCAAAAAACCAGGTTATTGCGCGCTCACACGCACGCACGTGGACTTTGAGAGTTTTCAACCATCGGCACGGTTGCGTGGGATACGTACACAGTTCCCATACAAATCTGAGCCCTCTTGAGTGGCTACACCTGAGGTTACGGTCGGCGCAATTAGGGTGACGCGCCAGGCGCGTCTCTGGGGCTGTGCGTTACATACATCGCCGACGCGTCAGGCGCGTCGCTGGGGCTGTACGGGTTAAACACATCCTAAAAGACTGCATTCCACACAATCACTTACGTCAACAAAATAATTTACACTCCTTGAGAGCTCTGTGGGAAAGCCCGATCGTGGACATGGCCTGGCCTTCCTTAGGGACTCGGGTCTGTTCGGCCAGGCAGCATAGGGAACGACAACAACAATAACATATGAAATAAAATACACAAATAATAACAAACAGATGGCATGAATATGTGGCGTGGTTGACCCTTTCACACACACAAGTATGCAATGTGTGCCCTTTCTGGGATACTTAAATGTCTTTGTCACCATCAGTAGTGTTTAGAAACCTTTAGGGTATAATCCTGTGTAGCGGGGAAACCTGTACATATATCTAAATAATTTGGTAATGTTACAATATAGTTTTACATTTTACATTCATTAATAGTCCACTAATATACTAGATTAGGTTAGGTTAGGTTTTGCTTAGGTTAAGTTAAAGATATTGTTCAATGTTTCTTAGTAAATAGGCATCTGAAAAACAGTTCTCCCAGCTACACAGGATCTTACCCAGATTTCTTACCCCTTCAGCACCATGGCACCTTTTTACCTTTGATTCTGGCTAAAATTAGATGATATTATGCAGTCTAAGAAGGACCAATGTTACTCAGAGGGTTTATTTAGATCGTATTAACCTATTTGATTTATATAGGTCGATTTTGTAGTGGGCTGGATCTGTCAGAGTGAGGGTTGGTGTCCTCTACTTCCCATAGCCGGTTCTTTATCTTTTTAATCATTCTTATTTCTAAAAAAATGTCCTGAGAGTGGTGAAGGCAGTGGGGCCATAATGGTGTGCCCCATGGTTCCCTAGTGTCTTACTCTCACAGCCCACTGGCACAAGTCGGCCTTTCTCTCTCTGGCATAGGGATGCGGTGACCCCACCGCCCACCACTTTGGTGGTGCAATCAGCTTCTGGAGCAGTGGACCACTGGTTTATATCTTCAGAAAATTCCTATGCTTGGTATGCTTCCATCCAGGGCCCCACTAGGGTAAACAAAATAGCAAAATATTGGTGAAAATACTATCCGGGTGAGGGACTGCTCTAGGTCTGATCCTTTCAGTACTAATGGTCATAATCCACTTAGTAGAAATGGCACTGTGGAGTAGGTCAGTGGAGGCAGGTCTGGGAGCCTGGAAGCGTTTCTGCCATGGCCAGCCCTTTTAGGGTGCTTCCTCTGGAAGCAGGGTGTCAGATTGATGATAATGATGATGATGATGAAGATGATGATAATGATTACAAACTAAAGAAATTCATCTAATGGTAACTAGAATATGATGAACATTTTGTAATGGTGGTGAATGGGTTAAACAGTTTGTATTTTCTCGGAACCATTTTTTTTTAGATTAAAGCGAGTTGAAAACTAAAAAAATATAGAACTATGCCCGCACTGAAAAAGTTAATAATAACAATAATACTGTTGATACTACTACTAACACCAATACTGTATCAATAATATCTACAATATTAAAGGACGATGCACTTATTTGAATCGGTCTTGAATGCAAATAAGATACAGATCTCCCTCACTATCCGATGCCCTGATTTACGATACAAATAGTTTATGTTTTTATTGGATATCTAACTCCTCTTTATGAGGGTGGCCATGCACAAAATGCCCCCAAGCGAACCTATCCCCTGTGAGAAGGACAACCCGTGCCAGTTTACTGAAGGACTTACAGGATTGACCACTCAGTTTACGATCCGTTCGACTCCGAGGCCTTTAATGTATCTTTTTAGCACTATTTATCTACAGTGGTGTGCGTCTCATCCATCCACTATCCTGCTTCACCCTTAGGTAAGCAGTAAGGATTTGTGTAAGGCTTACCTCTCTAGACAGGTTGCCGATCAAGGCTGACCGAGTCCCATTCACCTGAGAATTCTTATAACTAAAGGTGCTAAACATGAGGAAGAAGGGGGTCTAAGAAAAACCAACTACCTCCCCTTAATCCATTCACGCACAGGATGAAGGTTTAGCCTATTCTTGGATAGGCTACTTAAAAGCCTTTGCGACCATCAGGGGTGTTTTGAAACCTTTAGTTTAGTTACTTCAACCTCTGCAGTTGTCTTTGAGTTAGCTGTGGGCAGAAAACTCATTTTAGAGAGATAATTATGAGATTGAGATAACTATTTCTGATTGCTAAACAGCAACCCCCGCGTCCACAGGATAGCAAGAGGGTTAAGGAGATGATGCACGAGCACTTGCGAGCCGTTTTGGGGTTTGGGAGCGAATATTTTACTGGCGAGCGAAGAAAGCCTGTTATTTTTTTTTATTTTTTTTTTATGTTTTTTGCAGGAAGAAGAAAAAGCAACCCTTAAGAATATGAAAATGAAGGTGGTGGTGGTGATGATGGTGGTGGTGATGATGATAATAGTGGTGGTGGTGATAATGCTGGTGGTGGTGGTGATGATGGCGGTGGTGGTGGTGATGATGGCGGTGGTGGTGGTGATAATGCTGGTGGTGGTGGTGATGATGGCAGTGGTGGTGGTGATAATGCTGGTGGTGGTGGTGATGATGGTGGTGATAATGCTGGTGGTGATGGTGATGGTGATGGTGGTGATGATGATGATGATGATGATGATGATGGTGATGGTAATGGTGATGATGGTGGTGTTGTTGATGTTGTTTGTGAGTAGGTTGTTGGTGATGGTGGTGATGATGTTGTTGGTGATGTTGTTGTTGTTGTTTTTGGTGATCGTGATGTATGAGCACTTATCATATGTTTGGGGATGCTCATTTTATGCTTGAAGGCTTTACCACAGATATTGCAGTGAAAATTCTTAACCCCCGAGTGGACCAGCTCGTGAGAGATGAGGGTGCTCTTATCGGCAAACATCTTCCCGCATTCCAGACACTCGTACGTCTTCAACCCGGTGTGGACAGATGAGTGTCGGGCCAGATTACCTTTCTGGGTGAACGTCTTACCACAGATTTCGCAGGCAAAGTTCTTCACCCCTTTGTGGAGCAACATGTGGGAGTTGAGGTTGCTTTTCTGACTAAACTTTTTATCGCAGACCTCGCACTGAAACGCCTTCTCCCCGGTGTGGACCCGTAAATGCGTGGTAAGGTGACTCTCCACGACAAACTTCTTGCCGCACTCAGGGCATTCATAGTCCCGCACTCCCGTATGAACTGAGAGATGTCTGGCGAGGGCACTCCTATGGCCGAACGGTTTGCCGCATATTTCACAGGAAAACTTGGCCTCTCCTGTGTGGACTAACTTATGAACAGTGAGGTTACTTTTCTGACTGTACATTTTGCCGCAGATATCGCAGCCATACGCCTTCACTCCAGTGTGAACTACGGCGTGATTAGCCAGACCTTGCTTATGGCAAAACGTTTTAAAACAGATCTGACATTCATGCTTCGTGCCCACTTTTGGGGGGGTGGTGCGAGGAATTTTGGGGGGAGGTGGTGCGTGGAATCTCAGGGGTGGTGGTGCGTGGAATCGTAGGGGAGGTAGAGCGTGGAATCCTAGGGGTGGTGGTATGCGGAATCCTAGGGCGGATGGTGCGTGGAATCCTAGGGCGGATGGTGCGTGGAATCCTAGGGGCAGGTGTGCGTGGAATCCTAATCCATAATTACCGACGAAACTCTCGTCGGGATGATTTTCCTCAATTCCAACCTCACAGTAGTATGCTACCGGTATTTCAGCTCTGTCAATCTGGTCTTCTTTCAACTCTGACGTATCTTCAGTTTCTTGTTGGTCTTTCAACTCTGACGGATCTTCTGTTTCTTCACTGTCTTTCAACTCTGACGGATCTTGGGTTTCTTCATGGTCCAAAACTTCTACTTTACACTGTACTAGTTCTTCTTTCTCCAACTTCACCACTACCGGTACAGCTGAACCTTCCACCATATTCTCCGCCATAATTCTTCTGGCTTTCAACTCTGACAGATCTTGGGTTTCTTCACTGTCTTTCAACTCTGATGGTTCTTTGGTTTCTTCATTGTCTTTCAACTCTGATGGCTCTTTGGTTTCTTCATTGTCTTTCAACTCTAATGGATCTTGGATTTCTTCTTGGTCTTTCAACTCTAACAGATCTTGGGTTTCTTCTTGGTCTTTCAACTCTAACGGATCTTGGGTTTCTTCTTGGTCTTTCAACTCTAACGGATCTTGAGTTTCTTTTAGGTCTTTCAACTGTGATGGATCTTGGGTGTCTTGTTGGTCTTTCAACTCTACCAGATCTTGGGTTTCCTCATGGTCTTTCAACTCTAACGGATCTTGGGTTTCTTCTTGGTTTTTCAACTCTGATGGCTCTTGGGTTTCTTCATGGACCCAAACTTCTTTACACTGTACTGGTTCTTCTTTCTCCAACTTCACCACTACCGGTACAGCTGAACCTTCCTCCATATTCTCCGCCATAATTCTTGTGCTGTATTACGATTGAGACAAGGTATATTTACAGTTGAACGCAATGCAAGTACAGCAGTCTACATTAAACAGGATTCCTTACTGAGATATGGCCGCTATCAACCGATCAATGGGTGGTTTGGTAGTTGTTTACATTCACTCACTTGGAGCTTCCTGATGACTCACTTCAGTTGTCAACCTGGAATAAGAACTGTTATTAGTTTACAAGTCATCATCAATCATATGTGCCTTATCTTCCTATGACAGTCATACAGGTCTCCCTCGATATACGATTGGGTTACGCTCCTGAAAACCCCATCTTAAATAGAAAAATCATATAGCAAACCCTAAACTTAATGGGGTAAATGGGGATGCATTCTGGGACCAGCCAAAACCCAAACACAAACAGCTAAAAACGTATAATAATATCGTAAATCAGGACATCGGATAGTGAGGGAGACCTGTATCCTAAATATGGACATAGTTATTGATGATACAGTTCTTAGCACCGTACACTCCCTTGATTGACAGGGCTAGGGGATGCCCTTGTTACAGGGTCTTTACTGGACATTAGCCACGAATCGCTAGACCCGAGTGTTCAAACTCTTGCCATCTACCAATGGCATCTACCAATGTGGTGATGGGCTGGTCTATCCGAGTGAGAACTGAGCAATCTCTGCCATACCCATAGCTTACTCTGACTGTTCCTTTTACTTATATATCTTCTAGATCTCAAGTGGCGGCGTCTTTTCCGTGGATTGACCTCCCTACTGCCAACCTAGAAGTTGGCAGATTGGGAGCCAAAGCGTCACATTTTTCCCTTACCCCTCAACTTTCCCTTCATAATTGCTGAGGGGCACAGGGCCTTGGGTGGGGCTTTGGTTTCCCGGGCGTTTCCGCACCCTCCTCAGCTCCCTGCCTTGGAGTGGCTTCGGTCACCCGGGCTTTGTTAGTGGTAAGCCGGGAGGATTTTGTGGGGGCGCCCGTTTATGGCCTTGGCCTTGCTCGAGACCTTGGGGCTGTTCGGCCAGACAGCCTGGGGAACAACAACAACAACCAATGGCACGGGGTGGGATGGAACTGCAGACACTTCAACCAGCCACTATAATCCGTTTTCTTCCAGCTGATGGAAAATTGAATCCCTTAGCATCTGATTTCTTCATTCTTAACCAACAGAACCCCAGCGACGACACGTTTGCGTCGGCAATGTTTGTAACGCTAAACCCCAGAGCCGCATAGGGTGCGTCGCGGTTAATTACTCCGGACCTATGGCACCTAGAGGGCTCAGACTTGTATGGGAACTGTGGAAGTATCCCACGCAACAATGCCGATGGTTGAAAACTCTCAAAGTCCAACCGCGTGCGCGTGAGCGCGCAAAAACCTGTTTTTGCCTACCCATTTCCCCATGTTAATTCCGACTTTCGGGCGCACCGTAGGACCCCTTAATGACCTAGGGGATCGGTTTTTTGTGGGTTTTGCTTCATTTCTAACCCATTCCTGGTGTTTTCTGGATTGATTTTTTTTTCACAACCTGCTGGTCCTGGGTGGTACATTTATTATTAACTAGCTGGGGTTCAGTGGGTTGATGAACAAATATGATACTGCTATGTCTCTGTATCCTATTATGGCCGAGTTTTCATAATTAGCAACAAATAATGCTGCAAAATCTTCGAGAAATCAACATGGCGAGATAGCATTTTACCATCAGCTGGAAAAATACAGTATAGCATCCCACAGCCCGCTGTCTTAACCCTCTCCGACATATGACGCAATTTTGAGCCTATTAGGGATACTTTAAAGCCTTTGTTACCATCAGGGGTATTTAGAAACCTTTAGTTTAGTTACTTCAACCTCTGCAGTTGTCTTTGAGTTAACTGTGGGCAGAAAACTAATTTTGGAGAGGTAATTATAAGTGAGATAACTCTATTTCTTATTGCTAATCTGGCAACCTCTGCATCATATGTGCGTGAAAGGGTTAATATTACAAAGCAAGGCATAACTAGGTATTTATAACATACTGTATATAGTTCAGGTTCCTTTTTGTGAGGAAGATATGATGTTGTGGTTGATGTTGTTGTTGTTGTTGTTGTTCCCCAAGCTGCCTGGCCGAACAGCCCCAAGGCCCCGAGCAAGGCCATAACCGAGCGCCCCCACAGAAACCTCCCTGCCGACCACAATAAAGCCTGGGTGACCGAAGCCACTCCATGGCTGGGAGCCAAGGAGGGTGTGGAAACGCCCAGGAAACCAAAGCCCCACCCAGGGCCCTGTGCCCCTCAGCAATTATGAAGAGAAAGTTGAGGGGCAAAGGAAAAATGTGACGCTTTGGCTTCCAATTTTGGTAGATTGGGAGGTCAATCCACGGAAGAGACGCCGTCACTTGAGATCTAGAAAATATATAAGTAAAAGGAACAGTCAGAGTAAGCTATGGGTATGGCAGAGATCGCTCAGTTCTCACTCTGATAGAGCAGCCCATCACCGTGATGTTGTGGTTAAGAAATACAGTAAGCGATAAGAACTAGGTCATCTGCATATAACAACTCACATGGGAGTCCTGTCCTGAAGTCACTTGACAGAGCCTCCAGGACCAAAACAAACAGTAATGGGCTCAGCACTGAACCTTGGTGAACTCCAACGTTCACTGGGAACTCTTCGCTCAGAACCCCATTCACTTTAACTGCTGCCCATGACCCCTCATACATTCTCATTATCACACGCACTAGCCACTCTTCTACTCCGAGATTTCTCATAGCCCACTGCATTACTTCCCTTGGCACCCGGTCAAAAACCTTCTCCAGATCTACAAAAACTAGGTATAACTCCCTGTTTTTCTCTAAGAACCTCTCTTGCAGTTGCCTAAGAATGAAAATAGTATCAGTTGTGCCACGTCCCGGCATAAATCCAAACTGCATGTCACTGATGGCAACACTTTTCCTGATCATGCATTCAAAGACCCTTTCGCTGACTTTCATGACTTGGTCGAGCATTTTCAAACCCCTATAACTTCCCGTCTAAGGAGTCACCCTTGCCTTTGTATATATTTACTATCCCACTTTTCTGCCATGCATCAACTCTGTGACCAATTTTACCCCAATATCTCCAGCTGCTTTTAGCATCTCAGCGACAATGCTGGAGCTCCCAGCGGCTTTCCCGGACTTCATTTTATCTATAGCACTTTTAACGGCGTTGTATCCTATCAAACGCGGAGGGCCTTGTACTGGGACTGCAGTGCTGAGCTGTTCTCTGTTCCATTCAAACATCACATTAAGCAGTCTTTCATAATGCTCCTTCCATGCCTACCTACCTAAGGTCACCTAAGGTTGTGTTCGCCACTCTCCTAGCAGCACCGAGGAGCGTGACGCCCCTCGTTATGGGTGGTGATTTGGTGTAGCAGACTACTGTATTTGAAGAGACAGCACGCTCCCTTGCGAAGATGGGCTCGTCTGGCACTTTTTGCAGTTCGACATCGAGGGCTCTCTTGAAGTTGTCTAAAGAGACGCCCCTCATGTCTCTTACTCGCCGTGGGAGTTTGTTGAAGAGACTGATTTTGTTTTCTGAGTACAGTAAACAGTCATGCCACTGTCATTATTCATGCATCTTACACCTACGACATCCTGGTTAGAGTCCCTCACATTCTTAGCTAATTTATAAATCCCATTGGTATTATTAGTGCTACAAACTTGTTCTATCACTCTATCCTGTATGGTTTTCTTTGCCCTGTAGACCTCTCTTCTAGTACTGTATTACGTTTGGCGGACAGGTATTTTTCCTTGCTGCCACCTTCCTTCCATACTTTGAAACATCTCTTCTTTTCTGACTGCAGCTTCAACATCGTATTCCACCACCAGGAGAATATATGTCTGGGTGGCCCCTTTGGTTTGCCACAGACTTTGTCTATGGTATCAAGGAGGCTGCGTTCTATAAAGTTCCATTTGCTATCTACATCAGCTGGCCTAGCAACCATTCTTCTTTAAATTTCTATAATTTTGTTGTGGAATCTGTCTCTGTACTCCTCTTTTTCCAACAGCCATACTTTGTGGTAAAAGGGGAGTAGGTGGCAGAAGTATTAGGAAGGAATGCGAGTGGTGGAATGATACGGTGAGAAAGGCAGTTGAGGAGAAGAGACTGGTTTGAGAGGGTTTCACAGGATGGAAATGTTGAGGTATGGAAGAGGTACAAGTAGAAAAGACAGGAGGCGAAACGGAAGACTAGAGAAGCAAAGAAAAATGCAAATGAAAGGTGAGGTCAAAGATTGAGTGATAATTTTGAGAAACGTAAGATGTTCTATCTATCTATCTATTGCCTGACGCCGTGACCCCCGAAGGGGTGGCCATGAACGAACCGCCCTCATGCACCTCTGTCCCCAGTCAGTCGACGCCCCTCCTCCCAACCAGCACCGCCTTCATCCATATACTTCTAGAAGGAGGTAAATAGAGTCCTTTTACCACATAGGCATATGGGAAGGAGTTACTGGAACTCTTGTTTCATTTGCCTGGTTTCCCCATTGTTTCTTTGTGTGCCTCACCTACAGAGAGTAAATCAGTTAGCTCTCAGAAACACCCCCTACTACTATTAATTTCATTACAATTAACAAGCACACCATACTTCTTTCCAACATACCTTGACTTTGGCTCTCTATCACTCTTTCAACCTTGGGGGGTCACTCTTTTTTCACAAACATAGAAAAAAAGAAAAAAGAAAAGAGAACCAAATAGGGAAGAGTCGGTGAAAGATGCAAATGGAGAGTTACTAGTGGAAGGTGTGCAAGTGAGGAAAAGACATGTTGAGTATTTTTAATCTTTACCCAATATAAGAGACAAGAGAGGCAGTGATTGAAGCCCTTCAGTGGCTGATGGAGGTACGTTACCCAGAATACCCAGGTGGGAGGGAACGAATGAAAGGATTGAGAAGAATGAGATGAAAGAAACAGTGAGCTCTCTGCATCCCAATGACCAGGTCGGCCCCAAGGTGCCAGAATCGGGTCTTGGGGTGCCAGCAATGCGCCATTAGGCAATTTGGATTATAGAACAATAAAGTCCAGCCACAGCACTGCCCAACCATGTAAACACTGACGCCGATACTGGTGTAGCACCAAACAGCGCTCAGGCAAGACAGTAGACTTCCCTGTGCCATCTATTCAAGCACCACCAGCCCCGGCAGTGCCATGGCAAGATAGCACGGATAGTAAGTCTTTATTGTATTGTACCGGTAATGGCTGTTGGTCCATAAGTCTACCACCATCTCCCATATTAGTCGCCTTGTGTGATACACTGTTGGATATGTGAGGCATATTCTTTTTTCCACCACCTTGACTCGAGACAAATGCCTCCTAACCTAGGCTAGGCATTAGGATATTCTTGCTCCACTATCGAGTGGTAAATCCATGGAACAGTTTGCCTGGCAGGGTGTCAAACCGAACCGAGTCCCTTATTACTATATATTTTTGTATATGTAAAGCTAAAAATATTGTTTATATACCGTTTCTTTTCAACTGACGGTAAATTGCAAAGTTCCCATCAAGCTTTCTCAGTTATTTTGAAGATTTTGTAGTGAAAAATGGTGCTAATTATATAAACTTTGTGTTCATATGATGTCGAGACATAGTAGTTTCATATTTTTCCATAAGTATCGAGATATTAGCTGCGAAGGGATTCAATTCATCGTCAGTTGAAAAGAAACATATCCTGTTATCTGTCCTATCTCTCCGGTACGGTCACCCAATCCCCCCAGCCGGCGGCGCTTGTGGCACTTTGGCGCTGCCAACTGGGAGGCTCTCTGGCAGTACTTCTTTGATTTCCCATGAACTGATTTTTGCTTCCGTGGCCGGGGACCCTCGGAGAGTGCTGAACGCATTACCGAGGTAATCCTCTCGGGCATGGAAGCATACATTCCATTTTCTTTCTCTTAGGCTACTGCAAACAAAATATTGGTTTACTCACACTTGTTCTACTGCTGTCCGCAATAAGGAAAAGGCATTCAAATGGTACCGATGCTTTCAAACTCAAGAACCTCATTCTTCCTATGTTTCTGCCCAGAATCAAGCCAAATCTGTTCTCCGACTCGCCAAACACTCTTTCATCAATAATAAATGCATTGAATTATCCAACTCTAGCTCTTCCAAAGCTTTCTGACATCTGTCCAATAAACCTCTCCAACAATTTTCCTTTCTCATCTTTCCCTCCCCTTTTCCACTTTTTTTTTTTTTTTTTTTTCTATGTGAGTGAAGGAGGCAAAAGGCAGAACTGCCTATAGCAAGTGCCTCCCCCATAGTTGAAAGAGTGACAGGGCCAAAATCAAGGGACATTCGAGCCAAAATGCCTGGACACACAGAGTTTGAAGCAATTTAAGTCATAGGAAGAGGGAAAGACTGATTCTGGGAGAGAGTTCCAGAGCTCACCTGTTGAATAGAAGAAAGTCTGAGAGTAACGATTCACTCTTGGGTTGGAGAGTTGCACAGAGTAGGGGTGGGATTGTGTTGCAAGACGGGTACCACGTGCCCTACGTAAAGGAGGTGGTATACACTGGGAAAGCTCTGAGGAACACTTGTTGTTGTTGTTGAAGATGCATTTATTTTATACTAGCCCTCTGGGCCTGAGCCCTCATAGGGCTAGTTCTGAGGAACACTGATTATTATAGTAGCGATAGAATAGTGAGAGAGATGCAACATTGCGGCGAAGAGAGAGAGATTGCAGAGAGTTGGTGAGTGGACGGGAGTTAATGATACGAAAGACCTTCCTTTCAATTTTGTCTAGGAGAGCGGTGTGAGAGGAACCTCCCCACACATGTGAACAATACTTAATACAAGGACGCACTATGCCCCTGTACAGAGCAAGAAGCTGTGCAGGGGTAAAGAACCCCATAAGGCGGTTGAGCACACCCAGCTTCTGGGAGGCTGCCTTAGCAAGACTGGTAATATGGTCCTTCCAACTGAAAGCAGAAGAAAAAGAGACACCAAGAATATTGAGAGAAGATGAAGGATTGATTTTTGTATTGTTGAAGAATACGGGATAGTCCGCAGGGAGTTCCTGACGGGTAGATAGATGGAGAAATTGGGTTTTGGAAGCATTAAAGGTAACAAGGTTTCTCTGCCCCAATTGGAGATAGTAGTTAGATCAGAATTTAAGTGTTCTATGGCTTCATTCCGTTTGTCGTTGAGGAATTGCTGGCTTGGGCGTTCTGAAAAACTAATGGAATAGTGTAAGGTTGAGTCGTTTGCGTATGAATGGATGGGAATTGAGGTACAGTTGAGAAGATCATTTATAAACATTAGAAAGAGAATAGGAACACCGGAGTTTATAGGGTGAGGAAGTGAGCGATGGCCATCCACAACCGCAGCTATGGAACGGCCGGAGAGGAAATTAGAGACAAAGGCACAGATGGAGGGATAGAAACCGAAGGAGGGTAGTTTAGAAATTAAAGATTTGTGCCAGACTCTATCGAAGGCTTTCGATATGTCTAGTGCAATAGAGTTGTTGATGATGCTTTTATTTTATACTAGCCCACTGGGCCTAGGCCCTCTCAAGGCTAGTGGTGGAGGAGGTGGTACAGAGTTTAAAGTCACGTATATGTCAGCAGTTATATGTCATTGTATAAATTTATCGCTCTCAGGAAGTGACGAATAGGGGTGAAATTGAAAGAGTCTGAGTCAGATAGGATGCAATGTAATGAGGTGTTCAGCAAGAATCTCCGTCTTTCAGATGCATAGACGGGACAAATACATAGAAAGTGAAAAACAGTCAATGATGTATGGCAATGTTGGCATTCAGGTGGTGGACCACGAGGGGTGGACATCAGGTAACCATGTGTGAGGCGCGTGTGGCCTAAACGTAATCTAGTTAATAGGGTTTGGTCTGCACGTGAACCATTAATTGAAGAGGGCCACAAGTGTATGTCATCCTTAATGGAGCGAAGGTGGCCAGTTAATGGTTGCGCTCTCCACTCAACTCGCCAAGCGTCATAAACATGGCGACGGAGGACAGGGAGCATATCCTCCGAACGCAGCAAAGTAGGAGAGGGTGTACCATGACACGCTTGCTTAGCGAGGAAGTCTGCACGCTCATTCCCGGGAATTCCTACATGCGCGGGGATCCAGCACAGTGTGATGGAACGATTAGCGCACTGTAATTTGTGTATTGTGTGGATGATAGTCTTGACCAATGGGTCCTTGGGGGCACTAGTGCAATAGAAAAAGTCTCACCGAAGTCCCGAAAGGAGGATGACCAAGAGTTAGTAAGATATGAAAGAAGATCACCAGTAGAGCGACCCTTAACCCTTGTCTAGCGAGGTGTTTTGGGCTTATTTGGGCATATTCAGGCCCTCCTGAATGATCAATCAAGTATCTGCATGAAAAGAAATGTATTCAGCAAAAACTAGGCACTAAAAGCTTCAAAATGAGACCAGAACGAGCTACTGTACGTAGCACTCGTGGTTCTCTTGCAGTGGTGCCACGAACATGGGAGTTTAGCGTATAGCGGTATATTTTCCCCAGCTATGCTCACTACTGGCTACACTGCCGGCCTCTCGAGAACACAGGGAACATGAGTTAATGGGCGGCGGTAAGCCCTGGGAGTCGGCTGTCTGGCCTGCTGTGCTCCCGGCCATTTGCACTTGATTTTAACCCTTTAAAAGCCTTAATAATGCTCCTAACTTGCTGCAAATTGGTGCACGACTTAAGTCGAGCGCCGCCAATAAGGGGTTAAGGAAGCCATACTGGCGATCTAAGAGCAGATTATGAGTAGAGAAATGCTTAAGAAATTTGGAAGCAAGAATAGTTTCAAAAACTTTAGAAATACAAGAGATGAGAGCAATTGGACGATAGTTGGAGGGTTGAGAGTGGTCATCCTTCTTTGGGACAGGTTGAATGAGAGCAAACTTCCAGCATGAAGGGAAGATGTTAGAGGATAGACAGAGACGAAAGAGTTTGCCTAGGCAGGGAGTCAGCACGGAATCACAGTTTTTTAGTACAACAGGAGGAACACCGTCCAGACTGTACGCCTTCTTAGTATTAAGCCCAGAGAGGGTAGAAAGTACATCTTTAGAAAAGATTAGGATATTAGGCATAAGTAAGAGAGAGGAGGGTGGAGAGGGAGGAATAGCACCAGAATCATCCAAGGTGGAGTTTCTAGCAAAAGTTTGAGCGAAGAGTTTAGCTTTGTCAGAGGAAGAAGTGATGGTTGTGCCATCAGAGTGGGAAAGGGGAGGGAAAGACGAGGAAGAGAAATTGTTGGAGAGGTTTTTGGCTAGATGCCAGAAAGCTTGGGAAGAGCTAGAGTTGGATAGTTCTGACGGCACATCCGTCACTTCCTCTGACAAAGCTAAACTCTTCGCTCAAACTTTCGCTTAAAACTCCAGCTTGGATGATTTTGGTGCTATTCCTCCCTCTCCATCCCCTCTCTCTCATACTTATGCCAATATCCTAATCTCTTCTAAAGATGTACTTTCTACCCTCTCTGTGCTTAATACTCTAAAGATGTACTTTCTACCCTCTCTGTGCTTAATACTAAGAAGGCATACGGACTGGATGGTGTTCCTACTGTTGTACGGTACTCAAAAACTGTGCTTCTGTGCTGACTCCCTGCCTAGGCAAACTCTTCTGTCTCTGTCTCTCCTCTTGTTGAAGTTTGCTCTTATTTAACCACAGGTCCCAAAGAAGAGTGACTGCTCTCAAACCTCCAACTATCGTCCAATTGCTCTCATTTCTTGCATCTCATAAAGTTTTTGAAATTATTCTTACTTCAAAATGTCTTAAGCATCTCTCTTCTCATAATCTACTCTCAGATCACCAGTATGGCTGCCTTAGGGGTCGCTCTACTGGTGATTTTGTTTCATATTTTATTTACTCTTAGTCATCCTCCTTTCGGGACTTCGGTGAGACCCATTCTATTGTTCTAGGCATATCGAAGGCCTTCGATAGAGTCTGGCACAAATTTATAATTTCTAAACTACCCTCCTTTGGTTTCTATCCCTCCATCTGTGCCATTATCTCTAATTTCCTTTTTGATCGTTCCATAACTGCAGTTGTGGATGCTCATCATTCACTTCCTCAACCAATCAACTCTGGTGTTCCTCAGGATTATGTAATATCTCTAGTTTTATATCTAATATTCATTAATAATCTGCTCAACTGTACCTCCAGTCCTAATCATTCATATGCTGATGACTACACCTTACACTATTCAAATAGTTTTTCAGAATGCCCAAGCAAGCAATCACTCAAAAACTCATGTAATGAAGTCATAGAACACTATCTTCTGATCAATCAACCATTTCCAATTGGGGCAGAGAACATTTTGTTGGTTTCAATGCTTCCAAATCCCAATTTCTTCATTTATCTATCCGTCAAGAACTCCCACAGGTCTATCCCTTATACTTCAACAATACACAAGCCAACTCTTCATCTTATCTCAGTATTCTCGGTGTCTCTTTTTCTTCTGATCTCTCTTAGAAAGAACATTTTACCACTCTTGCTAAAACAGCTTCCCAGAAGCTGTGTGTGCTCAACCGTCTCTGGGGGTTCTTTACCCCCACATACATTCTTGCTCTGTACAGGGGCACAGTGCGTCCATGTATTGAGTATTGCTTGCATGTGTGGGGAGGGTCCTCTCACACAGCACTTCTTGACAAAGAAGAAAAGAAAGCCTTCCGTCTCATTAACTCATGTCCACTCACTACTCACAGGCTGTACAGCTACTACACCTACATCAAGAAACTTAAGTCCTCAAAGTCAAAGACCACCTGGACATGAGAGGCACTCAATTCCTGGCTTCAGCTTCCACAAACTATATACTACATGGCAACACACCCACAGACACCAAGGAACATCAAAACATCACCCAAGCCCAGCACACGATATTACACACAAAATCGCAAATACTGTCATCTCTCCCTCCTTGCCCACCCCAAACCAATTTCCAGAAGCACATCCATACTCATATCTCTCGCCGTTCCATCCAGTCACTAAAAGACAACATGCAAATGCATGCACGACCTCCCAAAATCCATCCTTCTATATCTTACCTTCCTCGCGAGGACAGAGTCCACCTGACCAGACTGAGATGTGGGCACCATCCAGCTCTTCTGAGCTATCAGAAGAGACTAAATGACTCCGTTGGTTGTGCCTGTCCAGGATGTACCACAGTATCCCATACTATTCGCGAACTGCGGTGAGGGTGAAATGTGTACTGAGTGATGAGTTCACAGTCCGTGTTGGAGTTCATCAGGGTTCAGTGTTAAGCCCCCTCCTCTTTATTATGGTTCTGGAGGCACTGTCTAGAGCTTTTAGAGGCGGACTCCCGTGGGAACTGTTTTATGCAGACGATTTAGTCCTAATAGCTGACAATATGGAAGATGCTGAGGCCAAATTCAGAAGATGGAGAGAGGGCATGGCGAGCAAGGGTTTAAGAGTCAATATTAACAAAAACCAAGGTTATGCATTGTAGATTGAGACGAGGCAATGTGGAAAAGAGCGGTGAATACCCATGTGCAGTGTGTGGAAAGGGTGTGGGCGCTAACTCGATTCGATGTAGCATCTGTCGATGTTGGGTACACCATGGGAGTAAGCGCTGTAGTAGAATAAAAGGACCCCTGCCGAAGGATAAGTTAGAAATAGAGAAATATAAGTGCGTAGTGTGCAAAGGCGAGCTTGTGTTAAGTGATGATCCTGTGGCTGTGAACTTTGGAAATGAGTCATTGGAGCTGGTGGAAAAGTTTTGTTACCTAGGAGATACCATCTCTGCCGGTGGTGGGGCCGAGGCTGCCACTGTCACTAGAATTAGATGTGGCTGGGGGAGGTTCAGAGAACTGCTGCCAATTCTGACCATGAAAAGAATGCCTCTCCCCCTGAAGGGAAAGGTGTATGCCTCATGTGTTAGAAGTGCAATGACGTATGCATCAGAAACATGGCCGGTAAAGTAGAGGATGTCAACAGAATGGAACGTAATGAGATGAGAATGGTGAGATGGATGTGTGGGGCCAGGCTGCAGGATAGAATAACAAATGATGAGTTGAGGAGACGTTTAGGTATAAAAAGTATTAGCAAGGTGATGCGTACAAGTAGACTGGGATGGTATGGACATGTGGAGAGAATGGATGAACAAAATTGGGTGAATAAATGCAGGTCTGTGATTGTGGAGGGAGCTGCACCAAGGGGTGGACCGAGGAAGACCTGGGATCGGACTATACGTGCCGATCTCAAATCCAAAAACTTGACAAGTGAAGCAGCCCTTAGCAGGGTTGCCTGGAACGCCGCCATTAAGACAAGAATATAGGTTTGACTCCTGTAAGGAGATAAAGAAAACCTAATATTTAGTAGTGGCCCCGTAATCATTGACGAACATGCCTATTACATAAGGCATCCTCTTCAAACACTAATCCGCCGTAGTTTGAATCTACCGCGCAGAGCATTTAAAAAACTGAGGAGCCTTCATCATGAGCGCACGCGACCTCACTCATGGCTTCAGTCATTATGAATTGGGTTCTCACTACGAAAAAACTTCGTAAAAAATAAAAAACAAAAAGAAAATAAGAATAACTATCCAATAAGCTTTCCATCATATCGTGGATGTACTTGTGTGGATCTTTGACCAGACGCTGATTCAGGCGTCATTCTTCCTTCACTGACATATTAAGTAAACCAAAATCCTTAATACATCAACGAATGGGAAGGGGATGGTCGGGAGGGCCCCAGTCGTCAATGATTACGGGGCCACTACTAAATATTAGGTTTTCTTTATCTCCTTACAGGAGTCAAACCTATAATTTATTAGTGGCCCCTCCATCATTGACGAACATGCCTGATTTCTAAGACTGGAGGGGGACATTCGTAATCATATCATAACTCTAGAAAAGCAGATAATCAAACAACCACATAGTATTCTTACTTTTGTAAAAAAGAGATATTCGGGTGCATAAACTTTATACAGCCTAAATCTTCAAAAAGGGGTACAAGCAGGAGCGTGCTTCAAAGAAGCCTGCTTGAAAAAGGGTTAACTCTGAGACTATGTGCACAGATCTGCTAGTTAAGAAGTCACCCCATTTAAAGTAAGTGGTGAAAACTAAAAACTTATAAGTTTACATGTGCACATATAAACCCCATTAACTAGTGGATATATTCCTAAAAATATAACCAAATAAATGAATTCTTGTACATTCGTAGAAGTACTGAACTCGTGTACTTATGCAGAAGTAATTATTTCAAAAGTAAAAGTCGTAGTTGCAATTACCGAGATTTCTCAAAAATCTATTGCTTCACAGCCAAAGCTACTTACAACAAGAATTGTTGTAACACTACTATTGGCCTTTAGCACAATTTCCTGCAATGAATACTAGAGAAATTTTATAATACAATGCCTACAAACAGTATCACAGCTCGTATGTTCCGAACACATACTCCGGAGGGGTCTAGGGTGTCCTATGTCACACTGACTGCACCCTCCCCCACCTTTTTCTTGAAATTAAACAAAACGTGACGAAAAGGGCCACCTAGACCCTCTGCCGTAAAGCTATAAATGGCAAGGAAGGTTTGGCCAGAGCTACTGAAAGGTATCGAGGCAAAAACTCCTGATTAGAGGCCCACAACTGTGTGGACGTAATAACTTCCACCGAAAGATTATTAAGGAAACGTAAATCGTGGGTCTTACCCACAACGCCGGGATGCTTCTCTTTAAAGTCCTCGACCAAGAGAGAAGCCAGTGTACGCTCCATCAAGCGTTCACCCGGACTTGCGACCCATAAAGCACCCTGGTGATTTAGAGGTGCCACTCTTAAATATTTGGTTAGAGCTTGCACTGGGCAAAAAAGATGGTGCACCTTTCCCCTGTTTAACGCCGGCACCGTGAACTCTGAAAACACGTGTTCACTGTGCTCAATCTTGGCTATGAATCCTGGGGAAGGTGCAATGTGAATACACTCATGAAGCCTATCAAACCTGAGGCAATTAGGTGCGTTGCTCATCGCCGCCAGCTCAGATACTCTGTTCCCGGTAGCCAAAGCCATAAGGAATACTGCCCTTTTGTAAAATCTGCAGTCTTTGGTACATACGGGAATGAGAATAACGACGATGCTTTGTCCAGAGACCATGTCGGCCTGAGCAGACGGGGAGGTGGGCGGAGTTTAAAACCTGCCCACATAAATCACTTTCAGATAAATGTTTCTGCATGAACAGATAAATTAAATAATAAACAACCAACACCCCCGAGGGCACAGTTTGTTTTGTTCTAAGAATCCGAGACGTAAAAGCTTGCCAATGCGATTGAAACTGTCGCTTTGTAGACTGGGTATATTGATTCGTGAATATCTTGGTCACGTCGCTACCATATGGTGCTAGCCACCTGGCCTCCTGAATGTCCAAAATGAACAAGTCCGCGAGGGTTCTAGGTTGCCAATTGTGTTCTAAGTGGAACAACCCGACCAGGAGTGACACTGGGTGCGGGCACCACGTGGTCAAAAGCTGGTACCACACTGCGCCGGCCACAGGGGCACGATTAGCGAGACTACGCCTCGCTAATCCTGTAGTTTGTTGACTACGTGGCACATTAGAGACGCGTCTGGCGGCGGAAAATAGATAAATGGAACACAACCTGTTCTCGTCCGTCATCAGAGCGTCAGGTCCGCCCGCCGGCGTTATCGTCCGGCGGGTGAGGTACAGTGGGAGTTTGTGAGTCTTCTCAGACGCAAACAAATCCACTTGTGGATGGTAATGCTCCGCACACGCAAGAGCGCCCATTCTACTGTTGTGCTTTGTCGCTGAGACAGAGCGTCTGCCCAGACGTTTGCTACGCCTGGAAGATAAGATGCGTGAAGATGAATGTCCAGCCTGTTGGCTAGTATAAAAATCTTTTCTGACACGTTTAGCCACTTCCGAGATCTCATTGACCCTTGTTTCTGACTACAGTGAACCGCATTCAGAGTGTCCATTCTGAAGGCCACCGACTTGCCCCGTAAAGCAGAGCCGTGAGCCTGAAGGACAGATAAGGGGACTAGTAAGTCTTTGACATTGATGTGGAAGATTTCTAAATAGGACCAAAACCTTTGACCCTGATGCCCGAGGTTTGACTAAAAGCCCCAACCTATCGTTCCTGACGCATCCATGTCCACCCATACCGACGGCGGAGGAGAGGTTCATGACATGACTGCGTGCAACATTTCTCTAGTCGCCCAAACCGCTAGTAAGTTGTGTAATAACGTTGGGATAGGCCATACTATCCCCGCCGGTAATAGTGGGAAAAATTTGTTGCCCTCCAAGATTAAACGTTAGACTTTCAACCGGCCCAACTTCACAGTTAGCTGAACCCAGTTGAGAGAACCGACTAGAGATTCCCAAAGTCTCCGTGTCGTAGTCAGACTGTGGAGAAACATAAACAGTTTTTGCGAAATCTGTTTCGAGTGTCCACACTCTGACTCAGAGTGAGAGAAGCTGTGTCCTCGACCAGCCCTATCCCCTGAAATACTCGTGGGGGAACAAGGGTTTGACTTTTACTAAGTTAACCTTGAATCCTAGAGATTTGAGATGGTTTAACGTAACGTAGACATGAATGATGCGTAACTATTCTGTGTCTGCCACCACCAGGTAGTCGCCCCGATACCACCATACCCTGATCCCTTGTTCTAACAAGGGCATCAGGGCTTGCGGGGACCTTGCTTGAATGCTTGTGCCAAATTGAAAACAGTCTTCCAAACTGCTGGTGAAATCAAAGAAAGAATTAGAACTGGAGACAGAACTACTTGGCTTGCAATACGGTCAAGAAGTTTCCTTACTAAGAACATCCTCTGATCCTGCCTTGCTCGAACTGCCTCTAATAAGGCCGTCCGAATATCTCCTAAAGACTTGGAAGGAAGTCTGGAGAAGCAAGCGCCGGGAAAGTTCAATGGCTTTCCTGACTTCCGCGGCTTCTATTGCCTGAGAAGAGCGTAACAGAGACTTTGTTACTTGCTGGGAACCATATATAGCGAAAACAGGTTAAACGCTTTTCCTCTTAACCTAAACTCGCGGTCTAGGTAAGCTGGGGAAGGCGTGCTAAAGGGAGCTTATAATTCGCACAAATTGATTATTTGGGGGGTGGCAGCCAAGCAGAGGGGACTCCGCCGGCACCAAAAATCGGAAGAGAGAACCAAGAATGGCGTTCTGGAGGGATTTGGTGGGAAGAATAAGTCATGGTTATAATAACTTGGAATGTCCTTAGTATGAACATCCAAAACATTTCCGTAACATTGCTACCCCTGACTCATCCGGCCCGTATAAAAGAGGCATAGCTCCTGTTTTTGTTACTGGCGCCTTGTCTAAAGGATGGGGAGATATGTCTGATATGACTCGCACAGTGGAAGTAGTGAGAGCCGCTGTGCCTGGCACATCGGAAATTGGATCTGACACAAGAGGATGGTTAGGTATTTTAGCTAAAGCAAAGGATGTAGCCAGAGGTCGCACATTCGTCGACATCGCGGGATCTCCCGTATCAAAAGGAGTTTCCGGCGTAGGGCCAAAGAACCTATTAAGTGCATTCAAAAGTAGTCCATCAATCTCTTCCGCCGGTACATACCTAGCCGATGACGAACTCCGTGGAGATTCGACAGTACCCTGAGAGTCGCCTAGAAGGTGACTGGACTCTTCAACCTCCATCTCTGAGACCAGAGATCGTTGTTCTTCATCCGTTAAGTCTGGCTTATCATGGGCAGATCCCGCCAAAGCCGGGACCTCCACATGTTGCCATGTTAAAACTGTGATAGAAGATGGTACATCGGCAACCCGGTGGACGTCAGCACTAGTTGAGTCACAAAGGGATGTGTTCTGTCCTGCCAGGACTGTGAGTATCGCCATACACCTTGGCTGTGGCTGTCCCTCGCTTGCGAGCTCGGTATACTCTCTGAATGTGAGCCCTCGTCCGAGTCCCGTAAAGGTTTATGATAATGAAAAGCTCCCATAGCTCATTAACACATTGAAAGCAGAGCTGGTGAGCAAAATCATAAAGTATACAAATTAATTTAATTTATATTTAATTGTATTAAAATAAATTACTATAAATAAACACAATATTATCATAATATAATCATAGAAAATATATGTTTATTATGATTCAGCTATTAAATTATTTCATTAACAAATAAAAATAAGATAGGGCTACCTGAGCTTAACGGCGTTGAACATACAGCAATGAGAGGTTCAAGTGCCGACACGACAGAGACTGGGGGAAAACTACCCCGCCCCCGGGAACTACCTGGTCACCTGGTGCAACACCGGTACTCCGCCCTGGAAAGAGAAATTTCCGGGGATTAATGCTCATAGGGTTACACCCAAAAAATGGTACAAAATATGTGCCTCAAAACCGCCGGTCAACGAACCGTAGCACTCCACCACTACTTTTCGTTTTCCTTTAGTTTCATATTAAAGATTTCAGCATATCTTTACTTGTCCAGAAGATTTAAGCATATCTTCTGAATCCTCATAAAGATGAAGCATATCTTTATTAAAGATGAAGTCTTTCAAGTATCCCTTTACACTTGAAACACTAGTAAGATTCCGGCATCTTTTTATCCCATAAAAAGTCTAAGCCTATCTTAATCTCTAATCTGGCTTCTCCCAGAAGCCCTCATAGATCGCCGTCTTGAAGGCCGTGATACCCTATTGTATCAATCAATTGTTTGGCAAATTATCGCGAATTGTAAATCAGTTAATATAACCACCCAAAGGTACAACCGCCGGGTTTTATATGCAATGTCAAACCAATTGTACCTGCCCCAGACCTCTTTGTAAAAAGGTTGCCGGGAGGGAAAGACTAAACAAACAAACGGCATTGTTTCAATGGCTTATTAAAGATTTCAGCATATCTTTTACCTGTCCCAAAGAATTAAGCATAACTTCTTAATCCTCATAAAGATGAAGCATATCTTTATTAAAGATGAAGTCTTTCAAGTATCCCTTTACACTTGAAACACTAGTAAGATTCAGGCATCTTTTTATCCCATAAAAAGTCTAAGCCTATCTTAACCCTCTGTTCCCGGAAGGGCTCTTGAACGCCCATAAAAAAGCATACACGAGCTACCCGGAAGGGCTCTTTAACGCCCAAGTGGTTGAAAGCCTGTGAGCTTCTTGTGCGAGGCGTCGGTCCGACGCATGTAAACAACAGCCGGCTGGACAGACGTCCCGCATCTCCGGCCACAAGAAGGAGAGCGTCGCTTGTTCGTGTGTGCCTGTATGTTGTTGTTAAGTATCGAAAAGTGGCTGTTTTGGCCATAAAGTTATCTCCAATGAAATCATCCTCACAAATCAACCAGTTGACTTAGAGAGCTCTACTTAACGCCATTCTACAGGTAAATAACACAGCTACGCTTGGGGATGCGTGGGAATGCGGGAAGCAGTCAGATTAACAAATATACGGCAGCCTAGCCTAGACGTTTTTCGGCCAAAACACCCGGGTTTCGGGGAATATTTATGTAATGCGTAGCCAGGGCTGGAGGGTTAATCTCTAATTCGGCTTCTCCCAGAAGCCCTCATAGATCGCCGTCTTGAAGGCCGTGATACCCTAATGTATCAATCAATTGTTTGGCAAATTATCTCGAATCGCAAATCCGTTAATATAACCACCCGAAGGTACAACCGCCGGGTTTTATATGCAATGTCAAACCAATTATACCTGCCCCAGACCTCTTTGTAAAAGGGTCGCCGGGAGGTAAAGACCAAACAAACAGACAGCATTGTTTCAATGGCTTTGAAAAGCAGAGAAAACCAAGTCCAACAGGTGTCAGCCTGATCACCTAGAAAACTGTGTAGAGCCCCCCTCGACGGGAATAACCCAGGAAGCCTGATCCCAGGCTCGACCATAGAACACGCAGTTTCTGATGAGCCCTCAAGCGACCAAACTCGTCGGGGTAACTTACCTATTTTAGCCATCCTGACTAAAACTCGGTAAACAAAAACGGTGTTCTCGGAGCAACGAGAAAAACGCCGGAAAGGTAACCCCCACTAAACTATACATTACAGGAGGGCGTAAAGCATAAAGCAATGAATAACACAGGAAGCCTGATCCCAGGCTCGACCACAGAAAACGCAGTTTCTTATGAGCCCTCAAGCGACCAAACTCGTCGGGGTAACTTACCTATTTTTAGCCATCCTGACTAAAACTCGGCAAACAAAAACGGTGTTCTCGGAGCAACGAGAAAAAACGCCGGAAAGGTAACCCACACCAAACGAGACATTTTAACACATTTTATACAAAGGGTGTGCGCAAAAATAGGGATACCTGAACAGGAGGGCGTAATGCATAAAGCAAAAACCGGGGCAAAGGTAGCCATGACAGAGACTGGTGGGATACTTACTCCAGGTTCTGCATAGACCCGCTCTGGAAAAAAAGAAAATTTCCAGGAATTAATGCTCATAAGGTTAACCCAATCATGTTCGCACACAAGTGTTAAATAACTCGCCGGGTAACGAGACGTAATACTCAACGACTACAGCTCGCTACGCGGTCGGGTTTCCTAAGTAAAAGATTTCAGAATATCTTAATTTGTCCAAAAGATTTATGAATACCCTCTGACATAATATATAAAGACCAGCATGGCGTTTATAACTGATTAAGTCTTTCCGGTGGTGTTTGTTTCAAGATTCAATTTTGGAAAAAAAAAACTAAAAAAGACGCCAGCCCCCGAATTATCTCGTAGATAAAAAACTGGGAAGCCTGACAAATATACGAGATCTAACTCCTCCCGAAGTATCGTTTTAGATCGCCGTATGTTGAAGGCGGCGATACAAAACGTATCCCTCAATTGTCTGGTTAACTAACTGAATTGTAAATTCGTTATTCCCATCCCTCCAAGGAGCACCCGCCGGGTGTGAATATGAGTTTAAAAAACGTTAACCCCAATTGTGCCCTAAAGCGCCGTATGTTGAAGGAGGCGATACACAATGCATCCCTCAATTGTCTGGTCAACTAAACTGAATTTAGCAAATTCGGTCATCCCACCCTTCCAGGTTGCACCCGCCGGGTGATTTAAAGTTTAAAAGTTAACCCCAATTGTTCCTATCCCCACTTCTTTGTAAAAGATCGCCGGGGAGGAAATACAACAACAGCATAGTTTTATATTGGCTTTGCAAAACCGAAAATACTACAAACAACACGTGTCCGTATGAACACTGTTAGATGGGTACAGCCAACCCGCCGGGAATCATAAGGAGCCTGAAACAGGCACCCCAGAGACGCAGTCCTGGGGAGCCACAGACACCCACTCGCCGGGGAAACAAGCCTGTTTTTAAACCACGCGTGGCCAAAACTCGGCAACCAGCCGGGGTTATCAAGGTGAAACCGAGAAAAACCCGCCGGAACACCCCGTCCAGATACCATCTGAACGCACCACCGGACCGAGGCGTAGCCAAAACACAACTAACACCGGGCCCAACATAGTCCGTGGAATTAGCCAATACACAACTAACCCAGTACACATAAATAGTCCGTGGAATTAGCCAATACACAACTAAACCAGGACACACATGACACAGTAGTACTGTACATATTTAGAAAATTGGGAGGTTTGACGTACCTCCCAACCTACCAAATAGGAAAACCTACTATTTGGTAGTAGTCTTGGAAAATCCAACGTCAAGGCTATTAACCTAATTGCAATGACGACTTGTCTATTTTGACTGCTATGTCGTCATTCCAACCGCGGTTAAAAAGAAAACGTCTAGAGTCTACTCCTTATCTTGCTCTAGGAGACGTTGTACATTAACCAAAACTACCACCGAAGGTGAAAAAAGTATAGAAGAGAAGAAAAAGGGGTTTACCTTAGTTACCGCTCAAGGCCCATCCCGTGTTCCGTCATGCGCCGATCCCTGTCGAACGTGCGCATGAGCGACCCTCTCTTGTTATCACATCTCACGTCAGCAGAAGAACGCGGATGGGCAGGGGTCCGGCGTGAGGGAGGGTATTATGTACGTTGGATTTTCCAAGACTACTACCAAATAGTAGGTTTTCCTATTTGGTAGGTTGGGAGGTACGTCAAACCTCCCAATTTGTTAGTAGTCTTGGCAAATCCAACGTCAAGGCTGCATAACAAATAGGAGGAGGACATCCAAGCCCAACCTACCAAAAAAACCAATGCATAAGACAAAATTATGAATGACAAAGACACAATTTAAACAAGAGAGTTTAATAAAAGAGTGAAAAACTGAGGAGTAGCTAAAAAGAGCAGTTTTAACACGTGCCCGTCATTCATAGTAATGCAAAACCATAGACTTGTCTTAAACCAAAAAGTACTGTACACAAAATCCCTTTTCTTCCAAAATGAACAAAAACACTGATCACAAAAACAAAACACAATTAACAATGAGGCAAAAACACTTATGTACTGTATACATATAACATAACCCCAAACTTGTAATCCAGTGTTGCAAACCCGTACTCCCCCCCGTCCCTTTTCGAAAGAAAACAAAGAAAAAGAAAAAGTGACGAGGGGGGAAGACCAGGCAACTTCGCGAGAACCCTAGGAAACACGACTCCCGAGAGCTATCACAGGCCGAGGGGGTCTAACAATGGACATGGAGAGGTAGGAGGAGACGAAGGTATGGACAGAAGACCACAAACCAGCCGAGGCGACGTCAGGCAACGAACGAGTTTGCAGGAACCGTAAGGAGGCAGCAAAGGATCGCACATCGTGCGCAGAACCCCGACAAGCAGGGTTACTGGCACGAATGACCCGACAAATGTGGCGGCCTATCTGTACCTTCGAGAGCCTCCTACCAGTCCGAGGAGACACCCACACAGCAGTACCCGAAGTCGGAGCCACAGACTCAACATAGGAGTGCAAGGCCTGCACCGGGCACAACACATGGTGAGTATGCCCACGCTTTAAAGCCTGGATGGTAAAAGGCTTGAAAACGTGGGTCTCTCTCTCATTCTTGGCAACAAAATGAGGGGAGGGGGCTAACGTGACGACATTCAAGGACGGGGAGAATCGCATGCATTCCTGGGACCGCGACATGGCAGCTAGTTCAGACACCCTATCCCCAGTGGCCAGAGCGACAAGGAAGAGTGTACGCTCGAGCAACTGAACCGGTGTAGTGTCCCGTGTATATGTGTGAGAAGCCAGAAGGTCCAGAGCACGCCCCAGATCCCACTGAGGAGGGATCTGGCGCGGAGGCGGACGCTCCCTGAAGGCAGCCTTCATGAAGGAATCCAGCTCCTTCGGTGGAACGACCAGCCCAGTGACGGACTCAAAGACCTCCCGGATGGCAGACAAGTGGTTACGTATAGTGTTGACTTGAGAGCGACGTGTACGGAAGAGGTGAAACAAGTAGTGTAGGACGAGGGAAGGAGAGCTAACAGTCTGGTGAGTGTCCTGTATCCACCTAGTAAAAGACCTCCAGTGGGACTCGTAAGTCCCCCAAGTCGAAGACGTCCATGAACGCTTCAGGAAGTCAGTCAGGTCCCGTCCGTGGACTGGGAGCCACCGTGCCTCACGAACATCCACGATGCGAAGGCCAACGAGGTCCGCAGGTCGCCAACCTGGCTCAAGTGGAAGTTTGAGAGAGGGAGAGGGACCGGACTCGGGCACCACCGCTTCAAATGGGAGTACCAAGCCTGGGCCGGCCACAGAGGCGCTATCAGCCAGACTCTGCCGCGGTACAGCCGCAGTCGCGCGAGGACTTTGCACATCAACAGTGCGTCTGGTGGCGGAAATATGTATATCGACTGCCACCTGTTCCAGTCTTCCATGAAAGCGTCCGGACCCCCCTCCGGAGTGCGAGTCCGGAGGGACAGGTACTGAGGCAACTTGCGCGTCTCCTTCGATGCGAACAAGTCGACCTCCGGAACACCCCAGGAAGCTGCGAGGTCGTCGAATACAGTCTGTTTCATTGCCCATTCTACAAGAACGCCCCGTCCTCGCGACAGGGCGTCCGCCCACAGGTTGGCAGTCCCGGGCAGGTAGGAGGCGTGCAGGGAGATGTTGTGTCGGTTCGCGAGGAAGAACAACTTCTCTGAGATCCCCAACAGAGTCAAGACCTGGAGGACCCCTGCTTTTGGATACAGTGGACAGCTGTCTGATTGTCCATCCTGAAGGCCACGACTTTCCCCGAAGGGCCAGCGCGTGGTCCCTCAGGAAGAACAAGGGAACCAACAGTTCGAGGGCATTGATGTGTAGGTGTGTGTGTCCCACCCATCTGCCGTGATGTTGATGTCCCAGGTTTGATTGGTAACCCCACCCCACCTCGCTCGACGCATCTGTATCTACCCAGATCGTCGGCGGGGGGGCGGTCCAGGGCACAGCCGCAGAGAGCGTGCCCCGAGCAACCCAGTGTCCTAAGTGTCTGTGAATGGTACGCGGGATCGGCATGAGCCGATCCATAGGGGCCAACGGAAAAACCTTGTTGCCCATGAGTATCAGGCGGCGCAGCCTGAGCCTCCCTAAGGGAATGGTCAGAGCGGCCCAATTCAGCGAACCCACTAACGAGTCCCAGATCCTCCTCGTGAGGGAGACCGAGTGCAACACGGCGAAGACCTTCCTGCGAAGTTTCACCGCGTTTGGCTGACTCTGGGTCACTGTAGCGTTGGTCAGATCCCATTCGAGACCTACCCACGTCACGACACGCGACGGGGTCAGGCGTGACTTGGGAATATTGATTTTGAACCCTAACTGTGTGATGTGTTGAACTACTGTGAGGGTGTCGTGGACGCACTGTTCTAGGGTGTCTGAAACTATCAACCAGTCGTCCAAGTAAAACAGGATCTGGAGGCCGCCCCTGAGGAGAGGATCCAGAGCCTGCTTTACCAGTTTCGAGAAGATCCGCGGCGCGATGTTGAGACCGAAGGGAAGTCTGTCGAACATGAACACACGATCGGAAGTCTGAACGGCCAAGAATCGCTGGAAACGAGGATGGATCGGAACGTGCCAATACGCATCCTTGAGGTCCAGCGACACTACCCACGACAGAGGTCGCAGGGCCAGTCGTACCTGGTGCACCGTCAGCATCCGAAACCGTGTGTTCACGATGTGCCCGTTGAGGGCCGACAGATCCACCACCGGTCGCATCGCGTCGCAGTCCTTTGGTACCAGAAAACACGGGAGAGGAAAACCGGTAGACCGGCTTTCACCTCCTTGACGATTCCCTGCTCGTGCATGGATGTAATCACGTCGGCCACCTCCGAAGAGACAGGCCGGCTTCGTTGACAAGAGCTGAGTGGGGTCTGGACTTCCATCTCCAGGTTAGACCCCTCCGTGCAATCTTCCGCCCCCACGTCCCTCGTGGCCACCGAAGGGCGCAAGGGCGAATGGGAGCCCCCGAGATGAGGTGAGCGACCCTTTCTGCGAGGCGAGAAGGAGAACAAGGAGGAGACCGACCTGGAGAACCTACACATTTTTTGACGTGGAGGGTCCCCCGGTACGGTCCCTGCGGTCATAAGATCCACGTTGACCACCCCTACCCCCCCCACCTCGCCGAAAAGGGCGGATCCCCTGTCCGTCGTGTGTCAGACCCCGTCGAAGTGCGGCCGGAAGTGGAAGGCTGGCCAGCCCCTTCTCGGCGGGGATGAAAGGGAGCAGGAGCAGAAGTGCGAGGCGGAACCGACGCTCTGGCCGGCAACTTCCCTTTCCTGCGCCCTTTCTTGGCGGCAGCAGTGGCGGCAGCACCCCGAAGGGGACCGGCAGAAGGACGGGACTGCGAAGACCCCGGTCGCGACACAGCGCGTCTTTGCGTGTCGTAAGCAGGGTCCGCTGACAGAGAAGCGTAGCGTTCCCAAGCATCCTGCGCAAAAAGCCCCGATGTATATAGCTCAGAGTATAATAGACCCTGACGAATATCCAAAGGGGCCTTCCGGCAGAACGAGGACCTTACCGTCTGGCGTTGTCGAGTTGCCTCGCACAAAACCGCCTTCAGCTCGGGAACCAAAGACACCGCGAGCTGAAGGTGGATCCGCCGAACGTGGTCCAAGCCCTCGCGAAGATCGCCAGGTGCAGTCGCCTCGATAAGTCGCAGGTGGTGAACAGACGTCTGGAGGGAACCTAAAAGACAAGACAATAAGTTCGCCACCCTCTGCCGCAAGGTAAAATCCCTGTCGACAGAGGACTTATCTGGGTGGGAGAAGAACGGGTTAGCAATAGCACAAATTTCAAGTTTGGGAGCGCTAATCCAGGACCAGAACTTGCCATCCAATCCGCCGACAGATACCAGAGGAGGCAAAAGCAGTGACGACTCTGGGGGAGGGACTGAAATAGATCTGTCGACGGAACGGTTGGCAAAGTCTAAGGCCTCAGCAAACCAGGCCTCCAATGGGAGAGGGTTATCGAGCACGACGGCTAAGCCAGGCTTACCGTCGTCGCACAAACCCGTCCCATAGGAGGACAGTCCCGTTAACACAGCCAGGGACTGAACATCCTGAAGGATGTCCTGGCGGCTGAAGTCTGACCAGAGCTTAGTCCGAGGAGCAGACGGGGGCTTGGGCTTCACCGAGAAGTACTGAAGGTCAGTCCGTCGGGTACGCCCGCACCTCCACGTCGGCCACCTGACCATCCACCCTGATCGCCCTGAACTGCATCTTGTCATTGATTTGGACCGACCAGTCCAAAGGTAGGGCCCTCTCACCTGACGGGAAGTCGGTAGCACGCTCCGGGTGGGAGGCCTGCACCCCCTTCCAAACAGCCAAGGAGCCATAGAGGAGCGGCATAGTCCGCGACGGGACCTTGGCCTTTTGGATGGGGGGCAAGCGCGGACCCTGCCCTAGCAGACGGAGGACCCCCGCATGTGAGACAGTAGGGGCAACCACCTGAGCCAGGGCAGGAGCAGTACTAGCCGACGACCGGGCAGGCGGAGAAGCAGGGCGAGAAGGAATGTGGTCCACCGCAGAGGGGAGGGGGACCAAAGCAGGGGCAGGTTGGGTGAGGCGCTGAGGTTGTGTCACCGCCAAGAAGCGCGATAAGAGGGATTCTTGCATCGCCTCCAAGCGCGCGTCGAAGTGAGACACAACCCACCCCTGCATAGCCGAAAATCGATCCGAGAGAGGCGACCCCCTCGAAGATAGTTCGGCCCGCAGGGGCGAGCGTGAGCGAGAGCGAGACCCACGACACGAAACAGCAGCGTCGCGGCCCAAAGAAGACGAGCGACGACGGCCGTGACGGTCCTGAGGGTCTCGTTCCCGATCACTAACGCCCGAGGGGGAAACATCACCATCCCCCTCTCGCTATACTCCACGTCAAGCGGCGGGGTACCCTCACGGGGAGCCGGCAAGCGAAGATCAGGAATAGAAAGCCTTGACGTTGGATTTGCCAAGACTACTACAATAACACTTGTATACAGTATGTGGTAAGCTACGAGAGGCTGGCTAGGCCTAGGCAGACGGATAACATTAACATGTCGGAATATAAACAAAAAGCACTGAATTATATCAAAACAGGAACCCCCGCCAACACACCACTGTAGCAAATACTTCTGGCAAAGGGAAGAACTGACTCGGGACCCAGAAAAAACTTCACTAAGTGAAGAAAAATACGCTGGGAACGTCAGCAAAAATACGCTACCTCATCAGAAAGATAAAAGGAAGCAATAACGCGTAATGAAAGCCGCCTGCATCACAAAGCTAGCTAACTGTGAAAAAGTTCACCTGTCCACAACAGGACCACGAGGGTACATCCGAAATAGATGCCCCAAACACACGACCCAAAATACACTGCACTGCGGGCAACCAGCCCAGGACACTCCTGCTACGCATATCCTAACCTTACTACATCCGGAGTAAACAAATGAGAAAAAACTCACTAGGGACGCAGCAAATGCGGAACCAGCGGAGCATGGAGAGACACGTCCGGGCCGGCTGATCGCAGAGCAGAGAAGGAAGAATGACGCCTGAATCAGCGTCTGGTCAAAGATCCACACAAGTACATCCACGATATGATGGAAAGCTTATTGGATAGTTATTCTTATTTTCTTTTTGTTTTTTATTTTTTACGAAGTTTTTTCGTAGTGAGAACCCAATTCATAATGACTGAAGCCATGAGAGAGGTCGCGTGCGCTCATGATGAAGGCTCCTCAGTTTTTTAAATGCTCTGCGCGGTAGATTCAAACTACGGCGGATTAGTGTTTGAAGAGGATGCCTTATGTAATAGGCATGTTCGTCAATGATGGAGGGGCCACTAATAAATACTGAAACTGCACGTATGTGTGGAGCATTCAGTCTTAAAATGTTATGTACCGTATGTATGTATGTAAACATATCATAGAAGACTGCATTCCACACAATCACTTACGCCAACAACATAATCTACACTCCTAGAAAGCCCTGTGGGAAAGCCCGATCTCGGTCATGGCCTTCCTTAGGGACTCAGGGCTGTTCAGCCAGGCAGCCTAAGGGATGACAACAAGAACAACAACTCACCGATTCTCTGCAATCTCTCTCCCTTCACCGCAATGCTGCATCTCTCTCGCTATTCTACCACCATCACAATAATCAGTTTTCGTCAGAGCTCTCTCAGAGTAGATAGTGCGCGGGATGCCGAGGCCAAGTTCAGATGATGGAGAGAGGGCATGGCAAGTAAAGGGTTAAGAGTTATTATAAATAAAACCAAGGTTTTACACAGTAGATTAGGCAGGGTGTTGATAGAGAGGATAATAAAGTGTACGGAAGTTGCAATAGGAGAAGAACAGTGCGGTTTTAGGAGGGGAAGAGGGTGCGTGGATCAGATGTTTGCAGTAAGACAGTTATGCGAGACGTATTTAGAGAAGCATAAGGAGATATTTTGGGCTTTTATGGACTTGGAAAAAGCGTATGATCGTGTGGACCGTGAAGCAATGTGGAAGGTGTTAAGGATTTATGAAATAGGAGGAAATTTGTTAGAAGCAGTTAACAGTTTTTATGAAGGGAGCAGAGCATGTGTGAGAGTAGGAAATGGTGAGTTGAGTGAATGGTTTGAGGTAAAGGTAGGTTTGCGACAGGGTTGTGTAATGTCACCATGGCTGTTTAATATGTTTATGGATGGTGTGGTGAGGGAGGTGAAAAGGAGAACTATGGGAAGAGGATTGAGTTTAGTAGGAAAGAATGGTAGAGATTGGGAGTTGAATCAGTTGCTCTTCGCTGATGACACAGCATTGGTGGCGGATTCTGATGAGAAACTGCAGCGGGTAGTCAAAGAGTTGGTGTGGTTTGTGGAAGGAGGAAACTGAAGGTGAAAGTCAATAAAAGTAAAGTAATGGTGTGTAATAGGGGAGAGCATAGGGTGAATCTAGATGTGAGGCTGGATGGGGACATATTGGAACAAGTAGAGTGTTTTAAATATCTAGGAGGAACGATAAGCAGGAGTGGAGGTATGGAAGTGGAGGTAAAACAGAGAGTGTGTGATGGAAGGAAGGTTTTCGGAGCAATGGGAAGTATGTGGAAGACGAGAAATCTCGGAGTGAAAGTAAAAAGTGCATTGTATAAAGGAATTCAGGGTTGTTGATTTTTTTGATTTTTAAAAAAAAATAAAAAAAATAAAAAAATCATTGATTTATTTGATTTATTTGATTTATTTGATTTATTTGATTTATTTTTTTTTTTTTAAATATCCCCCCGCCCTATTGAGTAGTAATTCAAGTAGAGGAATTTATAACAATTCTGTTTCATCCATGCCCTCAGCCCAGACTCCTGATCTGTTCCTGTCCTAGTCATGTTTCACTGTCTGACCACACTGCTGCTTCTGGCTGAGTTGCCAGTAATCCTCAAGAAATCATATTACAAAACCTATTATTGAACAGAATTACAGAAAAATAATAATCTGTTATTATTAGTACAGACTTAGTGACTAGTAGCTTTGTGGATGTTTACTTTAAAATATTGATCCCAAGGCTGTGACCAAAATCCAGAGATATTGAAGTAAAAGTGAAAACATGGCAGTCTGGTAGACCTGCACTTGGTAATATCTGACTATGTACATAGGTTAGAACTCTTCAGAATTCTTTTTATCTTGATTCACAGATAAAAAAAATAAAAAAAATCATGATTTTTTTGGTAAAAAAATCATTGATTTAATCAAGTGATTAAATCAAATTGATTTAATCAATATCAACTCTGATTTAGGAATTGTTGTGCCAACAGTGATGTATGGGGCTGAGACATGGGCTCTGAAGAAAAAGGAGAAAAGAGGGTTGGATGTGATGGAGATGAGCTGCTTGAGGAGTATGTGTGGAGTTACTCGTAGAGACAGATTGAGGAATGAAGAGATACGTAGGAGAGTGGGGCAGCAGGAACATTTGTCAGCCAGAGTGGACAGAAGGGTGCTGAGCTGGTATGGTCATGTTGAACGAATGGGAGATGAAAGGCTTACAAAGAGAATATGTGAGTCAGGTACAAGGGGAAATAGAAGGGCAGGAAGACCCCCATTGAGATGGAGAGACTGTGTAAGAAAGGCTTTGGATTATAGAGGAATGACTATAGATCAGGCAGGGGAAGTGGTGGTGGACAGGAGTGAATGGAGAATGCTTGTGAATAGTTGAGTGAACACGTGGTCATTTGGAGTAAGGGGTCGGGCGCAAGTTGGACTAGATAATAGTCCATCAGGCGCCTGGCCCGGGGGCATGATTAATATGAAGGGTGCGCCTGGAAGTGTGGTGGGAGGGCTTGTGGCTTTGGCTCCGCTGCATGTCTGCCTGCCGAGATCGGAACCTCTCCGGGTGGTCGGGGGGCCGGGGGAGTGCTGGAGCGACCTTGGTGACCCTGGTTTCTGGATGTGTGTGAGTTTTGTGTTTTTTATCTGTGTTTATTTGTTGTTTTATGTTGTTTTTGTGTTTTCCCTGTTCTTGCTCTGTCTTGAGTCGGCTACCCCCAAAATGGGGATTGGGCCTGAGCATATAGATAGATAGATAGATAGATTAGGGATAGGAAAGGTAGAAAAAAGTGGTGCATACCCATGTGCAGTGCAGTATGCAGAAAAGGGGTGGGCACGAACTAAATACAGTGTAGCGTCTGCCGCAGCTGGGTACATCACGGGAAGAAGCGCTGCACTAGAATAAAGGGACCTCTACCAAGAAAGAAGTCCGAAATTGAGAAATTTGTATGCGTAGTATGCAAAGGTGAGCTTGTATTCAATGACCGGCTTGAGAGTGTTAACTTTGGAAATGAGACACTGGAGATGATGGACAAGTTTTGCTACTTGGGTGATACCATCTCTGCCGGTGGTGGGGCTGAATCCACCACTATCACCAGAATAAGATGCGCCTGGGGAAGGTTAGTGAACTTTTGCCACTACTCACCATGAGAAGATTCCCTCTCCCCTTGAAGGGAAAGGTGTACGCTTCATGCGTTAGAAGCGCAGTGATATATGGCATCTTCAGAAATGTGGCCTGTCAAAGCGGATAATATCAACAGAATGGAACGCAATGAGATGAGAATGGTGAGATGCATGTGTGGTGCCAAACTGAAATATAGGATATCAAGTGAAGAGCTAAGGAGAAGGTTAGGTATCAAGAGTATCAGTGATGAGATGCGTACTAGCAGTCTTGAATGGTTTGGACATATGGAGAAGATGAATGAACTAAGCTGGGTGAAAAGATGAATGTGGAGGGAGCTGCACCAAGGGGCGGACCAAGAAAGACGTGGGATCAGACTTTGTGGTGACAAGTGAGGCAGCTCTTACCAGGGTTGCCACGCCGCCATTAGGACGTGAGACCGGAACCGCGCTTCATGTGGAGCACTCGGTCTTTAAATTTGTAGGCCTAATGTATACCACCTCCTCTACGTAGAGTACATAGCACCCGCCTTGCAACACAATCCCACCCCTACTCTGTGCAACTCTCCAACCCAAGAGTGAAATATTCCAAATATTTTGTCTATTTAACAGCTGAGCTCTGGAACTCTCTCCCTGAATCCATCTTTTCCTCATCCTATGACTTAAATCACTTAAAACTCTGTGCGTCTGGGCATTTTGGCTCGAACATTTCTTGATTTTGGCCGTCACTCTTTAAACTCTAGGAGAGGCACTCGTCACAGACAGTTTTGCCTTTTGTCTCCCTCATCCACATAGAAAAAATATAAAAATAAATAAAATAACAAGCGAGGGTTGCCACACCCATACCCTCACTTAGTTATAACCCACTGAGGCCCAGCTAGTTTAGAATAAATGTACCACCAGGGACCGGCTGTTTCTGATTTTTTTTTTTTCCAGAAACAATAGCGAATGGGTTAGGAATGAAGGAAAAACCACAAAAAAAACTATCAAAAAGGTCAAAAATTGGTCCTACGGAACCCCCAAAAGTCGATTTTACAAGAGTAAAAAATTGAAGGCAATAACACCCAAAATACCGGTTTTTGCGCGCTCACGCGCACGCGGTTGGACTTTGAGAGTTTTCAACCATCGGCATGGTTGCATGGGATACTTACACAGTTCCCATACAAATCTGAGCCCTCTAGGTGCCATAGAACCAGAGTAATTGGGACCGGACCGGCCAGGACGCATGGTTTGCATCGCTGGGGTTTAGCGTTACATACATTGTGGACGCAAACCCTGCGTCGCTGGGGCTCAGTGGGTTAAAATAGCATTTAGTAAAAATGTAGTATTCGGGTGTATCGCCAGCTTTGTTTACATTACCGGTACCTTTACGCTTTTGATCACGTTTATTTTGACTGCCGTGGGATACGATAATACCCACCCCCCACATGACTTAGGCTATAATTATCATAAAATATATTGCAAGCAGGGGAGCAGATAACAAGAACAAAAATCAAAATTATATGTTTGATTCCCGGAGGGAAGAATGAAAACCTAATATTTATCAGGGGCCCCGTAATCATTGAGGATATGCCTATTAGTATAATAGTCTCCATTCAAGCGCCCGCGGTAGCCAGTTTGAATCTACCGCCGCGGGGAGAACGAAGGACGCTTCATAAGGGTAACGCTTTTTCTCTTATGGAATCGTCTTATGATTGGGTACTCGCTTATAATATACTTAATAATTGTTATACTGTACTACAGCTTTCCATCTTGTGGATTTCTTGTGCGGACTTCCTTGACGCTGCTCTCTGAGCCGCCATACTTTCTTCACTGACATATTAAGATTTAACCTCAAGACATCAAGCGAATGGGAAGGGGATGGACGGGAGGGCCCTACATCGTCAATGATTACGGGGCCCCTACTAAATATTAGGTTTTCATTCTTCCCTCCGGGAATCAAACCAATAATTTATTAGTGGCTCCTCCATCATTGACGATATGCCTGATATCTTAAGACTGGAGGGGGACATTCGTGACAATATCAAAACCACTAACAAATTACCGTAGGTAGAGACAAAGAATCTGTATAACAATTTAAGTCTTTATTGTTTACATACAGCGGAGCCCCCATCTTCGCCACATCAGTCTTCGTTTTTTCAATCTTCGTTGTAGACACCAAATATTCCCAATTTCCATGTTCGTTCAAAAAGCTTCCATCTTGGCACACAAATATTCCAGTCAAAACCCGAAAAAAGCAAAAATAATTAAAAAAATTGACATAAAACTAGAAAACATAAACAAAAACAAAAGTTAACTGAACTAAAAGAATCTGCCATTGTCAAGGTGTTTGCCACTTAGAGACGAAACCCGAAATCCGAGATTGTGCAAGATGCCGCCATCTTTTCTTACAGTTTCTTACAGTAGATCCTCTGGAAAAAGGCAAACTAGGCCTGTGTATCCAGCTCAGTACCAGTACTTGCACTGCTGCAGTCGTTCACGGTGTTGGCGGCAGCGGTAGCAGACGCAACATTTTTACTATTCTGTATTTTTTTTTTATAATCAAACATCAAATCTTGTTTTCCCCATGCTTTATCAAGATTACTTTCAAACTCCCTTATTGATTCGGAATCGACTACATACTGGGGCAGTGCGTTCCACTCATTTACCACTCTATCACAAAATGAGTTCTTTGCCTTCTCAAGCCTATTTCTTTCTTTGTAAATTTTCTTAGAGTGTCCTCTCGTTCTTGTTCCCTCCCGCATCAAGAAGATACCTTCACACACATCCTCATCGTACTTTCCTGACACTATCTTAAAAGTCTCTATCATATCCCCTCTCTTTCTCCTATATGCCAGTGTCGGAAGCCCCAGTGTCCTCAACCTCTGCTCATAGCCCGCATTCTTCAACGTTGGTACCAGCTTGCTAGCTCTCCTCTGCACTTTCTCCACTGCTTCTATATCCGTTACCATATATGGAACCCACACCTGGTTCGCATATTCCAGGTGCGGCCTAACCAGCGCTGTATAGATTCCTGAAGATTTCTTCGTCAAGTGACACAAATGTCCTCCTTATCAGCCCTACAATTCTATTGGCTTTGTTTATCTCTTCCGCTAAATGTTCTGAGAAATTTAACTTATTGTCTATCACTACTCCTATATCCTTTTCTGCATTCACTTCCTCCATCGCTTCATACATACTGTATCCTACCTTGTCTATCTTGCTTGTCCCAATCCGCATGTACTTGTATTTTTTTGGATGAAAAGGCATTAACCAATGCTCAGACCATCCCTTCATGCCCTCCACATCTCCTTGAAGCAAACCCACATCTTCCTTACTCCTCACTCTTCTACACAGCTTAGTGTCATCCACATACAGGTATACATCACTTCCATTAGTTATAACTTCAGGTAAGTGGTTGATAAATATAACGAACAGCAGTGGTCCCAACACAGATCCCTGAGATACCCCACTTGTAATTTCCCTCCACCCCGAGCCTATTCCATTCACCAGTACCCTCTGTCTCCGATCTTTCAGGAAGGCTTCTATCCATTTCACACATTTCTCCCCTATATTATAGCTTCTAACTTTCTCTATTAACCTTTTATGTGGGACCTTATCGAAGGCCTTCATAAAATCGCAATATACCACATCTATTGCATCACCATCTTCTAGAATTTGCATCCAATCATCTACCACCTTAATTAGCTGTAGTACCGTCGACCTCCCCGGCAAGAATCCGAACTGTCTCCCACTGAAAAGTTGGTTTGACTTCATATGATCCATTATTCCTTCTCTAATTACCGTTTCCATTAGTTTATACAGAACACTTGTCAAACTGACTGGTCTATAATTTCCTGGGTCATTTCTCTTTCCCTTCTTAAATATAGCTGTTATGTTCGCCTCTCTCCAGTCCATCGGGATTTGTCCTGTATTAAACGATACCTCAAATAACATTTTCAATGGCTCTACTAACATCTCACCTCCTTCCTTTATGATTCTTGGGTGTATCCCATCCGGTCCCAGTGACTTACTTCTGTTCATTTTTTTCTATAGCCCTTCTTATTCTAGCATGGGAAAACTCTATTAGTTCTTTGCATGTCAATCTTTGCATGTCAACACTAGCTGAGGCTAGCTCACAGTACATTCGTTTTTTATGTTGAAAAACCAGCTGTTTGCAAGTTTTTTTGTGCCTGAACCTCGTATCTCTCGCGTTTATTATAACCTCTAGTACATCTGGTGATAGGGATGGTGGGCCTGGTGGTAGTAATGAAGGAAATTCATGCTCAAAACACAGGAAAGGCCAGTCCATGTTGGACGAAAGCGGCAGAAATGCCGACGATATTAGGCTAGGCTAAATATGACACTGATTTAAAATAAAGTCTGTGTGGTAAGTAATCTTGGAATGGATGTAGTTTGCGGGTGTACGGTCGCTATACTTGTGGCGCTTACAAATACAGTACTGTATCGCCTCCACCTCGTAATTGTAAATAGCACGTAAATAATAATAACGGGTATATGATTGATAATTGAAGTTTGGTGTACCATGCTATATACAAATATATGTTTTAAGACATACATAGAGAATAACACTGATTTTAAATACACGTACAATATTGTTATTCGCGTGTCCAGCGTCCATGTCAACAAATGCTACTCACAACACCAGCAGGAACACTTCCGAACACAGTCAGGGGTGTCTGTCCATACGGTATAAGAGCTCTGTTTCTATTGGATACATATGACGTCACCTGTTGCGTCCCTATCAAGTAAGAGTTTTGATTCGCTTAGGTGTACGACTTGACCATCGCTGGATAATGATTGGACCATGGCTACATGGTCCATGCTGCTCGGGCCGCGTGCAGTCTGGGCCGCAGACTGGTTCCTATTGTTTTTTTTGTGAAGACGTCATTATAACGCATATGCTACGTCACGCTTTGGTCACGCATACCCTCGGGAGCCAATCACTCAGGTGTAATATGTTGATTACATCATTGCAATCGGCCAATCACAGATACCCACCTTGATTTACCTGATAATCGCCAGTCGAGTCATGGCGGTACTCTGTAAAGGTCCAGTAAGAAAACTGGAAGAAGGATGTTCGCCTCTGCCACACTGTGTTATTGTAGAAACTACAAGAAATAATACTGCTGCCCTGAAAGTATTTACAGAACATGGGTGCTTGCCTACTGATGTGACGTGTAAAGAGGTAAGATTTTTTCGCATAGGTTTAAACTTCCGGAAATTAATGGGTAATAAATACCAAGTACTGAGTACTATGAATCTGCTGTAGCTGGCATGCAAGGGCTAGTTTAGTATCCCACGTACTGAGTATTATGAATCCGCTGTAGCTGGCATGCAAGGGCTAGTTTAGTAGGCCTATCCCACGTACTGAGTACAGTAATCCCCCGCTCTTTCGGACTTCAATCTTTCGTAATTCTCAGACTTTCGGACTAGCATTTCATTTCGGACAAATCCGAAAGGCTGAGAAAATACCTCCGTCCTTTTCGGACTACACTTTCGGACTACATTTAACTTCGGACTCATGCTTCAGCCTTTCGGATTTGTCCGAAAGGCTGAGAAAAATTAAATCGCATTCGGACCAAAGAGCCGAGTTTCGGACTTGTCTGGTTAGGTGAATGTGTATTCGGACTTATAAACTTCGGACATTATTTCAGCCTTTCGGATTTGTCCGAAAGGCTGAGAAAAATTAAATCGCATTCGGACCAAAGAGCCGAGTTTCGGACTTGTCTGGTTAGGTGAATGTGTATTCTGACTTATAAACTTCGGACATTATTTCAGCCTTTCGGATTTGTCTGAAAGGCTGAGAAAAATTATTTCGCATTCGGACCGAAGAGCCAAGTTTCGGCCTTATAAACTTCGGAGAAGTCCGAATGGCTGAAGTGTGAGTTCGGACTCGGCCCTTTCGGACTTTTGACTCTTTCGGACAGGGGTCTCCCCCAATTAGTCCGAAAGAGCAAGGGTTTACTGTACTATGAATCCGCTGTAGCTGGCATGCAAGGGCTAGTTTAGTATCCCACGTACTGAGTACTATGAATCCGCTGTAGCTGGCATGCAAGGGCTAGTTTAGTATCTCACATACTGAGTACCGTACTATGAATCCGCTGTAGCTGGCATGCAAGGGCTAGTTTAGTATCCCACGTACTGAGTACTATGAATCCGCTGTAGCTGGCATGCAAGGGCTAGTTTAGTATCTCACATACTGAGTACCGTACTATGAATCCGCTGTAGCTGGCATGCAAGGGCTAGTTTAGTATCGCTGTAGCTGGCATGCAAGGGCTAGTTTAGTATCCCACGTACTGGGTCTAGGTTAGGTTAGGTTGGGTTGTTTGGTTAAGTTAATATACTAGGTCTCAGAAACAAGATTCGTAGTTGCGGTAGTATTTACAGATACGCCCGAATACTAAATGGGCGGTGGCTCAACCGCCATGGCACCGGTAAGGGTTCGTGTTATATCCCACGTAGGCCTACTAGGTACTACGGACACATTGTAGGCGTTAGGTGTGGATTAGGCTTGTATCCAATGTACTAGGTCTATGTTACTGGATATTTATGATTTAAATAAGTGCTACGTTTTCGATAAATCTGGTTATATGGCTTTGCAATTAGGGAAATCATGAGCCAATTTCAGACATTTCGTTAGTCTTTTTCGATTCTCAAAATCCGATCCAAGTTTTGCCAAATATTGGCTCGGGTTTTCCAAAATTATGCTTTTTGGGGTTTGCGATTTAGGGAAACATGAGCCAAAATTCTAAATCAGGTTACTGTAATTTGTTTATTCTTAAAACTCGCAAAATCCGAGCCAAATTTTGCCAAAACTTGGCTCTGTTTTTCCAAAATTCGGGTTTTATGGCTTTGCAATTTCGGGAAACCTGAGCCAAATTTCCAAATGAGGTTACTGTAATTTTTTTGTCTACAAACTCGCAAAATCCGAGCCAGCTTTGGCCAAAACTTGGCTCGGGTTTTCGGCCTTTGAAATACCTTAACCCTCCAGCCCCGGCTATGCATTACATAAATATTCCCCGAAATCCGGGGGTTTTGGCCGAAAAACGTCTACGCCTAGGCTACCGTATCTTTGTTATTCTGACTGCTTCCGCATTCCCGCGCATCCCCAAGCGTAGATGTGTTTCATACCTGTAGAATGGCGTTAAGTAGAGCTCTCTAAGTCAACTGGTTCAGTTGTGATGATGATTTCATTGGAGATAACTTTATGGCAAAAACAGCCACTTTACACTACTTTTCGATACTTAACAATAACATACAGGCACACACGAACAAGCGACGCACTCCTTCTTGTGGCCGGATATGCGGGGCTTCGGTCCAGCCGGCTGTTGTTTACATGCGTCGGACGTACGCCTCGCAAAACCAAGCTTACAGGCTTTAAGCTCATGGGTGTTTAAGAGACCTTCCGGGTAGCTCGGGTGTGTTTTTTATGGGTGTTTAAGAGCCCTTCCGGGTCTGATGGGTTAAAACCCGAGCCAAGATTTGCTAAAATAAGTTTTTATCGCCGTTTTACGCATTTAACCCCTCATTTTCCCTGTACAGTAGTCCCTCGACTTTTTGCGTGTTTCAAATTTGCGAAATTTCGATTTTGCGAACGGGACCCAAGATTTGACCTTTTTTGCGGAACTTTATATGTGCGATATTACTTGAGTTTTGCGGGTGGCGCCAAATGATACCAGGGGTTTCCGCACTAGTTTTCGGGGGGGGAGGGGTGGCAGGGTCGTGACGTCGGGCCGCCCTGCGGCCCATTGTTTACTGTTTATAGATTCTCCCACGCTCCTATACGTTCTCACGCTCTCGCATAATCGACTTCCTTGGGCAAAATTGAAGTGTTACCTGTGCCCTGGGTCCCCTGAACTATAAACCCCTAGGTCCCCTGAACTATAAACCCCTGGGTCCCCTGAACTATAAACCCCTGGGTCCCCTGAACTATAAACCACAAGTATTTTCTTTGCAAAATAAAAATAAAGGATACAAACAAACAAAAAATCTTTCGTTTAACTAGGGTGAATCTGTATTTCTGTGTTTTTCTTTATTGTAGGATGTATAATTAAGTGTATGTGTCATAATGTGTGTACAAACAAGGACGAAAATCACCAAAAAATAGGCCCTCGATGATGAGATGTCGACCATATTCAATTAATCCCATTAGGTTAGTTATTTGAAATTTGCTATTTTGAATTTTGCGGGCCGTAATGTCGACCATATTCTCGCAAAATTCGAGGGAGTACTGTACTTCATAGCCCTCCCCACTATCGGGCGGCGTGTCTTAAGATCGTTGTATAATGGGGAAAACGGTTTCTCCGAGGGTTGTAATTATTTCCAAACACTATTATATTGATGACAACTAACAGGGAAAAATAAAAAAATCCATGGGAAAATTAGTGATCATCTTAGTGAAATTTTCCGCATATTCCTTATAATTACCCTCATTACACTTCACTAAGCTAGGTCACGCTAGGTTACATTATATTAGGTGATTATAACTAATTAAAGGCTATGTGATATTCAATCATACAGTTCGCTTATTTGAAACGCCCGCTTCTGAAACCGGACGTATGGTGGTCGTGACGTCATACCTGTCGGCCAGTCACCGCCATCCTTTCAGATGGCCTTTTGTTTACTCCTAGAACTTGCTTGTGTTCGGACTTATTGCTTCTGTTACTTGTGTGTTTATCATTTAGAGTGCTTTATTACTATTATACCTCTTTTTACCCCACAAATTCCCTCAGCTCCAAAGCCCTGCCCACTTTCGGGGTGTATGTTTTTAGATTGTCAACTAAAAGGATATGTGGTATTACATAATTATACAGTCATCGAGGCGATACACCCGGGAACTACATCCTACCCGTAATCTTCTCATATGTATTTATACATAATTCTCCTCATATGTATTTATACATAATTCTCCTCATAATATGTATTTATACATATTCTCCTCATAATATGTATTTATACATATTCTCCTCATAATATGTATTTATACATATTCTCCTCATAATATGTATTTATTGGATGTATTTGGGGCGAAATGGGTACTTAACCCGGCAAGCGCGATAGGCCTCACGGAAGGCTTCCTATAGGGAACGCGATAGGCCTCACGGAAGCAAGACCATAAAAAAAGCCTTCCAAAAAAAAAAAGGGCCTATCAAAACAAAGGAATTTGTCTCTAGGTGAGATAATTCCCCTCCAGTACTCATCCATGTAAATCTCACCCACCCCCATCCCCTCCTTATTCCCCCCTCCCTCCCCTCCTCAATTATCACCTATTTTTCCTCTTATTATCATCATTTATCGGTTATTTTTCTCTCCCGCAATAATGTAGCACAAGTGGGTTGCAGAAAAGATCGTTATGTAACACCCAGACACCGGCCCACACCGCCCCGCTCGTCTCAGTTACCTCACAGACAGCGAGAGAGGAGGGTTGCCTGTGGCTCTCTCTCGCCTGAGATTATGACCGGGTGGCCAATATCTTCGTTTTTCACCACCCAAATGCTTTTCCCACTTATTTTAGCACTCTTGAAGGTTCATATATACATCATATATGTAAAATAAAAGCATACCGAAAACAAATAATGCTCTATATTGTAAATATAACGAATTCTGTCAGAATCCAAGGCTAGAAATGCACAAATAACTACCCTAGCCTCTAGGTCTATTTCGCGCTTGTCAGGTTAAGGGGTGACTGGACGAATTTAGAACCTATGCTAGGACTAGCCTAGGCCTACCATTTTTCCCATAAGATTAATGCCCCAATGTACAGCATTTATAATGCAACTTATGTATTTATACATATTCTCCTCATAGTATGTATTTATTGGATGTATTTGGGGCGAAATGGGTACTTGAGGGGTGACTGGACACTTTTAGAACCTAGGCTAGGCCTAGCCTAGGCCTACCATTTTCCCCATAAGAATAATGCCCCAATGTACAGTATTTATAATGCACCTAAGTTTTTATGGTTAGGACTTATTTAGCCATGTGGCCCATGTCTACATTATTATTTGCAATGCATAAGATTTAATTTATGTAGACAAAAAACATGTTTTCATAGGCTAAAACTAGGAAAAAGTGCAACTTTTAGAATGAGCACGGAACCGATTAGAATTTTCCCCATAAGAACAGTGCCCCGATTTTGGTTGTTTCAATCTTAGCTCGATTTCTGCGGAACCGATTAGGAGCGAAGATGGGGGTTCCACTGTACATTGTATAAAAAATAGAAAAAGGAAAAGCAGTGTGTTACTTCAAAGAAGATCTGCTTATAAGTGACTGGATCTGCACTTTGTGATCCGTCATAATGTTGTTTGGGGACATATTCTCATTCCCTTTCCAACAGATACCGACCCATAATTCTTTGGATTATATCTTGGCCTTAAAAATATTTGTACATTTCATATAAGTTTGTACACTTTGTTTATACTATATAATAATATTATTAATAATAATATTTATTCAGTTAGCAATTTACAGAGTTGGTACCACATAGTATGTTACAAATATTTCTTACAGTTTCTTACAGTAGATCCTCTAGAAAAAGGCAAACTATGCCTGTGTATCCAGCTCAGTACCAGTACTTGCACTGCTGCGGTCGTTCACGGTGTTGGCGGCGGCGGTAGCAGACGCAACATTTTTACTATTCTGTATTTTTGTTTTATAATCAAACTTCAAATCTTGTCTTCCCCATACTTTATCAAGATTACTTTCAAACTCCCTTATTGATTCGGAATCGACTACATACTGGGGCAGTGCGTTCCACTCATTTACCACTCTATCACAAAATGATTTCTTTGCCTTCTCAAGCCTATTTCTTTCTTTGTAAATTTTCTTAGAGTGTCCTCTCGTTCTTGTTCCCTCCCGCATCAAGAAGATACCTTCACACACATCCTCATCGTACTTTCCTGACACTATCTTAAAAGTCTCTATCATATCCCCTCTCTTTCTCCTATATGCCAGTGTCGGAAGCCCCAGTGTCCTCAACCTCTGCTCATAGCCCGCGTTCTTCAACGTTGTACCAGCTTGCTAGCTCTCCTCTGCACTTTCTCCAATGCTTCTATATCCTTTACCATATATGGAGCCCACACCTGGTTCGCATATTCCAGGTCGGCCTAACCAGCGCTGTATAGAGATTCCTGAAGATTTCTTCGTCAAGTGACACAAATGTCCTCCTTATCAGCCCTACAATTGTATTGGCTTTGTTTATCTTTTCCGCTAAATGTTCTGAGAAATTAAACTTATTGTCTATCACTACTCCTATATCCTTTTCTGCATTCACTTCCTCCATCGCTTCATACATACTGTATCCTACCTTGTCTATCTTGCTGGTCCCAATCCGCATGTACTTGCATTTTTTTGGATGAAAAGGCATTAACCAATGCTCAGACCATCCCTTCATGCCCTCCACATCTCCATGAAGCAAACCCATATCTTCCTTACTCCTCACTCTTCTATACAGCTTAGTGTCATCCGCATACGGTCCGCATACGGTCCGGACGGTGTTCCTCCTGTTGTTCTCAAAAACTGTGCTTCCGTGCTGACTCCCTGCCTAGGCAAACTCTTTCGTCTCTGTCTATCCTCTAACGTCTTCCCTTCATGCTGGAAGTTTGCTCACATTCAACCTGTCCCAAAGAAGGGTGACCGCTCTCAACCCTCCAACTATCGTCCAATTGCTCTTATCTCTTGTCTTTCTAAAGTTTTTGAAACTATTCTTGCTTCCAAATTTCTTAAGCATTTCTCTTCTCATAATCTGCTCTCAGATCGCCAGTATGGCTTCCTTAAGGGTCGCTCTACTGGTGATCTTCTTTCATATCTTACTAACTCTTGGTCATCCTCCTTTCGGGACTTCGGTGAGACTTTTTCTATTGCACTAGACATATCGAAAGCCTTCGATAGAGTCTGGCATAAATCTTTAATTTCTAAACTACCCTCCTTCGGTTTCTATCCCTCCATCTGTGCCTTTGTCTCTAATTTCCTTTCCGGCCGTTCCATAGCCGCGGTTGTGGACGGCCATTGTTCACTTCCTCACCTATAAACTCCGGTTCCTCAGGGCTCTGTCCTATCTCCTATTCTCTTTCTAATTTTTATAAATGATCTCCTTAACTGTACCTTAATTCCCATCCATTCATACGCAGACGACTCAACCTTGCACTACTCCATTAGTTTTTTCAGAACGCCCCAGCCAGCAATCCCTCAACGACAAACGTAATGAAGCCATAGAACTCTTAAATTCTGATCTAAATACTATTTCCAATTGGGGCAGAGAAAACCTTGTTAACTTTAATGCTTCCAAAACCCAATTTCTCCATCTATCTACCCGTCAGGATCTCCCAGCGGACTATCCCTTATTCTTCAACAATACAAAAATCAACCCTTCATCTTCTCTCAATATTCTTGGTGTCTCTTTTTCTTCTGCTCTCATTTGGAAGGACCATATTACCAGTCTTGCTAAGGCAGCATCCCAGAAGCTGGGTGTGCTCAACCGCCTTAGGGGGTTCTTTTCCCCTGCACAGCTTCTTGCTCTGTACAGGGGCATAGTGCGCCCTTGTATTGAGTATTGTTCACATGTGTGGGGAGGTTCCTCTCACACTGCTCTCCTAGACAAAGTTGAAAGGAAGGCCTTTCGTATCATTAACTCCCGTCCACTCACCAACTCTCTGCAATCTCTCTCTCTCCGCCGCAATGTGCATCTCTCTCGCTATTCTATCTATCGCTACTATAATAATCAGTGTTCCTCAGAGCTATCCCAGTGCATACCACCTCCTTTACGTAGGGCACGTGGTACCCGTCTTGCAACTCAATCCCACCCCTACTCTGTGCAACTCTCCAACCCAAGAGTGAAACGTTACTCTCAAACTTTCTTCTACTCAACAGCTGAGCTCTGGAACTCTCTCCCAGAATCAGTCTTTCCCTCTTCCTATGACTTAAATTGCTTCAAACTCTGTGTGTCCAGGCATTTTGGCTCGAACGTCCCTTGATTTTGGCCCTGTCACTCTTTCAACTATGGGGGAGGCACTCGCTATAGGCAGTTATGCCTTTTGCCTCCCTCAATCACATAGAAAAAAAAAAAAAAAAAAATACAGGTATACCTCACTTCCATTAGTTATAACTTCAGGCAAGTCGTTGATAAATATAAAGAACAGCAGTGGTCCCAACACAGATCCCTGAGGTACCCCACTTGTAATATCCCTCCACCCCGAGCCTATTCCATTCACCAGTACCCTCTGTCTCCGATCTTTCAGGAAGGCTTCTATCCATTTCACACATTTCTCCCCTATATTATAGCTTCTAACTTTCTCTATTAACCTTTTATGTGGGACCTTATCGAAGGCCTTCATAAAATCGCAATATACCACGTCTATTACATCACCATCTTCTAGAATTTGCATCCAATCATCTACCACCTTAATTAGCTGTAGTACCGTCGACCTCCCCGGCAAGAATCTGAACTGTCTCCCACTGAAAAGTTGGTTCGACTTCATATGATCCATTATTCCTTCTCTAATTACCGTTTCCATTAGTTTACACACAACACTTGTCAAACTGACTGGTCTATAATTCCCTGGGTCATTTCTCTTTCCCTTCTTAACCTCTGAAGTGCGCATGGGGGTAATTGGAAACGTCCCCCTGTGCTGACGTATTTGAGGTGTTTCCGTCACTAAAATATTCATTGTGCCATTAATAGCATTAATACTTATCCATATGCGCCTATTATGGGTTGATTATAAAGGTATTAACCTGAAACAACAATAAAACGAGTGAAAACAGCGTTTGGATGGTCAAAATCGGAGATATAGCCCGCGAGTTGTATAATGTATGGGTGAGGCAATCTGCTTTCCCGCCAATTTCCCCCAAGGCCACTGAGACACAGTCGATCGATACTCTCTCTCTCTCTCTTGCACTCGCTTGCTATCAGTGATGACCACACCCTCCAATCGGATTTCTAATGTTAGCACGAAAATATACCTCAGAATAAGGGAATAACAGGGAAAATAGGTGATAACTGAAGGAGAGGAGGAAAGTGGGGAAGGAGGGGAGGTAGAGGACTGAGATTTTGCATGGCCAGGGGCCAAAAAAATAAAAAAAAATAAAAAAAAAAAAATATAAAAAAATATTTTTTTTTCGATGTCAAAAGTTGATTTTTGTTTTCTCTGACTCTTAAGAGTCTCCCCGCAGTGCGCCGGGGGAACTCTTAAGAGTCTCCCCGCAGCTCCCGGGTTAAATATAGCTGTTATGTTCGCCTCTCTCCAGTCCATCGGGATTTGTCCTGTATTAAACGATACCTCAAATAACATTTTCAATGGCTCTACTAACATCTCCCCTCCTTCCTTTATGATTCTTGGGAGTATCCCATCCGGTCCCGGTGACTTACTTCTGTTCATTTTTTCTATAGCCCTTCTTATTCTAGCATGGGAAAACTCTATTAGTTCTAGTGCCGGTGCCTGTTTGATGGGAATAGTAGGCACTGCATCCTCCGACTCCACTGTTAGTACCCCCCCAAAGTATTTCCCCAGCACCTCTGCTTTCTCCTCATCAGTCTCCGCTCTACTCCCATCATTCAACCCCCCTACCAGCTCTGGGATCCCTACTCTTCTTGTTAACTTTTCCTGAATGTACTTCCAGAATATTTTTGGATTATCCTTCACATTTCTAGCTATCTCTCTCTCCCTCTCCTTCACCCCCCTCCTTGTTTCCCACCTTATTCTATTGTTTATTTGTCTGCGTTCCAGATCCACTTCCTTAGCCTCTATACTAGACCCCCTGTTCTTTTTTAACAATTTTAATCTTTCCCACAATCGTTTCTTTCTTCTAATCAATATCCAAAGCTTTCTTTTCATTGGCAATTCTGGGTTAGTTCTTTTCCTCAATTTTGTTTGACATGTACCAGCCTTGCATAATTCCAACTAAGGATAGCCCAATAAGGCCATTAGGCGTATTTCCATTGGGGTCCTTGTGGGATTAGGTTGGCTGGGGAAATGGGGAGGATAAAGAAATAGATACTTTAGAGAAAGTATTTCTAGGGGGTTATTTTAAGATACAGTACCTTACATCCTATAGTAAATATCAGTAATCCGTAATCAGTAATCATTTCAGTTTGGTTTGTCTATCTCTTATGTTGTATTTAGTAGTAGACATAAGCTTGGTGCTCCCTTCTCGCAGCTGTCCGGTTCAGGTGTTCCTTCAGGCTACGTCTGAAGGAATACAGTGTTCTCTTTTCACGGACTGACTGGGGTAGGTCGTTCCAGTCTTTGATGGCAGTGAAGAAGAATGTTTGCTTACCCTGTCCTTGGATTCTCGGGACCTTAAAATTAAACATCCTGTTTCTTGTATTATGTCCACTCCTCTCATTTGCTTTAACAAAATCATTCTTTAGATACTCTGGAGCTCTGTCATAGAAAATTTTGAAGGCAATAGTGAGCTTGATTTGTTTGGCCCTGTCAGAGACATTGAGCATACCTAGTGACTGAAGTTGTTCCTGGCCAACATGTGATCTGGGTCCTAGGTTCAGCATGAACCTAACCATTTTATTTTGAGTGATCTGAAGTTTGTGCTGTGCTGATTTAGATGATGCAGAGTACCAGGATGACACAGAATAGTCAAAATGACATTGAACAAGCGCTTGGCAGAGGGTCTTTTTGGTCGCCGCGGGCAATCATCCCACCTGTCTATACAGGTATTTTATACGTGCTCTACACTTACTCAGGATAGATTCCAAAATTGTTTCACCTGACAAACTCGCGTCCAGTTTTAGTCCGAGAACACTGTTGTTATAGGAATATCATTACAGTTGACCGAGAAGCCCACAATGTCTTTCAGTTTGCGTTTTGTTCCACATAAGATGGCTTCCGTCTTGCCCAGGTGAAGAGATAGTCTATTGTCCACTAGCCATTCACTATATGATTCTAGTTCTTTGGAAAGTGAAGCGGCAATACTTATTGGGTCTTTTCCTGAAACCAGAAGCACGCTGTCGTCTGCATACCTGTACAGTAATAATTTACATGAGACGCTCAGTTCCATGTCGTTCACATAACAGAGAAAGAGTAAGGGACCAAGGATGCTTCCCTGCGGGACCCCACAGTTAATTGGCATAGGATCAGATATATTATCATCAATTTTGACTCTTTGGGGTCTACCACTAAGATAAGATTTAAACCAGTTCACAGACCCAATGCCCATTGCTTGTAGTTTATTACATAGGATATCATGGGTCTACTGTGTCAAACGCTTTTTGTAGATCAAGAAGAACCATACCGGTGTAGTTACCTTTAGACATTTCTTTACGAATGTGATCCGTTAAGTGGATGAGACAGGAGTCTGTCGAGTAGGGTAGAGATACCAAAGGAGACGAATTGTCCAGTAGAGACGCACTTCATGCAAAAAAACTGCCATGCAAAAAACTAAAGTACCTGAAAAGAAAACAAATACATCAAAAAATACTTTATGCTATTAGTGATGTTCTCAAAGACTACCAGCCTAATAGGACACACATTTATCTTGAGAAAAAATAAACAAAAATAAAAATGAGATTTTCGGGGTATCTCTTAGCCCAAACCTAAGAAAGCGATTTTTTCACAGCTCATTTTTTTCCTATTTCTCTAACTCGGATCGTTTTTCTTTTGTTTCAAATGGAAAGAGCATGTCTTGAACTATACTCCTGCATGGTTTCATGACTCTTGCATGAACGAGTGCTCGTGAAAGTGGGTGCGTCCCCATTGGTTCATGATATGGTCCAAACCAATGGAGACGCATTTTTTCAAACTGGGTTTAGAAGGGCATAAACCGCATGCATGGTAAACCCCAATCTCGCCCCACCTCCTCCTGTATTCATGGTCGATTTCCTTTGATGGTGGTGGAGCTACCTTCATTTGACTTCGAGGCCCAATGGAGACGCACACGTGCGGGCCATATAGAGACGCGTCTGGATGGGGTGGTGGTGTGCGTCTCCATTGGTTTAGTGTTATTTATCAAAGTTATCTGCCCTATTTATAATATTATATCTTATTTCAGTTGCAAGAATAATGAATTAATAGTGCATGAACTACAACTACAAACTAACAGAAATGGAAAATAGAAATAAATAGTGTATGAACTATCGAATAAAGACTAAATAATGACAGAAATAATCGTACAATTTGTTTTTGTCACGTAGGTCTAAGTGTGAGCTTTCGATACCCAGCTTCACAACACACACTCACTCACACACTCAGGGGTCTAAATGTGGCCAAATTGCACTTTTTCATTGACCGTGACTGAACATCAACGAGACATAGGTCTACTTGTTTGGACGTCCCTCTGACACCCTCACTGGAGTGACTCGTGCTGCCGTGCGGTGGGGCCAGTGGCACAACCCTTTAGTAGAGGGTTGTGCCAGTGGGGGGCGAAGGAGAGAGGGAAATCGACACTCCTTTATTTCTCTCTCCTCCCCCACTTCGCGAATCGGTAATTTGTGGGTTATTTCGCATATTTCTTTGTTACTATGCATCTTATATGCATTCATGTGCTTTGTGGTGATATGATATTGATATATGAGAGATATAAGCGCTATTGCGTATTTTCCCCCTCCTTTCCTCCCCCTCCCTCGCAAACTAGCTAGGCAGGGGAAGGGTGGCGGGGTTGCTTTTTACCAACAAATGTGCAATTCTCGACCATTGTAACTTCACTGCGGCGCGATATTTTAAAGAAAATATATATAGAGTCGGATGTTGGTTGGTATTCACTACACGTTGATGTAGTTTTCGTAGCGATTTGGAAATGTTGCCAAAAATGGCTTAGGATTCGGGCAAAGTCTTTCACAATTTATTTTCTCTATAGATGTACAATGTAGGCCCACTATCAGCATGCAACTACTTTAGTTTAAGCTAGAAGTATAAGTGGTATAAATATTATCTACTAAATAATCAAATTACTCACATATTAATACAAAAAAACAGACATTCGTCTGCACTGGACTGGGGTGCGTCTACTTAGGGTTTGGTGGTCATAAGGAGACGCACTTGATATTGGACCTCTTATCTCGGAAAATACTTGAAATATATCAAACATTGACACATCCATTAAAAGAATAACCATTTGGTAATATATCAAGTGAGTTTCAAGTTAAAAGAATGAATGAGCTTGACACTGATTTTTTTCTTGAAAACTTTCACTTTTTGCGTCTCCTTTGGTGCCTCTACCCTACATGCATCTGAAACCTGATTGAAACTTATAGAATAGATCATTTTGTTTGAGATAGTGTTCAATTTGGTTGTATACCACTCTTTCAAGGATTTTAGATACAATACATAATATGCTAACTGGTCTGTAGTTGCCAACTTCTAGTTTATTTCCTTTCTTGAATAGAGGGGTTACAATAGCTTCCTTCAGTTCAGCAGGTACAGTGTTGGTGTTAATTGACAAGTTGATGATGTGGGTTAGGGGGCCTTCTATACCAATGGCTCCATCTCGTAGAAATTTGGCAGGAATTTTGTCTGGTCCTGTGCTTTTATGTACATTTAGGTTAGACAGCTCGTCAAAAGTGTATTTTGGTGTAACATTTTGCAATCCAAATGTGTTCGGGTGTATGTCTTTATCTCTGTAGAAATTTCGAAAGGTGGCCGTTGTTGTCGTGTATTTATTGAGAGGTTGAGGTAGGTTCTGTGCAAGTGTGTTTGCTATGGAAGTGAAGAAGGAGATGAAGTAGGTTGAAATTTGTCGTTTATCGTGGCAAACCTGATCATTAATGGTGAGAGCAATATTAGTGTTAGACGAATCCCTTGTCTTGTTGCTGTAGCCTGTTGTTTTTAGGTGCCTCCATAGTTTCTTTGGTTATTCTGATATTCCTCTGCCTTATTGTGAAAATAATTAGTTTTCGCTGATTTTATTTTCGTACTTAGTTTATTCCTGGCCCTGTTGAACTCATGTTTCAGACCTTGATCCTGTCTATGTTTCGCTAGCCTTTTTCACAGATTGTCTCTGTGTTCCAGATGGTGTAGTATGTCATTGTTGATCCATGGGTCTGACCTTGCTTTAATTTGTATGTCTTTCACAGGAGCCATTTCGTCTAGGATGTTTGTGATGATGGTTCTGAAGCCAACCCATGCGTCATTAACGTTTGTACTTCCAAACACTGGAGACCAGTCTGTATTCCATAAAATGTCCAGAAATGTTTCTTTATTGTAGTTTCTGAGTGACCTTGTTTTGATAACCTTGTGATTCTCTAGGGTAATTTTTGTGGTTTTCCGTGTGCAATATGTGACGAAGTGATCACTTATCCCAGTCTGTATAACCCCTGATTGGGATATTTTGTCCTCTCTGTTACAGTTTATGTGGTCTAATATTGTGGCAGTGTTCTCAGAGATACGTGTGGGGGTTGTGATGAGTTGTTTGTGATTGTGCATTGTCAGTAAATGCCTATATTCTCGTACAAGCCTATTATTTCGTTGTTTGTAACACATGTTAAAATCCCCTAGTATGATGGATTCATTCCGAGGGTCTAGCGATGACAAAGTTCGTTCAAATTTGGTCAAGAATTGTGTGTCGACTGGTGGCCTATAGCACACCCCAATTGTGATGGGTCTTGTCCTCGGCAGGTGTAGGTCGATCCACAGAGCTTCGTGATTTTCTACATGGAGGTCGGTCCTAGTTGTGTGTGTGAGGTTGTTTTTTACATACAGACATACTCCTCCCCCATGCCTATTGCGATCATTCCTAACCATATTGAAACCTTGAATGTTTATTTCACCATCGTTTATACTTGAATCCAGCCAGGTTTCTGTGATTGCAATTATTGAAGCTTTGGCCTTATTAGCTAACAAGTTTATTTCTGACAATTTATGGTACATTGATCTGGCGTTAATGTGGATAAGATGGAGCCCTTTGTTGGTGAACACTCTGTATTCATCTTTGATTTTGAATGTGTCCTGGCTGGATTCTGAGTTGTTAATACTTGGATCATTTACATTAATATTCGGTAATGAATGCAAGGCACACTTATTGCAAAGGAATTCCCGTTCTTCACTGTTGGTCTTCTTAGAGATGCACTTCATGTGAGCTACATGTTTACACTTTACACAGTTTTGGATCTTCTGACGTCGTGTTATGAGTGATTCACAAGTAGAACAAATGGTTTCGCGATGTTGTACAGCTGAGTTCCTACATTTAACACATTCAACTTCGTTTCTACTGTTAACGTAAGTACATCGGTTATGAACAATTTCATTAGACTACAACTGTTGCATTGTAAAAGTGAACTCCTATTGTTGAAACCAATATTACAGACTATACTGTACATAGTTTTTTCTTACTGTTTATCATACGACTGGAGGTGTGGTTTGGTCCGCGTCGATCAGCTGTTTGTGCGGGAGAGGGCGGGGGATACTCGCGGTCGGGCTGTGGTTGTTTGCTGCTGTTGTTGTTGTTGTTTTCGTTGTCCGTTGATGCTGCTTCCCTGTTGATGTATTTGCGAGTGCTACCTGTTTTTATTGTTGTTCTTGTTGCATGTTGTGCTACTTGGGTCGCCGATATCTGTGGTATTAATGGTAACGCTGCGGGTAGTGTAGTGTTGGTGGAGTGGGTAATAGCTAATTCCCTACATTTATCGCATTCCACTTCTTTTCTGCTGGTAACATAAGTACAGTAGGGTCTCACATAGAACGAGAAATTGGTCGATAAACGAGGCCGTTCTATGTGATTTCGCTCTATGTGATCGCGGTATTTTGGTGGCCCAATATGGTCAATGTTCACTGTAAGCGTAAATTTCCGTCAGGAGCGTACGATATTTCGGCGCTCTATATGAGAACTCGGATTTGCCCTACTTTGATGGCGAAATCGTTCTATATGATCACATTCGTTCCTAACGAAAATTTTGGAACAATATTTTAGGTCGATCGTTCTATAAGCGACTCGTTCTATGCGAGCCCCTACTGTACATCGATCGTGTACAGTTTCATTACAAATACTACATTGTGATGTTGGACTCCTTTTGTTGAATCTAATATCGCACACTGTACATAGCTTCCTTTTATTGTTCGTCGTACGTCTGGCGGTGTGGTGATCAGCTGTGCTTCTAAGGTGTGAGCGCGGGGGTTGGGGACTGTCTGTGGATATGTCTCCCCCTATGACCCCTCCCAGCCCCACCTGTATTTGCTGTTTGATGATGTTGTCCTTATTCCTGGCTGCTGATGCTGCTCCATTGTTGATGTTGTTGCGACTGATACCTTTCTTCCTAGCTGCTCCGGTTACATGTTGAGCCACCGATAGTGTTGGGTTGTGTTGTGGGTTGAATTGGAGCGTGACGGGAGACTGGGTCGCCGACCGTGTTGGGTTGTGTTGTGGGTTGAATTGGAGCGTGACGGGGCTGAGGTACCTGTAGGCCCGGTTTGTAATAACAAATTTCTAGGGACTGTTGAAATGTCGGTGTCTGTCTTACTTGGTTGGTGGTGAGGTTTCTTCAATGTTGAACTCGGGCCGGGGTTGGTCTCTACATCTCCGCAGCTAATTAGAGTGTAGCACAATAGGTGTTGTACTTGCCAAGCCGCTGCGTCTTCCCGATATATGAACTTGACCAGGCAGGAATGGTGACAGAAGGTTCACTTATGTGTGATTTCTGTGTGACGAGGTCCCTCAATACTTGTTTAGTGTTAACCTGGTACACTACCGGTCCCCTCTGCACCTTTATATCGGCACAGCCCCTCTGGATGTTGAGGATGATGATACACAGGGAGAGAGCTACGCACGCACCCTTCACTCCTCTCGCCATCTTGGCGTGTGGTGGTTGTATATACTGTATATAGTTGTAATATAGTTGTAACTATATAGTTGTAACTATGATAGATATCTCCAAAATTAAAAGTAAAACTTGGAACTGTAGAACCAGCTTGACTTATTAAGTATCACAGCTCGTGATCTTATCACAATATCCGGCGGAGAGGCTCTAGGGGTCATTGAGCTTTCTAGCACCCCCCCCCCCCCCCCCTTTTCACCTTTTAAAATTAGAACTTAATTAGTAATAGCACATTGACTATTAGACCCACTGCCATAACGCCACACAAGTCAGTTTTGGTTTATCCAGAGCCACCGACAGGTATTGCATCAAGAAAGTATGATTGGAAACCCACAACTTTGTGTTACCTCTGTCGTCAATTGAATAATTTTGTAAAAATCTCAGGGAGACGGCCCACTTTCTTATGTCATGGGCTCTGCCCACTATGCCGGGATTACTTTCTTTAATTATGTCTACGAGTAAAGAAGACAATTTCCTTCTTGTGATGCGATTACCTGTTTGGTTGACCCATAGGAAGCTTGGTTGTTGAGGTTGTGCTACCCTCATAAACTTAATTAAAGCCTGTACTGGGCACAAAAGGTGATGAGTATGTCCGCGTTTCAGAGCCGGGACAGTAAATTCTGAGAATACATGATCACTATGTTCATTCTTTGCAATAAATGTGGGAGACTGAGCGATTTGTAAGTGTTCGTTCAGTCTCCCAAACCTGAGGCAGTTAGGTTCGTTGCTCATCGCCGCCAGCTCAGATACTCTGTTTCCTGTCGCGCCAAAGCCATAAGGAACACAGCCGGGTTAACCCTCCAGCCCCGGCTATGTATTATATATATATTCCCCGAAACCCGGGGGATTTGGCCGAAAAACGTCTACGCCTAGGCTACCGTATCTTTGTTATTCTGACTGCTTCCGCATTCCCGCGCATCCCCAAGCGTAGATGTGTTTCTTACCTGTAGAATGGCGTTAAGTAGAGCTCTCTAAGTCAACTGGTTCAGTTGTGATGATGATTTCATTGGAGATAACTTTATGGCAAAAACAGCCACTTTACACTAATTTTCGATACTTAACAACAACATACAGGCACACACGAACAAGCAACGCACTCCTTCTTGTGGCCGGAGATGCGGGGCGTCGGTCCAGCCGGCTGTTGTTTACATGCGTCGGACCGACACCTCGCACACCAAGCTCACAGGCTTTCAACCACTGGGCGTTCAAGAGCCCTTCCGGGTAGCTCGGGTTTCCTTTTTTATGGGCGTTCAAGAGCCCTTCCAGGCCTGATGGGTTAATAATGAATCAAAATCCATCCAGCGCATGGTTATACTTGCACGAGGGAAGTAATGACAAAGCTTTGTCTAACGACCAGGTAGGCATGAGCTGACGTGGTGGTGGGCGTAGCTTAAAACATGCCCTCATGTACCCTTTCTCCTCTGTCTGTGGTATGGATAGACCAGTAAGGTCGAGGAAGGGATTCCGAATGGCAGACAAGTGATTCTTTAGAGTAACTACTGAGAAGCGCTTATGTTCAAACAAATAATCTAAGTATTTAAAAATCAGAGCTACCGAGGCGTCTGTTTGTGCTGTCTCCACTATCCAGGTTGTGAACGTTTTCCAATGTGATTGGTATTGTCTCCTGGTGGACATAGTACTGTATACTGATTAAGACATTTATTTGTAACACTCTCTCCATACTGAGTCAGCCATTTGGCATTTTGAATGTCCATAAGGCAAAAGTCAGCGAGGTCTCTAGGTTGCCAATTGTTTCCAAGTAGAAGTACGAGACCTGAAGTGACACCGGGTTCTCGCACCACGTTTTCAACTGGTGGTACCACACCTGAGCCGGCCATAGTGGCGCGATCATTGAGACTAGGCCTCGGTAACCCCGTAGTTTGTGAACTACAGTTGGTCCTCCGGTAACGCGAGTTTTAGAAACACGGATCTGGTGGCACATGGTACACCCCAAATATCCAAAATGTTACTAACGCGGTCAATACTTACAATGACGCGGGATCCAGCTGGGCAGTTTTCTCTCTCCTGGGCCGGGCGAGGCTGTTCCGTCTCCCTCCCTGGTCCAGTGACGTCACTTGCGGCTCGTCCGGGTATGTTATTCCCTCCCCAGCGTCCTTCCCCAGTTCCACCATTGTTCGCCTCACGTACCGACCCCCCCCCCCCCCCCCCACCGCGTGTGTTGTAACACAGGCCGTGGTTCTCAAAGTGCCTTTTTTTCTGTGACCTAACCTCGCCGCCATGCCGCCCAAGAAGCGCCGTATCTTTACGTACGCACAGAAATGACATCGTGAAGGAGTTAGAAAAGGGGAAGAGACAAGCTGAGTTGGCAAGACGACATGAAGTTAACGAGAGTACAATTCGCACCATTTGGAAGGACAGGGAGAAGATTGCAAAACATTATGAAGGGAAACCCTGCAGAAGGTACTCGGGCGTCGATAAAAGTGGGAAATGTCATCCTAAAGAAGACAGAGAAGCTAATGGTGCGGTATTTGGCGAGGCAAAACAAGAATCATGTGCCGACAGACGGACGGATGATCAGAGAAAAGGCGAAGAAATATTATGCAGCAGTGGCTCGAATGAACAATGTACAGAACCCCAAACCCTTTAAGGCATCTGCTGGGTGGTTGATGTCCTTCAATAAACGAAACAAAATGAAAAGTGTTCAGATCACAGGAGAGACAGCAAGCGCCGACAATGCTGCAGCCAACGAATACCCTGCTTTCTTACGTGAGGTTATTGTGGCCGATGGCAACAACTTGAATCAGATTTTTAACTGCGATGAGTCGGGAGTCAACTGGAAGAAAATGCCTAAAAGGTCTTACATTTCTCGCAAGGAGAAGGCAGCAAGGAGCTACAAAATGGCCAAAGAACGTGTAACCATCTTGTTGACTTGCAATGCTTCCGGCACCTGCAAGATGAAGCCTCTAATCATCCATAAGGCAAAGCGGCCAAGGCCTTATTGCAATATGGACATGGCCAAGTTGAATGTGCATTGGATGAGCAACAAGAAGGCCTGGATGTCGTCAGCGTTGAGCCTCGAATGGTTCGATAATCATTTTGTGAAGGACTTGGTAACATTTTGTGCCCGCCAAAACATTGCTTTTAAAGCACTGTTATTGCTTGACAACGCACGCGATATTTCGGCGCTCTATATTTGTTAGTAGTCTTGGCAAATCCAACGTCAAGGCTATTAACCTAATTGCAATGACGACTTGTCTATTTTGACTGCTATGTCGTCATTCCAACTGCGGTTAAAAAGAAAACGTCTAGAGTCTACTCCTTATCTTGCTCTAGGAGACGTTGTACATTAACCAAAACTACCACCGAAGGTGAAAAAAGTATAGAAGAGAAGAAAAAGGGGTTTACCTTAGTTACCGCTCAAGGCCCATCCCGTGTTCCGTCATGCGCCGATCCCTGTCGAACGTGCGCATGAGCGACCCTCTCTTGTTATCATTTTTTCACGCGTCGCCATTGTTGAGTCCGCTTTTGTTGTGCTCCTTCAATTCACCCTGTTTTAGGTTCGTTTCGGCTTTTCTGGCCTTCTTTTTGTTAGACAGATGTTACGTGATCTAGGGCACACGTAAATGGGCTCCTCAGTGTGTTTAATGGAGACGCGTGTGGAAATAGCTACCGAAGGTACGGGGGCGCCTGGCGTTCCTCGTATGTGTTTTTCATTCCTTTCTCTTTTCATATTCTTTTTTCCTGTTAGTCTGGGCATAGTTTAGCTTATTTAGCCTAGCTTGTTTCTCATTCAGGAATTGCTATGCCCTATGAGTTTTCATATTTTCATAGCCTAGGTGTACAGTTGGTTCACAATCTGAGATTTCGTGGTGGCGGTGCTGTTTGTAGGGTTTGTGTCGGCCGCATTCTTAGCGTTATTCCCGAGTCCCCCCTTTCGAGCCTTCACTGTGTCTCAAGGGCCTGGGCGCTTGGTGGTTCGTGATATCCAGGGGTACCCCACGGGGGCCTCTCCCTCACACCACAGGGTTTTTCGCCCCTGACACATTCTCTCCTCACGGCTAGGCCACCCTTTTTCTCGCCAGTTTCATTTACTGGTTTTTGTGTTCCCTTACTGTTTTCACCTCCATCCTTTCATTCCTTTTTGCCCAATCCTGGGGTACCCTACGGGGGCCCCTGTTTGTGCCAAACCACCCTTCCTGCCACTTCTCCTCATGGGCTTTGCTCTATCTCTGTGGGTGGGGTGGTTCCTGGGGGATGTGCCTCCTCTCCCCTGGTGTGTCTTCCTTGCCTCTCCCTTGACCGGTTGAGTCAGGATTTTATCAAGGAAGACACTGCTCAGCTTGATGGCCATCGTCGCTTCGAGTCATAAGGAGTTGACGCTTTTTTCTGGGCCTGTGTTGGTATTCCCTAGACGCTCCTCTCGCTTTTTCGGCGCCGGACCATCTCGGCCGGTCCCGCACATTTGCGGAGTGCTCGATTCGGTCCACGGACGTTTCGGCTCCCCGCAAATTTGCGGGGATCGCTGGGGGGTCTCGCGGTGAGGCGGGAGGGTTGTGTCGGTACGGTTATGCCTCCATTGGCCCGCAAATTTGCGGTTATAGTTGGCTTTCCCGGTGACCCTTTTTTGTGTCATCTTGTTGCCTGGTACTATATTGGTGTATGCACTTTCCTGGTGTTATGGACCCTGCATGTGAGGTGTTGAGTGGTGGTTAACACTTTCTCCATCTTTGCAGGTTCTGCTTGTGCTCTTCCGCTTCACCCGCCCTCCTCACCTCCATCGGTGCTCCCGGTTTAGAGTGAGTACGACTTCCAGTTTGCATGTGTGTTTCCTGTTTACCCATGCTCATTCCCTGGTTTTTATTGGACATTATCTTCACTTACTCCGTCAACGTGCTGCTTATGGTGTGTGTTCTTCCGTTGCAGGTGGGATGCCTTGCTTTCGCCAGGGCTGTGGCTCCCCGTGCTTGGACTGCCACAGGTCCTGCTTACGCCACTCTCAATGTGTGTCCTCTACGGCCTACCTCCCTGCTTTGTGTGGCCCGTGTATGGACCTGGTGGATGTGGTGGACCATCACCCTGGTTCCTCTGACGCGGCAGTGGCCTCTGCATCCCTTCAGTCTGTGTGGGCGGTGGTCTCCCACCACATCAGGACTGTGGGCCACCGTTCCCCGGCCTTTGTTGACGACCGGATCCGCGTCGCCCTGGGCATCCCTGACCCGTCTGGAGGCCGTTTACCTGGCCCTCTCCCTGCTCGGGCCCTCCTCCCTGAGTCCCGTGGTCGGTCGTCACATCGTCGGGTGGATCCCCAGCTCCGTCCACGCTCTCGCTCTCCTCGTCGCTCGTCCTCTACTGCCCCTCCTCGTCCTCCTGCTCACCTTGACTCCGCCGTTCACCCTCGTCATGGTTCTCGCCCTGAGGCCGGGGTTAGCGTCTCTGCCCCTGTACGCCCTCCCCTGGCCTCTCCGGATAGGGGCTCTACTACCTTCCGCCCGCTTCCCATGCACAAAAGACGTCCTCTTCATTTGTCCTCTACGCGCGCGGATGTTCATGCTGTAGCTGGCCCTCTGCTCCCTCCTTCTACTCTGTCCAGGAGGGTCCGCCAGGATGTAGTTGCTTCTCCTCCTACTTCTCCTGCTTCGGTGCCTCTTCTTCCTTCTCGGTCTCGTCCCAAGGTGGAGGTTCCTCCCTCCTCCGCCTCGGTGTCGGGCCGCCCTGTTCTCTCAGCCCCGGGGATCCTTGCTCTGTTTCCCCCCGCGGCTCCTTCTGACCTCCTTTCACCCGGCCAGCCTTCCCCCTCCCGTCATCCTGCTCCTCTTCCTTCTTCTATTCCTGATCTTCGCTTGCCGGCTCCCCGTGAGGGTACCCCGCCGCTTGACTCGGTAGAGTATAGCGAGGTTTCGGGGTCCCCTTTCTCGGGGGCTGACGTGTCGCTGGAAGAGGGGGATGGTGATGTTTCCCCCTCGGGCGTTAGTGATCGGGAACGAGACCCTCAGGACCGCCACGGCCGTCGTCGCTCGCCTTCTTTGGGCCGCGACGCTGCTGTTTCGTGTCGTGGGTCTCGCTCTCGCTCACGCTCGCCCCTGCGGGCCGAACTATCTTCGGGGGGGTCGCCTCTCTCGGATCGATTTTCGGCTATGCTGGGGTGGGTTGTGTCACACTTCGACGCGCGCCTGGAGGCGATGCAAGAATCCCTCTTATCGCGCTTCTTGGCGGTGACACAACCTCAGCGCCTCACCCAACCTACCCCTGCTTTGGTCCCCCTCCCCTCTGCGGTGGACCACATTCCTTCTCGCCCTGCTTCTCCGCCTGCCCGGTCGTCGGCTAGTACTGCTCCTGCCCTGGCTCAGGTGGTTGCCCCTGCTGTCTCACATGCGGGGGTCCTCCGTCTGCTAGGGCAGGGTCCGCGCTTGCCCCCCATCCAAAAGGCCAAGGTCCCGTCGCGGACTATGCCGCTCCTCTATGGCTCCTTGGCTGTTTGGAAGGGGGTGCAGGCCTCCCACCCGGAGCGTGCTACCGACTTCCCGTCAGGTGAGAGGGCCCTACCTTCGGACTGGTCGGTCCAAATTAATGATAAAATGCAGTTCAGGGCGATCAGGGTGGATGGTCAGGTGGCCGACGTGGAGGTGCGGGCGTACCCGACAAGGACTGACCTTCAGTACTTTTCGGTGAAGCCCAAGCCCCCGTCTGCTCCTCGAACTAAGCTCTGGTCAGACTTCAGCCGCCAGGACATCCTTCAGGATGTTCAGTCCCTGGCTGTGTTAACGGGACTGTCCTCCTATGGGACGGGTTTGTGCGACGACGGTAAGCCTGGCTTAGCCGTCGTGCTCGATAACCCTCTCCCATTGGAGGCCTGGTTTGCTGAGGCCTTAGACTTTGCCAACCGTTCCGTCGACAGATCTATTTCAGTCCCTCCCCCAGAGTCGTCACTGCTTTTGCCTCCTCTGGTATCTGTCGGCGGATTGGATGGCAAGTTCTGGTCCTGGATTAGCGCTCCCAAACTTGAAATTTGTGCTATTGCTAACCCGTTCTTCTCCCACCCGGATAAGTCCTCTGTCGACAGGGATTTTACCTTGCGACAGAGGGTGGCGAACTTATTGTCTTGTCTTCTAGGTTCCCTCCAGACGTCTGTTCACCACCTGCGACTTATCGAGGCGACTGCACCTGGCGATCTTCGCGAGGGCTTGGACCACGTTCGGCGGATCCACCTTCAGCTCGCGGTGTCTTTGGTTCCCGAGCTGAAGGCGGTTTTGTGCGAGGCAACTCGACAACGCCAGACGGTAAGGTCCTCGTTCTGCCGGAAGGCCCCTTTGGATATTCGTCAGGGTCTGTTATACTCTGAGCTATATACATCGGGGCTTTTTGCGCAGGATGCTTGGGAACGCTACGCTTCTCTGTCAGCGGACCCTGCTTACGACACGCAAAGACACGCTGTGTCGCGACCAGGGTCTTCGCAGTCCCGTCCTTCTGCCGGTCCCCTTCGGGGTGCTGCCGCCACTGCTGCCGCCAAGAAAGGGCGCAGGAAAGGGAAGTTGCCGGCCAGAGCGTCGGTTCCGCCTCGCACTTCTGCTCCTGCTCCCTTTCATCCCCGCCGAGAAGGGGCTGGCCAGCCTTCCACTTCCGGCCGCACTTCGACGGGGTCAGACGCACGACGGACAGGGGATGGGGTGACCCGCCCTTTTCGGCGAGGTGGGGGGGGTAGGGGTGGTCAACGTGGCTCTTATGACCGTAGGGACCGTCCCGGGGGACCCTCCACGTCAAAAAATGTGTAGGTTCTCCAGGTCGGTCTCCTCCTTGTTCTCCTTCTCGCCTCGCAGAAAGGGTCGCTCACCTCATCTCGGGGGCTCCCACAGGTTCTTTTCGCCCTTGCGCCCTTCGGTGGCCACGAGGGACGTGGGGGCGGAAGATTGCACGGAGGGGTCTAACCTGGAGATGGAAGTCCAGACCCCCACTCAGCTCTTGTCAACGAAGCCGGCCTGTCTCTTCGGAGGTGGCCGACGTGATTACGTCCATGCACGGGCAGGGAATCGTCAAGGAGGTGAAAGCCGGTCACCCGGTTTTCCTCTCCCGTGTGTTTTCTGGTACCGAAGAAGGACTGCGACGCGATGCGACCGGTGGTGGATCTGTCGGCCCTCAACGGGCACATCGTGAACACACGGTTTCGGATGCTGACGGTGCACCAGGTACGACTGGCCCTGCGACCTCTGTCGTGGGTAGTGTCGCTGGACCTCAAGGATGCGTATTGGCACGTTCCTATCCATCCTCGTTTCCAGCGATTCTTGGCCGTTCAGACTTCCGATCGTGTGTTCATGTTCGACAGACTTCCCTTCGGTCTCAACATCGCGCCGCGGATCTTCTCGAAACTGGTAAAGCAGGCTCTGGATCCTCTCCTCAGGGGCGGCCTCCAGATCCTGTTTTACTTGGACGACTGGTTGATAGTTTCAGACACCCTAGAACAGTGCGTCCACGACACCCTCACAGTAGTTCAACACATCACACAGTTAGGGTTCAAAATCAATATTCCCAAGTCACGCCTGACCCCGTCGCGTGTCGTGACGTGGGTAGGTCTCGAATGGGATCTGACCAACGCTACAGTGACCCAGAGTCAGCCAAACGCGGTGAAACTTCGCAGGAAGGTCTTCGCCGTGTTGCACTCGGTCTCCCTCACGAGGAGGATCTGGGACTCGTTAGTGGGTTCGCTGAATTGGGCCGCTCTGACCATTCCCTTAGGGAGGCTCAGGCTGCGCCGCCTAATACTCATGGGCAACAAGGTGTTTCCGTTGGCCCCTATGGATCGGCTCATGCCGATCCCGCGTACCATTCACAGACACTTAGGACACTGGGTTGCTCGGGGCACGCTCTCTGCGGCTGTGCCCTGGACCGCCCCCCCGCCGACGATCTGGGTAGATACAGATGCGTCGAGCGATGTAGGGTGGGGTTACCAATCCAACCTGGGACATCAACATCACGGCAGATGGGTGGGACACACACACCTACACGTCAATGCCCTCGAACTGTTGGTTCCCTTGTTCTTCCTGAGGGACCACGCGCTGGCCCTTCGGGGAAAGTCGGTGGCCTTCAGGATGGACAATCAGACAGCTGTCCACTGTATCCAAAAGCAGGGGTCCTCCAGGTCTTTGAATCTGTTGGGGATCTCAGAGAAGTTGTTCTTCCTCGCGAACCGACACAACATCTCCCTGCACGCCTCCTACCTGCCCGGGACTGCCAACCTGTGGGCGGACGCCCTGTCGCGAGGACAGGGCGTTCTTGTAGAATGGGCAATGAAACAGACTGTATTCGACGACCTCGCGGCTTCCTGGGGTGTTCCGGAGGTCGACTTGTTCGCATCGAAGGAGACGCGCAAGTTGCCTCGGTACCTATCCCTCCGGACTCGCACTCCGGAGGGGGTCCGGACGCTTTCATGGAAGACTGGAACAGGTGGCAGTCGATATACATATTTCCGCCACCAGACGCACTGTTGATGTGCAAAGTCCTCGCGCGGCTGCGGCTGTACCGCGGCAGAGTCTGGCTAATAGCGCCTCTGTGGCCTGCCCAGGCTTGGTACTCCCAGTTGAAGCGGTGGTGCCCGAGTCCGGTCCCTCTCCCTCTCTCAAACTTCCACTTGAGCCAGGTTGGCGACCTGCGGACCTCGTTGGCCTTCGCATCGTGGATGTTCGTGAGGCACGGTGGCTCCCAGTCCACGGACGGGACCTGACTGACTTCCTGAAGCGTTCATGGACGTCTTCGACTTGGGGGACTTATGAGTCCCACTGGAGGTCTTTTACTAGGTGGATACAGGACACTCGCCAGACTGTTAGCTCTCCTTCCCTCGTCCTACACTACTTGTTTCACCTCTTCCGTACACGTCGCTTTCAAGTCAACACTATACGTAACCACTTGTCTGCCATCCGGGAGGTCTTTGAGTCCGTCACTGGGCTGGTCGTTCCTCCGAAGGAGCTGGATTCCTTCATGAAGGCTGCCTTCAGGGAGCGACCGCCTCCGCGCCAGATCCCTCCTCAGTGGGATCTGGGGCGTGCTCTGGACCTTCTGGCTTCACACACATATACACGGGATACTACACCGGTTCAGTTGCTGGCGCGTACACTCTTCCTTGTCGCTCTGGCCACTGGGGATAGGGTGTCTGAACTCGCTGCCATGTCGCGGTCCTAGGAATGCATGCGCTTCTCCCCGTCCTTGAATGTCGTCACGTTAGCCCCCTCCCCTCATTTTGTTGCCAAGAATGAGAGAGAGACCCACGTTTTCAAGCCTTTCACCATCCAGGCTTTAAAGCGTGGGCATACTCACCATGTGTTGTGCCCGGTGCAGGCCTTGCACTCCTATGTTGAGTCTGTGGCTCCGACTTCGGGTACTGCTGTGTGGGTGTCTCCTCGGACTGGTAGGAGGCTCTCGAAGGTACAGATAGGACGCCACATTTGTCGGGTCATTCGTGCCAGTAACCCTGCTTGTCGGGGTTCTGCGCACGATGTGCGATCCTTTGCTGCCTCCTTACGGTTCCTGCAGACTCGTTCGTTGCCTGACGTCGCCTCGGCGGGTTTGTGGTCTTCTGTCCATACCTTCGTCTCCTCCTACCTCTCCATGTCCATTGTTAGACCCCCTCGGCCTGTGATAGCTCTCGGGAGTCGTGTTTCCTAGGGCTCTCGCGAAGTTGCCTGGTCTTCCCCCCTAGTCACTCTTTCTTTTACTTTGTTTTCTTTAGAAAAGGGGGGGAGGGAAGTACGGGTTTGCAACACTGGATTGCAAGTTTGGGATTATGTTATATGTATGCAGTACATAAGTGTTTTTGCCTCATTGAAAATTGTGTTTTGTTTATGTGATCCATGTTTTTGTTCGTTTTGGAAGAAAAGGGATTTTGTGTACAGTACTTTTTGGTTTAAGACAAGTCTATGATTTTGCATTACTATGAATGACGGGCACGTGTTAAAACTGCTCTTTTTAGCTACTCCTCAGTTTTTCACTCTTTTATTAAACTCTCTTGTTTAAATTGTGTTTCTTTGTCATTCATAATTTTGTCTTATGCATTGGTTTTTTTGGTATGTTGGGCTTGGATGTCCTCCTCCTATTTGTTATGCAGCCTTGACGTTGGATTTGCCAAGACTACTAACAAATTGGGAGGTTTGACGTACCTCCCAACCTACCAAATAGGAAAACCTACTATTTGGTAGTAGTCTTGGAAAATCCAACGTACATAATACCCTCCCTCACGCCGGACCCCTGCCCATCCGCGTTCTTCTGCTGACGTGAGATGTGATAACAAGAGAGGGTCGCTCATGCGCACGTTCGACAGGGATCGGCGCATGACGGAACACGGGATGGGCCTTGAGCGGTAACTAAGGTAAACCCCTTTTTCTTCTCTTCTATACTTTTTTCACCTTCGGTGGTAGTTTTGGTTAATGTACAACGTCTCCTAGAGCAAGATAAGGAGTAGACTCTAGACGTTTTCTTTTTAACCGCGGTTGGAATGACGACATAGCAGTCAAAATAGACAAGTCGTCATTGCAATTAGGTTAATAGCCTTGACGTTGGATTTTCCAAGACTACTACCAAATAGTAGGTTTTCCTATTTGGTAGGTTGGGAGGTACGTCAAACCTCCCAATGAGAACTCCTCGGATTTGCCCTACTTTGATGGCGAAATCGTTCTATATGATCACATTCGTTCCTAACGAAAATTTTGGAACAATATTTTAGGTCGATCGTTCTATAAGCGACTCGTTCTATGCGAGCCCCTACTGTACATCGATCGTGTACTGTTTCATTACAAATACTACATTGTGATGTTGGACTCCTTTTGTTGAATCTAATATCGCACACTGTACATAGCTTCCTTTTATTGTTCGTCGTACGTCTGGCGGTGTGGTGATCAGCTGTGCTTCTAAGGTGTGAGCGCGGGGGTTGGGGACTGTCTGTGGCTATGTCTCCCCCTATGACCCCTCCCAGCCCCACCTGTATTTGCTGTTTGATGATGTTGTCCTTATTCCTGGCTGCTGATGCTGCTCCATTGTTGATGTTGTTGCGACTGATACCTTTCTTCCTAGCTGCTCCGGTTACATGTTGAGCCACCGATAGTGTTGGGTTGTGTTGTGGGTTGAATTGGAGCGTGACGGGAGACTGGGTCGCCGACCGTGTTGGGTTGTGTTGTGGGTTGAATTGGAGCGTGACGGGAGGCTGAGGTACCTGTAGGCCCGGTTTGTAATAACAAATTTCTAGGGACTGTTGAAATGTCGGTGTCTGTCTTACTTGGTTGGTGGTGAGGTTTCTTCAATGTTGAACTCGGGCCGGGGTTGGTCTCTACATCTCCGCAGCTAATTAGAGTGTAGCACAATAGGTGTTGTACTTGCCAAGCCGCTGCGTCTTCCCGATATATGAACTTGACCAGGCAGGAATGGTGACAGAAGGTTCACTTATGTGTGATTTCTGTGTGACGAGGTCCCTCAATACTTGTTTAGTGTTAACCTGGTACACTACCGGTCCCCTCTGCACCTTTATATCGGCACAGCCCCTCTGGATGTTGAGGATGATGATACACAGGGAGAGAGCTACGCACGCACCCTTCACTCCTCTCGCCATCTTGGCGTGTGGTGGTTGTATATACTGTATATAGTTGTAATATAGTTGTAACTATATAGTTGTAACTATGATAGATATCTCCAAAATTAAAAGTAAAACTTGGAACTGTAGAACCAGCTTGACTTATTAAGTATCACAGCTCGTGATCTTATCACAATATCCGGCGGAGAGGCTCTAGGGGTCATTGAGCTTTCTAGCACCCCCCCCCCCCCCCCCCTCCTTTTCACCTTTTTAAATTAGAACTTAATTAGTAATAGCACATTGACTATTAGACCCGCTGCCGTAACGCCACACAAGTCAGTTTTGGTTTATCCAGAGCCACCGACAGGTATTGCATCAAGAAAGTATGATTGGAAACCCACAACTTTGTGTTACCTCTGTCGTCAATTGAATAATTTTGTAAAAATCTCAGGGAGACGGCCCACTTTCTTATGTCATGGGCTCTGCCCACTATGCCGGGATTACTTTCTTTAATTATGTCTACGAGTAAAGAAGACAATTTCCTTCTTGTGATGCGATTACCTGTTTGGTTGACCCATAGGAAGCTTGGTTGTTGAGGTTGTGCTACCCTCATAAACTTAATTAAAGCCTGTACTGGGCACAAAAGGTGATGAGTATGTCCGCGTTTCAGAGCCGGGACAGTAAATTCTGAGAATACATGATCACTATGTTCATTCTTTGCAATAAATGTGGGAGACTGAGCGATTTGTAAGTGTTCGTTCAGTCTCCCAAACATGAGGCAGTTAGGTTCGTTGCTCATCGCCACCAGCTCAGATACTCTGTTTCCTGTCGCGCCAAAGCCATAAGGAACACAGCCGGGTTAACCCTCCAGCCCCGGCTATGTATTATATATATATTCCCCGAAACCCGGGGGTTTTGGCCGAAAAACGTCTACGCCTAGGCTACCGTATCTTTGTTATTCTGACTGCTTCCGCATTCCCGCGCATCCCCAAGCGTAGATGTGTTTCTTACCTGTAGAATGGCGTTAAGTAGAGCTCTCTAAGTCAACTGGTTCAGTTGTGATGATGATTTCATTGGAGATAACTTTATGGCAAAAACAGCCACTTTACACTAATTTTCGATACTTAACAACAACATACAGGCACACACGAACAAGCAACGCACTCCTTCTTGTGGCCGGAGATGCGGGGCGTTGGTCCAGCCGGCTGTTGTTTACATGCGTCGGACCGATGCCTCGCACACCAAGCTCACAGGCTTTCAACCACTGGGCGTTCAAGAGCCCTTCCGGGTAGCTCGGGTTTCCTTTTTTATGGGCGTTCAAGAGCCCTTCCGGGCCTGATGGGTTAATAATGAATCAAAATCCATCCAGCGCATGGTTATACTTGCACGAGGGAAGTAATGACAAAGCTTTGTCTAACGACCAGGTAGGCATGAGCTGACGTGGTGGTGGGCGTAGCTTGAAACATGCCCTCATGTACCCGTTCTCCTCTGTCTGTGGTATGGATAGACCAGTAAGGTCGAGGAAGGGATTCCGAATGGCAGACAAGTGATTCTTTAGAGTAACTACTGAGAAGCGCTTATGTTCAAACAAATAATCTAAGTATTTAAAAATCAGAGCTACCGAGGCATCTGTTTGTGCTGTCTCCACTATCCAGGTTGTGAACGTTTTCCAATGTGATTGGTATTGTCTCCTGGTGGACATAGTACTGTATACTGATTAAGACATTTATTTGTAACACTCTCTCCATACTGAGTCAGCCATTTGGCATTTTGAATGTCCATAAGGCAAAAGTCAGCGAGGTCTCTAGGTTGCCAATTGTTTCCAAGTAGAAGTACGAGACCTGGAGTGACACCGGGTTCTCGCACCACGTTTTCAACTGGTGGTACCACACCTGAGCCGGCCATAGTGGCGCGATCATCGAGACTAGGCCTCGGTAACCCCGTAGTTTGTGAACTACAGTTGGTCCTCCGGTAACGCGAGTTTTAGAAACACGGATCTGGTGGCACATGGTACACCCCAAATATCCAAAATGTTACTAACGCGGTCAATACTTACAATGACGTGGGATCCAGCTGGGCAGTTTTCTCTCTCCTGGGCCGGGCGAGGCTGTTCCGTCTCCCTCCCTGGTCCAGTGACGTCACTTGCGGCTCGTCCGGGTATGTTATTCCTTCCCCAGTTCCACCATTGTTCGCCTCACGTACCAACCCCCCCCCCCCCCCCCCCCCCCCACCGCGTGTGTTGTAACACAGGCCGTGGTTCTCAAAGTGCCTTTTTTTCTGTGACCTAACCTCGCCGCCATGCCGCCCAAGAAGCGCCGTATCTTTACGTACGCACAGAAATGACATCGTGAAGGAGTTAGAAAATGGGAAGAGACAAGCTGAGTTGGCAAGACGACATGAAGTTAACGAGAGTACAATTCGCACCATTTGGAAGGACAGGGAGAAGATTGCAAACATTATGAAGGGAAACCCTGCAGAAGGTACTCGGGCGTCGATAAAAGTGGGAAATGTCATCCTAAAGAAGACAGAGAAGCTAATGGTGCGGTATTTGGCGAGGCAAAACAAGAATCATGTGCCGACAGACGGACGGATGATCAGAGAAAAGGCGAAGAAATATTATGCAGCAGTGGCTCGAATGAACAATGTACAGAACCCCAAACCCTTTAAGGCATCTGCTGGGTGGTTGATGTCCTTCAATAAACGAAACAAAATGAAAAGTGTTCAGATCACAGGAGAGACAGCAAGCGCCGACAATGCTGCAGCCAACGAATACCCTGCTTTCTTACGTGAGGTTATTGTGGCCGATGGCAACAACTTGAATCAGATTTTTAACTGCGATGAGTCGGGAGTCAACTGGAAAGAAATGCCTAAAAGGTCTTACATTTCTCGCAAGGAGAAGGCAGCAAGGGGCTACAAAATGGCCAAAGAACGTGTAACCATCTTGTTGACTTGCAATGCTTCCGGCACCTGCAAGATGAAGCCTCTAATCATCCATAAGGCAAAGCGGCCAAGGCCTTATTGCAATATGGACATGGCCAAGTTGAATGTGCATTGGATGAGCAACAAGAAGGCCTGGATGTCGTCAGCGTTGAGCCTCGAATGGTTCGATAATCATTTTGTGAAGGACTTGGTAACATTTTGTGCCCGCCAAAACATTGCTTTTAAAGCACTGTTATTGCTTGACAACGCACGCGATATTTCGGCGCTCTATATGAGAACTTCTCGGATTTGCCCTACTTTGATGGCGAAATCGTTCTATATGATCACATTCGTTCCTTACGAAAATTTTGGAACAATATTTTAGGTCGATCGTTCTATAAGCGACTCGTTCTATGCGAGCCCCTACTGTACATCGATCGTGTACTGTTTCATTACAAATACTACATTGTGATGTTGGACTCCTTTTGTTGAATCTAATATCGCACACTGTACATAGCTTCCTTTTATTGTTCGTCGTACGTCTGGCGGTGTGGTGATCAGCTGTGCTTCTAAGGTGTGAGCGCGGGGGTTGGGGACTGTCTGTGGCTATGTCTCCCCCTATGACCCCTCCCAGCCCCACCTGTATTTGCTGTTTGATGATGTTGTCCTTATTCCTGGCTGCTGATGCTGCTCCATTGTTGATGTTGTTGCGACTGATACCTTTCTTCCTAGCTGCTCCGGTTACATGTTGAGCCACCGATAGTGTTGGGTTGTGTTGTGGGTTGAATTGGAGCGTGACGGGAGACTGGGTCGCCGACCGTGTTGGGTTGTGTTGTGGGTTGAATTGGAGCGTGACGGGAGGCTGAGGTACCTGTAGGCCCGGTTTGTAATAACAAATTTCTAGGGACTGTTGAAATGTCGGTGTCTGTCTTACTTGGTTGGTGGTGAGGTTTCTTCAATGTTGAACTCGGGCCGGGGTTGGTCTCTACATCTCCGCAGCTAATTAGAGTGTAGCACAATAGGTGTTGTACTTGCCAAGCCGCTGCGTCTTCCCGATATATGAACTTGACCAGGCAGGAATGGTGACAGAAGGTTCACTTATGTGTGATTTCTGTGTGACGAGGTCCCTCAATACTTGTTTAGTGTTAACCTGGTACACTACCGGTCCCCTCTGCACCTTTATATCGGCACAGCCCCTCTGGATGTTGAGGATGATGATACACAGGGAGAGAGCTACGCACGCACCCTTCACTCCTCTCGCCATCTTGGCGTGTGGTGGTTGTATATACTGTATATAGTTGTAATATAGTTGTAACTATATAGTTGTAACTATGATAGATATCTCCAAAATTAAAAGTAAAACTTGGAACTGTAGAACCAGCTTGACTTATTAAGTATCACAGCTCGTGATCTTATCACAATATCCGGCGGAGAGGCTCTAGGGGTCATTGAGCTTTCTAGCACCCCCCCCCCCCCCCCTCCTTTTCACCTTTTTAAATTAGAACTTAATTAGTAATAGCACATTGACTATTAGACCCGCTGCCGTAACGCCACACAAGTCAGTTTTGGTTTATCCAGAGCCACCGACAGGTATTGCATCAAGAAAGTATGATTGGAAACCCACAACTTTGTGTTACCTCTGTCGTCAATTGAATAATTTTGTAAAAATCTCAGGGAGACGGCCCACTTTCTTATGTCATGGGCTCTGCCCACTATGCCGGGATTACTTTCTTTAATTATGTCTACGAGTAAAGAAGACAATTTCCTTCTTGTGATGCGATTACCTGTTTGGTTGACCCATAGGAAGCTTGGTTGTTGAGGTTGTGCTACCCTCATAAACTTAATTAAAGCCTGTACTGGGCACAAAAGGTGATGAGTATGTCCGCGTTTCAGAGCCGGGACAGTAAATTCTGAGAATACATGATCACTATGTTCATTCTTTGCAATAAATGTGGGAGACTGAGCGATTTGTAAGTGTTCGTTCAGTCTCCCAAACCTAAGGCAGTTAGGTTCGTTGCTCATCGCCGCCAGCTCAGATACTCTGTTTCCTGTCACGCCAAAGCCATAAGGAACACAGCCGGGTTAACCCTCCAGCCCCGGCTATGTATTATATAAATATTCCCCGAAACCCGGGGGTTTTGGCCGAAAAACGTCTACGCCTAGGCTACCGTATCTTTGTTATTCTGACTGCTTCCGCATTCCCGCGCATCCCCAAGCGTAGATGTGTTTCTTACCTGTAGAATGGCGTTAAGTAGAGCTCTCTAAGTCAACTGGTTCAGTTGTGATGATGATTTCATTGGAGATAAATTTATGGCAAAAACAGCCACTTTACACTAATTTTCGATACTTAACAACAACATACAGGCACATTGGCGATGGGCTGGTCTATCAGAGTGAGACCTGAGCGATCTCTGCCATACCCATAGCTTACTCTGACTGTTCCTTTTACTTATATATTTTCTAAATCTCAAGTGACGGCGTCTCTTCCGTGGATTGACCTCCCAATCTACCAAGATTGGAAGCTAAAGCGTCACATTATTCCTTTGCCCCTCAACTTTCTCTTCATAATTGCTGAGGGGCACAGGGCCCTGGGTGGGGCTTTGGTTTCCCGGGCGTTTACGCACCCTCTCAGCTCCCCGCCATGGAGTGGCTTCGGTCACCCAGGCTTTATTGTGGTCGGCAGGGAGGGTTCTGTGGGGGCTCTCGTTTATGGCCTTGGCCTTACTCGGGGCCTTGGGGCTGTTCGGCCAGGCAGCTTGGGGAACAACAACAACAACAACAACATACAGGCACACACGAACAAGCAACGCACTCCTTCTTGTGGCCGGAGATGCGGGGCGTCGGTCCAGCCGGCTGTTGTTTACATGCGTCGGACCGACGCCTCGCACACCAAGCTCACAGGCTTTCAACCACTGGGCGTTCAAGAGCCCTTCCGGGTAGCTCGGGTTTCCTTTTTTATGGGCGTTCAAGAGCCCTTCCAGGCCTGATGGGTTAATAATGAATCAAAATCCATCCAGCGCATGGTTATACTTGCACGAGGGAAGTAATGACAAAGCTTTGTCTAACGACCAGGTAGGCATGAGCTGACGTGGTGGTGGGCGTAGCTTGAAACATGCCCTCATGTACCCTTTCTCCTCTGTCTGTGGTATGGATAGACCAGTAAGGTCGAGGAAGGGATTCCGAATGGCAGACAAGTGATTCTTTAGAGTAACTACTGAGAAGCACTTATGTTCAAACAAATAATCTAAGTATTTAAAAATCAGAGCTACCGAGGCGTCTGTTTGTGCTGTCTCCACTATCCAGGTTGTGAACGTTTTCCAATGTGATTGGTATTGTCTCCTGGTGGACATAGTACTGTATACTGATTAAGACATTTATTTGTAACACTCTCTCCATACTGAGTCAGCCATTTGGCATTTTGAATGTCCATAAGGCAAAAGTCAGCGAGGTCTCTAGGTTGCCAATTGTTTCCAAGTAGAAGTACGAGACCTGGAGTGACACCGGGTTCTCGCACCACGTTTTCAACTGGTGGTACCACACCTGAGCCGGCCATAGTGGCGCGATCATCGAGACTAGGCCTCGGTAACCCCGTAGTTTGTGAACTACAGTTGGTCCTCCGGTAACGCGAGTTTTAGAAACGCGGATCTGGTGGCACATGGTACACCCCAAATATCCAAAATGTTACTAACGCGGTCAATACTTACAATGACGCGGGATCCAGCTGGGCAGTTTTCTCTCTCCTGGGCCGGGCGAGGCTGTTCCGTCTCCCTCCCTGGTCCAGTGACGTCACTTGCGGCTCGTCCGGGTATGTTATTCCCTCCCCAGCGTCCTTCCCCAGTTCCACCATTGTTCGCCTCACGTACCGACCCCCCCCCCCCACCGCGTGTGTTGTAACACAGGCCGTGGTTCTCAAAGTGCCTTTTTTTCTGTGACCTAACCTCGCCGCCATGCCGCCCAAGAAGCGCCGTATCTTTACGTACGCACAGAAATGACATCGTGAAGGAGTTAGAAAAGGGGAAGAGACAAGCTGAGTTGGCAAGACGACATGAAGTTAACGAGAGTACAATTCGCACCATTTGGAAGGACAGGGAGAAGATTGCAAACATTATGAAGGGAAACCCTGCAGAAGGTACTCGGGCGTCGATAAAAGTGGGAAATGTCATCCTAAAGAAGACAGAGAAGCTAATGGTGCGGTATTTGGCGAGGCAAAACAAGAATCATGTGCCGACAGACGGACGGATGATCAGAGAAAAGGCGAAGAAATATTATGCAGCAGTGGCTCGAATGAACAATGTACAGAACCCCAAACCCTTTAAGGCATCTGCTGGGTGGTTGATGTCCTTCAATAAACGAAACAAAATGAAAAGTGTTCAGATCACAGGAGAGACAGCAAGCGCCGACAATGCTGCAGCCAACGAATACCCTGCTTTCTTACGTGAGGTTATTGTGGCCGATGGCAACAACTTGAATCAGATTTTTAACTGCGATGAGTCGGGAGTCAACTGGAAGAAAATGCCTAAAAGGTCTTACATTTCTCGCAAGGAGAAGGCAGCAAGGGGCTACAAAATGGCCAAAGAACGTGTAACCATCTTGTTGACTTGCAATGCTTCCGGCACCTGCAAGATGAAGCCTCTAATCATCCATAAGGCAAAGCGGCCAAGGCCTTATTGCAATATGGACATGGCCAAGTTGAATGTGCATTGGATGAGCAACAAGAAGGCCTGGATGTCGTCAGCGTTGAGCCTCGAATGGTTCGATAATCATTTTGTGAAGGACTTGGTAACATTTTGTGCCCGCCAAAACATTGCTTTTAAAGCACTGTTATTGCTTGACAACGCACCCGGACATTCCCGATTGTTGGTTGATCGGCACCCTAACGTAAAAGTGATGTTCATGCCCCCGAATGCTACGTCTCTCCTACAGCCCCTGGACCAGGAGGTGATAGCGTGCTTTAACCCTCTCACCACGGAAGGGCTCTTGAACGCCCATAAAAAAGCATATAACAGGTACCCGGAAGGGCTCTTGAACGCCCAGTGGTTGAAAGCCTGTGAGCTTCGTGTGCGAGGCGTCGGTCCGACGCATGTAAACAACACCCGGCTGGACCGACGCCCCGCATCTCCGGCCACAAGAAGGAGAGCGTCGCTTGTTCGTGTGTGCCTGTATGTTGTTGTTAAGTATCGAAAAGTAGTGTAAAGTGGCTGTTTTGGCCATAAAGTTATCTCCAATGAAATCATCATCACAACTCAACCAGTTGACTTAGAGAGCTCTACTTAATGCCATTCTACAGGTAAATAACACAGCTACGCTTGGGGATGCGCGGGAATGCGGGAAGCAGTCTGATTAACAAATATACGGTAGCCTAGCCTAGACGTTTTTCGGCCAAAACACCCGGGTTTCGAGGAATATATATATAATACATAGCCGGGGCTGGAGGGTTAAGGGTGTGTATGCCACTAAGACTTTCTTGATGCTCGACACTGCCACTGACACCCAAGAAGAACTGCTACAGATGTCAGACGATGAATCACTCCCTGACTCTCTCCCACCACTCGAAGAACTGTCTGCCCCAGACTCTCCCCCACCACTGAATGAGCAGGCACCAAATGCGCCTCCACCACAACAACGACCACAACACCAACAGAAACCCGCCGACGGAGCAGCTATGACAGTGCACGCCTTTTGGAAAAGGTTTCATATTAAGAATGCAGTGGATACGATGGTGGAAGCGTGGGCTGATGTGACAAGAGCTACAATCCACCATGCCTGGAGGAATGTTCTAGAGGGGTTACCTGGGCACAAGCTGGATTTACCTGATCAGCCAGTCAGGCTTGAGGCAGTGGTGGAGAGAGCAGTCGAGGTTGCCAGACGTGTGCCTGGGATGGGTGAAGTGGGGCCAGAAGATATCAAGGTTTGATTCAGCCACCACAGGAGCCTGATGCCGAGGACCTAATGCAGGATTTGGAAGAGGAAGAGCAGGCAGAGGAAGAACATTGAGAAGAAGACGAACCCCAGGAAGAACCGAACACTCCTGGTCTACGGGAATTTGTAGAATTGTCACAACGCCTCAGCCATCACATGAACAACTTTGATCCCAAACATGATCGTTCAGCACAGATAATAGCAAGCTTCACTGCTTCCATCCAGCCGTACTTCGACATGTTTCACGACAGGATAAATGCATGCCAGCAGACACGAATAACAGATTTCTTTCGACAACGAGCACAGCAACAGGAACAAGTGGCGTCGAGTGACTCTGACTCCGACTCCGACCCTCAGCCACCAGATGATTTACTGTCGGATGTATCAGATGCCGACTACAGTGGCTTTGAGGACTCTGATGCTGAAGCTGGGGAGGGACCTCGCCTTATCAACGAATGGCTGGCGGCGAGAGCTACCAGACCATCAACTTCATCGCAGTGACGGCGATGGATCCGGGGGGGAGGGGACGGGGGGGGATGCAACACTTCATTTATTCAGAGGTATGAGTTGCAATGGGCAAATCAACCCAATGCACATGTAAAATAACCTTTATAATTGAATTTATTATTATAACATAGGCTTCTATGGAGAAAAAGTGGACTTTGTGGAAATCCCCAGAACACCAAGGTACCTTTAACCCTCCAGCCCCGGCTATGTATTATATATATATTCCTCGAAACCCTGGGGTTTTGGCCGAAAAACGTCTACGCCTAGGCTACCGCATCTTTGTTATTTGGCTTGCTTCCGCATTCCCGCGCATCCCCAAGCGTAGATGTGTTTCGTACCTGTAGAATGGCGTTAAGTAGAGCTCTCTAAGTCAACTGGTTCAGTTGTGATGATGATTTCATTGGAGATAAATTTATGGCAAAAACAGCCACTTTACACTACTTTTCGATACTTAACAATAACATACAGGCACACACGAACAAGCGACGCACTCCTTCTTGTGGCGGGAGATGCGGGGCGTCGGTCCAGCCGGCTGTTGTTTACATGCGTCGGACGGACGCCTCGCACACCAAGCTCACAGGCTTTCAAGCACTGCGGGCCTCAGAGCCCTTCCGGGTTGCGCGGACCGAGTTTTTTATGGGTGTTTAAGAGCTCTTCCGGGTCTGATGGGTTAACATGTAAACATATGGGTTCGGTAATGCGGATTTGGCTAACACGGGCGGTAACCAGAACACATTGGCCGCGTTATTGGAGGACCAACTGTACTTGACACATGAGTGAAGCGTCTGGAGGCGGAAAAAGATAGATGGAATTCCATTTGTTCCAATCCTCTGACAATGCGTTTGGACCCCCCGCCGAAGTCACTTCCCGGCGGGTTAGATAGAGAGGGAGTCTGTATTTACCTATTTGTAGTTTACAGGAATTGAGCAGCGCTCGTGTTGTCCTGTCTTAGTTACTTTATAATCAATCCATTTTACTTAGACAAGTATCGTAATGGATATTCCCAGTTCCCAGTATTTTGGACTAACATATCATAACTTATGTTATCCTATTTCCATATTTACTTTTATCCAACCTAGATTTGAACATGTTAATGTTCCTCGCTCTCACCACCTCCTCCTCCAAGTTGTTCCAAGTCTCTATACTCCTATATGGGAAGCTGAATTTCTTTGTGTCCTTACGACATCTGCCCTTCCTCAGCTTAAACTCGTGCCCTCTTGTCCTTCCATTATCCCTCACGAATAGATCTTCCCTATCTACTCGTTCCAAACTTTTTACGCCCTTGAACATCGTTATTAAGTCGCTCGTTCCCTTCTCTCTTTCAAGGTAGGCAGTTGTAGTGTCTTAAGTCTTTCCTCATATGTCAACTCCTTCAATCTTGGGATCATCTTCGTTGCTATCCTTTGGACTTTCTCTAATTTGTTTATATGTTTTTTCAAATGTGGTGACCATATCACTGCTGCATATTCTAATCTTGGTCTTATCATAGTCATTATCAATTTTCTTAACATTTCTTCATCCAAATAGTTAAATGCCACTCTCATATTGGTTATTATTCCATATGCTCCTCCAATGATCATGTTAATATGCTTCTCCGGGGATAGATAATCTTGTATTATCACTCCAAGGTCCTTCTCATGCCGTGTTTTGCCGATTATTTCAATTCCTAATTTGTACTCCCAGCTTGGCCTTATCTCACTTCTTCCCACTTCCAAAACATGACACTTTTCTGCATTGAAACTCATTTTCCAGGTTTGGCTCCATCTGTGCAACTCATCTAGGTCCTTTTGAAGATCCTGACAACTTTCTATACAGGTGACATTCTTCATGATCTTAACGTCATCCGCAAACATATTCATATGACTATTCAAGTTTTCTGGCATGTCGTTTACATAAAGTAGGAACATTATCGGACCCAACACTGATCCCTGTGGTACTCCGCTCGTCACACTCCTCCACTGTGAATATTCGTCTCGTATCGTGGTATTCATTTCTCTTCCTATTAAAAAGTTTTCCATCCATTTTAACATCCTACCATGTACACCTCCAACAACCTGCAATTTCCACAATAACCTTTTGTGAGGCACCCAGTCAAAGGCCTTTTTCAGGTCCAGGTAAACACAGTCAACCCATCCCTCTCTCTCCTGTGTAACATCTACAACTCTGCTATAAAAGCTTAATAAATTAGATACACAAGATCTCCCTTCCCTGAATCCAAACTGTTTCTCGCTAAGCACCCCCTGTCCCTCAATGAAGTGTGTCCACTTTTTCCTTATAATTTTCTCACAAATTTTACAAACAATGCTGGTGAGGGACACCGGTCTGTAGTTAAGCGGATTTTCTCTGTCTCCTCCTTTGTAAATTGGTACTATGTTAGCTCTCTTCCATTCCACTGGCAGGTCTCCCTCATTCAGTGAAGATTTGGTGATTTCATAGATTGGTTCCACTAACTCTTCCGCACATTCTTTGAGGATCCATCCAGCCACTCCATCTGGTCCCATTGATTTCCTCCCGTCCAAATCCTGCATCAATTTCAGCACTTCACTTTTTGTCACTTTCATTTCAGGCATCTGTGGTGTTCTCATTTCTCTATCAGGTTCTATAAACTCCTCCTCTTTTACAAACACTGACTGAAGCTTTTCATTCATAACTTCACACAATTCTTTATCTTTCTCATAGCTGTTTGTTCCAACTCTTAGTCTGACAATACCTTTTTTTGTTTTTATTTTTCCATTTACAAATCTATAAAATAGTTTTGGCTCATTTTTGCACTTCTCTACAATATTCCTTTCATATTTATATTGTTCCTCGCGTCGTATCTTTACGTATTCATTTCTTTTCTCCTTGTACTTATTCCAGTTATTTTCACTATGTCTCTTCCGTGCTATATTCCAGGCTCGGTTTCTTCTATCCTGTGCCTTACTACATCTTATATTGAACCATTCTTTTTCCTTCTTTACCCCTGATTGGAACCTTGGGACATATTTATGTATCCCTTCTTCATATACTTTCAGGAAAAGTCTATATTTGTCTTGAACCATTTCCAGGCTTTCTAGTTCCTTCCAATTTATACTTTGGAAATAATGTTTCAATGATTTAAAATCAGTTTTAGCATAATTGTATCTATTTATTTTATGTCCTTCATTTCTCTCCTCATTTTTTCCCAAATCCATCTCCATTTCTAATATCTTGTGATCACTTTTTCCCAAGGGACAACGATAATTTATCTTTCTAACATCATGTGGATCACTGGTGAAGACTAGGTCTAGCCTGGATGGTTCATCCATCCCTCTGATTCGTGTGTTTTCTCTAACATGTTGTGTTAACATGTTTTCTGTTACTAAATTCAACAATTTACTGCCCCAAGATTCATTATTATTTCCCGCATCTAACCCTTCCCAATTGACTTCCTTACAATTGAAATCACCTGTTAATAATAATTTATTTCTCCTATTAAAAAGTATTTTTAGTGCATCTAGAGATTCCGTGATTAGTTGATCATATTTATCCCGCTTCCATGCTCTAGTTTGTGGTGGTATATAAGCCACTGCTATATCAGTTGCTTTGTTGTCCTTGTCTTTTATTGTCACTGCTATAATTTCTGATCTATTATTGCCTAGGTTAATCTCACTTGCTTCTATATTTTTGTGTCATTATTAACACTCCACCGCCCACTTTTCCTTCTCTATCTTTTCTCCACACATTGTACCCTTCCCATCCCAACACTCCCAATTCAGTACCACCTCTCAACTTTGTTTCTGCTAACCACATAATATGTGGTTTATATTTCTCAATATAATCATTCAATTCTAATTTCTTAGACAGCAAGCCATCCACATTACTATACATCAGCTTCATCTCCCCCCTTCTTACACCTTTCTTTTTTTCTGTCTCCCTAATATTCCCAGACTCTACTCCCCCCCCCCCCCCCCCGCTTCCACTCCACCTTCTCTCCCTTGCTCCCCCGTGCTCTCCACCTGCCCTGTTCCTCTCACTTGTTCCTGGTTTACACCAGTCTCTCCCTCCTGTCCTTCGGTACTGGTACTCGCTTCCCCTGTCCGACCGTTCATCCCTAAGTTCTCTGTTTGCCCCTCCGTCTTCCTCTGTGGGCTCTTGATGAACCATTTCCTCTTCTTCGTTCCTACCAGTCTCCAATAAAAAAAATCCACTTCTTGTTCTGTTCTTTTGGCATTCAATTCCTTCACCTCATCCCTCAAACTTTTCATTTTGTTTCTTTCATCTACGTCCAAGTCTTTTTCGATGTAAATATGCTTCAGACAATCCTTCCCTTCTGACGCAAATAGATCCACTTGTGGACGGTATGGGTCTGCAATCATCTTGTTGAAGATGTTTTGTCTGAGTGCCCATTCTACTGAGGTGCTCTGTCTCAGGGACAGAGCGTCTGCCCAAACGTTCGCTACGCCCGGGAGGTAAGATGCATTCAGATGGGTGACCGGTCAACTCAACCAGTAGACCATTTCAACCAGTAGCTCTCAACCAGTACCAAATCAACCAATACGGTTAGGTTAGGATAGGTTAGGTTAGTACTATATTTTGGCACTGGTTTGGTTGGTCTGGGTTAATTTGGCACTGGTTGAGAGCTACTGGTTGAAATGGTCTACTGGTTGAGATGACATGGAACCATTCAGATGAATGCTCAGCGATTCGGCTAGAGCAAAAATATGTGCTGACAATTCCAGCAATTTTCGAGACCTCGTTGACCCTTGCTTTTGAATGCAGTGTACCGCATTCAAGTTGTCCATTCTGAACGCAATTGACTTTCCCTGCAATGAAGAGCCGTGAGTTTGAAGGAAAAACAGTGGGACTAAGAGTTCTTGTTTGTTTATATGAAAGTTCTCATCTTGGGACCAAAGACCCTGGCCCTGGTGGCCTAGGGTCGACTGATATCCCCAGCCTATTGTCCCTGAAGCATCTGTGTCTACCCATACCGTAGGTGGAGGAGAAACCCACGTCATTATCGAGTGCAATGTTTCTGTCCTTGCCCAGACCGACAGTAAGTTGTGAATTAATGGAGGGATGGCCCATAACTTTCCCGCAGGCAAAAGAGGGAAAAATTTGTTGCCTTCCATGATTAATCTTTTCACTTTCAGCCGGCCCAACTTCACAGTTAATTGGATCCAATTGAGAGAACCGATCAGGGATTCCCATGTCGTCCTCGTCGTATTCAGACTGTGGAGAAAACGAAACAGTTTCCTGCGAAATCTGTTGCGGTTGCCCACACTCTGAGTAAGAGTCAGATTGGCCATGTCCCAGACCAGCCCTATCCATTGAATTTCCCGTGTGGGGACAAGGAGAGACTTTGCCATGTTGACCTTGAACCCTAGGGTCTGTACATGATTTATCACTCGGTTTACATGAATCTGACATAAACTCTCTGACTCTGCCACTACCAGCCAGTCGTCTAGATACCATATCACCTTGATCCCTTGAGCTAATAATGGCATCAGAGCTTGCCGGACTAATTTTGTGACAATTCTTGGTGCCAGGTTCAACCCGAAGGGTAATCTCTGAAAGACGTAAGTCTCGTGCCTGATCCTCAAGGCGAGGAATTTTTGGAACTTTTTGTTTATGGGGACATGCCAATAGGCGTCTTTCAGGTCTAGGGAGCACATCCAACCTTGCGGCGGAAGTGTGAGCCTGATTTGATTCACTGTGAGCATCCTGAAGGGTGAATTGTGAATATGGGTGTTCAGATGCGAGAGATCTACTACTGGTCGCATCTGCGCACTGTCCCTCTTTGGCACTAGGTGAAAACATGGCAAGTTGGATCTACCGGGACAATGACATGCTTGGCAATTTCTTGGACAAGTGACTCCACCTCTAAAGAAACATGACTGAACTCTTGAGCTTGACGTAAACGAGGTCTCCGGAGTCACCACCAAGTGATTCCTTTGCTTACCACTGTCCGGGCCCAAGTTCGCCGGGGCCAGCCAGTTTCTGTACTGGGTCTGTTCGGCGGAACTACCCTCGGATCCAACTCGCCTGCGATAGGCCCCGGGAGAGAGAGAGTGTGTAACTGACTAGTTTTTTGGTGGTGGTGTAGTGGGGTTAGACGGCTGACTAGGTTTGGCAGACGTCGCTCCCTGATGAGGCTTGTTGTGTGACTTACCTTTGTTGTCCCACTTGCCTGACTGTTTACCCTGCCTTTGCTTGTTTCTTACAGTTTCTTACAGTAGATCCTCTGGAAAAAGGCAAACTAGGCCTGTGTATCCAGCTCAGTACCAGTACTTGCACTGCTGCGGTCGTTCACGGTGTTGGCGGCGGCGGTAGCAGACGCAACATTTTTACTATTCTGTATTTTTGCTTTATAATCAAACTTCAAATCTTGTCTTCCCCATGCTTTATCAAGATTACTTTCAAACTCCCTTATTGATTCGGAATCGACTACATACTGGGGCAGTGCGTTCCACTCATTTACCACTCTATCACAAAATGAGTTCTTTGCCTTCTCAAGCCTATTTCTTTCTTTGTAAATTTTCTTAGTGTCCTCTCGTTCTTGTTCCCTCCCGCATCAAGAAGATACCTTCACACACATCCTCATCATACTTTCCTGACACTATCTTAAAAGTCTCTATCATATCCCCTCTCTTTCTACTATATGCCAGTGTCGGAAGCCCCAGTGTCCTCAACCTCTGCTCATAGCCCGCGTTCTTCAACGTTGGTACTAGCTTGCTAGCTCTCCTCTGCACTTTCTCCACTGTTTCTATATCCTTTGCCATATATGGAGCCCACACCTGGTTCGCATATTCCAGGTGCGGCCTAACCAGCGCTGTATAGAGATTCCTGAAGATTTCTTCGTCAAGTGACACAAATGTCCTCATTATCAGCCCTACAATTCTATTGGCTTTGTTTATCTTTTCTGCTAAATGTTCTGAGAAATTTAACTTATTGTCTATCACTACTCCTATATCCTTTTCTGCATTCACTTCCTCCATCGCTTCATACATACTGTATCCTACCTTGTCTATCTTGCTTGTCCCAATCTGCATATACTTGCATTTTTTTGGATGAAAAGGCATTAACCAATGCTCAGACCATCCCTTCATGCCCTCGACATCTCCTTGAAGCAAACCCACATCTTCCTTACTCCTCATTCTTCTATACAGCTTAGTGTCATCCGCTTACAGGTATACCTCACTTCCATTAGTTATAACTTCAGGTAAGTCGTTGATAAATATAACGAACAGTACTTAGTGGTCCCAACACAGATCCCTGAGGTACCCCACTTGTAATTTCCCTCCACCCGAGCCTATTCCATTCACCAGTGCCCTCTGTCTCCGATCTTTCAGGAAGGCTTTTATCCATTTCACACATTTCTCCCCTATATTATAGCTTCTAACTTTCTCTATTAACCTGTTATGTGGGACCTTATCGAAGGCCTTCATAAAATCGCAATGTACCACGTCTATTACATCACCATCCTCTAGAATTTGCATCCAATCATCTACCACCTTAATTAGCTGTAGTACCGTCGACCTCCCCGGCAAGAATCCGAACTGTCTCCCACTGAAAAGTTGGTTTGATTTCATATGCTCCATTATTCCTTCTCTAATTACCGTTTCCATTAGTTTACACACAACACTTGTCAAACTGACTGGTCTATAATTTCCTGGGTCATTTCTCTTTCCCTTCTTAAATATAGCTGTTATGTTCTCCTCTCTCCAGTCCATCGGGATTTGTCCTGTATTAAACGATACCTCCAATAACATTTTCAATGGCTCTACCAACATCTCACCTCCTTCCTTTATGATTCTTGGGTGTATCCCATCCGGTCCCGGGGACTTACTTCTGTTCATTTTTTCTATAGCCCTTCTTATTCTAGCATGGGAAAACTCTATTAGTTCCAGTGCCGGTGCCTGTTTGATGGGAATAGTAGGCACTGCATCATCCGACTCCACTGTTAGTTCCCCCCCAAAGTATTTACCCAGCACCTCTGCTTTCTCCTTATCAGTCTCCGCTCTACTCCCATCATCCAACCCCCCTACCAGCTCTGGGATCCCTACTCTTCTTGTTAACTTTTCCTGAATGCACTTACAGAATATTTTTGGATTATCCTTCACATTTCTAGCAATCTCTCTCCCTCTCCTTCACTCCTTGTCTCCCACCTTATTTTATTGTTTATTTGTCTGCATTCCAGATCCACTTCTTTAGCTTCTATACTAGACCCCCTGTTCTTTTTTAACAATTTTAGTCTTTCCCACAATCGTTTCTTTCTTCTAATCAATGTCCAAAGCTTTCTTTTCATTGGTAATTCTGGGTTCGTTCTTTTCCTCAATTTTGTTTTATCCTTATATTCCCTTACTGGTAAACTTTTGGATACAGCATTCTCCAGTTTGACTCTAATTTTCCTCCACATTCCTTCAGCGTCTTCACCGTTCAAGTATTCCCCCCAGTCAATGTCCAAACACTGTCTCAGCAGCTCATAATCTGCTCTATCATACATGTATATATTTTTTATTGCTTCTATTATCCCTCTCTGTTTTAATATTGCAACTAAAGCTTATACAGGCATGGTCACTACGACCTATAGGGCTATCCACATTGACATGTTCCACTATATCCTCCTCATTGCTAAAAATCAAATCAAGTACACTCCCCTGCGTCCCATCTCTATATCTCTATATCTTGTGCTGAGTACCTCCCTGCTGCTGGGGAGACCTAAGGTCCCGAAAGGACTGTTTAGCACCAGAAGCTTCAGGCTTATTTCCACCTTTTGGTTTAGAGTACGGTTTCTTGAACGACTCCTTCCTAGGCTGGGAGGTACTCTGCTTTAACCCTTGGTTCCCGGCTACGCATTCTATAATATATCCCCGAAACCCGGGGGATTTGGCCCAAAAAACGTCTCGCCTAGGCTACCGTATCTTTGTTATTTTGACTGCTTCCGCATTCCCGTGCATCCCCCAGCGTAGAAGTGTGTCGTACCTGTAGAATGGCGTTGAGTAGAGCTCTCCAAGTCAACTGGTTCAGTTGTGATGACGATTTCCGTGGAGAGAACTTTGTGGCGATGTCAGCCATATCAGCCCCTTTTCAATACTAAACAATAACACACAGCCACACACAAACAAGCGACGCCTCTCCTTCTTGTGGTCGGAGATGCGCGGCGTCGGTCCAACCGGCTGTTGTTTACATGTGTCGGACGGACGGCTTTCAAAACAAGCTTACAGGCTTTCAAGCTGCCGGTGCCTCAGAGCCCTACCGGGTTCCTGGCCCTAGTTTGTTATGGGTGCCTCAGAGCCCTACCGGGTCTGAGGGGTTAAGATGTCTACCATGTTAAACACTGCACTCCATGTATCCATATTAAGTAGTGAGGCAGTTAATACTGGGGAAAGTGTTGCCCGGCGACCAACGTCTTCCGGCAACTTCTTTACCAAGTACAGTACTGTATACCCTCAAGTCCTGGCGTGCTCTGACCGCCTCCATGATAGCCATTCTTATATCACCTAAAGACTGAATAGTTTAGTAACAGAAGCCTTCGTGACAGTTCCGTGGCCTTCCGCACATTTTGATCAGAGATGACTGTTATGGTTCTTGTGAGTGACTGGTGGATATTGAGAGAACAGTCTAAGAGCTTTGCTGCATAATTTAAAATCTCTGTCTAAGTTGGCTGGAGGGGGAGTACAAAAGGGTTTGTGTAATTCATAAAGTATTAATTTGGGAGCCGCTAAGAAATCAAACAAAGCCGGCGACACCCCTCCAGCCTTATTAACCCGGGAACTGGAGACTCTTAAGAGTTCCCCCGGCGGACTGCGGGAAGACTCTTAAAAGTAAGGGAAAAAAAAAAAAAAAAAAAAAAAAAAAATTTGTTTTGCCCCTGGGCCATGCCAAATATCACTCCTCCACCTCCCCTCCTTCCCCACTTTCCTCCCCTCCTTCAGTTATCACATATTTTCCCTGTTATTCCCTTATTCTGTGGTTAATTTTCGTGCTAACATTAGCGAGTTGGTAGCAGGGCGTTGTCATCACTGTTACCAAGCGTGGGAAAGAGCGAGAGAGAGACTATTGCGGAACAGTGTCTCTCCAGACAAGGGGAGGGGTGGAGGGCAGGGAGGTTGCCTCAGCCATACATTATGTAACTCCCGGCCTGTATCGCCGATTTTGACCATCCAAACACTGTTTCCACTTGTTTTATTGTTGTAACAGGTAAATACCTTTATAATCAACCTATAATAGGCGCATATGGATAAGTATTAATGCTATTTATGGTAAAATAACGATGTTAGTGATGGGAACAGCTCAAATACGTCAGCACAGGAGTGTGGTGTCTCATACCCCCATGCGCACTTCTTAGGTTAACTGATAAAGATGACCATATGTCATATGGTCATCCCTCATCTTGAGGGATCTGATGAGAGGATTAGAGGTAATGGTGGCTGCGAATTGTTGCACCTCAATTTCCCAGTCAACCCATGGACCTGCACCTACCTGCCCCACCTGCAGAACTGGATTGTGGACTAGATCGAGCGCCGGAATTGTATCCAATTCCAGTGTCAGTGCATTGAGTGACTTTATATCATTCATGCCATCAGATCGTGACCAATCCGCAAAGAGTCGTGCTGCTGAGGCAGGAGGTAACGTCGGTGAAGCAGAGTACAAAAAAAAATCAGCACTGTATACATTGGGTATGGCCTTAATTGTAACTTGAATGTGAGCTATTTGCAGACTCATTTAATCTCACTCAACTAGTCAACCAACCCACCCGTGTACCAGATAATCCTAATCATAATTCCCACCTACTGGACTTATTTTTAACAACCAATTCAGAAAATTATGATGTTACAGTGAGGTCCCCGCTTGGATCTTCTGATCACTGTCTGATACAGGCCACCTGTCTATCACCTACCACACCTTCCCACTCTGAACCTGTTTTGGTGACTAAATGGCATTACGATAGGGCAGACTGGGAGGGTCTTCAGGGTTTCTTTATTGATATTCCCTGGACCTCTTTCTTTTCTAATGATGCACACTCCACCTTGAGCCACATACAAGATTTTGTAAAAATTGGAATGGAAACTTTTATTCCTCATCAAAAGTACAGTAAAAGATCTAATTCACCTAAATGGTTTGACCATAATTGTGCTAGAGTAACTGAACAAAAAGCAATAGCCTACAATGCATACACAAGATCAAAAACTCATGAAGCCTTTAATTACTTTAGAAACATCAGAAATCATGCCAAAACTGTATTAAACCTAACTAAATCAAACTTTCTCCACAAGCAGGCAAATAAACTTATAAATAATCCAAATGATAACAAAATATTTTGGTCTACTCTTAACTCATTTAAATCCAACTTCACTACTGCTTCATCCATTCCACCATTAAAACCTCCGACTGGCAATCTTGTAAGTGACCCACGAGGTAAAGCTAACCTTCTTGCGGATATTTTCTCCACCAACTCAACCTTAGATGAAATAAATCAAGATGTCCCTGTACTTAATTTTAATTCGCCTGAAATTCCCTCACTGAAGATCCACACCAGACATGTCAAAACTATTTTGCAGAATCTCTCAGTAGATAAGGCTCCTGGTCCAGATGAAATTCCTCCAATAGTACTTAAGAATTGCTCCTTGGTGCTCGCTCCTGTATTGGCAAAAAATTTCCGTCTGTGTACTCGTTGTTGTTGTTGTTGAAGACGTGTTTAATTTAAACTAGCCCTCTGGGCCGAGGCCCTCATAAGGCTAGTGGTCGGCGGGGGGATAGTAAGTCAAGTCATATAGCTCACTGGTCAGATTTCACCGTAGAGATTAAGAGCTGCTAAGAAATGACGGATGGCTATGAACGAGAATGAATCTGAGTCAGGAAGGATGTCTTTTATAGAGGTGTGTCGCAAGAAGCGACGTCTTTCAGGGCCGTACATGGGACAAACGCATAAAATGTGAGGGATAGTAAGAACTGTGTGACAATGGTGACATTCTGGCGGAGGACTACGGGGAGTGGTCATTAGATATCCATGAGTGAGTCTTGTGTGTCCTATGCGTAATCGAGTTAAGAGGGTTTGGTCAGCGCGACAGGGGCTGAGTGAAGAGGGCCACATGTGAATGTCGTCTTTGATGGAACGAAGGTGACCTCCCAAAGGTTGATCCCTCCATTCTGAGTGCCACTTTTCATGAATATGCCGTCGAACTACAGGAATTAGGTCATCCGATCTGAGGACAGTGGATGCCGGAGCACCTAGACAGGCCTGTTTAGCAAGGGCGTCAGCACGTTCATTTCCCGCAATGCCTACATGAGCGGGGATCCAACAGAGGGTGATGGATCGAGAGCTGCATTTTAATTCGTGGATTTTCAGGATAACATCGATGATCAATGGGTCACGTGGGGCGTACTCTCCCAATGCTTGCAACACACTTTTTGAGTCACTGCAGATAACTATGTGAGGAGGATTGTTTGGAAGTGCAGAGATGAGGGCACCATGAATAGCCCACAACTCTGCAGTGAAAACGGTGGAACAAGGATGTAGGGAGCTTTGATGGATACCATGCTCAGAAACCGCTGCACTACCTACGGCATCCGGAACCTTCGAACCATCAGTGTAGATGAAGGCAGCTGGAACATGACTATCAAGATGTTGTAATGCTAAGGTACGGCGTTGGACTGGAGTCACAGCCTCTACTTGGTCAGTCAAATGGAAACAAACTTCAGGGTGTTTAAGGATCCAGGGGGTAATTGAAATACAGGGGAGGGAAGAATGAGGTGTTGGAATATTGTAAGATGCGAGTAATTGGTGGGAGAGGAGGGTAAAAGGCAAGGTAGTAGTAGGAGTAACACAAAAATCTTGGGAACGGAAAAGGTCCTTCAATGTGGGATCCTGTTGGAGACGGATGGCAGTTCGCAGCTGAACCAGCTGACGATGATACGTTAATGGCAGGACCCCAGCCTCACTGAGCACACTGTACACACGAGAGGACCGGAAAGCTCCTGACCTAATACGTATGCCAAGGTGATGAACGGAGTTAAGTGTCTGCAATGTGGATGCCGAGGCAGTGCCATATACCGGGCAACCATAATCTAGGGCAGATAGAATGGTGGATCTATAAAAGAGCAGTAACGTAGATCGGTCAGCACCCCAATGAACACGTGCCACAGACTTGAGGACATTCATGCGCTGAAGGCACCGAGCCTTCAGAGTGGCAACATGGGATTTCCAATTTAGGTGGGTATCAAAGATAAGGCCAAGGAATTTAGTGGAGGCAAGGAATTTAATCTTGGAAGAACCCATAGAGAGGGTGATGGACTGCTTACGCAAGTGTCTAAGGTCACGATAGAAAACGACAGCATTGTTTTTTTCAGTCGAGAAGCGGAAACCAGTTGAGGACGCCCAAGCTTGTATGGAATGAAGAGCAGTGTTTAGACGACGTTGAATGTGTGTTAAACTAGGAGACGTATAATAAATAGCTAAGTCATCCACATAGAGGCTATGAGAGATATCAGGAGGGAGGCATTTTGTAACACTATTTATTGCAATATCATAGAGTACACTACTTAGGGAACAGCCTTGGGGTATTCCATTAGTTTGAGGTTTTATTGCAGATAATATACCGTTGTTTTTACCCTGAAATGTGCGGTTAGATAGAAAGTTCTGGAGGAATTGAGGAAGGGAGCCCCGCATACCAGAGCTATGGAGGATTTTTAGAATGCGATAACGCCAAGTGGTATCATAAGCCTTCGCAATGTCGAAGAAAACTGCCACTGTGGGTTGTTTCTTCGAAAATCCTTCACGTATTTGGTGCTCCAGGTGGATGAGAGAGTGTAATGTAGAGTGGCCGGGACGTGAACCATGTTGATACGGGGATAATAAGTCATGCGCCTCTGCATAATGAAGAAGGCGTGGATTGATCATTTTTTCCATAAGTTTACATAAACATGAGGTGAGCACTATGGGCCTATAGTTTGTCGGAAAACTATGATCTTTGCCTGGTTTTGGGACGGGTATGGTATACGCATGTCGCCAATTTGGTGGGAAATAATGTCTATCCCATAATTGATTATAAAGTTGCAAAAGATAATTTAGTGCACGTGGATGAAGATGACGAATGAACGCATAGGGAATGGCATCAGGACCCGGGGTGGAATCCGAGCAGTGGTCAATGGCATGTTGAAGTTCAGGTAATGAGAAAGGAGCGTTATAGTCATGAGTGCGACCTCCGGAAAACGTGATCGGGTGGGACTCCTTCTCTTGTTTCAAGCGGAGGAATTGTTGAGGTAAAGATAGGTTAGAGCTAACTTCACTGAAATGGTTTGCATGCATAGCAGTGATGACGTGGGGATCATGGGTTAAAGAGTCCGAATCAGTGTCCCGTAATGGAGAGAGTTGGGGACGGACAGTTCGCCCGTCAACACTACGAAATTTTCTCCACAGAGTAGAGATAGGGGTGCGACTAGTGAAGGACGAGATGTATGAGTGCCACGAAAGCACTTTACTTCGAATGATATTGCGTTTGACAATAGCGCAGACTTTATTATAGAAAGTTTTGAGGGCAAGTTTTTCAATGGTGATGGTGATGAAACGGAAGCATTGAGGATGAGTAGCAAGATTGGAGAGGGAGGTTTTAATTCTCCGTTGCTTATCACCCACCCTGGTGAGAAGGCGCTCTACCCTGTGTTTGAATTTGATCATGCTAGCCAGTTTGGGTGACCACCAAGGGACTCGTCAAGGATGTTGCAAGGAGGAGGTGAATGGTATGTGATGCTGTGCAGTAGAGGTTAAGAAAGACATGAAATATTCAAAGTTAACTTTGGGGGTGATCATATCCGAGAAATCTTCAATATCAGCTGTGGATTCTGTGTATGTCAGCCAATTAGCTTTGGAGAGATTATATTGAGGTAGTTGTGTAAAGGGTTCAGGGGATAAGTAGTTTAAAAGAATCGGGCAGTGGTCGCTGGAGAATCTTTCCTGCAGAACCGACCACTCAAATAAAGGGGCGGCGTCAGTCGAAGCAAGTGAAAGGTCTATCGCAGAGAACGAGTTGTGTGCTGCAGACCAAAATGTAGGGGAATCTAGGTTCAAACAGCAGAGTTGTGAGTCAATCAGAAGGTTTTCGATATGTTTACCCGGGGTGTCTGTAAATGGGCTTCCCCATAGTGGGGAATGTGCATTGAAGTCACCAAGAATGAGGTAAGGAGGAGTTAGTTGTTGTGTGATATGGAGAAGATCAGCCGTGTCATCTTTACAAGAGGGTTGATTGTAGGACGAACAAATAGTGAGGGATGGAAGCTGTGGGAGGGAGATGGTAACTGCAGAAGTTTGAAATGGATTGGGATTGAGGGTGACGGGAAGAAAAGGATATTGGTAATGAACAAGAATTGCTGTACGATAGTGTGTGGGGGTAATCGGAGAACTAACAGCGACAGAGTAATGTCTGGGGAGGATCACAATATTGCCTACATGCTGTAGGCATATGCAGATGGGAGAGTATAAGCGAATGAGTCTTTGTAATTCTCCCATATGAAGGCGAGCTTGGTATCCGTTAATGTTCCACTGGACAATATTATGAGGCATTGTGTACAGAGGGGGACACATCTGTATTGGGTGTGATGTCGTTTAAGGAGTCAGGCGAAGAACGGGGAGGGATAGTTGCTTGCGGGATTTGAGACGTAGGGGCAGATGAATTGGGTAATTCATCGTCATTTATTGCAGAGAATTGTTTTACGAGTTTGGGAACAAGTGTTGGAGAGTGAAGGAGCTTTAGCTGTAATGTATGTATAAAGTCCTGCGGCGAAGTAGTGGCAGTATCTGTGTTAGGGGGGAGAGTACGTGCAATGACGAAGGCGTTTGCTCGTGCAAGTATTTGAGAATCTGGCTCAGAGAGATGTGGGGTGATGTACTCCCGAAAACATCCAGAGCATCCGCAGGCACCAGGGGGAATACCCTTGCTGCAGATCAAATGGGGGTTATCAGAGGAGGGTGGCACAGGGGTATCCAGATGCATAAGTTCTTCAGTCGTGCTTCCGTATGAGTGGCAAGAGGAAGCGGAGTATTTGGAATTGGGGGGTGTTCATCAGGGTCTGAAGCACAGGGAGCGTCCTTTGTGAGTAGACGTTTACGAGTACCACACTTTTCGTGAGGAGTTGGGGTAACGGGTGTCGTCGATTGATGGACATCAAATGCAGACCGTGTGAGTACCATTTCGGTCAGATCGGAGTCAATGAGATTATTGTCCTTCAGGAATTGCGTTATTACGTCTGTGGGTGGAAGGTCAGGGTGTTGGATATGAGAGACACAATAGCAAGGGGGTTTGTGATGTTGCTTATTGTTGATTGGACTACGAGAGGATACAAAGTTCCTTAAATGGTCTTCGAAGGCTCTAGGATTGGAGGTTTTGTGCCGGAGGAGAAAGTATTTGCCGCAGTCGTGACATCCACAGTCTGGATCGTGATTAGGCATGGTTCACAGTTGGGTGGGTGAGTCGTTGACCGAATCACGAGAAAGGGGCCTAACTGGTATGGCAATCCTGCGTTTTTTAGAAGCCTATGTCCTTAGTAGTTGAGGTTGTGGCGGAGGAGCATTTACGTGGTCAGGGGTACGTCGCACGACCTCCTCCTCCGTAGGCATTGACCAAAATTCCATATCTTCCGAGATGCTGGTAAAGCCCTCGAATCTATTGGAAGTGGACAACCCAGGAGAAGAGAGATTAGCGAGGCGAAATGTTTCACTGGAGGGAGAACGTCGAGGACTGTGTTGCGATGTAGATGGTCCCTTCGGACGGAGAGTAGCAGCTGTTGCGGGAGGTCCATATCTCCGGTAGGGAGGAGCTTTACCTTCGTCCCTGAGTTGCGTTTCGGCCGCCCTGAGTGGGAGACCCGTCGAGGCCTGTAGGTGTAGTATTTCCCGTTGGAATTTGTAATGTGGGCAGTCCCTATTGTTAGCTTCATGGCATCCGTCACAATTTGCGCATCTGGCCTCCTTTGACTGGCAGTGTTCCAGATCATGGAGCTCAGAGCCACAATATTGGCAACGAGGACAGCGTGCTCTGCACTGTGCAGTAGTGTGACCAAAACGCCAGCATTCTGTACATTGTCTAGGTCTATAAACGTAGCGACGTACTGGCAGTTGTCGTCCAGCTAGTTTGACATGCATGGGGAGGACGTGCCTCTTAAAGAATACCTTGACAATACGCAAACTGGGTCGATTATAGCGTTGGGGCACAACATAAGTGTCGACTTTGACGATGGAGGGGTCTGTATTTTTCAATAATTTCAAGATGCGTGGGGCCGAGTCTTGAAAGCCTTGATCAGCAATTTCGAAGTCCGAGGGGAGGGCCACTGTACCTATGCGCTGATTAAGGTATTCGTCTTCCTTGCCTGTATACCTGCCAACGTGGGTGAGAAAATGGTCTTGTAAGGCTTCTGATTGTTCTTGTGTGGCAGCCTCAATCATGCGTTTTCCTTTCCCGACAGTGTGTACGGTGAAATCACCGAAGGTCGAAGCAAGAGAATCATAAAGATCAAGATCGTCCATGGGGTCACCAGTGACCTCGAAGAATCGAGGCCAATCAGGGGGACGAAACATGGCGTCTAGGGTTGGTTTTGGGACTGGGGTATATGTGGTACGACGACCTTTGTTCCGTGTGCGCTGAGGAACATGCGGCTTGAGGGTTTGCACAGTAGATGTAGATCCTTTATGAAAGGAATGAGGAGTGGATGTGTCGGTAGATTGTGAGGTCAGAGTTGAATCAGTGGTCGTTGGGGCAGGATGCACAGTATGGGCAGTTGAATTCCCTTCAGTACCGGTACTCAAGGTATGCAACGGCCGAGGGTTAGTTAATGTGACAGTAGGCCTTTGAGATCTTGGAGGTACATAAGCAGGTTTGTTGGAGGTAGCAGATCCAGCATCCTGAGGTAAGATGGTAACAGATGTAGTCGTAGACTGATCAGGGATACACGAAGTATCCGTAAGGGTGTCAGCGGAGGGCATCCGAGCTTCATCATTAAGGTCCTCGACTGAATGAATAGGGAGTCTAAGGCTAGGATCATGATCGGGTAATTTAGAAGTTAAGGTTGAGACCGTGGGGTTGTCATCGCTAATCTTGGTCACAGCGGCAGCACTTTGCATTGGAATTGATGCCGGGGGGACCAACTGATCGATCTCTCTATCCTACGATGGAGAATTCGTCACATTATCAGTAGAAGGCTTGCCAAGGTCAGGGAGATAGGGGGGGTCCATAGAGAGGGGTGAGTCCAAGGACGGTGCAGGGGCCGGTAAAGAATCCGGCATAGTGCCACCACCATCCGAGAGGATGACGGTCAAGGAAGGTGAATCAGTCTCAATATCCATATCCATGCCAGTGCCGGTGATCAAGGGTTCAGAGGAAGTCTCCATATGACGAAGGTATTATGATTCGTCCGGGATAAGCTCCATACCCACCACGGAGCCTATAATTAGAGGACTTGGTATTTGCCCTAGGAGTCAAACCCTGATATACATCCCTACCCCCTGTGCTTATAGACGGTCAACTCGTCAGCTTCGGGTCCAGCACAGAGAGCGAGATTTGACGATAAAAGGTTCCCCTCGTGCGTGCACGTCAGGTACTCCAGTTCTACGGGTGGAAGGGAACGCCGTCCACACCCACCCTCCATCAATTAAATAGAGTAGTCCAGTCGTCAACGATAGAAGAAGGGGAAGCAAAGAAAAGGACAAAGTTAGAGAGGGAAAAAGACAGAAAAGTGGTACCTTGCAGGCCTCTGGAATCCTACGAGGAGGGAGGTCTTGGTCCACTAGGGCGGCGGAGCCTCGAACATAAGAAGGTCTGTCCCCCCTATGAACAGAGTCCACCGGCCAAGCTTCAAGCCCCGCCACCGCGACACGGTGACTCCCTATCGGCGGGGCGTCTGTGTACTCATACCTCATGCTTCCCAGTACCCTGGAAAGAAGCAAACATCCATCCAGTTCCTAAAAAAGGTGCCTCTTCAGATCCATCAAACTACAGACCAATAGCTATAACTTCCACTCTTGGTAAAGTCTTTGAAATTATATTAAATAATCACATAATTAAGCATCTTGAGAATAATAAATTAATCAGTGATAAGCAATATGGTTTTAGACGATGTCGATCAACTGCAGACATTCTTTGCCTTCTTACGCATCAAATCAACCAAGCTACAGACCAACATGGTGAAACACATACAATAGCACTGGATATATCAAAGGCATTTGATAGAGTCTGGCATCAATCCTTATTGTCGAAGATGTCACACTACGGCCTTGCATCATTAGTTCCACTAATTTCTTCTTATCTTCATAACAGAAAAATATGTGTAATGGTAGATGGCCTTTATTCTCAATTTCACTCAATAAATGCTGGTGTTCCCCAGGGATCCGTTTTGGCCCCAATTCTGTTCCTCATTCATATCAATGATCTCATATCTACCACTCATAATCCAATACATTCCTACGCAGATGACTCAACACTCCACAGTTCCTTCACATTTACCAATTCTTTCACCCAACCCGATCTTATAAATTCAAAAATAAACACTGCAATTTCTCTGAACCAGGACCTTTCTAGAATTAATGGATGGGGACAAAAGAATCTAGTTTCCTTTAATGCACAGAAAACCAAATACATTCAATTTTCTAACCGACAGAATCTCACTGACTCCCATATATTTTTTAATGATGTAAATATTCCCACTTCCCCTAGTATTGACATTCTCGGTGTAACATTAACTACTAACTTGAGCTGGACACATTATGTTAGAAGAATTGCTAAGAATGCCTCTAAAAAACTGGGACTCCTGTACAGAGTTCGAGAATTCTTCACTGACGAGCAGTTGGCCGTGATATATAAAAGTCATGTGCGTTCTCAGATGGATTACTGTTCACCTCTGTGGGGTGGAAGTGGAGTGGTTGCATTGAGGCAGTTGGACAAAATTCAAAATAAATCTATTAGATTAATCAATAACCCTGCAATCACACAGGACCTTCCTACATTATCCATATGAAGAAACGTTGCATCCCTTGCATTATTCTACAGATATTTTCACAGCAATTGTTCCGAGGAACTTGCTTCAATTGTGCCGCCTCTCCACATCTTTCCGCGTAGAACTAGGGCAGCTGAGAGCGCCCATGAATTTACACTTTCTCCTCCACAATGCAGAACTTCTGCTTATCAGAATTCATTTATCCCCAGAGCTACTACTCTTTGGAATTCACTTCCCTCGAATTGCTTTCCACAAACTTACAATCTACAAATGTTTAAATCCAGTTGTTACAAACATTTTATGAATGGAGGATGCCTTTAGGCACATGGACCTTTTTGTTTTACCTGTGTTTTTCCTTCCTCCGTTCATTGTCTCTTTTAAAAAAAAAAAAAAAAAACAAAAAAAAAAAAAAAAAAACATCCAATAATTTCCAACCCACATTTTTTGCTCTAAGCTTCTTGCTCATACTTACTTCAATGGTCCATTCACTAGGGACTGGAAGCTCCCCCGAGACGGTTTGTTGTGCCATGTGTGGTTTCTGTGCTATAGCAGGAATCCATGAACAGTACATACAGTAGGGTCCCGCATAAAACGTGTTCGCATAAAACGAGTCTCGATTAAAACGACCGACCTAAAATATTAATATTTAATTTTCGATCAGAACGAATGTGATCACATAAAACGAGTCCGCCGCCAAAGTGGGGCAAATCCGAGGAGTTTTCATATAGAGCGCCGAAATATCGTACAAAACGTACGAAATATCGTACGCTTTCATATAGAACGCCGAAATATCGTACAAAACGTACAAAATATCGTACGCTCCTGACGGAAATTTACGCTTCCAGTGAACATTGACGATATTGGGCCACCAAAATGCTGTGTTCACATAAAACGAAATCGCATAAAACGCCCTCGTTTATCGACCATAAACTCGTTTTATGTGAGACCCTACTGTACATAAATACATAAAATTTTAAGACCGAGTGTTCCACACATATGTGCAGTTTCAGTCTCTTGTCCTAATGGCGGCGTTCCAGGCAACCCTGTTAAGGGCTGCTTCACTTGTCAAGTTCTTGGATTTGAGATCGGCACGTATAGTCCGATCCCAGGTTTTCCTCGGTCCACCCCTTGGTGCAGCTCCCTCCACAATCACAGACCTGCATTTTTTCACCCAATTTTGTTCATCCATTCTCTCCACATGTCCATACCATTACCATCCTAGTCTACTTGTACGCATCACCTCGCTAATACTCTTTATAGTCTGGCCCGTATAGGAGAGGCATAGGGCCTCTCCTCTGTGGGAGTTTGTCAAGAGGGGGAGGAGTAACGTCTGTGATTACACGGACATTAGAGGTAGTCAAGGAGGCAGGCACTGTCGTGCTACATGCCGTGGTGGTTGTCGGAGTTACGTTAAACGGAGGCAAAGGGGCCTGGGAAGTTTTAATGCCGGTAGGTTCTAAAGGCCGTACCGTAGAGTCAATCGGGGGAGCTACCGGGGTACTAGTGGAAGGACCTTGGGTAGTAGGCACATATTGCTGCATAACTCTATGTAGGATGTCATTACGTTCATCCGTAGTAACACATTTGCTGTGGGAACCCCTAGAGGACTGAGAGCTCTCTTCCGACTCTTCCTCATTGTTCACTTGTTGAGCCGAGGACAGATCCACGTCCTCCGGCTCCCCTGTTAGTTCAATAACCTCCGGCGTGTGTTGCCGGGTTTCAGGTACCTAATTATTCAGTGGCCAAACTAGATCCGGGACAGACGAGGGGATTGTTTCTAAATTCACACTGTCCCTAGCCGTGTCCTGGTTATTAAATATCTGTGAGGGCTCTGACTGTCTCCAGACCCACCGGCCCTGCCCCGCAGGTGATTGGGAGTCTGGTATCACCTGAGAGTTATCATAAGTCTGGTGTGTGCAATTCTGAGAACCTCTATAGTTTTTGGCTAATACCCTATTTGAAACAATCGGCGGAGCCCTACGTGTTACATAATTTAACTTAGGTATAGCGAAGGTAAAGTCTTGTGGTTCACTCAAAGATTGGCTATGCACATCCCTAGGACCCTACTCAATCCCCTCCGTCCCTACCTCCGAGTTACCTGATTGGACGTTAGGCAATATGGAGGTAGAGGTGGAGGGGAGTGGCCGCGACCCCGGCGGAGGCTGGTGGTGCGGCTGCGTGTTATCCGTGCGGGCACTTCTATGTCCTGAACTAGATTGTGTCGAAGAATCAGATTCCTCTCTCCGTCGTTTAGTCGACCTAGACGACTCTACCAACGAATGACGGGACTGTTTCCGGGAGGACCTCGATCTGGACCGGGACTTGGCCCTCGGCGAAGGTGACCGTCTCCTCTTCGACCGGTCGGGGGGGGGGGGGTCTCCTCGGCGCTTTCACTGTCACTACTACTACTCACTATTTCTTTGGAAGGGAATTTAGTTTTCGATTTTAGTTTAGTTGACTTGGCCGGGGCTGACTTTACAAAAGGAGATTTAATTACTAGATGATCCCAAAGGGCCTCATCGTCACAGTGTAATGCCTTATGGGCCACGTCTTTTGCGTACCCATTAAATATGTTCTTTATCTCTTAGTGCCGCTAGGCATGAAAGGTCTCTCTTGTCGAACAATGCCGTTCTTAACTCTGAGCACACGGCGCATCTCTTCGACACCCATAAGCCCCGTGAACGATCAAGGCACTTAACGCAATTAATACAAAGTTTATGTGCGTTGTTGTTGTTGTTGTTGTAGACGAGTTTATTTTATACTAGCCCACTGGGCCAGGGCCCTCATAAGGCTAGTGTTCGGTGAGGAGGTGCAAAGTCAAGTCATGTAACTGTTAGTAGTCAGATATCATCAAATAGCTTGGCGGCTCTCAGGAATTGTCGGATAGGAGCGAAAGTGAAGGAGGTGAGTAAGACGTGTGTGACCAATACGTAAATGCGTTAAAACTGTTTGGTCCGCCCGACAGGAAGCAATCGACGAAGGCCACAAGAAAATGTCATCCTTAACCTTCCAGCCCCGGCTATGTATTATATATATATTCCCTGAAATCCGGGGGTTTTGGCCGAAAAACGTCTACGCCTAGGCTACCGCATCTTTGTTATTTGGCTTGCTTCCGCATTCCCGCGCATCCCCAAGCGTAGATGTGTTTCGTACCTGTAGAATGGCGTTAAGTAGAGCTCTCTAAGTCAACTGGTTCAGTTGTGATGATGATTTCATTGGAGATAACTTTATGGCAAAAACAGCCACTTTACACTACTTTTCGATACTTAACCCTTAAAGAGTGGCGCTCGACTTAAGTCGTGCACCAATTTGCAGCAAGTTAGGAGCATTATTAAGGCTTTTAAAGGGTTAAAATCGAGTGGAAATGGCCGGGAGAGCAGCGGGACAGACAGCCGACTCCCAGGGCTTACCGCCGCCCATTAACTCATGTTCCCTGTGTTCTCGAGAGGCCGGCAGTGTAGCCAGTAGTGAGCATAGCTGGGAAAAATATACCGATATATGCTAAACTTCCATGTTCGTGGCTTCACTGCAAGAGAACCACGAATGCTACGTAGCTCGTTCTGGTCTCATTTTGAAGCTTTTAGTGCCTAGTTTTTTGCTAAATAATTTGTTTTTCATGCAGATGCTTGATTTATCATGCAGGAGGGCCTGAATATGCCCAAATGAGCCCAAAACACCCTACTAGGCAAAGGTTAACAATAACATACAGGCACACACGAACAAGCGACGCACTCCTTCTTGTGACCGGATATGCGGGGCGTCGGTCCAGCCGGCTGTTGTTTACATGCGTCAGACGTACGCCTCGCACACCAAGCTTACAGGCTTTGAGCTCATGGGTGTTTAACCCTCCTGGCCCAGGCAGGCACTCCAAAGGACACCACGAAATAAGGGCAGGTGCCCGGGTGTCCTTTCAGGAGATAGTAAGCTTGAAAGCCTATTCAGCTTGGTCTGAACGCCGTGCGTCCGACGCATGTAAACAAAGCCGATCGTTGCGTCACCGCACCTCCGAAAAGAAGAAGGAGAAGACTCGTTTGTTATTGTATGTCTGTATGTCGTTGTTTCAGTAGTGAAAAGATCGTCGTATTGCTAACATCGCCTGAAAATGCTCTCCACTGAAATCGTCATCACAACTGAACCAGTTGACTTAGAGAGCTCTACTCAACGCCAGTCTACAGATTGGAAACCGCACTATGTTTATAGATGTGTGGGAAATTTCTAGCAGTTAAATTAACAAAAATACGGTAGCCTAGACCTAGACGTTTTTCGGCCAGATCGCCCGGGTAGCCCACACTGTCCTTTGGAGGACCTGCCCGGGCCAGGAGGGTTAAGAGCCCTTCCGGGTCTGGAGGGTTAAGTGAACGGAAATTATTAGTTTCAGGTTGTGAACGCCATTCAATACGCTATGCATCAAGTACACGTTGCTGTAAGACAGGTAGGAGTAGCGCATAAGTCAAACCGAGGCATGATGGAGCTGAAGGACCCCCCCCCCCCGCCGTAATCGGCTTCTCTCCTGCCGCCGGTACTGCTACTGAAGTGTCGTGATCTGGAAATAGAAATTTCCAGGAATCAATGCTCATAAGGAAAACCTGAGAGGTGATAACACATCCTACCTTTACCTTAAGTCCGCCGGAAAATTAGTTATAGCCACTGCTAATCTAACCTTCCGCTGGACTTAACCAAGAAAAAAACCTTAGGTTTTATCCCCATTTTAGAACTGCTTACCTGTGACCAAGTGTCACTGGCCCAATAACCTTAGCTTTTTACTATCAATGACTATTAGGACTAGAAGATAGTATGTGTCCACGCTTTTGTTATCACTGACTAGCTAGTCAGTGTTTCCCACTGAACTGTGCGCCGGGCGTACTCAGTTGCCGCGTGAGGCTATCGGTCAGGGCGAGTATCATCGGCGGGCCGGGTTAGGCTCCCTTAGGAATTAGCATTTCCGCCGGGGTGTTTGTGGTTTAGCATACCACGCCGGGATATTTGGTAAGTTCCTTACTTGTCTGCTGGACGAGAAAACAGGCGGCCGGCTTTGAAAGTCGCCGGAAAAACGAACCAACATTTTCAGAGGTGCTGACTTATTTGGGAAAGTCAGCCACCCCCAAAAACCCACACCATCAGGACGTCTCCTGATTCCCTGTAACATGTAAAAACTCACACTCAAAACTCAGGGAAACAACTTAGGCTATAACATATAGAGTAATTTTATTCATAAAATAATAACCCCTAGCCTTACCCGGAGACCCCTACTGAGGCTGGCCACGAGGCTCGTAGAAATCCGCAACTCGGCTGCTACCCCACCTCCTGAAGACCCAGCAGCAGTAGCACATGGTGAAGAGGCCCACGAAAGGGGCCCACACGCAAGACACGGACTCTAGAAGATTCCACACCACGTCGTGGCAATCCTTAAACTAGAGCGTCTGCTAATAAACAATAATGTAACTGCCTCATAGAGACGGCCTGAAGCATAATCCTGCGTAGAAGTAGCCTCCTAACTAATAGTTAAGCTAAAGCTAAGGCGCAGATCATCAACACTTAAAAACACATAATGCGCAGATCCTGGGGGACTCGTAGGTGCCTGTACAATAGTACCCTATATTAACACTTCCTGCAGGCCTGCGCTAGCTAATCTAAAACCTTGTTCAATACAACTCAGATATATACAAATGAGGAAGGACTCACTAGAAGGGAGAGAACGATGAATGAAGCGGAGCACACTGGCACCCAACCTCTCGGTACGACCGCGGGAAGAGGAAGAAAGTATGGCGGCTCAGAGAGCAGCGTCAAGGAAGTCCGCACAAGAAATCCACGAGATGGAAAGCTGTACAATTATTAAGTATATGTTTCTTTTTTATATTTTACGAAGGTTTTTTCGTAGCGAGTACCCAATCATAAGACTATTCCATAAGAGAATAAGCGTTACCCTTATGAAGCGTACTCCGTTCTCCCCGCGGCGGTAAATTCAAACTGGCTGCCGCGGGCGCTTGAATGGAGACTACAGTATTATACTAATAGGCATATCCTCAATGATGGAGGGGCCACTAATAAATAGACAGGAACCTAACTGAGAACGTACGAGTAATGTAAACAAAGCGGGGGATGGATGTAGTTTTCGGGCGTACAGTCGTCATGTTTACATAGGGCAATCGCCGCGGTGAACTTTGCGTCTATTTTGACGGCAAATTTTTCGGTTATTTGCCCCCTGCCTGACAATATATATGACGATGACAATATGTCATGGGGGGGGGGTGAGGGGGGCTTTACATATTACTGTATCCAATGGCATTAAAAATAGACGGGAACACGATAGAAAAAGTCAGACGTCACCGCCATCGCCGCGTTTACATTTATCGATCGCCATAGTTCAGTTCGCGTCTATTTTGATGGCGATTTTTTTTCGGTTATTTGCCCCCTGCTGGCAATATATATGATGATGATAATACCGGTATCTGAATGCCCCCTTAACATATTATTGTATCGAAAGGCAGTCAAAATAGACGGGAACATGATGGCAAGCGTCCACTACCGCTCCGCATAGTGTAAACAAGGGTGGCGGTACGCCCGCACTTAACATTCTTGCCCAAAGCGGGCGATATGCCCGAATACTCCTTATTTCTTACCTAGGACTTCAGATGCTATCACTGTAAGTCAAGAATAGCGTCAGGAATGGAGCCTCTTTTCGTGAACTCCAGTCCCTTTTGACACCCTTGCTGGTCTAACCATAGGCAAATTAGTAGAAATCCCAAAATATCGTGAAAAATACCAAGTTCTTGAGCAATATCCCAAGATCTCAAACACATCCCTAAATTTTGAGAAACATCCATTGTCTTGAGAAAAATCCAAATATCTCAAGAAAATCCGGGATGGATGTAGATTCCGGGCGTACGGTCGTCATGTTTACATGGGGCGATCGCCGCGGTTAACTTCGCGTCTATTTTGACGGCGATTTTCCCTCTGCTGGCAATATATATGATGATGACAATATGTCATCAGAGGGGGGGGGGGGGCAAAGCCCCCTCAACATAATATTGTATCCAATGGCATTCAAAATAGACGGGAACATGATTGCAAAGGTCCGACGCCTCCCCCGCCGCCGTCATGTTTACATTTGTCGATCGCCGAGGTTAGGCTAAGTTCGCGTCTATTTGGACGGCATTTTTTTCGGTAATTTGCCCCCTACTGGCAATATATATGAAGATGACAATATGTCATGGGGGGGTGGGGGGGGTAAAAACCCCCCCCCCCCCCCCCCCCCCCCCAACATATTATATCCAAAAGCAGTCAAAATAGACGGGAACATGATGGCAAAGGTCCGACGCCACTAGGCACTAGGCCTACGCGTAGTGTAAGCAAGGCTGGCGGTACGCCCGCACTTAACATTCTTGCCGAAAATCCTAAGATCTTGAGAAAATTCCCAAGATTTCAAAAGATAGGCCTATACCAAGAAATTTAAAAAAATCCTAAAATCTTGAGAAACATCCCAATAGGCCTAGGCCTACTGTATCTTGAAGAAGTTGAAGAATATCTCAGGTCAACATACAGGAGACGCAACAATATAGGTAGCAAATTTCTAATACGGTTTTGACAACCCGTAAGGGGAGGAAGGAAAAACTACTATTTATTGGTGGCTCCTGAAGTCAATGACGTAAGAGCCTATGGTAATATGGCCTCGTTCCGGGCTCCTCTGAGCCCGGGTTAATCCTGATCACTACGGTCGAGAACCAATATCTTCTTAGGGGGTACCCCTTAATCATTCCTAAGGTACGTCATTGAGACGGAGCCACTGAAAAGTGAAAAATAAAAGAAAAAGGAATAGTACAGTTCAAACGCCGCGCCACTTGCGCATTCAGATCCTCCTCTGTTCCCATGAGCATGCCTTGAAATCCCAGTTGGCCTTAAACTGGCCTCTAAAGTATATACCAAATTGAGCATGTGAATGGGAAGGGGATGGAGGGAGGGCAATTTCGTCATTGACTTCAGGAGCCACCAATAAATAGTAGTTTTTCCTTCCTCCCCTTACGGGTTGTCAAAACCGTAATTTATAGGTGGCTCCTTACGTCAATGACGTAAGAGCCTAGCATATCACGACCGGTGGAGGGACCTTCAGATGCTCTTTAGCTATAAAACAAAATAAAAGGAAGACTGAAAACTAATATATGAACTGTGACATGTATTTACTTATAAAAGGTATAACAGTAAGAAAAAATATATAGTATAAGGCGGGTACCATTAAAAGAAGCCTTATTTCATAGAAACAGAACTATTGAGATGTGAATACATACTGGTAATCTATCTCATCAATTTAGCGTAAAAACTAAAATAATGTTAAACATTTGTAGTTGCAATAGACATAGGTATTGCTATGTAATAGATATCATGTGGTCATATGGGTTTGCTTCAAGGAGATGTGGAGGGCATGAAGGGATGGTCTGAGCATTGGTTAATGCCTTTTCATCCAAAAAAATGCAAGTACATGCGGATTGGGACCAGCAAGATAGACAAGGTAGGATACAGTATGTATGAAGCGATGGAGGAAGTGAGTGCAGAAAAGGATATAGGAGTAGTGATAGATAATAAGTTAAATTTCTCAGAACATTTAGCGGAAAAGATAAACAAAGCCAATAGAATTGTAGGGCTGATAAGGAGGACATTTGTGTCACTTGACGAAGAAATCTTCAGGAATCTATATACAGCGCTGGTTAGGCCACACCTGGAATATGCAAACCAGGTGTGGGCTCCATATATGGTAAAGGATATAGAAGCAGTGGAGAAAGTGCAGAGAAGAGCTAGCAAGCTGGTACCAACGTTGAAGAACGCGGGCTATGAGCAGAGGTTGAGGACACTGGGACTTCCGACACTGGCATATAGGAGAAAGAGAGGGATATGATAGTGACTTTTAAGATAGTGTCAGGAAAGTACGATGAGGATGTGTGTGAAGGTATCTTCTTGATGCGGGAGGGAACAAGAACGAGAGGACACTCTAAGAAAATTTACAAAGAAAGAAATAGGCTTGAGAAGGCGAAGAACTCATTTTGTGATAGAGTGGTAAATGAGTGGAACGCACTGCCCCAGTATGTAGTCGATTCCGAATCAATAAGGGAGTTTGAAAGTAATATTGATAAAGCATGGGGAAGACAAGATTTGAAGTTTGATTATAAAACAAAAATACAGAATAGTCAAAATGTTGCGTCTGCTACCGCCGCCGCCAACACCGTGAACGACCGCAGCAGTGCAAGTACTGGTACTGAGCTGGATACACAGGCATAGTTTGCCTTTTTCCAGAGGATCTACTGTAAGAAACTGTAAGAAACTGTAAGAAATAACATTCTTGTTATATGTTTCAGATTGTGTGACCTGCCTTTTCGTCATGGGACTTCAACACGCCCCCCTCTTTTCTTTCCATTTATAGTGACTGTCAGGGCACACTCTCTCTTATGCTGTTGGACTGGTAATAAAAGTGTTGAATCAGATACAACAGACTACTTAATGCCCTCAAGGGGTATGTTCTTGCCTTAAAGCTATGCATGGTAAATTGGGTCTCTCCAGGTGTACTGACAAATATCTGGATAGGAAAGTATTGCTTGAGGACCAGAGACCTGTTTGAGAGATATCTTCTACTGAAAAGTTGTTGAGGAACCTGATGGTAGTGGCCCACTTGCGGACGTCGTGAGCTTTGGCAATCACCTGGGGGTCTGCCTCCTTAATTACATCTACTCTCGTGGATGCTAAAACTTTTTTCCCCAACCTTGATGAGCCATCTGGAGAAACTCATAAATGTTCCTTATTTCTAGGGATAACAGACTTAAAGTAGGTATATAATGCTTTCACAGGACATAGTGCATGGTGTATCCTTCCTATTTTCAAGGCAGGAATGGAGAAGGGTGTAAAGATATGTTCCTGGTGCTCGTTTTTTGCGATAAAATCTGGTGCAGGTGCAATATGTACAGAGTCGTTATTAGGGGCAAACTGTAGACAGTTTGGGGACCTTGCCATGGCCGCCAATTCTGAGACCCTATGGCCAGTTGCTAGGGCCATCAGAAATACACACTTCTTGAGTTTCTTCTCTATGTTTGGTTTCACCGAGTAGGGCCTAGACTGTAACCCTGGACCCTCGAGATTGACCATTGAGGAAGTAGCTGACGATTTGGGGCTCTGAGTTTGAAGCAAGCTCTCATAAACCCTTGTTCGTCTTTCTGGGGTAAGGATAGACCGGTAAGCGTGAGGAAGGGTTCCTTCACTGCCGACAGGTGGTTTCTAAGTGTGTTCACTGCTAGATTCTTAGTTTCAAACAAGTAATTTAGGTATTTCAATAACAAGGAAGCTGATGGGTTCTTCTGGTTAGTATCTACAACCCACGTTGTAAATTGTTTCCAGTGAGAGCTGTATTGTCTCAGAGTGGAAGCTGTGTACTGGTTCGTGAGCTTGTCCGTGACTTCCTCGTCGTAGGATGGGAGCCACTTGGATTTGAGAATGTCCACATAGCAAAATTGAGCGAGGTCTGCAGGTTCCCAATTTCTTCCAAGTGGAAATCTGTTAGGGGGAGTTGCAGGGGGTTGTTGCACCATTGAGTAAGTTGAGTGTACCACGCTTGAGTAGGCCACATTGGAGCGACCAGGGTTACTTGTCCCTGGAACGATCTGAGGTGGTGAATGACTTTGCACATTAGTGAGGTGTCTGGGGGTGGGAAGAGGTAAATCGATGTCCATCTGTTCCAGTCTACTGTGAAGGCATCCGGGTCTCCCTCCCGTGTCTTGAGGTCCCGAGAAATGTGAGCCTGGAGCTTCGTTGATTGAAGAGATGCGAACAGATCGATTTGTGGTGAAAGTGGTAGCACTAATTGGTTGAACATTTCTTGTTTGAGGGCCCATTCCACTGAAGTGCTCTTTCCCCTGGATAGAGCGTCGGCCCATAGATTGGAGACCCCTGGCAGGTATGTTGCGTGGATTACTATGGAGTATTTCTGGGCTAGAAAGAATATCTTTTCTGAGAGGTCTTGAAGGATCCTGGACCGGGTGGAGCCTTGTTTCTTTAAGCAAGTTACGGAAGCCATGTTGTCCATCCGGAACGCTATTGATCTGGAGGTCAATGACGTCGCATGGTCCCTGAGAAAGAATAGAGGAACTGCTAGCTCTTTGGCATTGATGTGATACTGACTTAGTGTGGTCCATTTCCCGTGGTTCTGATGGCCTTCCGTTGACTGGTAGCCCCACCCTATCAGGCTCGAGGCATCTGTGTCTATCCATAAGGTGGGAGGTGGATCTGACCAGTGTGTCACCGATTCCCGTACTTGAGATCTTGTCCAAAAAGCCAGGAGATGTAGGATCCTCTTTGGGATGGCGAGCGGGTAATTGTGAGGTGTTAGAGGGAAGGCTTTGTTGCCTAGCCAGATTAGACTCTTCAGTCTGAGGCGGCCTAGGGGTACTGTCATTTGTACCCAATTTAGTGAGCCCATCAAAGATTCCCAAAGTTTCCTGGTAATATTCTTCGCATGTAATACTCTGAACAGTTTTAATTGTAGACGTTTGGCATTGGCTGGGCTTTGCTTTATCGTTTGGAGTTGTGTGTCCCAGATTAAGCCTACCCATTCCGATGATTGTGAGGGAGTGAGCATTGACTTCTCCAGGTTCACTCTGAAGCCCAGCTTTGTAACATGTTGTACTACTTTCAAGGTTTGTTCTTGGCATTGGAGAGGTGTGGACCCGAGAATCAACCAGTCGTCTAGGTAGAACAGGATCTTTACTCCATTTTCGAGTAGTGGGAGGAGAGCTTGTTTGACTATCTTGGTGAAAATTCTGGGGGCTATGTTCAGACCGAAGGGCATTCTGGTGAACATTACTGCTTTGTTTCTGAATGGGATAGCTAGGAACTTTTGGTATCTTTTTGCTATTGGGATGTGCCAGTAGGCGTCTTTCAGGTCCAGGGTAATTATCCAGGCCTTTGGTTGTAGTACTAGCCTTACTTGGGAGATAGTTAGCATTCTGAATTTTGTATTGTGAATTGACTTGTTGAGAAGGGACATGTCTATCACGGGTCTTAGTTGACGGCTGTCTCTTTTTGGGACGAGGAACATGCGTGACAGAAAAACTGGTGTGCCCTCTGGAGGGTGAGTGAGAACTTTGTCCGTTAACATTTGGTTTATCACTGTTACCAATTCTGGAGATAGCTGTATCTTGTTGGGCTGAGCTCTGAGGCAGGGTCTTGCCAGCCATTTCCATGTGAGGCCCTTCTTTACCACTCTCTTTGCCCAGGATCTTTGAGGCCAATGCTGGAAATTTTCCCTGAATTGGCCTGTCGAATGCCGGGCCATTTCTTGGTTGATGGCCTCTTGGAAAGTCAGTTTTTTGGATCCTGGGTCGTTTGGTGAGAGTTGGTGGATTGGTGGTGACCTTGTGGTTTCTGGTGGTTGGGAGCATGGCGTCCTGCTTGATGAGTCTGACGTCCTGTATGTTGAGGTCTTTGTTGTGACCCGTAGTTTTGTTGTTTTGGTGGAGGTCGTGTGTAGGGTGATGGTTGGGTCCTTGGTGAGCCTCGACCACTGGCCTGGTAGTGTCCTCTGTGCCCTCTGTTGCTTGATGAGTTACCCCTGTGCGTCTGAAATGTATGAGGGGTATATTGGCGAGGGGGGAACTGGCCCTTCCCTCTTCCCCGGTGAGGGTGAGAGTGAGGGTGGAACCTACTAGGGTGGCCTTGCCTATATGCTTGAGACTGTCTTGACGTTGCTATCTCGGGTCGTAGTAGTAGGGAGTGGACTTCGTTCCATGTTGTTTGGGGCATTAATCTGCTGGTGAATAGGGGTGAGAGGAGGACTCGAGCGGCGATATCTTTTGGCATTTTCTTGGACAAGTGGATGCGTATATCTTGTCTTGCTCTGGCTGCTTCATAAATAGCAGTCTTGACATCACCCGTGGTCATTAGAGAGTTGACAAGAGATGCTCTCCTGATGAGATGGAGAGCTGTTCTGGATTTTTGTTCAGCGATGGAATCTGCCACCTGTCTCATGGAATTAGAGAGCTTCTGCCATGTGATGAAGCTTGATAGCAGTCTGTGGGCTTTTTGGCGTAGTCTAAAATCCTTGTCGATGAGCGCTGGAGTAGGTGTCGAGATCATGGGGTCATTGGATGGCTTGCATACTATCTTTGGAGCTCTGAGATAATCCCAGAACCCCTGGGGAATGGAGTCGGAGTTGTGCACATACATTGTGGCAAACTGATGATCATCTTGTGGGATTCTTTGGGGTGTAGTATCCATACTGGAAAGGGCAAATTTTTCTGCCCCAGATACCCATTCCGACCATGGGCCATAGCCTAAGGATGAAACCTCCAGCATGGGAATTTTACTTTCGGACATTTTTGTGGAGCATTGTATGTCTGTTGCGAGAGTGGATAGAGATTTAATGGCATTATGCCCATCGGCTTTATTCAAATCCGACCATGGTTTGAAGCGTTTTCCCGAGGGGACTGCGGATGTCTGTGTGAACGTAAAGTACCTAGCGTCTGACATAGACGGGAAAGGTTTTATGATTACGTCCAGTACTTGGTTATGTGCGTCTTTTGCCCGGAGGTGACGCAGTTCGTCCATTTCGATCACCCAGTCATTTGGGACTGGTATTAGTTCTGGATGGCCTGTGTCCGCATCTTCAGGTGTTTCCACTGGTATTTGTTTCCAGTGACGGGAGTCCCCAAACAGAAGAGGGAAGGGTTTCTTGGAGATTTCCGGTTCCTGTTCAATAGGGGGGGGACGAATATGGGACAGGAATAGGTTACTGGGAAGGCCAGTGGCTTGAAGACTGGACTGAGTGGAGGATGACGGAGTGGGTGTTAATTCCTGATCATGCTGTTTTGGCTGGGCAGGTATCTGAGCTAGAGGGACTGGGTCGGGTGTGGCTGGTTGTAGCATGGATGGGGACAGGGTCCTACATTGAAGGTCCTGGATAGCCTTATCCATAGAAGCCAATTTCTGATGTAAGTTGTCTGTTAACTCGTTGGTCAATGATCTTAAAGTATCTTTCATCTCTCTCCATAAGTCATTACGAGGGCTCAGTCTTGAGTCTACGTCAGACTGGTGAGGGTCTTCTCCTGAATGGTCTCCCTGATAAGTGTGGGAGTCCTTGTCATTCCAACTTTCGTCAGTGTGGCTGCTGGAAATGATGTCGTAACACTCTATTCTGTCGTCGGCCATATCATAGGGTTCTTGGGTATCTTCAGGGGGTATTGTATGTTGATCTTCTTCAACTGTACTGTACCCTACTTGGTCTGGTTCTGCCAGAGTGGAATGGTAAGATAAGTGTCCTGGGGTATGTATTTCCGCTCTTGTGCATATCTTGATTGTATGAGGGGGAGCTGGTTCGGTAGGGGTAGGTAAGGGGGTTAGTTCAAATTGTTGATCCATAGAGTCCGCCCACTTGTCTAGGGATAGTGGGGAGGGGTTGACCTCCTCAGAGCCTGGTTCAGTCTGGATGCATGGTGGTTCTTTGGCATGGGGTTTCCTTGTATGTTTGTGTCTTTTACTGGGCGACTGGGGGCTGGTTGACCTCTCTCTCTTCTTGCTAGAATGTGACTTTTTCCTGTCGTGTGATGAGGAAGAGCTACGGGATCTAGCTACGGATATCTCTAAGAATTTTACGTACTCTGGGTTTGCAATTTCTGGGTGTTTCTTCAATGTACCTGAAATATATGATTTTACCGCATGCCACACAGCTTTCAGAATATTCTTACATGTGTCGGGGGCTAGTGTAGAAAGTGGGTTATGGAACTTAGCTATGTAATAATTACACCTGTCACAAACTTTAGGGTTCCACCTAGCTTTTGTCCTATCAATACACCTAGCATGATAGGGGCAGAGATTATGAGCTGTAAGGGATAATGTGGTGCAATCCCTGCTTGAGCATAAGGTTGAGTCCTCGGGAGGGTCCATTTCATGTACTGTGATACTGTCCATGTAGGCTGGTGAGGGTTCCGGGGAGGAGAACCCTCTGAAGGAGAAATCGTCTTCCAGGATGAGGACTTCTGTTTGTTGCACCTTAGCTTTCTTCTATGGTTGCATGTAGGCCCTGACGAGAGGGGAGAAAAGAAAACAAAAGGATTCTCTTTAGAGAGGGAAGACAATTTGTGTTTGTTTCCTGAAAAACTAAAATTTTGTACGTAGGCCTACCCCTGTAAATTAATTAAATTAAGTAATTAGTGGGAATAATCTTAGCCGGTGGACCAGAACAAACGTCTAAAGATTTGACTCGTAGACTCACCTGATATTGCAGGTTTGTTAGGTGTGGGCCGGGGCCCACAGGTGGCTTGGCTCGGGCTGTCAAGGGCTTGGAGTCCGGGATAATGTACAGGACCTGTTGTGGTATCTCTTGGTATGGAGGGGGTAGGTCTAATTGATGATCAGAGCTCCTCTGTAATGTCGTGTCTTGCCTGAGCCTGTTGAAATATCAAGGAGTCAATGTTGCATAATGAGGTAAGCATTGTTCTTATTAGGTTTACTTTGTTTGGGCTAGGATTAGGGTCTAGCCTTGCATGATTTGCTTTAATTTAATTGGTTATACAGATGTGTTTATCATAAGTTCTCGTATTTGACTTAATTCTGAACATTTTGTTAAATATTGTTTAACATGTTTAAGGTTAATTAGCTTATTATAGTATGGTTTAAGCAAGAGTACTCAGTAATAATTTCTATATGAATCCTGTATTTGGGGCCCTTCTCTTAGGGTACCTGGTGTTGATGGGATAGGCTTAGGCCTAGCCTAGTGTTAGAGTATCCGGTTCATAGCTTGATGGTATCCGGCCGGATGTTGTGGGTTATAAAAAGACCAATTCTAGTCTGGGGATATCTGGGTACCAGGGACTGTTGTCATACCCGGTAGTTCCGGTACCGGGTCTTGGTGCTCTGGTTTTATAAATATAAGTCCTAGGGAAAAACCCGGGAGTCTTGGGTTATATTTAAATGGTAGTAATGTCTTTCCAGACCATCCGGGTACCCGGGACTTTCGCCATACTCGGTAGTCCCGGTTGCCGGGTCTTGGTGTCAGAGTTTCATCGAAATGAGGACTAGGATAACCGGGGAAATTATGAGTGTATGGTAACATAGTGTTGTCCGCCTGTTTGGGTGGATTTCCCTGCCCGGCAGTCTTGAAAACCCGGGTCTTGGGGACCGGGGTTTGTTGAGATAATGACTCGGGAACCGGGAATTTGTATTGAATGGTATTCTGGTGTCTCCCGCCTGATTGGGCACTCGGGACTGCCACCTCGCTGGCGGTCCCGGTGTCCGGGCCTTGGTACCCGACCCTTTTGTGATGGGTCTAGGTTACCTGGGTAATTGGAATAATATCAAACCGGGGATTTGGTCTTGAATGGTATTCTGGTGTCTCCCGCCTGATCGGGCACTCGGGACTGCCACCCTGCTGGCGGTCCCAGTGGCCGGGTCTTGGTACCGGACCCTTTGTGATGGGTTTAGGTTACCTGGGTAATTGGAATATTATCAGCATGTCTTACATCATTTTTCCATTGTAGTGGGACAAGGGCAACTATGATATTATTATGGGTGCTCATTGGGAAAATAAATTTATATATACGAATGTTTAGATGAGCAGGACCCGCGGGATAATACAAATCCGATCCCTAGTTGATGTAATGCTGGTTTATAGGAAACATTGTCATGTGACAAAACTTGAAGGTAATAAATATGAAGAGTGAATCGTGACCGACTAGAGTGGAAACTAAACGAAATAAATTAAGAGACTTGAATGTAAATAATGAAAGCACTTTTGTCCCCAATAAACAAATTCGGTGGCGTGACGAGTAAACCCTGGCCAGGGCACAACCAGCGGTTACTGTCTAAACGAATTAAATTAAAAGAGGCTTGAATGTAAATAATGAAAGCACTTTTTGTCCCCAATAAATAATTTCGGTGGCGTGACGAGTAAACCCTGGCCAGGGCACAACCAGAGGTTACTGTCAGCCGATATAGTTAAAAGGGATAGGGCACTTTATAAAACACTGATACTTAAGGGAAAAACTGACGAATTACACTTCAAAAACAAATTTACAGAACACTAAGACACTGTAGCTATAGAGCCGAGGTTCGTGTGATACGAACAAACGAGATAAAACATAATAGTTAGCGGCTCTGTGGAAAGTGGCTTCTTGAATGGCACGTTCGTAGGCCAGCCAGACGAAAGATCTTACTTCACAGGCTTACAAGTGAAAATTAGTCCATATACATACTTTCTTAGACGCATATACTATTACAACTGCATAAAAACTCACTATGGACAAAGATTTCGCGTCGAAGAGGGGCTATATAAACACTGTGGTGGAGATAAGAAAACTTCGTCTGCCTCCTATGGCCTACGGACGAGAGAGGCCAGTTCAAGGCCAACTGGGATTTCAAGGCATGCTCATGGGAACAGAGGAAGATCTGAATGCGCAAGTGGCGCGGCGTTTGAACTGTACTATTCCTTTTTCTTTTATTTTTCACTTTTCAGTGGCTCCGTCTCAATGACGTACCTTAGGAATGATTAAGGGGTACCCCCTAAGAAGATATTGGTTCTCGACCGTAGTGATCAGGATTAACCCGGGCTCAGAGGAGCCCGGAACGAGGCCATATTACCATAGGCTCTTACGTCATTGACGTAAGGAGCCACCAATAAATTGGTAGTTTTGGGTTCCTATCATCATAGGCTTCATTTCTAGGCTAGCCTATATACTTTTTATCCCCGGGGAAAAAACAAAAATCTTGTGATTTTTCATTTTTTTCTTGGATTTATTTTTTTGTTTTTATTAACCTAACCAAAAAATCTAGATAATATTCAAGGACACTAGTGCGACGTTATGAGAAAAAATTGGGAAAAACAAAATAAGATGGTCACCAATTTTCTCATGGATTTTTTTATTTTTCCCTGTTAGTTTTCATCAATATATAGTGTTTGGAAATAATTACAACCCTCGGCGAAACCGTTTTCCCCATTATACAACGATCTTAAGACACGCCACCCGATAGTGGGGAGGGCTATAAAGTACAGGGAAAATGAGGGGTTAAATGTGTAAAACGGCGATTAAAACGTATTTTAACAAAACTTGGCTCGGGTTTTAAGGTATTTCTAAGGCCTAAAACCCAATATTTCGAAAATCCGAGCCAAGTTTTGGCCAAAGCTGGCTCGGATTTTGAGTTTGTAGACAACAAAATGACAGTAACCTCATTTAGTAGCAGTCTCTACGTTTCCAACGTAGGGCTTATGATCTCAGCCGCTACCACAGCGGGCCGATTTATCGGTACTCACTCGAAGTAACCAAATATTCTCTAGAGTTGCACCTCAATTCACTACTAGGCACGTTGTACACACTCCGAGACGACTAAGAAGGAAGAGAAAGCGAAGGAGAGAAAGAATTGTTATAGTTACCCATTTAATCTAGCTGCTCTCCTCTAAGCCATGCTCCATGTTCTATGAGCCTGCGCCAGGACCTGCCAAAGTATCAGTCACTTCGCGCCCACCGTCAATGTCACATGCCTTTTTTGTCTGTGCTTCGCGAGTGCCTGCTTTGCATCCCCTTCGCTTCAACTATTAGTAAGTGTGAGCCTTTTCAGGCTGTTGAGGTTTTAGAAGGACGTTCAGTGATGTAGGCAGCACTTTACTACGGCTTTCTGGCGTGTTTATGGGTGTGCGCGTAGTGCTGGAGACGTGTTTATTTATTTGTTTTCTTCGGGGTGGTTGGTCCTCAACGCCGCTCGTTGTGTGTCTATTTTACCCTCGCTTTTCGGGTTCTTGTTCACTTTAACTACCCTTAACGTACCTTGGGGGGGGGGATATGCTTCCCGCGGGATGCATTGTGTTTCTTTCCCTTTGTTACTTTTTGTTTTATTGTTTTTTCATATGACTATGTGTCGATGTTTTACAAGACTTGAGCATGAGGTTTCTCTGGATTCTGCTTTTGTGCGAGCATAGGCCACACAGCCTTTATTCTCTCACAAACATGCTGCTTTGGTCTCAACTGACCTTTAGCCCTTCTGACTTGTTTATTAAACCTGTCCATAGTTGGTGGTCTTGTATTTCGTTCGCCTGTTCACGCTTTTGTCAGTTCCTTTTCGTTTCCCTGGGCCTATTTGGCTCGTGGATACGTGGTTCTGGTGAAAATGTCGGTCAAACCCTAGGCTATCCTCCTTTTATTTTATTAATTTAACGTAATTGTGGGGCTTCTCGGGCAGTGTTTAGCTTTGTTAATAGGTTTTTTCACTCAGGAATTGATGCTGCCCTAGTGTTTTCTCTTTTATGTGAATTGTGTAACTAGGCTAGGCCTGTGTTTTTTAACTTGAGCTGACCACCGTTGGAGTGGGCCACATAGTCCTGTCCTTCTGTTTTCCTCTTGTCTCTACTGACTTGCTGGTTGGTCTTCTACGCTCTTGTTACAATTCTCATTATATTGTGTGTTTAAGCTAATCGGTTTTTTGCCTTGCGCTGCGCGCTGTTGGAATGATCCACACAGGTCCTTTCCTTCTGACTTCCTTTTGTCTCAACTGACTGGGAGGTCTCGGTCTCGTAGCTCTCGGTTAAATTCTCGTTTTTCTTACATTTACATGTTTCTGTTCTTACCCTGCCTGTGGTTACTTGATCACTATAAGGGGGGGGGGGGGGGGATGTCTGGAAACTGTACGCGATAGGGGCCCCGCTCACAGGGAGGATATGCTTGGACAAGTTGACTTGATTTTCGTGTTTACTCACGTTTTTTTGCCACACAGGCAAGGGTCTTCTGGTGTCCTCAGCTCCTTCATATTTTTAAATCCGCCCTACAAGCGCCTTTATCTTTTTGATGTGCCCTGTGCCTTGTCAAGGCCTAGGCCACATAGCTTTTTCACTTGACTTGGTTTATGCGCCCTGTTCTGCCCCCTATTTCATGTACCTGGACATGGCTTCTTGGACAACGGCTGATTGGCTGTTTTTTCTATCCCTTATGTCATGTTCCTTGTGTCCTCCTTCTGTACCTGGTTCCCGCCCTACAGGCGGCCTCCTTGTATACTGGGTGGATCACGGACCACCTGAAAAGTCCTAGGACTCGACCCAAAGTGGCGATGTCCTGTGTGTTTTGGATTCCCTCCCCGCCCCTATTTAAACTTATAGGGTACTGTTGGGTTGCTCACACTTGACCTTTTCCTTCCAGCTGGTGCCCGCTCTACTGCCGGCTGTCCCTACGCCGCCACCACTTCGCCACCTCCTTCCTCCGCTCTCACAGAGAGTTCTCAGGTATTTCGGATGGGACAAATTTCCCCAAAATTTGGTTTGGCCCTGTTCCCAGGGTTGGGCCTCGCTAAGGGGCTTGTCCCAGCCCTGGTGTTGAGGGTCTCCGGTGTGGGTGGTTTTTATTTGACTTTCCTGATATACTTGTTACTTAGCTTCTTACTGGGTATTGTCTTCATCATCATCATCATCATCTCCGACGCCTTGCTTCCCCCTGGGAAACCCCCACTAGAGGATGGCCATGACAGAAACGTCTCCAAGCTACTTTGTCAAGACATGCCTCCTTTGCCCGTGCCACAATGCCCCTTCCACTACGTGGAAGTTTTTCTTCAATATATTTTTCCACTTTCTTTTCCCATACCATAGGTGGTCTTCCACTACTAGCGGTTCCACTCACCTGACTCCCATATATCTTTCTTGGCATTCTGTCTTCATCCATTCTCTGAACATGACCATACCACCTCAAAGTACTTCTCTTTATCCACTCAACCACACCACAATCAATGCCCAAAGCCTGCTCTTCCATTCCAAAGGACTCGTACACTTCCCTATTACTTGGCCCATCTAGCCTATTCATGCCAGCTGCCATTCTGAAAAAGCTCATCTCCACAGCTCTTAGTTTGAAGAGGTCCTCGTCACTTGCCGTCCATGTCTCGCTTCCATACGAGAGTGTTGGGAGCAGCACACTGTTTCTCAGTTACTTTTTGACTTCCTGGCTAACCATTCTTCCTTTGAGAATACTATCAAGTTCTCCAATCACTTTTCTCCCTTGCATTTTTCTCTCTTTTATCTCACTCTCCATTTTACCATATTTGCATAGTACAGCTCCCAAATACTTGAAGCTTTCAACCTCTTCTAGTACTTCATTTTTCAATTTTATTTTACAACTTTTCTTGTGTTCTTTCTTGATTCTATATTTTTCCTTAAAATCTATAGTTTCATGCATTCTTCTCTCAAACACCATTACCTTACATTTCCCTACATTGACCTTTAACTTTCTCTTTTCACATACCCTGTCAAAGTCAGTGACCACTCTCTGAAGTTCTTCAGCATTTTCCGCCAACAGGACTGTATCGTCCGCATATAGGCATGTTAAAATCTTCCATGTTCTTCCCTCTGATTCCAGTCTAGCTCCCACACCCATTGATACAGCCCTACATTCCCTAATCACTCCATCCATGTATATATTGAACAACCAAGCTGACATGACACATCCCTGTCTTACACCTACATTGACCTCAAAACTTTCACTTAACTTATCCCCTACCTTCACATTTGCCATTGCATTCCTATAAAAAGATTTTACTGCCATTAGCAACTTTCCTCCCACACCATATACTGTTAACACATCCCACAGGCCCTCCCAGTCTACTTTGTCATAGGCTTTTTCCAAATCCATGAATGCTGCATAGAGTTTTCTGTTTTTGGCCAGATACTTCTCTACCAACAATCGCATTGAGGCTATCTGGTCAACGCAGCCCCTGCCCTTTCTGAAACCTCCCTGTTCCTTGCCTATTTTGTCATCCGTTATCTTCTGTAGCCTCTGTGTTACTACTCTTGTGTGTACCTTTCCAGGTATGCTAAGCAAGCTAATTCCCCTATAATTCTTACACTCTTCTTTACTACCCTTCCCTTTGTACAAGGGTACTATCACTGCTTTCCTCCAGTCCTCTGGTACACTTTCCTTTTCCCATGCTAATTTACATAACCTATGCATTATGTCAACAGCTTCTTCTCCTCCATATCTCAGCATTTCACCTGGGATGTTATCTACTCCAGCAGCTTTGCCCATTTTAAGTCTATTGATTGCTTCTTTTACTTCTTCTCTGCTTATCTGGCTTTCAACTACCCTGTTTATTCTACCTCTCTCCATTCCTATGGATGAGATCTTTGCCTTCCCCCTACTCTTTACAGCTAAGCTACTAAAATGATCTTTCCATACTTTCACCACACCATCACCCTCTACCACTTCCCCATTCATGTCCCTCATCCTACCACCTGAGACACTCTCAGTCTTCTTCCCTCTGGCTTCTTTCACAGCTCTGTAGTATGCTTTCCTGTCATTCAGAAACTGTTCACTAATCTTTCTCCCATATGCCTCATCTGTCTTCCTTTTAGCGTCTTGTATCGCCCTCTTCACTCTTTGTTTCAAATTTTTGTATTCTTCTTTCCTCGCATCTCTAGTTTCTCTAGGTATATTCTTTTGCAGCATACTCTTTCTGAACTCTTTCTTCTTTTTCACTATTTCTTCTATCTCTTTACTAAACCATGCGTTACCTTTCTTCTTCCACATTTTAAAGGTTTTCTTCCCACATACTTTCTCAGCTGCTTTAATCATGGAGTCTCTTGTACCTTTCCATACTTCGTCTACAGTATTTCCCAGATCTATCATAACATCCATGTCCTTTATAGTCTCTTTCAGGATGTCCTTGTATTTTGTTGCATTACATTCTTCATTTAATGTTCTCACATTTATTCTCTCTACTGTCAGTTTTCTCTCTTTCCTCTCATATTTCCACTCTTTCCTTATCCTCACTTTTGTCAGCACTGTATAGTGGTCTGATCCCGTCAGCATACCTCTTACAGCTTTTGAATCTAAAATTCTTCCTTTTAGTCCGGAGTCCATCATGGCGTAGTCAATTAGAGATTTCTGTTCCTGCTCACCTTCACCTCTGTGCCATGTATATCTATGAATGTGACGATGTTCAAAAAATGTGTTAGCCAGAAACATCTCTCTCTCCGCACATACTTCTAAAAGGAAGTCACCATTCATATGGTGACTGCAACAGGCTGCCACTGTTGCTAGAATTAGGTGTGGCTGGGGGAAGTTCAGAGAATTGATGCCAATCCTGACCATGAAAAGAATGCCTCTCCCCCTGAAGGGAAAGGTGTATGCCTCATGTGTTAGAAGTGCAATGACGTATGCCTCAGAAACATGGGCCGTTAAAGTAGAGGATGTCAACAGAATGGAGCGTAATGAGATGAGAATGGTGAGATGGATGTGTGGGGCCAGGCTACAGGATAGAATAACAAATGTTGAGCTGAGGAGACGTTTAGGTATAAAGAGTATTAGCGAGGTGATGCGTACAAGTAGACTGGGATGGTATGGACATGTGGAGAGAATGGATGAACAAAATTGGGTGACAAAATGCAGGTCTGTGATTGTGGAGGGAGCTGCACCAAGGGGTGGACCGAGGAAGACCTGGGATCGGACTATACGCGCCGATCTCAAATCCAAGAACTTGACAAGTGAAGCAGCCCTTAACAGGGTTGCCTGGAACGCCGCCATTAGGACAAGAGACTGAAACTGCACTTATGTGTGGAACACTCAGTCTTAAAATGTTATGTATGTATGTATGTATTCCTACCCTCCACACCCCATTTACCCACTATACCTTCTATCTCCTCGTTTCCAACTCTACCATTCATGTCGCCTACTAATATTACTTTTGTACACTCTTACCTTTCTCTTATACATTTATTGACTTTATTCCAAAATTTTCTATTTTCTTCCGCACCTTTCCCAGTTTCTTGGTTGACTGGCGCATAGACACACATAAAAGTATACCTATCTATCCCAATCTTGCACTCACACCATACAATTCTTGAGTCCACGCATCCATAGTTTTTCACACACTTCCTCAACCTTTCTGACAAAATTACTGCTACCCCTTCCTTTTTCTTACGTTTATATCCTGCATCCAATCCAGACCAGACAACCCATCCTTCCCCACCCCACAAATCATGCTCACTCTCACCATCCCACACTCCAGAACCCAACAGGTGCATCTCACCTACCCCACACACATCCACACATCCATCTTTAAGCTCTCGCATCAGACACTCTCTCTTGCTAAAATCATTTATGCCATTGGCATTGAAGGGTATTGTCTTACTGAGTATTACATGCTGATTTGGCTATACTGCCTCATATTGCCTGTCTCACCTCCACTGGTGGGTAATGCTTCCCCCATTTTTCAGTGCTGTGATGCCGGCTCCTCCCTGCTCTCGGCCGACATGTCATGCCCTATACCTTGTCAAGGCCTAGGCCACATGGCTTTTTCACTTGACTTGGTTTTCAGCGCCCTGTTCTGCCACCTTTTTTCATTGTACCTGGACAGGACTCCTTGGACGACAGCTGCTTGGCTGTTTCCTCTCCCTTGTGTCCTCCTTCGGTACCTAGTTTCCGCCCTACAGGTGCCTCCTAGTATACTAAGTGGCCCCCAGGACCTCCTGAAAAGTCCTGGGACTCGACCCAAAGTGGCGATTGTCCTGTGTGTATTGGATTCCCTCCCCTTCCCTATTTCCTCTAATAGGGTTCTGTTGGGTTGCTCACACTTGACCTTTTTCCTTCAGGCTGCTGGTGCCCGCTCTCCTGCCGGCGTGACCTTCACCGCTTCGCCCCCTCCTCCCTCCGCTCTCCCGGAGGGTTCTCAGGTATTTTGGGTGGGGTCTTTTTTCCCCAAAGGACTTGGACCTGTTTACCAGGGTTGGGTCTTGCCAAATGGGCTTGTCCCAGCCCTGGTGTTTGTGGTCTACTGTGTGGGTGTCTTTTAATTGACTTTCCTTGCTACTTGGCATCTTCCTGGATATTGTCTTACTTGGGTTTCAACTGCTATTTTGGCTCTACTGCCTCATACTTTTCCCCTGTCTCACCTCCACTGGTGTGTGACGCTCCCCCCCCATTTTTCGGTGCCCTACTGACGGCTCCTCCCTGCTTCCGCCTGACATGCTTTCGGTCGGGGGTGCTGCCTCCGCGCGGCCTGCTACGCCAAGGATGTCTACGACCCCCGCCGATGTGCTGTTTGTCTCTCCGCCCTTCACCTCCTGGATGCACCCTGCTTCGGAGGAAGGCCGACGGGCCTAGATCGCCTCACTGGCGAGGATCTCCTGGTGTCCTCTGGCTCTTCATCTTTTCTAGAATTCCGCTATACAAGCAAATTTTCTACTTTTTGATGTACCCTGTATGTCTGTATCTGGGAGTCGGCCACATCGCCTTTTTTCTCGGTTATTGATGGAGTTGGTGCCCTGTCTCAGTTTGAATGTACATATGGTCCTGGATATGGCTACTTGGCTGATTTCCTATCCTCTGTGTCCTCCTGTGCTTCATTTCCGCCCTACAGACGGCCTTCTAGTGTACTAGGTCGGGTCAGGGACCTGTTGCCTAGTCCCAGGACTCTGCTCGCGTGGCGATTGTCCTGTGTGTCTTGGATTCCCCCTCCTATTTGTACCGCTTAGGTGTCGGGTAGCTCACACTTGACTTTTTACTGCCAGGGGGGTTCGGCCTTGACTCCGCGTTGTGTTTACACACATTTTCCGCCAAACAGGCAGGGTGTCATCTGCCTCTTCCTCTAGAACCTCGCTCCACAGGTGGGTTTTATAGTCTTGGATGTACCCTGTGCTCTGTATCTGTCACCAGGAATCGGCCACGTGTCTTTTTCCTCTGGTTCTTTATGCCCTTTGCATTCATATGCACCCAGGGACCGGCTGCTTCGCTGGGTTTCCCCCCCTTGATGTGTCCTCTGTTAATTTCCTTCTGTGCCTCGAATCTGCTCCACAGTTGGCCTCTTGCTCCTAGATCGCCGCAGAGCCTCGCTGACAGGTCCCAGGCCTCCGCTCACGTGGCGTTGGTCCTGTGTGTATTGGATTCCCTCCTTTCTTCATTGACCTTTTACCGTCCATCCCCGCCGTGGCCTCCACTTTTGTGTCTGGCCTGCTGCTCCGCTCCTCGGACTTCACTGGGTTCTTCAGCCCTACGTTGCATTCGCTTTTCCTGCCCGGTCCAGGACGTTCACCACCCGTTGCCGTCGCCTGGTTCGGGTGGTTTCTCTGCTCGTCAGCCCCTGCCGACGTCCACAGCCACCTCCTCCTGCCGGCCCTTTTACGTCCGGGACTGACGTTCCTGGGGGTGGCTTGGCAGGAGGCTTTCTTGCTTGTGCTAGGCGACACATGCTCCGCACGATGGGAGGTCGTGGCGAAGCCCTCGTCGTCCTCCTCCAACCATGCGAGTGGTGGTCCGTCGCTGGCAAGCAGCCCTGGGGCTTGGGCTATGAGACGGGCCGCGGGGGGCGTTGTATACGCTCCTCCCGTGGCCGTTCGTACCCGGTTTGCCATTCCGTCCTGTGGGTGGACTCTGCTGGCAAGTTCCGGGACCCTCGTCCTCCGCTGCCTTGCTCGGACGGGAGGGGGACAGGCCGGAGCGTGAGGCCCGCTCTCCGTTTTCGTCAGGACGGCCAGGTGGACGGGGGTTTGGCCATGGTAGTTCCTTTCTCCATGACACCTTAAGGGAGGCAATGCTCCGCACAACGCGTTGCTCCTCCTGGCCCATACCCTCTCCCCTCAACCAGCCGTCTCATTGACTTGGTGGTGGGCCTGACGCAAAGCGCCCGCACCGGCTTCTCCCGCCCCCACTTCCTGCGCTAGCCACGCCGGTCGTGGGCACGACGGGGTATAGTAGGGTCTGGCCTGGAGGTGGAGGTCTCAACCTCCTCTCGGGCGCCCTCCCCGTCATCGACGCAGTGTCTCAGGAGGTGGCCCAGGTACTCCGGTCCATGTATGGGGGAGGTGCCGTCGCGATAACATCTCCACACATTGTGTCCTGGCCACACTCGCTGTAGTCGTCCGTGTCACAGACCTGGGGTTCACCATCGCTATTTCACATGGCGGTCCTCCCACCTTCACACTGGGAGCCATGGAACCTCCACTGTGCTCCTGTTCCCCCGGGTCGGGTGTCCACGTCCACACTTGTCGTGTTCTGCCCGTTCTCGTTCACGAACGTGTTCTGGGTGTTTTCCCGGCTGGGATCTTTACCTTGGGCGGCACTGACCGTGCCTTTAGGCCAGCTCGGACTCGACTACCTTGTTCTACTGGTCCCCTAACACTTCCCTGTATCGCCCCCCCCTTTACTGGCTGTGGCCGGTACCGCGCTTGCTACATATGAGACTATCACACTGGGTCGCTCGGGGCTCGCGGCAGCGGTGCCCTGGCCTGCTCCCCCGGCGGCCATCTGGATAGCCACAGATGCGTTGTGTGAGGGGGGTGGGGCTCCCGATCTAACATGGGTCTTCGCCACCACGGCAAGTGGTCAGGGCTCTTCGCTTTCGCGTCCGGGCCATGATCCTGTTGGTCCCGTTCTTCTTCCTGCGGGATCGCTGTCTTGCCCTGGCGGGCTTGTCGGTGGCCTTCCGGTTGGTCTTCTTATCCGCTGGTGCCTTCGGCACGGACTGGAGTGGGTGACAGTCGGTGTCCACATTGCCTCCGCCCGTCGCACTCCTCATGTGCTACGTCCTCCACGGGCTGGGATTTTTCTGGCGCGGGGTTTGGTTGATCGCGCCCATGTGGCCGGCCCGTGCTTGGTACGCTCCGCTATACATACGTGTACTGGGTTCCCGTCATTTGTCCGTTCACATGCATTGTACCGGCTCAGACAGGTTGCTTTTCGGTAGTTTGGGTGTACTGTAGGACGATCAGGTCCCACCTCACCACTGCCCCGCCCAGTCGTCCCTGTGGATGATGTTGGTGTGGTGCTAGCCATGCCTCAGCACGACTCGCCGGAGTCCCCCCCCGCTGTACTTGCTCCTGCTGTCTCGGTTACCACACCAGCCTTAACAGTGTTCCAAAGGGACTGCACCTTCACAAGACTCTCCTGTCAGTTAGACAATTGGCCTATGGAACGCTAAAGTTCTGCCCCACCGCTGCTCCAACATGTCAACTCTGTTGCCGCCGCATGTGTGTTGCCAAACGGCTGAAACAATGGTGTCCGTGTTCCGTTCCCCTCCCTGTCTCCGGCTTTCTCTTGGGCCGGGTTGGGGCCCTGGGGCCCTTGTTGGCATTTGTGTCATAACTGTTTGTGTGGCTGGGTGGTTGCCGCCTTTTGACCTCGGCTTGGCTGATATGCTTCATCGGCGCTGGCTGATGTCTCCGTGGAGGGCCTCAGTCATCTTGGATTGGGTTCCCTCACTGGCTCCGTGACGCTGGGTAGTGAGCACACAGCTCCCTCGGTTACGTTTGTGTTCCGTTCCCTTCATCACTGGTTTGGGACACTCGCCGGCATGTACGGTCCTACATCTTTCGAGGCCGCCTGCCCGCTCTTGGGATACCCTTAGCGGCCTTGACGGGGCTGGTGCTCCCTCATGAGGGGTGTCACCTTTCTGAAGACCTGCTTTAGGCTCCGTCCGACTCCAAACCATAGCCAGGGCCCCTTCCCTCGGGTTCGTCACTTTGACCCCTTCTGTTCGTTTTGTAGACTCGTATGGAACTTCGGCTATGCCAGATTCGCGCCCTGTTGCTTCTGTGTGTGCCACTGTGCCGGGACGGGCTTCGGTGTGCACATACCTCTCCATGCCCACGGCCAGGCTTCATATGCCTTGGGTCACGTTCCATCAACGTGTCCCCTGCTTCTCTTCCTGCTGTCTTCGTCCCATACTGTATTTTCTTCCTTTCCCTGACAAAGGGGGGGGGGGGGGGGAAGGTCTTTTTTGTATGCTTGTACAAAGTCTTTCTTTCAATACATGTCTGTTTGGTATGGAGGATGTCGCTCTTACGGTTTTTACATTATGACTACACTGTCTACGGGTTTTACCTTGGTATGCTTATGCCGCATACCCATGTCATGTACATGACGAATGTCGGATGATGTCGTCAGCCGGCTATACCTTGCCATTTTGTTTTGTAAACACTTAACACCTGCCTTCACTTACGGTTTTCGCTCTTACACTTTTTCCCGTTCTGACTCCACTGTCTCCGGGTTCTGTGTTGGTATACTTATGCCTCCTACCCGTGTCATGTACCTCCAGAGTGTCGTCTGATGGCGTCCGCCTGCTCTGCCATGCCTTGTGTTTTTGTGAATACTTTCCACTTGGCTTCACTTTAGGTTTTCGCTCTTCCAGTTTTTACTTTCTGACTCAACTGTCTACGGGTTTTATGTTGGTATGCTTCTGCCTCCTACCCATGTCGTGTAACTACAGAGTGTCATGTGGTGACGTCCACCGTCTCCTGTGTCTCTTCCTCCCGTACTGTATTTTCTTCCTTTCCCTACAACAGGGGGGGGGGGTTTGTATGCTTGTACAAAGACTTTCTCTTTCAATACTTGTCTGAACAGTACTGTCTGTTTAGTGTTACGGATGTACCTCTTGAGGTTTATTACATTTGGACTATACTGTCTACGGGTTCCAAGGTCGACATGACCTCTTCCTTTACCTGCCTGTGCATTTTAGACCCTAGACTGATACACTTGTAACATGTACTTTCTTAATATGCACCGTACTGTTACGCTCTTTTTCCTATAAACTGATTTGTTTATTTGTGTCTTTTCTTGGTCATCTACTTTTGCTAAGGCTTGGGGTTTTTAAGGTTTCTTGGATGTCCGCCTCCAATTTGGGATTCAAGCCCTACGTTGGAAACGTAGAGACTGCTACTAAATTGGGAGGTTTGACGACCTCCCTTATAACCAAATAAGGAAAACCTCTTATTTGGTAGCAGTCTCGGAGTATCCAACGACAGAGTATCCCGCCCTCATGCCGATCCCCTGCCCATCCAATCTACACTGATTACTTGATACCTTGATACTTTGGCAGGTCCTGGCGCAGGCTCATAGAACATGGAGCATGGCTTAGAGGAGAGCAGCTAGATTAAATGGGTAACTATAACAATTCTTTCTCTCCTTCGCTTTCTCTTCCTTCTTAGTCGTCTCGGAGTGTGTACAACGTGCCTAGTAGTGCATTGAGGTGCAACTCTAGAGATTATTTGGTTACTTCGCGTGAGTACCGATAAATCGGCCCGCTGTGGTAGCGGCTGAGATCATAAGCCCTACGTTGGATATTCCGAGACTGCTACCAAATAAGAGGTTTTCCTTATTTGGTTATAAGGGAGGTCGTCAAACCTCCCAATTTAGAAATTTGGCTCAGGTTTCCCGAAATTGCAAAGCCATAAAACCCGAATTTTGGAAAACCCGAGCCAAGTTTGAGCCAAGTTTTGGCAAAACTTGGCTCGGATTTTGCTAATTTTAAGAGTAAACAAATTACAGTAACCTAATTTAGAATTTTGGCTCATGTTTCCCTAAATTGCAAACCCCAAAACGCATAATTTTGGAAAACCCGAGCCAATTTTTGGCAAAACTTGGATCGTATTTTGAGAATCGAAAAAGAATAACTAAATGTCGGAAATCGGCTCATGATTTCCCTAATTGCAAAGCCATATAACCAGATTTATCGAAAACGTAGCACTTATTTAAATTATAAATATCCAGTAACATAGACCTAGTACATTGGATACAAGCCTAATCCACACCTAACGCCTACAATGTGTCCGTAGTAGGCTACCTAGTAGGCCTACGTGGGATACAACATGGCGGTTGGGCCGGCGCCCATTTAGTAGCCTACCGGTATTCGGCCGTATCTGTAAATACGAATGCGAGTCACTTCGAGCGAATTCCTGATAGAGCGGATGCACAATCTAACCTAATTAACCTAATTAACCTAATTAACCTAACTTAACTTAACCTAACCTAACCTAACCTAACTTAACTTAACTTAACTTAACTTAACTTAACTTAACTTAACTTAACTTAACTTAACCTAACCTAACTTAACCTAAATGCGCCTCCGCTCGAAGTGTCCAGATACCGTAAATACTACCGCAACTACGAATCTTGTTTCTGAGACCTAGTATATAATAACCGTCCTGGTGGTGTAATGGTTAAGGTGGCAAAAATATGTGTGTGATAACCCGGGTTCGAATCCCGGTGGATCATATATACTTTAATTAATTTCATTGGGGGTGTGGTGGTGAGATTAATAAAAATAATATTATTAGTAGGTTTAGGGATATTTCTTCGAGAGGCCGGTCTATATGATCTGTGCCCCATGAATATTCTTTCCTCTCACTTAAACAGTAGGCTACCATAGTGCGGTTGGGAATATGAACATGATTAGATTAATATCCAGTATTCGAGAATGGATAATAAGTCGTAGGCGTGTGCATAAACCTTTAACCGTCCTGGTGGTGTAATGGTTAAGGTGGCAAAAATATGTGTGTGATAACCCGGGTTCGAATCCCGGTGGATCATATATACTTTAATTAATTTCATTGGGGGTGTGGTGGTGAGATTAATAAAAATAATAATATTAACCTAACCAAACAACCCAACCTATCGACAGAGATGGGCAGGTGGAGTAGACTAAAAAGCTGGTGGACAGACCTCGGGAGACAGGTGAAAATGGCGTGTGTACGAATCGGTGCCGTCTATAGGAAGATATTGACAACCATGTTACGACAAAATTCCATTTTAGTACCATATATTTTTATTAGGTTTTGCCGAGGCTTAAAACACATTTTCATATTATGTTTAGAGCATATAAAATCCATATTTGTTTTCAAATATTGCAAAATAATTGGTGACCAACTTATTTAGTTATACTAAAAAATTTATTAGGGAAAATAGGCACCAATAGATTCGCCATATTTTTCTCTATATAGTCCGCATGGAGGACTTTCGTTATCAACAAATAGAAAAATACCCATTTCACAGACAAATACACCACAAATCTAAGTCAAAGCGGGGGTGTGGGGGCGGCAGCCCCCACCTATAATACTAGGATAGGTTAGGTAAGGTTGTTAGGTTAGGCTAATGGGTAAGATTTTACGGTTTGACAGTTACAAGCCCCATCGATGTTTGTGTAGCATATAGGTATGTTATATAATAGTCTTCAGTCCTTCCCGTCACAAATGTATTATAAGGGAGATACCGGGATAGGGTAAAACACAGTCTTGTCTGCATAATGACAAGTCCTGTTTTACGGGATTTCTGCTTAATAGATTTTGTTTTTTCCCTCCTACCTTACTCGGGGGACCTTACAGTTGCGCGATCCAGTGCTGCTTTGGTAATTGCGTACATTTTAGGTTAGTTTCTATCCACGTATTACTTTTAGGTTAGGTTAGGTAAGGTTAGGTTAGGTTAGGTTAGGTTAGGTTAGGTGCGGTGCGGTTAGGTTAGGTTAGGTTAGGTTAGGTGCGGTTTGGTTAGGTTAGGTTTCTTAGGTTTGTTAGTTAGGTAAAACAACACTGTATATCAAAGAAAAAATGCAAAAAAACAAAAAACACACATTCTAAAACTCGTGACTGTCACACCGTATCAATTTACCAACTAATGTCCTTTCAAAGGGGTATAGGCTAGTAAACCCTAGGATAGCCTATACCCGGTCAGAGGTAAGAAGAAGAGTCCTGCAGTAGTCTCCTTGAATGCTACCAAAACCTAACCCCAGGGTGTCAATCCACAAAATATGAATTGTGTTATCATTATGGTTTTATTATTTTGTTATCATTATAGCGCGATGGAGCGGCGAAGGCGCGAGCTCTAGGGGGTCCGGGGGCATCCCCCCCCCCCCCCCCAATGATTTTTTTGAGAATTTAGGTGTCTAAAACAGCATTTCCTGCAATCTAAAAGCAATCAAGCTGGAAAATATGGAGACCAAAATTATGTCAATTTACCTTTTTTTGTTTCTTAAAAAAAAAAAGGGTTGGGGGAGTTTCTGTTATCATTATACAAAAAGTTAATTTGCGTTATCACTCAAAAAAACAGCGTCGTTTGACACCCTGAACCTAACCTAAATGTATTCGGGGGCTATTAGGTTAGGTTAGGTTTTTTGGTTAGGTTATGACCAAATAAAACAAATCCCAAGAAAAGAGAGAAAAATCCCAAGATTTTTGTTTTTCCCGGGGATAAAAAGTAGCCTAGGCTATATAGAAATGAAGCATATGATGATTAGAAATTTGCTACCTATATTGTTGCATCTCCTGTAGGCTATATTGACCAAATCTCAAGATCTTGAGAAATATTCCAAGATCTCAATAGGCCTATACATCCCAAGATTTCAAAAACATCCCAATATCTTGAAAAAATCCCAAGATCTTGAGAAAAAACCTAAGATCTTGAGAAAATTACCAAGATATCGAGAAAAATCCCAAGATACCGGTATTTAAGCAAGTTCTAGTTCATAATGACAACGAATGACTCCGAAAGAAGAATGAGATATATCGATGGATAGAATTATAAAGCCATTATATATATAAAACAAAATTGACCCAGTAAGATTTTTTCAGTAATGGAGGCCGTCTTGAAAAAAAATTAGGCCTATCAATAATCCGCCCATGGTAGAAAACGCCCTTATTGGGGAACATGTCGCGAAGATTAATAGATTACGTATGATCTGTCCAAATCTTACCATTACAAAGCATAATATATTGCATACTTACCATTATTGGGGGAAATTCAGTGGAAATATGTCACAAATAAGAAGTAAGCGTCTTGATGCAGACTATAATTGACGTGACACTGATGCCAAGTCTAAAACAAAATTAACGAAGTACATTCACGATTCTCATTTAGCGAGTTTCGACTATAAGGGAATTGGAGCTGTAGATATCGATATTTATCAGAATTGCCAGATAAAATACTATACTGTTGTAATACCCTTTTAAATATATAAATTTAAATTAAACATGTTTACGTATCAGAAACCTAATTATTATTTTGGTTTCCCAAAGTCTTTTACTCACTTGGGGCTTACACCGCAGCGGCGCGTAGCTGCACTCCCCCTATCTCCATTCCCAAGGTTCTCTCTGCGGGAGTTCCAAAGCCGCGACTCGGTCCACCCCAAGTATTGTTCTTGACATGAATGGTTAACCTTCCTCAACTATGAGTCATGTGGTTTTCCCTGATGTCTCCTCCGCTCAGGGTTGTTACCCACCAAAATTACTATTTAATAGGGCCCCTCCATCATTGACGACTTCGCCTATTAATAATAATAGTCTCCATTCAACATCTGCGCCAGCATTTTGAATAGCCCGCGCGGAAGCATCATGGAGTACTCGTCATAAGTGCACGCTTAATTCCCTTATGGGATCGTCATTTTGATCGGGTACCCTACAGAAAAAACTCTGTAAAAAATAAAAAAGAAGAATTAATTTAATATTGTTATCTTATGACTTGCCATATTCGTGGATTTCTCATGCTTTGCTTCCCCAACACCAGGCCCTCTAGCGGCCATCTTCGTCCTTCCTTCTTCCGCGTCCCTACCGACAACAGGGCTCGCGCCGTGTCCGCTTCATTCGACGTTCGCAGAGCTTCTAGTGAGTCCTTGCTCATTTGTATACATCTGTGTTGTAATAACAGGGTTTAGATTAGCTAGCACGGCTGCCAGATTGGTAGGTCCGCAGGGAGAGTGTGTTAAAATAAGGTACCATTGTCACAGGCGTCTACAAGTCCCGGATGGGTGTACCGCGTGTGTTGTTTTTGTGATACGCCTTAGCTGTTGTGTTTACTTAGCTAGGAGGCGACCACTCTACGAGGCATGATACAGACTGTCAATATTAAGGAGAATACATGCCATTGTCTTCAAATATCAGCAAAAGCTCAGGTGTCTGCACGTGGTGCTCCGCCTTCCAGGGTTCGTGTTTTGCTTAGACCCTTGGGTGGGCCTCCCTCTGCATGGTGCGGCTGCTGGGTGCCGGAACGTCGTCTGCTGGGATGTTCTTCGGACCATGTGGTCGGCCGACTTAGGGGTCTCCGACGTAGGCTTCAGGTAATTTAGGTTTCTAAATTTCTGTTGTTATTGTTACCTATCTATGCCCACTGTTTTGGTTCTTGCTTGCGGGCTTGCACCGTTGGGGGGTAAGGGAGACGTCCCTATGTGTCATTATGCATTTTATATATATGTGTGGGACTGCAGGAAAGAGGTTGTGGTAACCCCGTTTCCCGGCAGTTTTTGTCTGTTCCGGCGGCCCCGTGCGGTGGGTCCTGGTTATCCATCTCTAACGGGTAGGAGAACGTTCAAAAGATCCCGGCGTGGTTTGGCTGAACCACACTCTCCCGGCGGAATTGCATTCCTAGAAGGGCTACCAACTCGGCCCGCCGAGTTAACGCGCCCTGACTGGCCTAGTGACATGTTAAGACTTTATCGCCTGCGGCGCCACCATTCAAGTGTACATGAAGTGATAAGATTAGTTTTGCAAACTCGTTCAGAATAATCACAACTTAAAGGGTCATGGGACCTGTGGCTCTTGTCACAGGTAAGTTATTAAAAATGGCAGCCAGACAGATCCGGCGGAAGGTTAGCAAGGTGGGGCACTTTCGCTAATTTTCTGGCGGATTTGGATTAGGATGTTTAATACCTCGCAGGTTAACCTTATGAGCATTGATTCCTGCAAATTTTCTTTCCAGGCCCCAGACTACTTCTCCTGCGGAGTTGGACATCTAATCCCGGCGGAGGGGGGGACCCTCTCAATTACGGCACCATGCCTAGGTTTGAACTTTGCGCTACGCTTACTTGTTCCCTTTTACCCGTTTTTGCTCATACTTTTTGCATTAAATGTGTGAAGTGTTTAGATCGCTCACGAGGCGTGTGGTTGTCTAAAAAGTGCGCCATCTGCTCTGAATTAAAATCTGCCTTGCTGGCGAAGAAAGACCTGTCATGTTTAGCAGCCTTGCATGAGATTAAAGCTGCGTTCAATTCTTATGCTAAGGACACAGCCCATAAGGCACTCCAATGTGACGACCAAGTCCTGTGGGAAAAGCTAATTATCAAGTCACCTTTAGTAAAACCCGGATCCTCCAAATCGGTCAGACCCAAGGTCAAAGCTAAAGCCATCAGCAAGGAGATTATCAGTAGCAGTAGTGAGAGCGACATCTCTGAGGTCCCCTCCTCTGACCGTGCCACGCGGCGGAAGTCGAGGTCCAGGTCGAAGTCTCCCCGGAAACACTCTCACCATTCCATCTCGGACTCTTCCCGGTCTCACAAGCGCCGGAGAGAAGAGTATGACACATCGAGCAGCCAGCGAGAGACTCCTCAGCCGCCTCATCCCACGCCTCCCTCTGACACCCATACACGTGATTCAGGGGAGTCGGAAATAGGATCTGAGTTATTAGCATCTACACCTAGTCAGGAACATTCTGTGCATGTACCGCCTGATGTGACTTTTGCCATACCAAAATTAACTGTAGTTCCATGGGGTGTGAGGTCGACCGGCCCGAGTAGGGTGCTGGCCGACCAATTTAGGAGTTATCTGGCGGGGGCCCAATTCAGCTCACAGGTGACTCATGACTCCCAGCTCATAGCGGCAGGGGGATACTGGTGCCATTCGGATCCACCTCTTAATGTCATTCCAGAACGGACTGAGGATGGCAACATCAACGTGTTGCCATCATCAGTGCCAGATTTGTCTTGGCCCCCGGCGGATAATGAGACGGCGGATGGAATGTTCTCCCCAGCTCCTCAGTCTCTCCCTAGTAATTATTCTGAGGCTAGTTTGTATTCATCCAAAGACCCCTCTAGGAAATGGATGACTTCTGATCAGGTAAATTAATTATTACATAAAGTAATACAGCATTATCAAATCCCTGCCTCGTCGGAGTCCCCGGTTTCTCTCTCAGCTGCACCCCCTAGCACTTCTGTGATTAGACCTTTAGAACTCCCGACAGTCACCACTTCTTGCCCAACCCCGTTGGTGGCAGCTACCACAGGCCCTACAGTGCCGGCGGCGCTAGCAATGTCCAACCTCAGAGTTATTATTGATGTCCAACCTCCTCCTTTATATAAAGCGCCTCTGAAGAAGGGCCCCATGCCCCTCCTCTATGGTACTGATTGCTCTTGGGTACCTGTGGTACCAGAGAATCCCCTTATAGCTCAACCTTCAGTATCAGGGGACCCACCAGTTCCCGGCGAGTGGTCCATAGAGATCAATAAGAACCGTAAATTTCAGGGAGGGTATTAGATGTACTGATTAAGGGTGTCCCAAGTTCACTTAACCCGGCATATTTTGTGTATTCAGCCGCACCGGCCGTTCCTTCCGCCGCATCTGCACGACTATTTGCTGACTGGTCGAAGACGGATGGCATCAATGATGTCAAAGCCTTAAATGCTATTATGCCGGAGTTGGCTACAACTCCGGCTCTGGACCAAGCTCAGAATCCGGTACTGCAGATGCGGCAGCTGGGAGTAGGCCCTTGGGTAGAGTGGGAGATAGAAGCCCAAGTATTTGCCACTACTATCACCTCCAAATCTTCACATCAAATTCCCCCAGAGAATCATACTTACTTTTCCCTAACAGTATCCAAAGCAGAAGGGGTGTCCCCAGCCTTACTAAAATTTCTGGTGGCCCCCAAAGTGTCATTACATGCCCTGGATGAACCTTTCTCTCCCCCCCCCCCCCCCCCGGCTGCTCACTTGGAGCGAGATTTTAAGTTACGCAGTAAAGCCTACCGGATGTTCTCTCAGTACTTAGTGAGTCATCAAGTAGCCGCCTCTCTTGCACGCACGATCTCGGCCATCACTGACCCCCAAATTAGAAATAGAAAAGCTATTGAGTTGTCTCGTAGACTTTTGCTACAAAATGCCATTTAGTCCCTAGGAGACATTAGAATTGCAATCTTGGAGGCGGTTTGAGCCCGCCAAGATATGAGAGTCCATCTGGTGAAGAAGTTGCCGGCAGACATAGGTCGCCGGGTAATTCTCTCCCCGGTTCTTACTGCCACCCTGCTTAACTCTGAAACTTGGAGTTTAATTTTTAATATGGTAAGTGGGTGGAAGCAGGTTACCTCCCTAGCTAGGAAGGACCCACCTAAGATAAATCAAAGGGCGGTAACAAACCGTTCCAACCCCAATCTAAACAGGCACCACGAGACCCCAGACCACCTCCTCAGCAGGGAGGTAATCAGTACAAAACCAAACAAGGTAAACAGCATGGGTATAAGGGTAAGGCCCCATATAAAGGTCATCATGGCAACGCACGAGCCTAAACTAGTCAAGCATCTGATGCCAACCTACCCCCACCTCCAAAAAACTAGGCACTCACACTCTCCACATCCCAAGGCCGAGCTCAAAGGCCCGAGATTGGGGAGTTGCCTTGAAGGACGAACCCCGGCTGCACCTGGGTTCGTTCCGTGCATTCCGCTCACCCTGGCCCAAACATACCTGGGCCAGGAAGATAGTGAGCAAAGGAATCACCTGGCGGTGGCGCCGGCGGCCTCGACTGCGTCAGCCGCAGGAGTATACCCCAGTGTCTCAGGAGGAGGAGGTCATGTTACAGGAAATTATTGCCAAACAGGTACTTATACAGGTCAATACCTTCCAGCCAGTGTTCACATCAAGACTCTTCTTAGTGCCAAAAAGGGACAGTGTGCAGATGCGACCAGTTCTAGATCTCTCGGACCTGAACACCTTTATAGAGAATTCACCCTTCAGGATGCTGACTGTACAGCAACTCAGACTCGCACTCCCGACGCAAGGTTGGATGTGTTCGATCGATCTCAAAGATGCCTATTGGCATGTCCCTATAAACAAGAGGTTCCAAAAGTTTCTCGCACTGAGAATTCAGCACGAGACTTATGTCTTTCAAAGGATGCCGTTCGGGTTGAACCTAGCACCGAGAGTATTTACCAAACTCGTCCGGCAAGCTCTTTTACCCCTGTTAGTCCGAGGCATACAGGTGTTTTGGTATCTGGACGATTGGCTAGTAGTGGCGAACTCTGTAGAATTATGTCAAGACCATGTCAACCAAGTGTTAGCTCATGTACAAGCCCAAGGGTTCAAGGTGAACTTGGCAAAGTCACACCTTGTCCCCTTAAGGACGATTCAGTGGATAGGGCTGGTCTGGGATACCGCCGCTCTGACTCTTACTCAGAGTGCGGACAACCGCAGCAGATTTCGAAGGAAACTGTTCCGGTTCCTCCACAGTCTGGATATGACCAGGAAAACGTGGGATTCCCTGATCGGTTCTCTCAACTGGGTACAATTAACGATCAAGTTGGGCCGATTGAAAACCAAGCGATTAATCCTGGAAGGCAACAAAGTATTCCCTCTCTTGCCGGAGAAGAAATTATGGCCAATTCCTCCATTAATCCACACTTTACTATCGGCCTGGACCAAGCACGAAGTCCTCTACTCAGTCATGGCATGGGTTTCTCCCCCACCTACGGTATGGGTAGACACGGACGCCTCAGGGACCCTGGGTTGGGGGTACCAGTCAAGCCTAGGCCACCAGGGACAGGGCATTTGGGGGGCAGACAACCAAGTCCATATCAACAAGCAAGAGCTTTTAGTTCCCCTGTTCTTTCTCCAAACTCACGGCAGGACATTGAAGAACAAATCAGAATGGACAATTCAGAATGGACAATTTGTTAGTAGTCTTGGCAAATCCAACGTCAAGGCTATTAACCTAATTGCAATGACGACTTGTCTATTTTGACTGCTATGTCGTCATTCCAACCGCGGTTAAAAAGAAAACGTCTAGAGTCTACTCCTTATCTTGCTCTAGGAGACGTTGTACATTAACCAAAACTACCACCGAAGGTGAAAAAAGCATAGAAGAGAAGAAAAAGGGGTTTACCTTAGTTACCGCTTAAGGCCCATCCCGTGTTCCGTCATGTGCAGATCCCTGTCGAACGTGCGCATGAGCGACCCTCTCTTGTCATAATTTTTTCACGCGCTCCATTGAATGAAGTCGCTTTTGTTGTGCTCCTTTAATTCACCCTGTTTAGGTTCGTTTCGGCTTATCTGGCCTTCTTTTTTGTTAGACAGATGTTACGTGATCTAGGGCACACGTAAATGGGCTCCTAAGTGTGTATAATGGAGACGCGTGTGGAAATAGCCTACCGAAGGTACGGGGGCGCCTGGCGTTCCTCGTATATGTTTTTCATTCTTTCTCTTTTCATATTCTTTTTTCCTGTTAGTCTGGGCATAGTTTAGCTTTTAGCTTAATTTAGCCTAGCTCGTTTTCTCATTCAGGAATTGCTATGCCCCTATGAGTTTTCATTTTTTCATAGCCTAGGTGTACCGTTGGTAAACAATCTGAGATTTCGTTGGTGGCGGTGCTGTTTGTAGAGTTTGTGTCGGCCGCATTATTAGCGTTATTCCCGAGTCCCCCCTTTCGAGTCCACTGTGTCTCAAGGGCCTGGGCGACAGGTGGTTCGTGATACTCCAGGGGTACCCCACGGGTGCCCCTCTTTCACACCACAGGGTTTTTCGCCCCTGACACATTCTCTGCTCACGGCTAGGCCACCCTTTTTCTCACCAGTTTCATTTACTGGTTTTTGTTTTCTCTTCCTGTTTCACCTCCATCCTTTCATAGTCTTTTGCCCAATCCAGGGGTACCTCACGGGGGCCCCTGTTTGTGCGAAACCACCCTCCCTGCCACTTCTCCTCATGGGCTTTGCTCTATCTCTGGGGGTTGGGTGGTTCCTGGGGGATGTGCCTCCTCTCCCCTGGTGTGTCTTCCTTGCCTCTCCCTTTACCGGTTGAGTCAGGATAAATTCAAGGAAGACACTGCTCAGCTTGATGGCCATCATTGCTTGGAGTTCATAAGGAGATGACGCATTTTTTGTGGCCTATTTTGGGAGGTTTGACGTACCTCCCAACCTACCAAATAGGAAAACCTACTATTTGGTAGTAGTCTTGGAGAATCCAACGTCAAGGCTATTAACCTAATTGCAATGACGACTTGTCTATTTTGACTGCTATGTCGTCATTCCAACCGCGGTTAAAAAGAAAACGTCTAGAGTCTACTCCTTATCTTGCTCTAGGAGACGTTGTACATTAACCAAAACTACCACCGAAGGTGAAAAAAGTATAGAAGAGAAGAAAAAGGGGTTTACCTTAGTTACCGCTCAAGGCCCATCCCGTGTTCCGTCATGCGCAGATCCCTGTCGAACGTGCGCATGAGCGACCCTCTCTTGTCATCACATCTCACGTCAGCAGAAGAACGCGGATGGGCAGGGGTCCGGCGTGAGGGAGGGTATTATGTACGTTGGATTTTCCAAGACTACTACCAAATAGTAGGTTTTCCTATTTGGTAGGTTGGGAGGTACGTCAAACCTCCCAATTTGTTAGTAGTCTTGGCAAATCCAACGTCAAGGCTGCATAACAAATAGGAGGAGGACATCCAAGCCCAACATACCAAAAAAACAATGCATAAGACAAAATTATGAATGACAAAGAAACACAATTTAAACAAGAGAGTTTAATAAAAGAGTGAAAAACTGAGGAGTAGCTAAAAAGAGCAGTTTTAACACGTGCCCGTCATTCATAGTAATGCAAAACCATAGACTTGTCTTAAACCAAAAAGTACTGTACACAAAATCCCTTTTCTTCCAAAACGAACAAAAACATGGATCACAAAAATAAAACACAATTTTCAATGAGGCAAAAACACTTATGTACTGTATACATATAACATAATCCCAAACTTGCAATCCAGTGTTGCAAACCCGTACTTCCCTCCCCCCCTTTTTCTAAAGAAAACAAAGTAAAAGAAAGAGTGACTAGGGGGGAAGACCAGGCAACTTCGCGAGAGCCCTAGGAAACACGACTCCCGAGAGCTATCACTGGCCGAGGGGGTCTAACAATGGACATGGAGAGGTAGGAGGAGACGAAGGTATGGACAGAAGACCACAAACCCGCCGAGGCGACGTCAGGCAACGAACGAGTCTGCAGGAACCGTAAGGAGGCAGCAAAGGATCGCACATCGTGCGCAGAACCCCGACAAGCAGGGTTACTGGCACGAATGACCCGACAAATGTGGCGTCCTATCTGTACCTTCGAGAGCCTCCCACCAGTCCGAGGAGACACCCACACAGCAGTACCCGAAGTCGGAGCCACAGACTCAACATAGGAGTGCAAGGCCTGCACCGGGCACAACACATGGTGAGTATGCCCATGCTTTAAAGCCTGGATGGTGAAAGGCTTGAAAACGTGGGTCTCTCTCTCATTCTTGGCAACAAAAGGGGGGGAGGGGGCTAACGTGACGACATTCAAGGACGGGGAGAAGCGCATGCATTCCTGGGACCGCGACATGGCAGCTAGTTCAGGCACCCTATCCCCAGTGGCCAGAGCGACAAGGAAGAGTGTACGCTCCAGCAACTGAACCGGTGTAGTATCCCGTGTATATGTGTGTGAAGCCAGAAGGTCCAGAGCACGCCCCAGATCCCACTGAGGAGGGATCTGGCGCGGAGGCGGTCGCTCCCTGAAGGCAGCCTTCATGAAGGAATCCAGCTCCTTCGGTGGAACGACCAGCCCAGTGACGGACTCAAAGACCTCCCGGATGGCAGACAAGTGGTTACGTATAGTGTTGACTTGAAAGCGACGTGTACGGAAGAGGTGAAACAAGTAGTGTAGGACGAGGGAAGGAGAGCTAACAGTCTGGCGAGTGTCCTGTATCCACCTAGTAAAAGACCTCCAGTGGGACTCGTAAGTCCCCCAAGTCGAAGACGTCCATGAACGCTTCAGGAAGTCAGTCAGGTCCCGTCCGTGGACTGGGTGTCACCGTGCCTCACGAACATCCACGATGCGAAGGCCAACGAGGTCCGTAGGTCTCCAACCTGGCTCAAGTGGAAGTTTGAGAGAGGGAGAGGGACCGGACTCGGGCACCACCGCTTCAACTGGGAGTACCAAGCCTGGGCAGGCCACAGAGGAGCTATGAGCCAGACTCTGCCGCGGTACAGCCGCAGCCTCGCGAGGACTTTGCACATCAACAGTGCGTCTGGTGGCGGAAATATGTATATCGACTGCCACCTGCTCCAGTCTTCCATGAAAGCGTTCGGACCCCCCTCCGGAGTACGAGTCCGGAGGGATAGGTACCGAGGCAACTTGCGCGTCTCCTTCGATGCGAACAAGTCGACCTCCGGAACACCCCAGGAAGCCGCGAGGTCGTCGAATACAGTCTGTTTCATCGCCCATTCTACAAGAACGCCCTGTCCTCTCGACAGGGCGTCCGCCCACAGGTTGGCAGTCCCGGGCAGGTAGGAGGCGTGCAGGGAGATGTTGTGTCGGTTCGCGAGGAAGAACAACTTCTCTGAGATCCCCAACAGAGTCAAAGACCTGGAGGACCCCTGCTTTTGGATACAGTGGACAGCTGTCTGATTGTCCATCCGGAAGGCCACCGACTGGCCCTGAAGGGCCAGCGCGTGGTCCCGCAGGAAGAACAAGGGAACCAACAGTTCGAGGGCATTGATGTGTAGGTGTGTGTGTCCCACCCATCTGCCGTGATGTTGATGTCCCAGGTTGGATTGGTAACCCCACCCTACCTCGCTCGACGCATCCGTATCCACCCAGATCGTCTGCGGGGGTGAGGTCCAGGGCACAGCCGCAGAGAGCGTGCCCCGAGCAACCCAGTGTCCTAAGTGTCTGTGAATGGTACGCGGGATCGGCATGAGCCGATCCATAGGGGCCAACGGAAACACCTTGTTGCCCATGAGGATTAGGCGGCGCAGCCTGAGCCTCCCTAAGGGAATGGTCAGAGCAGCCCAATTCAATGAACCCACTAACGAGTCCCAGATCCTCCTCGTGAGGGAGACCGAGTGCAACACGGCGAAGACCTTCCTGCGAAGTTTCACCGCGTTTGGCTGACTCTGGGTTACCGTAGCGTTATACAGATCCCATTCGAGACCTACCCACGTCACGACACGCGACGGGGTCAGGCGGGACTTGGGAATATTGACTTTGAACCCTAACTGTGTGACGTGTCGAACTACTGTGAGGGTGTCGTGGACGCACTGTTCTAGGGTGTCTGAAACTATCAACCAGTCGTCCAAGTAAAACAGGATCTGGAGGCCGCTCCTGAGGAGAGGATCCAGAGCCTGCTTCACCAGTTTCGAGAAGATCCGCGGCGCGATGTTGAGACCGAAGGGAAGTCTGTCGAACATGAACACACGATCGGAAGTCTGAACGGCCAAGAATCGCTGGAAACGAGGATGGATAGGAACGTGCCAATACGCATCCTTGAGGTCCAGCGACACTACCCCCGACAGAGGTCGCAGGGCCAGTCGTACCTGGTGCACCGTCAGCATCCGAAACCGTGTGTTCACGATGTGCCCGTTGAGGGCCGACAGATCCACCACCGGTCGCATTGCGTCGCAGTCCTTCTTCGGTACCAGAAAAACACGGGAGAGGAAAACCGGGTGACCGGCTTTCACCTCCCTGACGATTCCCTGCTCGTGCATGGATGTAATCACGTCGGCCACCTCCGAAGAGACAGGCCGGCTTCGTTGACAAGAGCTGAGTGGGGGTCTGGACTTCCATCTCCAGGTTAGACCCCTCCGTGCAATCTTCCGCCCCCACGTCCCTCGCGGCCACCGAAGGGCGCAAGGGCGAAAATAACCTGTGGGAGCCCCCGAGATGAGGTGAGCGACCCTTTCTGCGAGGCGAGAAGGAGAACAAGGAGGAGACCGACCTGGAGAACCTACAAATTTTTTGACGTGGAGGGTCCCCCGGTACGGTCCCTGCGGTCATAAGAACCACGTTGACCACCCCTACCCCCCCCACCTCACCGAAAAGGGCGGGTCACCCCATCCCCTGTCCGTCGTGCGTCTGACCCCGTCGAAGTGCGGCCAGAAGTGGAAGGCTGGCCAGCCCCTTCACGGCGGGGATGAAAGGGAGCAGGAGCAGAAGTGCGAGGCGGAACCGACGCTCTGGCCGGCAACTTCCCTTTCCTGCGCTCTTTCTTGGCGGCAGCATTGGCGGCAGCACCCCGAAGGGGACCGGCAGAAGGACGGGACTGCGAAGACCCTGGTCGCGACACAGCGTGTCTTTGCGTGTCGTAAGCAGGGTCCGCTGACAGAGAAGCGTAGCGTTCCCAAGCATCCTGCGCAAAAAGCCCCGATGTATATAGCTCAGAGTATAACAAACCCTGACGAATATCCAAAGGGGCCTTCCGGCAGAACGTGGACCTTACCGTCTGGCGTTGTCGAGTTGCCTCGCACAAAACCGCCTTCAGCTCGGGAACCAAAGACACCGCGAGCTGAAGGTGGATCCGCCGAACGTGGTCCAAACCCTCGCGAAGATCGCCAGGTGCAGTCGCCTCGATAAGTCGCAGGTGGTGAACAGACGTCTGGAGGGAACCTAGAAGACAAGACAATAAGTTCGCCACCCTCTGCCGCAAGGTAAAATCCCTGTCGACAGAGGACTTATCCGGGTGGGAGAAGAACGGGTTAGCAATAGCACAAATTTCAAGTTTGGGTGCGCTAATCCAGGACCAGAACTTGCCATCCAATCCGCCGACAGATACCAGAGGAGGCAAAAGCAGTGACGACTCTGGGGGAGGGACTGCAAAAGATCTGTCGACGGAACGGTTGGCAAAGTCTAAGGCCTCAGCAAACCAGGCCTCCAATGGGAGAGGATTATCGAGCACGACGGCTAAGCCAGGCTTACCGTCGTCTCACAAACCCGTCCCATAGGAGGACAGTCCCGTTAACACAGCCAGGGACTGAACATCCTGAAGGATGTCCTGGCGGCTGAAGTCTGACCAGAGCTTAGTTTGAGGAGCAGACGGGGGCTTGGGCTTCACCGAAAAGTACTGAAGGTCAGTCCTTGTCGGGTACGCCCGCACCTCCACGTCGGCCACCTGACCATCCACCCTGATCGCCCTGAACTGCATTTTGTCATTAATTTGGACCGACCAGTCCGAAGGTAGGGCCCTCTCACCTGACAGGTAGTCGGTAGCACGCTCCGGGTGGGAGGCCTGCACCCCCTTCCAAACAGCCAAGGAGCCATAGAGGAGCGGCATAGTCCGCGACGGGACCTTGGCCTTCTGGATGGGGGGCAAGCGCGGACCCTGCCCTAGCAGACGGAGAACCCCCGCATGGGAGACAGCAGGGGCAACCACCTGAGCCAGGGCAGGAGCAGTACTAGCCGACGACCGGGCAGGCGGAGAAGCAGGGCGAGAAGGAATGTGGTCCACCGCAGAGGGGAGGGGGACCAAAGCAGGGGTAGGTTGGGTGAGGCGCTGAGGTTGTGTCACCGCCAAGAAGCGCGATAAGAGGGATTCCTGCATCGCCTCCAAGCGCGCGTCGAAGTGTGACACAACCCACCCCTGCATAGCCGAAAATCGATCCGAGAGAGGCGACCCCCCCGAAGATAGTTCGGCCCGCAGGGGCGAGCGTGAGCGAGAGCGAGACCCACGACTCGAAACAGCAGCGTCGCGGCCCAAAGAAGGCGAGCGACGACGGCCGTGGCGGTCCTGAGGGTCTCGTCCCCGATCACTGACGCCCGAGGGGGAAACATCACCATCCCCCTCTTCCAGCGACACGTCAGCCCCCGAGAAAGGGGACCCCGAAACCTCGCTATACTCTACCGAGTCAAGCGGCGGGGTACCCTCACGGGGAGCCGGCAAGCGAAGATCAGGAATAGAAGAAGGAAGAGGAGCAGGATGACGGGAGGGGGAAGGCTGGCCGGGTGAAAGGAGGTCAGAAGGAGCCGCGGGGGGAAACAGAGCAAGGATCCCCGGGGCTGAGAGAACAGGGCGGCCCGACACCGAGGCGGAGGAGGGAGGAACCTCCACCTTGGGACGAGACCGAGAAGGAAGAAGAGGCACCGAAGCAGGAGAAGTAGGAGGAGAAGCAACTACATCCTGGCGGACCCTCCTAGACAGAGTAGAAGGAGGGAGCAGAGGGCCAGCTACAGCATGAACATCCGCGCGCGTAGAGGACAAATGAAGAGGACGTCTTTTGTGCAGGGGAAGCGGGCGGAAGGTAGTAGAGCCCCTATCCGGAGAGGCCAGGGGAGGGCGTACAGGGGCAGAGATGCTAACCCCGGCCTCAGGGCGAGAACCATGACGAGGGCGAACGGCGGAGTCAAGGTGATCAGGAGGACGAGGAGGGGCAGTAGAGGACAGGCGACGAGGAGAGCGAGAGCGTGGACGGAGCTGGGGATCCACCCGACGATGTGACGACCGACCACGGGACTCAGGGAGGAGGGCCCGAGCAGGGAGAGGGCCAGGTAAACGGCCTCCAGACGGGTCAGGGATGCCCAGGGCGACGCGTATCCGGTCGTCAACAAAGGCCGGGGAACGGTGGCCCACAGTCCTAATGTGGTGGGAGACCACCGCCCACACAGACTGAAGGGATGCAGAGGCCACTGCCGCGTCAGAGGAACCAGGGTGATGGTCCACCACATCCACCAGGTCCATACACGGGCCACACAAAGCAGGGAGGTAGGCCGTAGAGGACACACATTGAGAGTGGCGTAAGCAGGACCTGTGGCATTCCAAGCACGGGGAGCCACAGCCCTGGCGAAAGCAAGGCATCCCACCTGCAACGGAAGAACACACACCATAAGCAGCACGTTGACTGAGTAAGTGAAGATAATGTCCAATAAAAACCAGGGAATGAGCATGGGTAAACAGGAACACACATGCAAACTGGAAGTCGTACTCACTCTAAACCGGGAGCACCGATGGAGGTGAGGAGGGCGGGTGAGGCGGAAGAGCACAAGCAGAACCTGCAAAGATGGAGAAAGTGTTAACCACCACTCAACACCTCACATGCAGGGTCCATAACACCAGGAAAGTGCATACACCAATATAGTATCAGGCAACAAGATGACACAAAAAAGGGTCACAGTGAAAGCCAACTATAACCGCAAATTTGCGGGCCAATGGAGGCATAACCGTACCGACACAACCCTCCCGCCTCACCGCGAGACCCCCCAGTGATCTCCGCAAATCTGCGGGGAGCCGAAACGTCCGTGGACCGAATCGAGCACTCCGCAAATTTGCGGGACCGGCCGAGATGGTCCGGCGCCGAAAAAGCGAGAGGAGCGTCTAGGGAATACCAAAACAGGCCCAGAAAAAAGCGTCAACTCCTTATGACTCCAAGCGACGATGGCCATCAAGCTGAGCAGTGTCTTCCTTGATAATATCCTGACTCAACCGGTCAAGGGAGAGGCAAGGAAGACACACCAGGGGAGAGGAGGCACATCCCCCAGGAACCACCCCACCCACAGAGATAGAGCAAAGCCCATGAGGAGAAGTGGCAGGAAGGGTGGTTTGGCACAAACAGGGGCCCCCGTAGGGTACCCCAGGATTGGGCAAAAGGGAATGAAAGGATGGAGGTGAAAACAGTAAGGGAACACAAAAACCAGTAAATGAAACTAGCGAGAAAAAGGGTGGCCTAGCCGTGAGGAGATAATGTGTCAGGGGCGAAAAACCCTGTGGTGTGAGGGAGAGGCCCCCGTGGGGTACCCCTGGATATCACGAACCACCAAGCGCCCAGGCCCTTGAGACACAGTGAAGGCTCGAAAGGGGGGACTCGGGAATAACGCTAATAATGCGGCCGACACAAACCCTACAAACAGCACCGCCACCACGAAATCTCAGATCGTGAACCAACTGTACACCTAGGCTATGAAAATATGAAAACTCATAGGGGCATAGCAATTCCTGAATGAGAAACAAGCTAGGCTAAAATAAGCTAAAAGCTAAACTATGCCCAGACTAACAGGAAAAAAGAATATGAAAAGAGAAAGGAATGAAAAACACACGAGGAACGCGAGGCGCCCCCGTACCTTCGTTAGCTATTTCCACACGCGTCTCCATTAAACACACTGAGGAGCCCATTTACGTGTGCCCTAGATCACGTAACATCTGTCTAACAAAAAGAAGGCCAGAAAAGCCGAAACGAACCTAAAACAGGGTGAATTGAAGGAGCACAACAAAAGCGGACTCAACAATGGCGACGCGTGAAAAAATGATGACAAGAGAGGGTCGCTCATGCGCACGTTCGACAGGGATCTGCGCATGACGGAACACGGGATGGGCCTTGAGCGGTAACTAAGGTAAACCCCTTTTTCTTCTCTTCTATACTTTTTTCACCTTCGGTGGAAGTTTTGGTTAATGTACAACGTCTCCTAGAGCAAGATAAGGAGTAGACTCTAGACGTTTTCTTTTTAACCGCGGTTGGAATGACGACATAGCAGTCAAAATAGACAAGTCGTCATTGCAATTAGGTTAATAGCCTTGACGTTGGATTTGCCAAGACTACTAACAAATTGGTATTCCCTAGACGCTCCTCTCGCTTTTTTCGGCGCCGGACCATCTCGGCCGGTCCTACAAATTTGCGGGAGCTAGATTTGCGGGACGTTTCGGCTCCCCGCAAATTTGCGGAGATCGTTGGGGGGTCCCGCAAAATTGCGGGAGGGTGGTGTCGGTACGGTTATGTCTCCATTGGCCCGCAAATTTGCGGTAATAGTTGGCTTTCACTATTTACTTTTTTTATGTCATCTTGTTGCCTGATACTATATTGGTGTATGCACTTTACTGGTGTTATAGGCCCTGCATGTAAGATGTTGAGTGGTGGTTAACACTTTCTCCATCTTTGCAGGTTCTGCTAGTGCTCTTCCGCCTCGGCCGCCCTCCTCACCTACCTCTGTGCTCCCAGTTTAGGGTGAGTACGGATACCTGTTTGCATGTGTGTTCCTGTTTCCCCATGCTCCTTCCCTGGTTCTTCTTGGACATTCTCTCCACTTACTCCTTCGCCGTGCTGATTATGGTGTGTGTTCTTCTAGTGCAGGTAGGCTGCCTTGCTTTCGCCTTGGTTGTCGCTCCCCGTGCTTGGAGAGCCACAAGTCCTGCTTGCGCCACTCGCTCTGTGTGTCCTCTACGGCCTACCTCCCTGCTCTGTGTGGCACGTGTCTGGCCCTGGTGGATGTGCTGCACCATGGCCCTGGTTCCTCGGCGGCGGCTGTGGCCTCTGCTTCCCTTCCGTCGGTGTGGACGATGGTCTCCCGCCACATTAGGACTATGGACCACCGTTCCCCGGCCTTTGTTGCCGACCGGATCCGTGTCGCCCTGGGTATCCCTGACCCGACTGAAGGCCGTTCACCGGGCCCTCTCCCTGGGTCCCGCAGCCGGTCGTCCCATCGTCGGGGGGTTCCCCAGCTCCGTCCACGCTCTCGCTCGCCTCGTCGTCCGTCCTCTACTGCCACTCGTCGTCCTCCTGATCGCCTTGACGACACCCATCGCCCTCGTCATGGTTCTCGCCCTGAGGCCGGGGTTAGCGGCTCTGCCCCTGTGCGCCCTCCCCTGGCCTCTACGGATAGGGGCTCTACTCCCTTCCGCCCGCTTCCCCAGCCCAGACGACTTCCTCTTACGTTGTCCTCTCCGCGCGCGGTTGTTCATGCTGTAGCTGGCCCTCTGCTCCCTCCTCCTACACTGTCCAGGAGGGTCCGCCTGGATGTCGTTGCTTCTCCTACTTCACCTGCTTCAGTGCCTATTCTTCCTTCACGGTCTCGTCCCACGGTGGAGGTCCCTCCCTCCTCCGCCTCGGTGTCGGGCCGCCCTGTTATCTCAGCCGCGGGGATCCTTGCTCTGTTTCTCCCCGCGGCTCCTTCTGGCCTCCTTTCACCCGGCCAGCCTTTCCACTCCCGTCGTCCTGCTCCTCCTCATTCTTCTCTTCCTGACCTTCACTTACCGTCTCGCCTGGGGGGTACCCCTCCTCTTGCCTCGGTGGGGTTTCGCGAGGTTTCGGGGTCCCCTTTCTCAGGAGCTGACGTGTCGCTGGAAGAGGAGGATGGTGCTGTTTCCCCCTCGGCCGTTCGTGATCGGGGACGAGTCCCTCAACGGCGACACAACCGTCGTCGCTCGCCTTCCTTGGGCCGCGACGCTGCTGGTTCGTGTCGTGGGTCTCGCTCCCACTCCCGCTCGCCCCTGCGGGCCGACCAATCTGGGGGGGGGGGTCGCCTCTCTCGGATCGATTGTCGGCTATGCAGGGCTGGGTTGTGTCACGCTTCGACGGGCGCTTGGAGTCGATGGAAGACTCCCTCTTCTCGCGCTTCTTGGCGGTGACTCACCCTCAGCGCCTCACCCTACCTACCCCTGCTACGGTCCCCCTCCCTTCTGCAGGCCTACGCTCTGGTCAGACTTCAGCCGCCCTGACATCCTTCCGGCTGTTCAGTCCCTGGCTGTGTTGACGGGTCTGTCCTCCTATGGGACAGGTTTGTGCGACGCCGGTACGCCTGGCTTAGCCATCATGCTCGGTCACCCTCTCCCATTGGAGGCCTGGTTTGCTGTGGCCTTCGACTTCACACATCGATCCGTCGACGGCTCTCCTTCAGTCCCTCCCCCGGAGTCATCACTGATTTTGCCTCCTCTTGTGTCTGTCGGCGGGTTGGACGGCGCGTTCTGGTCCTGGATGAGCACGCCCGTTCTTGAACTTTGTTCTATTGCTACCCCGTTCTTCTCTCACCCGGATCAGCCCTCTGTCGCCAAGGTTTTTCCCTTGCGACAGAGGGTGACGGACTTATTGTCTTGTCTTTAGGTTCCCTCCAGACGTCTGTTCACCACCTGCGGCTTTTCGAGGCGTCTGCGCCAGGCGATCTTCGCGAGGGTTTGGACCGCGTTCAGCGGGTCCGCCTTCGGCTCGCGGTGTCTTTGGTTCCCGAGCTGAAGGCGGTTTTGTGCGCGGCAACTCGGCGACGCCCGACGGTACGGTCCTCGTTCTGTCGGCCGGCCCCCTTGGATATTCGTCAGGGTTTGTTGTACTCTGCGCTATATACGTCGTTTTTTTTTATGCAGGATGCTTGGGAATGCTACGCTTCTCTGTCGGCGGCCCCTGCTTCCGACACGCGACGACGCGCTGTGTCGTTGCGGACCCTGCTTACGTCACGCACCGACGCGCTGTGTCGCGCGCGGGGTCTTCTCAGTCCCGTCCTTCTGCCAGTCCTCTTCGGGGTGCTGCTGCAAGTGCTGCCGCCTTGCACGGGCGCAGGACTGGGACGTTGCAGGCCAGTGCATCGGTTCCGCCTCGCACTTCTGTTCTTGCCCCTTTCATCCCCGCCGTGTCGGGGCTGGCCGGCCTTTCGCTTCCGGCCGCCCTTCGACGGGGTCAGCCCCGCGCCGGCCTGGGGTTGGGGGTGGCCCGCCCTTTTCGACGAGGTTGGGGGGGGGGGGGGGTAGAGGAGGTCAACGTGGCGCTCATGCCCGCACGGCCCGTACCGGGGGTACCTCCACGTCAACACAATGTGTAGTTCTCTGGGTCGGCCTCCTTGTTCTCCTTCTCGCCTGGCCGACCGGGTCGCTCCCCTCCTCTCGGGTGCTCCCTCGGGTTGTTTTCGCCCTTGCGCCCCTCGGTAGCCGCGAGGGACGTTGGGGGCGGCGGGTTGCGCGGAGGGGTCTCACCTGGAGGTGGACGTCCAGACCCCCACTCCGCTCTTGTCACCGACGCCGGCCCGTTTCTTCAGAGGTGGCCCACGTGTTCACTTCCATGCCCGAGCTGGGTAGCATCGAGGGAGTTGACCGCCGGTCACCCGGTTTTCCTCTCCCGTGTCTTTCTGGTACCGTCGACGAACTGCGACGCGATGCGACCGGTGGTGGATCTGTCGGCCCTCAACGGGCACATCGTGCACACACGGTTTCGGATGCTGCCGGTACCCCTGGTACGCCTGGCCCTGTGCCCTCTGTCGTGGGTAGTGTCGCTGACCCTCCAGGATGCGTCTTGGCTCGTTCCTCTCCATCCTCGCTTCCAGCGCTTCTTGGCCGTTCGGACTTCCGATCGTGTGTTCCTGTTCGACGGCCTTCCCTTCGGTCTCCACATCACGCCGTGGATCTTCTCCGCACTGGTGAGGCAGGCTCTGGGTCCTCTCCTCAGGTGCGGGCACCAGATCCTGTTTTCCTTGGCCGATTGGTTGGTAGTTTCCGAAGCCCTAGGACTGTGCATTGGCGACGCCCTCACAGTCGTTCGCAACATCGCACGGTTAGGGTTCCCCTTCGATGTTCCCAAGTCACGCTTGACCCCGTCGCGTGTCGTGCCATGGGTCGGTCTCGCATGGGTTTTGTCCGGCGCTATGGTGACCCGGGGTCTGCCGGCCGCGGTGCACCTTCGGTGGAAGGTCTTCGCCGTGTTGCACTCGGTCTCCCTCCCGGGGTGGCTCTGGGACTCGTTCGTGGGTTCGCTGCATTGGGCCGCTCTGCCCCATCCCTTAGGGAGCCTCTGGCTACGCCGCCTCCTCCTCCTGGGCACCGCGGTGTTTCCGTTGCCCCTATGGATCGGCTCCTGCCGCTCCCGCGTACCGTTCGCAGACGCTTCGGTCGTTGGGTTGCTCGGGGCTCGCTCTCTGCGGCTGTGCCCTGGACCGCCCCCCCGCCGACGGTCTGTGTAGCCACAGATACGTCGAGCGAGGTTGGGTGAGGTTCCCGATCGAACCTGGGACGTCCACTTCCCGGCAGATGGGTGGGTCTCCCTCCACTTACCCGTCTATGCCCTCGGACTGTTGGTTCCTTTGTTCTTCCTGCGGGACCACGCGCTGGCCCTTCGGGGTAAGTCGGTGGCCTTCGGGTTGGACACTCAGACAAGCTGTCCCCTGTTTCCTTATGCGGGGGTCCTCCAGGTCGTTGACTCTATTGGGGGTCTCGGTGGAGTTGTTCTTCCTCGCGGACCGACACCCCTTCTCCTTGCATGCCTCCTCCCTGCCCGGGCCTGCCGCCCTGTCGAGAGGGTAGGGCGTTCTTGTAGAATGGGCGATGAAACGGACTGTGTTCGCCGACCTCGCGGCTTCCTGAGGTATTCCGGAGGTCGCCTTGTTCTCATCGGGGGTGCCGCGCCAGTTGCCTTTGGACCTCTCCCTCCGGCCTCGCGCTCCGGGGGGGGTCCGGACGCTTTCATGGTAGCCTGGTACAGGTGGCGGTCGATATACATCTTTCCGCCACCAGACGCGCTGTTGATGTGTCCAGTCCTCGCGAGGCTGCGGCTGTACCACGGCTGTGTCTGGCACCTCGCGCCTCTGTGGCCGGCACGGGCTTGGTCCGCCCGGTTGCCGCGGTGGTGCCCGAGTCCGGTCCCTCTACCTGTCTCCGGCTTCCACTTGGGCTAGGCTGGGGACCTGCGGACCTCGTTGGCCTTCGCATCGTGCTTGTTCATGAGGCACGGTGGCTCCCGGTCCCCGACCGGGCCCTGACTGACTTCCTGCAGCGTTCCTGGCCGTCTTCTCCTTGGGAGCCTTACGGGTCCCGCTGGAGGTCTTTTACTAGGTGGCTACAGGCCACTCGCCTGCCAGTTGGCTCTCCTTCCCTCGTCCTACGCTCCTTGTTTCACCTCTTCCGTACACGTCACTTTCACGTCGACGCTATACGTACCCACTTGTCTGCCGTCCGGGGGGTCTTTGGGTCCGTCACTGGGCTGGTCGTTCCGCCACAGGAGCTGGATTCCTTCCTGACGGCTGCCTTCCGGGATCGACCGCCTCCGCGCCAGGTCCCTCCGCAGTGGGATCTGGGGCGGGCTCTGGTCCTTCTGGCTTCACCCACGTATACAAGGGCCGCTACGCCGGTTCCGTTGCTCGGGCGTCCACTCTTCCTTGTCGCTCTGGCCACTGGGGATCGGGTGTCTGCACTAGCGGCTTTGTCACGGCCCCGGGCCTGCGTGCGATTCTCCCCGTCCTTGCATGTCGTCTCGTTCGCCTCCTCCCCTCCTTTTGTTACCACGCATGGGAGGGAGGCCCCCGCTTTCCAGCCTTTCGCCATCCAGGCTTTACGGCGTGGGCATCCTCGCCATGTGTTGTGCCCGGTGTCAGCCTTGCACTCCTCTGTTGCGTCTGTGGCGCCGCCTTCGGGTACTGCTGTGTGGGTGTCTCCTCGGCCAGGTGGGAGGCTCTCGCAGGTGCAGATGGGCCGCCACGTTTGTCGGACCGTTCGTGCCCGTCACCCTGTTTGTAGGGGTTCTGCGCACGATGTCAGATCCTTTGCTGCCTCCTTCCGGTTCCTGCCACGTCGATCCTTACCTGCCTTCGCCTCAGCGGTTTTGTGGGTCTTCTATCAATTCCTTCATCTCCTCCTACCTCTCCGTGTCCAGTGTTCGACCCCCTCAGCCGGTGATTGCTCTCGGGGGTCGTGTTTCCTGGTGCTCTGGCGAAGATCCCTGGTCTTCCCCCCTTGTCCCTCGTTCTTTTCCTTCGTTTTATGTGACAATGGGGGGGGGGGGGTGCGGGTTTGCAACACTGGATTGCAAGTTTGGGATTATGTATTGTTCCAGTACATAAGTGTTTTTGCCTCATTGAAAATTGTGTTTTGTTCTTGTGTTCAGTGTTTTTGTTGGTTTTTGAAGAAAAGGGATTTTGGGTACAGTACCTTTTTGGTTTCAGACAAGTCTATGTTTTTGCATTACTATGAATGACGGGCATGTGTTAAAACTGTTCTTTTTAGCTACTCCTCAGTTTTTCACTCTTTTATTAAACTCTCTTGTTTAAATTGTGTTTCTTTGTCATTCATAATTTTGTTTTATGCATTGGTTTTTTTGGTAGGTTGGGCTTGGATGTCCTCCTCCTATTTGTTATGCAGCCTTGACGTTGGATTTGCCAAGACTACTAACAAATTGGGAGGTTTGACGTACCTCCCAACCTACCAAATAGGAAAACCTACTATTTGGTAGTAGTCTTGGAAAATCCAACGTACATAATACCCTCCCTCATGCCGGACCCCTGCCCATCCGCGTTCTTCTGCTGACGTGAGATGTGATGACAAGAGAGGGTCGCTCATGCGCACGTTCGACAGGGATCTGCACATGACGGAACACGGGATGGGCCTTAAGCGGTAACTAAGGTAAACCCCTTTTTCTTCTCTTCTATGCTTTTTTCACCTTCGGTGGTAGTTTTGGTTAATGTACAACGTCTCCTAGAGCAAGATAAGGAGTAGACTCTAGACGTTTTCTTTTTAACCGCGGTGGGAATGACGACATAGCAGTCAAAATAGACAAGTCGTCATTGCAATTAGGTTAATAGCCTTGACGTTGGATTTTCCAAGACTACTACCAAATAGTAGGTTTTCCTATTTGGTAGGTTGGGAGGTACGTCAAACCTCCCAATCAAACCGCAGTTTTTTGCATTCAGAAGCAAGGCTCAGTGAGATCACAAGAGTTGTTGAAAGTTTCAGATTTTTGTTTTACCCTAGCCGACTCGCTAGGGATTTCCCTGCATGCCACCTATCTCCCCGACGTAGCGAACGTCTGGGCAGACGCTCTCTCTCGCCGGCAGAGCACTCTAGTAGAATGGATTATCAAACAGGCGATCTTCAACGAGATCATTGCAAAGCCGGCCCGTCCACAAGTGGACTTGTTTGAGTCAACAATAAACCACAGACTTCCACTCTTTCTTATCCGGCATGGGCTAACCCCGGCGGGGGGACCCGATGCGTTGCTGATGGACTGGAACAGGTGGACCTCAATCTATCTGTTTCCGCCACCAGACTCTGTGTTAATGTGCAAGGTCATTCACAAACTGAGGGATTACTGGGGCCGGGTAGCCTTGATCGCGCCGCTTTGGCCGGCCCAGGTATGGTACCATCAATTGCAACAGTGGTGCAGGACCCCGGTGTCCCTCCCGGTCTCTGTCTTCCACTTGGAAACGATTGGCAACCTTCGGACCTCGCTCAGTTTTGCCTTATGGATATTTCCTCTGCCAAATGGTTAAATCAATTTGGGCCAAGTGTCACTCAGAAACTCATGAATCAGTACACACCGTCTACAAGGAGACAATATCAATCACATTGGAAAACATTTACAACCTGGATTGTTGAGTCAGGGCAAACGACTGCCTCGGGAGCCTTAATTTTCAAGTACTTAGACTATCTATTTGAGCAGAAGGGTTTTCGGTCATAACATTAAAAAATCACCTGTCTGCCATTAGGACCCCCTTCCTTGATCTCACCGGTCTTTCCATACCACAGGTGGAGGAGAAAGGTTTTATGAGGGCGTGTTTTAAGCTTCGTCCACCTCCCCGCCAGCTGATGCCCACCTTGATAAAGCCTTAGAATTGCTTCAATCGCGCAAGTATAATTATGCGCCGGACTTTGACTCACTTTTAAAGAAGGCTGTCTTTCTCATGGCACTTGCCACCGGAAACCGGGTATCTGAGCTGGCGGCGATGAGCAACGAACCAAACTGTCTCAGGTTTGGGAGACTGCACGACCATGTTCAAATCGCGCCGTCTCCCTCCTTTATTGCTAAGAACGAACATTCGGACCATGTTTTTTCTGAATTTTCCGTCCCAGCCTTAAAGAGAGGCCTTATTCATCACATTTTATGTCCTGTGCAAGCAATCACAAAGTTTAGGAGGGCTGCGCAACCTCGCCAACCAGGTGCTTTATGGGTTAACCGGACAGGTAAGCGTGTTACAAAACGGAAGTTAGCTTCCTTGCTTATCGATGTTATCAGGGAAAGCAATCCTGGCGTGATAGGCAGGGCTCACGATATTAGAAAATGGGCGGTGTCCCTCAGATTTTTGCAAAATTTTTCAATTGATGATATTGCTCAAACCCAACTTTGGGCTTCCAATCATACGTTCCTTACACGCTACCTGTCTGTTGCTCTAGATAAACCAAAGCGTACCTGTGTAGGTTTACGGCAACGGGTACAGTAGATAATGTTATATTATAAGTTGTATGTTGAAAAGGGGGGGAGGGGGGTGCGGAATAGTCCATATCCTCCCTGTACCCTTGGAGATTGTGATATATCATGAGCTGTGATAGGATGGGTTCTACAGTCCAGTATTAGTTACTTATTTTAGATTCTAAGAAATTTATCGCATAGTTGCAACTATGTCTGTTTTACCAAAGTGTACAAAACAATATTACTGTACAATTAGTTTAAGGACAGAACGCATAACTACCGCTGAGTTATAGTTCTACGGGACACATGCGTGTCACCTTTTTTTTTGCATACAATCGATTGCAACGGTCTGACCATGAGCAAGCAGTTTCTTAATGCCACGCACTACTAGCAAATCTTTTATACCTTTTTATATTTTTGTATTGCATACAATAAATCTTGAGAACCTGTTATCTGGATTCTTCTTCCCTAAGGTTAGGATATTTTGCGAATGTCCCGCCTCCAGTCTTGATATTCAGGCAAAGTCGTCAATGATGGAGGGGCTCTATTAAATTATAGGTTTGATTCCCAAAGGGAAGTAGAGAAAACCTAATATTTAGTAGGGCCCCGTAATCATTGACGACTCGGGCCCTCCCAACCATCCAACTTCCCATTCGCTGATTTCTATAGTTTATTCTTGGTATATCAGTAAAGGACGAAGATGGCCGCTAGAGGGCCTGGTGTTGGGGAAGCAAAGCATGAGAAATCCACGAATATGGCAAGTCATAAGATAACAGATATTAAATTAATTCTTCTTTTTTATTTTTTACATTTTTTTTCTGTAGGGTACCCAATCAAAATGACGATCCCATAAGGGAATTAAGCGTGCAATTATGACGAGTACTCCATGATGATTCCGCGCGGGCTATTCAAAATGCTGGCGCAGGATGTTGAATGGAGACTATTATTATTAATAGGCAAAGTCGTCAATGATTACGGGGCCCTACTAAATATTAGGTTTTCTCTACTTCCCTTTGGGAATCAAACCTATAATATGAGCAGGGTCAACTTCAGGGAGGAGGGTCATGTGCCCTCATAGCCGAAGCTGGCACTCATGGATTAAGCATTTTATCAATATATCTTGAATCAGTTTCAGAGAGTAGGCACTGGTTTGATATGTGGTCATACCAACAGTATCACATAAGCATGTGTATATAGACACTTGGTACCAAAAAGAGATGATGCATCTCTCCAAATCATTGTTGAGTGTTCATGTCTCGGAATCACATACAAGATTGGGAGAACCAGTGTTTTGAAGTTACAACTTAGTCCTTCTACACAGGTATTGACATTGCCATATACTCCTGCTGAGAGTATCTATAACCCCATATGCTAGGCCGAGACGACGAAGAACATCATGGCCTGACCTACCACTGTTGTTGATCTCACCACCAAGATAAGCGAGTTTGTCCAATACCTCTCTGTTCTCGCCACATGCTTGCACAGACTGCACTACTTCACCCAAGTCACCAAAAGCTTGAACTTTAGTTTTAATCCAAGAGACTCCAACTTCTAATGTAGTACTTGCCTCAGGAGCTAGTGCAGGAATCCTTAGTGACTCCACAAGGATCACTGCATCATCAGCAAAGTCAAGGTCAGTGATCTTGACATTGTCTACCGATGCTCCATATTGACTACAACCAACTGTCCGACCCAGTATCCAGTCCATGCAAGTGTTGAATAGCGAGGGACCCTGTATTATTTTTGAGTTCACAGGGAGGAATGGGGAGGCCTGCCCACCACACTTGTCAGCACTCTCGGTTTTATATATTTAGTCCAGACATTAGATCAATATGTCTTCCGATGCACCGAGTCAAATACCTTTTTGAGATCGATATAAACTGCAAGCAGTCTCTCTCGAAACTCAAGCCAGCATTCCAGAAGGCACTGGAGAACCAGGTTTCAGTCAATTGTTGATTTTTAGGGTGAAACCATATTGCTCAGGTCTTTGACCTTCTAGCAGGTGACTCTGAATTTGCTTCAGTCATATGAGCAAAGACCTTGCTTGGCACACTGAGAAGCATTACATTACAGTAGTTCTTGCAGTCCCGTCGGTCCCCATTCTAGATAGGGATGATTAAGCCCCTTTTCCAATCAAGAGGAATGGTAGGCCTACCAGTTCCCCAGACACCATACCATACAGGACCGCATGCAATGCATGGATCATGACCTCAACCCCAACTTTCAATAATTCTCAAGAAATGCCACAGTTGCCAGGAGTCTTCCCACTCTTCAGCCTAGCCACAGCCTCCTTTACCTCAACAAGGGAGGGTAGGTCCTTACTGATTGGAGGCTCAGGCCCCATTGACTGTTCAGTTACTGGTTGAATTTGTCTACCAGATGGCGCAAAGTACTCAGCCCAGCAGGTCCTACACTCATTATCATCCAATGTGACTGACATCTGCCATTCAAATTGAGTTAAACTGGGGTATGGAATTGGAGCGGAGCTTCTTCAGGGCTCGGTAAGCATACCGGAGGTCATTTGAAAAGGAATAACCCTCAAACCTCCTCAGCAATTCCCCTGACCTCTCCTTTTCTTTGCTTCCTGAATCTTGCAAAGTTCAGGAAGATAGTGCTATTGACATTCCTGCTACCAGAGCCATGAGGACCCACACAAGTTTCTTGCCATAAATCTTTACAGGAAAAGCAAGAAAGGTAATATTAAAATGGCTCACTTGGTCGGGTCAAGTTAACATTGTTGACTAAAGAGGCGCATTCTCCACTGAGTATTAAGTCAACATTGTTGACTATGACTCAACTTTGTATTGATAAACTTTTTTTTCTTGTGAAGATCACTCATTCTTTAAATGGCAAAGCACTCAGATATCCTCAGAGTCGTCATCAAGACAGCATTGTTAAGGTCATTAGGATATAGGCCTAGGCTAGGGCCTAGCAATTCCAAAGACATACGGTAATTTAATCTAGGCTATAGGCCTACAGTACAATTTTATATTTACATAAATGCCTATTAGGCCTAGCCTATATTAAAGATAAAAAAAACAAAAAAAACTCTGCTTTAGTTTGACACTCTGGCGGCCCTGGCCCCCTGGGGGGGGGGGGGGGTCCACTTCTAAAGAATTACCAATAGGCCTAAAACAAATAAAGGTAATATTCAAGACAGCTAGAGCCGCCTTATTTACCAAGTTTCTTTATATTTTTTCCAAGGAATATAGTGTTTCATTGTTGTTTTTCATGGTTTGAGTGGAGGATTTGCATTAACTTACCCATTATTCATTAATCTGAAGATACTCCGTCAAATGGCGCCATTTATTGGGTGAATCGCGCTTTTAGGTAATTGTTTAGTGTATGGCCTTCTAAAGAAAATGGATGTTCACTACTGTATTTACATAGTCATTAACCTAGTCATTAACCTAACCTAACCTAAGGTAACCTGGGCATCCTGCGGGCTGCTGCCCCCAGACCCCCGCTGGTCTTAGGTTGAAATGTGATAAGAAACACATATCTCTTACCTCATTATTCAAAGTTTTGTATTTGGTTTAATATACACTTCCCAGGTCATTTTAACAGTTCTATTGCTTCTATATATCATATAATACACCATAGAATACTTTTTTAATAACTAGAAAAAGAGGACTTCTATTAAACAATTACGAGATTAACCTAACCTAACCCTAATATAATATAATATCGTTTTTGTGAGTAACGTTCAAGCCATTAATTGGCTGAATCGCACTCACCGCATCTTTCAAAACAAGAAGAAGAGGACCCAGGTCGAAGGATTCATTGGGTGCAATGCTTTGTTTACGTTCGGGACATTATTTTCGTGTTATTTTTCGGTGTAATCGGGTTTTTTCAAGTGTCGATAACGAAATTCCTCCATGCCGCATGCGGACTAGGCCTATAATGAGAAAAATATGGCGAGTCTATTGGTCCCTATTTTCCCTAAAAATTATTTCTAATAAGGCTGCGAAAGAGGTCTTGAATATTATCCTACGGTTATACTACCCCTCCCCCACTACCCCCCACCACCTCCCCCCTTCAAAACACGCCTTGTAGCGTGTTTTTTGGATGGTTCAGCAGACGCAGAAACTGGAAAACAAACGTAGGATAGGCTATTTTGATAAAAATTTATCAGCAACCAGATACGAGTTTTTCAGGTAATTTGTTATTGTTTTTTAGGTTAATATACAGAAGACGCAACAATATAGGCCTAGGTAGCAAATTTCTAATGGTAGTTTTGGGTTCCTATCATCATAGGCTATGCTTCATTTCTAGCCTATATACTTTTTATCCCCGGGAAAAAAAAAATCTTGGTATACCCTAGGCCTAGGCCTAGGTCTATTTTTTTTTTTTTTTCTTGATTCTTCTTTTTTTTTTTTTTTCATTAACCTAACCAAAAAACCTAACCTAACCTTACCTAAATGTATTTGGGAGCTATTAGGTTAGGTTGGGTTAGGTTATTTTTTTTGGTTAGGTGTAGGCTAGGCTAATGACCAAAACAAAAAATCCCAAGAATTTTTTGTTTTCACCCGGGGATAGGCTAAAAAGTATATAGAAATGAAGCATATGATGATAGGAACCCAAAACTACCATTAGAAATTTGCTACCTATATTGTAGCGTCTCCTGTATATTGACCGTTTTGTATTTTTTATTTGATAGGCCTCGGCTATACAGAGTTGTTTAATACCGAGGACTGTCGCATTTTAGTATTTTTAACATAGCCTGACCTAGCCTAACCTAACCTAACTTAACCTAACCTAACCTAACCTAACCGAAAACTAACCTGTCTCGCCGAGGTCTAAACCCAGCTTACGTTCCCTGTTTATGGGTTCGCGACGGTCTAAACCCAGCTCACGTTCCCTGTTTATGGGTTCGCGAAGGTTTGTAATACTTCAATATAGGCCTATCTAGCCTATTTCAAGTCAAATATACATTTCCGCGCATTATCAAACCATACTAAGTCAAACCATACTAATAATATGAACCCATTTGGGAAAAAATGTGATTTTAATACCACAAATTTTCCGAGTGTTTTTTATAAAAGAAATTGTTCATTTGCATCAATATATAGTGTTTGCAATTAATTAGAAATCTCGGGAAAACCTATTTTCCCCATTAGGCCTAGGCCTATTGATCGATGTTGAGACACGCCCCCGATAGTGATTTGAAAAGACATTAGCCTAACCTAACAACCTTACCTAACCTAACCTAGTATTATGGGTGGGGGCTGCTGCCCCCACACCCCCGCTGGTTGAGTACTAATCCCTTAGTAAATAAATAAAAAAAATTGGCTGTCGATTATACGAAGGTGAAAGAAAGTCGATGAAGTCTACGGTGTTTACTCTGCAATCTTCAGCTTTGATTGTACATTGATAACGGGAAAGTACCGTATTGACAACCTTGTTACGAAAATTAAATTTTAATACCATACTTTTATATTAGGTTTTTCCGAGGGTTTAACACATTTTCATATGATCTTTAGAGCATATAGATTCAATATTTATCTTCAAATGTAGGCTATCAACAAAATTTGTGATATTAAAATAACATTGTACCAACAGAATAGCGACAAAATAGGAGTAGTATAACTGTAGATTTATCTTTCTCTTTGATATAGGCCTAGCCTACAGTGTTGTTTAATACCGAGGACCGTCGCATTTTAGTATTTTCAACATTAGCCTAACCTAACCTAACTTAACCTAACCTAACCGAAAACTAAACAGGGAACATGAGCTGGGTTTAGACCGTCGCGTACCCATAAACAGGGAACGTGAGCTGGGTTTAGACCATCGGTTAGTTTTAGGTTAGGCTAATGTTGAAAATACTAAAATGCGACGGTCCTCAGTATTAAACAACACTGTAGCCTAGGCTATAGGCCCTATCAAAGAAAAAAAAAGAAAAAAATAGAATTAGCCTAGGCCTAACTAGTAAAAAGGCTGGGGTAGGATGTAGGCTAGTGAGCGGGCGTACCGCCATCTTTGTTTACATTACGCGTAGTGGCATCGGACCTTTCTTACAGTTTCTTACAGTAGATCCTCTGGAAAAAGGCAAACTATGCCTGTGTATCCAGCTCAGTACCAGTACTTGCACTGCTGCGGTCGTTCACGGTGTTGGCGGCGGCGGTAGCAGACGCAACATTTTTACTATTCTGTATTTTTGTTTTATAATCAAACTTCAAATCTTGTCTTCCCCATGCTTTATCAAGATTACTTTCAAACTCCCTTATTGATTCGGAATCGACTACATACTGGGGCAGTGCGTTCCACTCATTTACCACTCTATCACAAAATGAGTTCTTTGCCTTCTCAAGCCTATTTCTTTCTTTGTAAATTTTCTTAGAGTGTCCTCTCGTTCTTGTTCCCTCCCGCATCAAGAAGATACCTTCACACACATCCTCATCGTACTTTCCTGACACTATCTTAAAAGTCTCTATCATATCCCCTCTCTTTCTCCTATATGCCAGTGTCGGAAGCCCCAGTGTCCTCAACCTCTGCTCATAGCCCGCGTTCTTCAACGTTGGTACCAGCTTGCTAGCTCTCCTCTGCACTTTCTCCACTGCTTCTATATCCTTTACCATATATGGAGCCCACACCTGGTTCGCATATTCCAGGTGCGGCCTAACCAGCGCTGTATAGATTCCTGAAGATTTCTTCGTCAAGTGACACAAATGTCCTCCTTATCAGCCCTACAATTCTATTGGCTTTGTTTATCTTTTCTGCTAAATGTTCTGAGAAATTTAACTTATTGTCTATCACTACTCCTATATCCTTTTCTGCATTCACTTCCTCCATCGCTTCATACATACTGTATCCTACCTTGTCTATCTTGCTGGTCCCAATCCGCATGTACTTGCATTTTTTTGGATGAAAAGGCATTAACCAATGCTCAGACCATCCCTTCATGCCCTCCACATCTCCATGAAGCAAACCCATATCTTCCTTACTCCTCACTCTTCTATACAGCTTAGTGTCATCCGCTTACAGGTATACCTCATTTCCATTAGTTATAACTTCAGGCAAGTCGTTGATAAATATAACGAACAGCAGTGGTCCCAACACAGATCCCTGAGGTACCCCACTTGTAATTTCCCTCCACCCCGAGCCTATTCCATTCACCAGTACCCTCTGTCTCCGATCTTTCAGGAAGGCTTCTATCCATTTCACACTTTTCTCCCCTATATTATAGCTTCTAACTTTCTCTATTAACCTTTTATGTGGGACCTTATCGAAGGCCTTCATAAAATCGCAATATACCACGTCTATTACATCACCATCTTCTAGAATTTGCATCCAATCATCTACCACCTTAATTAGCTGTAGTACCGTCGACCTCCCCGGCAAGAATCCGAACTGTCTCCCACTGAAAAGTTGGTTTGACTTCATATGATCCATTATTCCTTCTCTAATTACCGTTTCCATTAGTTTACACACAACACTTGTCAAACTGACTGGTCTATAATTCCCTGGGTCATTTCTCTTTCCCTTCTTAAATATAGCTGTTATGTTCGCCTCTCTCCAGTCCATCGGAATTTGTCCTGTATTAAACGATACCTCGAATAACATTTTCAATGGCTCTACTAACATCTCCCCTCCTTCCTTTATGATTCTTGGGTGTATCCCATCCGGTCCCGGTGACTTACTTCTGTTCATTTTTTCTATAGCCCTTCTTATTCTAGCATGGGAAAACTCTATTAGTTCTACTGCTGGTGCCTGTTTGATGGGAATAGTAGGCACTGCATCCTCCGACTCCACTGTTAGTACCCCCCCAAAGTATTTCCCCAGCACCTCTGCTTTCTCCTTATCAGTCTCCGCTCTACTCCCATCATTCAACCCCCCTACCAGCTCTGGGATCCCTACTCTTCTTGTTAACTTTTCCTGAATGTACTTCCAGAATATTTTTGGATTATCCTTCACATTTCTAGCTATCTCTCTCTCCCTCTCCTTCACCCCCCTCCTTGTTTCCCACCTTATTTTATTGTTTATTTGTCTGCGTTCCAGATCCACTTCCTTATCCTCTATACTAGACCCCCTGTTCTTTTTTAAAAATTTTAATCTTTCCCACAATCGTTTCTTTCTTCTAATCAATATCCAAAGCTTTCTTTTCATTGGCAATTCTGGGTTAGTTCTTTTCCTCAATTTTGTTTTATCCTTATATTCCCTGACTGGTACACTTTTGGATACAGCATTCTCCAGTTTGACTCTAATTTTCCTCCACATTCCTTCAGCGTCTTCACCGTTCAAGTATTCCCCCCAGTCAATGTCCAAACACCGTCTCAGCAGCTCATAATCTGGTCTATCATACATGTATATTTTTCTATTGCTTCTATTATCCCTCTCTGATTTAATGTTACAACTAAAGCTTATACAGGCATGGTCACTACGACCTATAGGGCTATCCACATTAACATGTTCCACTATATCCTCTTCATTGCTAAAAATAAAATCAAGTACACTCCCCTGCGTCCCATCTCTATATCTTGTCATCTCTACAATATGTTGCGTTAAAAAACAATCTCTCACTTTCTCTATAAACTTATTTTCCAGGCTACCCTGTCCCGCTGGAGTAGTACAATTTGCCCAGTTGATCCTTGGCAAATTGAAATCTCCCATCATGTTCCCGTCTATTTTAAGCTAAGCTAACCTAACCTAACCTAACCTAACCTAACCTAACCTAACCTAACCTAACCTAACCTAACCTAATACCTTTACCTTTTGATACCTTTTGATGTGTTCGCCACTCTTCTAGCGGCACCAAGGAGCGCGACGCCCCTCGTTATGGGTGGTGATTTGGTGCAGTAGACTGTTTGAAGCGACAGCTCGCTCCCTTGCGAGGATGGGCTCGTCTGGCACTTTTTGCAGTTCGACATCTAGGGCTCTCTTGAAGTTGTCTAACGAGATGTCCCTCATGTCTCTTACTCGCCGTGGGAGTTTGTTGAAGAGACCTGGGCCTCTGCGTGATAACCAGCCCTCTCGCAGAGAGCCCATAGCACCCCTGTTATTCATCCGGGGGATTTTGCATTCCCAGCCTCTCCTATCACTGAATTTCATGACTATCGGAGTATGTAGATTTGGTACTAAACCCTCTGCGATTTTCCACGTGTATATTATTAGGTAACGTTCTCTTCTACGTTCCAGTGAGTACAGATTCAGTGCTCTTAAACGCTCCCAATAGTGTAGATGTTTTATCGAACTTATATCCGAAGTGAAATTTCTTTGTACACTCTCTACGTCATTTATTTCACCTGCTTTGTATGGGGATGTTAATACGCTACAGTATTCAAGCCGCGGTAGCACTAGAGATTTGAAGAGCGTTATCATAGGCAATTCACCGCGTGTTTTAAAAGTATGCAGAATCCAACCCGTTAGACGTTTCGCAGCCGCCACTTTGACCTGGCCTAACCTAGTATTCATGTAGTAATGACAGGGAGCAAATAGCAGAAAATATAGCGTCGAAATAGACGGGAACGTAAGTGCGACCGCGGCGATCGCCCTATGTAAACAATGACGACCGTACGCCCGAACTCTACATCCATCCCAAAGGCTGTCCGGGGCCTCTTCAATTTTTACCAGTTGTGTTATCGGGCGTACCATTACCGACATACAGCATAACTCCTCTCTACAAAATTAACCTAACCTAACCTAACCTAGTATTCATGTAGTAATGAGAATACTAGGTTAGGCTAGGTTTTTTGGTAAATATATACGAGACAAGACGCAACAACATAATTTTCCTTTTTTTTTTTTTTTTTTTTTTTTTTTTTTTTTCCAGTTTTGACGAAACTTGGCTCGGATTTTACTAATTTTCATGTTAAAAATACACAGTAACCCTAATAAAAAGTTGGTTTGGGTTTTCATAGGGTTAACATTAGCCTAACCTAACGTAGTAAAATTGGGGTTAACATTAGCCGAACCTGACAACCTTACCTAACCTATCCTAATATTATGGGTGGAGGCTGCCGCCCCCACACCCCCGCTGGTGGGCAACCAACCATGGGGTTAACATTAGCCTAACCTAACGTAGTAAGAATGGGGGGGATGGATGTAGTGATCGGGCGTACGGTCGTCATGTTGTGCGCTCGCAGTTACGTTCCCGTCTATTTCGACGCTATATTTTCTGCTATTTGCCCCCTGTCATTACTACAGTACATGAATACTAGGTTAGGTTAGGTTAGGTTGTTTGGTTAGGCTAATGTATTTTTATATCCAAAGGCAGTCAAAATAGACAGGAACATGATGGGAAAGGTCCGACGCCACTACGCGTCGGAAGGTCGGAAGAGGACTGTTTATTTATGTAAGAAAAGAGCTCAAGGTTAATGAGGTGGATATGAGACAGCAGTATTGTGAGTATTTGTGTATTGAAGTAAAATGTGCAAGAGGATAAATTCGAATTGCCTCTATATATAGAAGCCCAAATAATAGTAGGGAAGAGGATGATAACCTACTGAAAGCAATGGAGGAAATAGATAACAGAGAGAACAAATATAAGATTTTGATTGGAGATTTCAATTTGCCAAGGATCAACTGGGCAAATTGTACTACTCCAGCGGGACAGTGTAGCCTGGAAAACAAGTTTATAGAGAAAGTGAGAGATTATTTTTTAACGCAACATATTACAGAGATGACAAGATATAGAGATGGGATGCAGGGGAGTGTACTTGATTTGATTTTTAGCAATGAGGAGGATATAGTGGAACATGTCAATGTGGATAGCCCTATAGGTCGTAGTGACCATGCCTGTATAAGCTTTAGTTGCAATATTAAAACAGAGAGGGATAATAGAAGCAATAAAAAAAATATACATGTATGATAGAGCAGATTATGAGCTGCTGAGACGGTGTTTGGACATTGACTGGGGGGAATACTTGAACGGTGAAGACGCTGAAGGAATGTGGAGGAAAATTAGAGTCAAACTGGAGAATGCTGTATCCAAAAGTGTACCAGTAAGGGAATATAAGGATAAAACAAAATTGAGGAAAAGAACGAACCCAGAATTGCCAATGAAAAGAAAGCTTTGGACATTGATTAGAAGAAAGAAACGATTGTGGGAAAGACTAAAATTGTTAAAAAAGAACAGGGGGTCTAGTATAGAAGCTAAAGAAGTGGATCTGGAATGCAGACAAATAAACAATAAAATAAGGTGGGAGACAAGGAGGGGGGTGAAGGAGAGGGAGAGAGAGATTGCTAGAAATGTGAAGGATAATCCAAAAATATTCTGGAAGTCTATCTATCTATCTATTGCCTGACGCCGTGATCCCCGAAGGGGTGGCCACGAACGAACCGCCCCCATGCACCTCTGTCCCCAGTCAGTCGACGCCCCTGCCCCCAACCAGCACCGCCTTCATTCATGTACTTCCTCACTCCATCCTTCCACCTCTCATTCGGTATACCTCTCCCTCTCTGTCCCTCCACCTCGCTCTCGTACACCCTCTTAGTCATTCTCTCGCTTTCCATACGTTCCATATGGCCGAACCATCTCAAGTTGTTCCTTTTCACACTTTCCAGCACACCTACCTCCACACCACACCTCCTTCTTACTTCCTCATTAGTCTGTCTATCCCTCCATGTAACTCCGCACGCACTCCTTAAGTAATTCATTTCCACTGCTCTCACTCTTGGTCTGAGTCTCTCAACCAACGTCCATGCTTCGCTTCCGTAAGCCAGTGTCGGGATTACCACACTGTCATGCAAGGACTTCTTCACTTCCATACTGACCACCCTATTTCTTGTTACTGCTTTTAGCGTTCCTACAACCCTCTTCCCCTGTTGTACCCTCTCCCGCACTTCTTCATCCATAGTCCCATCTTTACTCAACACACTGCCCAGATACTTAAAAGAGTTGATGATCTCCATAGCCTGACCGTTCAGCTTCACCTCACACTCTGTGACTTCACCCCTTTCGAAGACCATAACCTTGCTCTTGCCCGCATTTACCTTCAAATTCCGTTTTTCGCACACTGTTCCAAACTCATTTACCAGACCCTGCAACTCCCATTCATTATCACTCATCAGAACTGTATCATCCGCAAACAGGTATAGGTAGCTTCCATTCAATTCCCTCCCTTTTCAGCGATACACCAACATCCACTGCTCTTGATAGTATTTCTTTCATAACTCCATCCATATATACAGTAAACAACCACGGGGGCATCACACACCCCTGTTTCAAACAACATTCAGGTCAAAGAACTCGCTCTGCTCACTCTCCACACGTACTGCCGCCTTTGCACCCTCATACATGCTCTTCACTGCTTTCAGCAACTTGCCCTCTACTCCGTATTCTAAGTACTTTCCACAAACTTTCTCTATCCACTCTGTCATAGGCCTTTTCCAAGTCCATAAAGGCAACATACACCTTTTGTTTCTTCTCCAGATACTTCTCCACAACACAATTCAGGGTAAAAATCTGATCTACACATCCTCTTCCCTTCCTAAAACCTCCCTGCTCGTCGCCTATCCATTTCTCCGTTCTCACTCTCACTCTCAATCACTACCCTACTGTATACCTTCCTACTACGCTTAGAAGACATATTCCTTGGTGGTTACCCCACTCCTCTTTCCCCTTTGCCCTTATATAGGGGGACTATTATGCCAGTCTTCCAGTCATCAGGTGCACTCCCCTTCTCCCATGCTAGTTTGCACATTGTCCATACCCATTCTATCACCACCATGCCTCAACATTTCCCCACACACTCTATCTGTTCCTGGTGCTTTCCCCAACTTCACACTTTTCATGGCTTCCCACACTTCTGACCTCCTGATCCCCACCTCCTCCACTACTTCTCTTCTTCTCCCTCCCATACCATATCCAGCTATGTTTGCTGGCTCTTCATTCCTTACATTTAGCAACTCACTGAAGTACTCCCTCCATCTTTCGACTCTCTCTTGCTTCTCGGCTAGCATTCTCCCATTCTTATCTTTCACACCCTTACTGGTTCCCTTGCTACTTTCCCTAACTTTCTTTACTTCTTTCCAGAACAGTTTCTTACTCTCCCTCCATTTTACACTCAGATTCCTTCCAAATTCCTCATCTACTCTTCTCTTACTTTCCTTCACTACTCTCTTCACCACCCTCTTACTCTCCACGTACCGTCATTCGGGGTGACTTCGGACCTAATTGACCTAATTTTAAGCCTAACTCAATAGGTAAAGCCTTAATAATGCAATCTTTTGCATCTATATGTATAGCTTAGAAACGTAGAATAATCTTGTGTACAGTGGAAAAATTATAGGCCTTTGGCTTAATTATAACTAATATTTATAATGGTGTCCGAAGTCATCATCGATATGAGGTGACTTCGGACTGGGGTAAGGTGACTTCGGACATTAATGGTTTTCCCCTTTAAATCTGAGTGTGTGTATTGAACGACGGCTTCGGACAATGCAGAGGCGACTTCGGACACAAGACGGAGTTTTAAAAAATAATACAAACTGAAATGCTTACATTTGTAGCCCTTAGAGTAGCATATACATTAGATTCCAAGTTTCTGTGCATTTTAGCACCTTCATATAAATTGTTATGTATTCTCAATAACAAAGCAATTATATTATTATCACTAATGCATTCAGGTACACCGTATGTATAGGCACTTTTCTAATACCAAAAAATACAATTAATTCATTCAAATTACACATAATGACTCTTGAAAACGTATTTCACACTTGTGACCAAACTTCTAAAAAAATAATACTGATATCATTAAAGCTTAGCAATAATATCTTAATGACTGCATATTAAAGGAATACTAATGGCACACAGCCGACTAGATGCCATCTTGGCTAATTAATGGCCCGAAATACTAATTAACCCTTTCAGGGTATATACCTTAAAATAATCATAATATGAAATAAAAAGGACCTTACAAAAAATATAACTTTGTATCACATTATTGCCTCTTTCCTTATTCATCCCCCCTCTCTTGGCCCCGCCCTCTACCACCTCTCGCTCTCGATATCGATCTCTCTCCCACCCTTCTGGCCCCCCTCTCCCCTGCCCCACCCTTCCCGGCCCCACCCTCCCCTGGCCCCGCCCTCCCCTGGCCCCGCCCTCTCCCACCCTTCTCCCTGCCCCACCCTCCCCTGGCCCCGCCCTCTACCACCTCTCTCTCTCTCGCTTTCTCTCCCACCATTCTCTTGGCCCCACCCTCTCTCGCTTTCTCTCCCACCCCTCTCTCTCTCACTTTCTCTCCCCCTGCTCGCTCGCTTTCTCTCTCCTCTCTATAGCTCTTCAACCCTCTCTATTTCTCTCTCTCTCTATTATTTTGGCCATTTATTTACATCAACACTGAACAGCATTCTGCACTTCTTGTCTAGTATTGGTTCTGGCAGGATTTGTACTATCTCACCCTTGTCTATATCACTGTAATCATCAATAACTGGGTTAATGAAGACGTTACTTGTGCCCTTCACATGCTTTAGGAAACGAACATGTATTTCTGGTAGAACCTTTACTATGACTGCAATATAATGTTGATGTTTCTTCTTACCATCAAACGGAACTTTAACAATAACCAGCAGGTTTACTATGTTTCCCTTTTATATAGTCATGTAAGGTGCTCTTACTTAACTTCCACTTTTTAGCAGCCTCACGTACACTCATGTTCTTCTTTTGTATATCATATTTTGCTTTCTTTAATTTGTCTTGACATACATGACTGTTGTATTTCCTTTTCTCGTTGTGTGGCTTTGGTTTATATATCCGTGGCATTTTTACTCCTGTGAATGAAAAGCAATGTAATATGATACTCTTACCTAACCTTACACAGCAAACATCCACTAAATCATGTCAACATCTGACACCTTACTCAGTCTTAAGCATCCTTTAATTGGCGTTACTCAAACGGGAGCAAGATGACAGATGATAAGAACATAAGAAAATGGGAGTCTGCAAAAAGCCGATCGGCCCATACAAGGCAGATCCCTGTGATGACATGATTCGACAGATGCTCGCTATGTATGGCTAGGGAAGAGTACCATACACTTAGGTACTAATTGTTGTTCATATTGGAAGGACCTTGTAACTAATATTAGATGTCCGATGTCACCTCATGTCCGAAATAACCCCAAACTATGTCCGAAAACACCCCAATAAATATGGAAAACAATAAAAGTAAATTGTTAGGGCTATAGGCTGTGTATTATGAACTTTGGGGAAAGAGTTACTGTGTGTATGGTCTCACAGATAATTGTAGAACATTCTGGTGTAGGTTAATTGTCTTCCTCACATCCCATTAATTATGCTCAGTAGAAGTTTGACACACTTACAAAAACATGTGTTTTCTTTGTTACATATTCACAAATATTTACCACAAATTAAATTAATTAATTTAAATTATTAGTTCATCCTACATATAGTTACAACATTCCTCTTGAATGCTACACATCTATTTTTCAAAACCAAACTCCTCTTCTCTCTATTTTTATTTGTTTTAATTTTTATCCAAAATGTCCGAAGTTGTCCACTTGTCCGAAGCCACCCCAGATGACGGTACCTCCCTTGTTTCTGTCTCTCGAAATCTTCATTCCCTCTACTACCCAACCACTCTCTATATGCTTTCTTCTTTTCTTCCACAGCTATTCTTACCTCTTCTGTCCACCATGCTGTACCTTTCACTCCCCTCCCTCTTCTCCTCACTCCACACACCTCACATGCTGCACAGATCTCATCCTTAAACACCTTGCTCATCTCCTCCACTTCCTCCATAACCTCCAGGTCGAACCCACCTAGTCGTCTTTCCACTGCTCTCCTGTACTCCTCCCTGACTTCCTCCTCCTGCAACCTCTCCACCCTCCTCACCATTCCACCCTCCTCTCGCCTCCCTCCAGCTCTCCTCACCCACTTCTTTTGTATCCTAACCTTAGCTACCACTACATAATGATCAGACAGACCCCTTCCAATACCCCTATACACCCTAGCATCCATCACAGATTTCTTCATTCGTTCATCCACACATACATAATCAATCAATGACTTTCGTTCCACCACTGTCTTATCCTTCATCGTCAACATCCGTTTCCACGTGTACCTGTGGATCATTCTGTGTCGGAAGAAGGTGTTGGCTATTCTGGAAGTACATTCAGGAAAAGTTAACAAGAAGAGTAGGGATCCCAGAGCTGGTAGGGGGGTTGGATGATGGGAGTAGAGCGGAGACTGATAAGGAGAAAGCAGAGGTGCTGGGGAAATACTTTGGGGGGGTACTAACAGTGGAGTCGGATGATGCAGTGCCTACTATTCCCATCAAACAGGCACCGGCACTGGAACTAATAGAGTTTTCCCATGCTAGAATAAGAAGGGCTATAGAAAAAATGAACAGAAGTAAGTCCCCGGGACCGGATGGGATACACCCAAGAATCATAAAGGAAGGAGGTGAGATGTTGGTAGAGCCATTGAAAATGTTATTGGAGGTATCGTTTAATACAGGACAAATCCCGATGGACTGGAGAGAGGCGAACATAACAGCTATATTTAAGAAGGGAAAGAGAAATGACCCAGGAAATTATAGACCAGTCAGTTTCACAAGTGTTGTGTGTAAGCTAATGGAAACGGTAATTAGAGAAGGAATAATGGAGCATATGAAATCAAACCAACTTTTCAGTGGGAGACAGTTCGGATTCTTGCCGGGGAGGTCGACGGTACTACAGCTAATTAAGGTGGTAGATGATTGGATGCAAATTCTAGAGGATGGTGATGTAATAGACGTGGTACATTGCGATTTTATGAAGGCCTTCGATAAGGTCCCACATAACAGGTTAATAGAGAAAGTTAGAAGCTATAATACAGGGGAGAAATGTGTGAAATGGATAGAAGCCTTCCTGAAAGATCGGAGACAGAGGGCACTGGTGAATGGAATAGGCTCGGGTGGAGGGAAATTACAAGTGGGGTACCTCAGGGATCTGTGTTGGGACCACTAAGTACTGTTCGTTATATTTATCAACGACTTACCTGAAGTTATAACTAATGGAAGTGAGGTATACCTGTAAGCGGATGACACTAAGCTGTATAGAAGAATGAGGAGTAAGGAAGATGTGGGTTTGCTTCAAGGAGATGTCGAGGGCATGAAGGGATGGTCTGAGCATTGGTTAATGCCTTTTCATCCAAAAAAATGCAAGTACATGCGGATTGGGACAAGCAAGATAGACAAGGTAGGATACAGTATGTATGAAGCGATGGAGGAAGTGAATGCAGAAAAGGATATAGGAGTAGTGATAGACAATAAGTTAAATTTCTCAGAACATTTAGCGGAAAAGATAAACAAAGCCAATAGAATTGTAGGGCTGATAAGGAGTTCATTTGTGTATGAATATTCCCATATTCAAAATATGTTACAGGGGGACAATGCCTAGTGAGTTCATTGCTCAATAGGTGGCATTCTGAGAGTGAGGGTCTGAGTCTGGAGGGTGAGACGGTGAAGCACTTGAGCGAAGCAACCAGCCGCTTCAGAGATGGAGCTGCTTCGAGCCATGATAGATGCTTCACATGTCTCACTCCCCAGACTGGAACAAGACCTCACGGGCTTCACCGTGTTGAGCGGTGGAATGTACAGGCTCTCAGCCTATGCCCGAGAGGGAGTAGTTGGAATATAGAAAAAAAAAAAAAAAAAAAAAAAAACTTGACGAAGAAATCTTCAGGAATCTCTATACAGCGCTGGTTAGGCCGCACCTGGAATATGCGAACCAGGTGTGGGCTCCATATATGGTAAAGAATATAGAAACAGTGGAGAAAGTGCAGAGGAGAGCTAGCAAGCTAGTACCAACGTTGAAGAACGCGGGCTATGAGCAGAGGTTGAGGACACTGGGGCTTCCGACACTGGCATATAGGAGAAAGAGAGGGGATATGATAGAGACTTTTAAGTGTCAGGAAAGTATGATGAGGATGTGTGTGAAGGTATCTTCTTGATGCGGGAGGGAACAAGAACGAGAGGACACTAAGAAAATTTACAAAGAAAGAAATAGGCTTGAGAAGGCAAAGAACTGATTTTGTGATAGAGTGGTAAATGAGTGGAACGCACTGCCCCAGTATGTAGTCGATTCCGAATCAATAAGGGAGTTTGAAAGTAATCTTGATAAAGCATGGGGAAGACAAGATTTGAAGTTTGATTATAAAGCAAAAATACAGAATAGTAAAAAAATTGCGTCTGCTACCGCCGCCGCCAACACCGTGAACGACCACAGCAGTGCAAGTACTGGTACTGAGCTGGATACACAGGCCTAGTTTGCCTTTTTCCAGAGGATCTACTGTAAGATACTGTAAGTAAACAAGGCTGGCGGTACGCCCACACTTAACATTCTTGCCGAATGGGGTTAACGTTAGCCTAACTAACCTAACCTAGTAAGAATGGGGTTAACATTAGCCGGTATGATTTGGAGTAGTGGGCGTACACATTATTTCCATTATGTGTATTGTAATTCCATATTTAACCCCACTATCTTGTAGTTTGAATGATCGTCTACACCTTGATATACAATTAAGTACGGTATGTGGCAGAATATGTATAAGTGTACATATACTGTACCTGTAAATACAGTCCTCCTCTACCACTCTTCTCTTCGCCAACATGTAAACAAACCTAGAGTCGATACACGCTTCAAGTCGCTGTGCAGACATCCGAACACAGGGTTTATCGTGACGTCGTCTAGAATATAAGTGCTAGTATGCGAATAATATCTATAGTCACGGTTTGCGCATTTGAGTGATTATTATTGATGTTCTTTTGTTTGCCAATCCTGCTCATCATAGCATACAGTCATTTATTATTTTTTGGTCAGTTCAAGTTGGTTGCCATCTTGAACGAGTGTGGAATAATAATAATTGGGAGGTTTGACGTACCTCCCAACCTACCAAATAGGAAAACCTACTATTTGGTAGTAGTCTTGGAAAATCCAACGTCAAGGCTATTAACCTAATTGCAATGACGACTTGTCTATTTTGACTGCTATGTCGTCATTCCAACCGCGGTTAAAAAGAAAACGTCTAGAGTCTACTCCTTATCTTGCTCTAGGAGACGTTGTACATTAACCAAAACTACCACCGAAGGTGAAAAAAGTATAGAAGAGAAGAAAAAGGGGTTTACCTTAGTTACCGCTCAAGGCCCATCCCGTGTTCCGTCATGCGCCGATCCCTGTCGAACGTGCGCATGAGCGACCCTCTCTTGTTATCACATCTCACGTCAGCAGAAGAACGCGGATGGGCAGGGGTCCGGCGTGAGGGAGGGTATTATGTACGTTGGATTTTCCAAGACTACTACCAAATAGTAGGTTTTCCTATTTGGTAGGTTGGGAGGTACGTCAAACCTCCCAATTTGTTAGTAGTCTTGGCAAATCCAACGTCAAGGCTGCATAACAAATAGGAGGAGGACATCCAAGCCCAACCTACCAAAAAAACCAATGCATAAGACAAAATTATGAATGACAAAGAAACACAATTTAAACAAGAGAGTTTAATAAAAGAGTGAAAAACTGAGGAGTAGCTAAAAAGAGCAGTTTTAACACGTGCCCGTCATTCATAGTAATGCAAAACCATAGACTTGTCTTAAACCAAAAAGTACTGTACACAAAATCCCTTTTCTTCCAAAATGAACAAAAACACTGATCACAAAAACAAAACACAATTATCAATGAGGCAAAAACACTTATGTACTGTATACATATAACATAACCCCAAACTTGTAATCCAGTGTTGCAAACCCGTACTTCCCTCCCCCCCTTTTCGAAAGAAAACAAAGGAAAAGAAAAAGTGACGAGGGGGGAAGACCAGGCAACTTCGCGAGAGCCCTAGGAAACACGACTCCCGAGAGCTATCACAGGCCGAGGGGGTCTAACAATGGACATGGAGAGGTAGGAGGAGACGAAGGTATGGACAGAAGACCACAAACCCGCCGAGGCGACGTCAGGCAACGAACGAGTCTGCAGGAACCGTAAGGAGGCAGCAAAGGATCGCACATCGTGCGCAGAACCCCGACAAGCAGGGTGACTGGCACGAATGACCCGACAAATGTGGCGTCCTATCTGTACCTTCGAGAGCCTCCTACCAGTCCGAGGAGACACCCACACAGCAGTACCCGAAGTCGGAGCCACAGACTCAACATAGGAGTGCAAGGCCTGCACCGGGCACAACACATGGTGAGTATGCCCATGCTTTAAAGCCTGGATGGTGAAAGGCTTGAAAACGTGGGTCTCTCTCTCATTCTTGGCAACAAAATGAGGGGAGGGGGCTAACGTGACGACATTCAAGGACGGGGAGAATCGCATGCATTCCTGGGACCGCGACATGGCAGCTAGTTCAGACACCCTATCCCCAGTGGCCAGAGCGACAAGGAAGAGTGTACGCTCGAGCAACTGAACCGGTGTAGTGTCCCGTGTATATGTGTGAAGCCAGAAGGTCCAGAGCACGCCCCAGATCCCACTGAGGAGGGATCTGGCGCGGAGGCGGTCGCTCCCTGAAGGCAGCCTTCATGAAGGAATCCAGCTCCTTCGGTGGAACGACCAGCCCAGTGACGGACTCAAAGACCTCCCGGATGGCAGACAAGTGGTTACGTATAGTGTTGACTTGAGAGCGACGTGTACGGAAGAGGTGAAACAAGTAGTGGAGGACGAGGGAAGGAGAGCTAACAGTCTGGTGAGTGTCCTGTATCCACCTAGTAAAAGACCTCCAGTGGGACTCGTAAGTCCCCCAAGTCGAAGACGTCCATGAACGCTTCAGGAAGTCAGTCAGGTCCCGTCCGTGGACTGGGAGCCACCGTGCCTCACGAACATCCACGATGCGAAGGCCAACGAGGTCCGCAGGTCGCCAACCTGGCTCAAGTGGAAGTTTGAGAGAGGGAGAGGGACCGGACTCGGGCACCACCGCTTCAACTGGGAGTACCAAGCCTGGGTTGGCCACAGAGGCGCTATTAGCCAGACTCTGCCGCGGTACAGCCGCAGCCGCGCGAGGACTTTGCACATCAACAGTGCGTCTGGTGGCGGAAATATGTATATCGACTGCCACCTGTTCCAGTCTTCCATGAAAGCGTCCGGACCCCCCTCCGGAGTGCGAGTCCGGAGGGACAGGTACTGAGGCAACTTGCGCGTCTCCTTCGATGCGAACAAGTCGACCTCCGGAACACCCCAGGAAGCTGCGAGGTCGTCGAATACAGTCTGTTTCATTGCCCATCCTACAAGAACGCCCCGTCCTCGCGACAGGGCGTCCGCCCACAGGTTGGCAGTCCCGGGCAGGTAGGAGGCGTGCAGGGAGATGTTGTGTCGGTTCGCGAGGAAGAACAACTTCTCTGAGAACCCCAACAGAGTCAAAGACCTGGAGGACCCCTGCTTTTGGATACAGTGGACAGCTGTCTGATTGTCCATCCTGAAGGCCACCGACTTTCCCCGAAGGGCCAGCGCGTGGTCCCTCAGGAAGAACAAGGGAACCAACAGTTCGAGGGCATTGATGTGTAGGTGTGTGTGTCCCACCCATCTGCCGTGATGTTGATGTCCCAGGTTGGATTGGTAACCCCACCCTACCTCGCTCGACGCATCTGTATCTACCCAGATCGTCGGCGGGGGGCGATCCAGGGCACAGCCGCAGAGAGCGTGCCCCGAGCAACCCAGTGTCCTAAGTGTCTGTGAATGGTACGCGGGATCGGCATGAGCCGATCCATAGGGGCCAACGGAAACACCTTGTTGCCCATGAGTATTAGGCGGCGCAGCCTGAGCCTCCCTAAGGGAATGGTCAGAGCGGCCCAATTCAGCGAACCCACTAACGAGTCCCAGATCCTCCTCGTGAGGGAGACCGAGTGCAACACGGCGAAGACCTTCCTGCGAAGTTTCACCGCGTTTGGCTGACTCTGGGTCACTGTAGCGTTGGTCAGATCCCATTCGAGACCTACCCACGTCACGACACGCGACGGGGTCAGGCGCGACTTGGGAATATTGATTTTGAACCCTAACTGTGTGATGTGTTGAACTACTGTGAGGGTGTCGTGGACGCACTGTTCTAGGGTGTCTGAAACTATCAACCAGTCGTCCAAGTAAAACAGGATCTGGAGGCCGCCCCTGAGGAGAGGATCCAGAGCCTGCTTTACCAGTTTCGAGAAGATCCGCGGCGCGATGTTGAGACCGAAGGGAAGTCTGTCGAACATGAACACACGATCGGAAGTCTGAACGGCCAAGAATCGCTGGAAACGAGGATGGATCGGAACGTGCCAATACGCATCCTTGAGGTCCAGCGACACTACCCACGACAGAGGTCGCAGGGCCAGGCGTACCTGGTGCACCGTCAGCATCCGAAACCGTGTGTTCACGATGTGCCCGTTGAGGGCCGACAGATCCACCACCGGTCGCATCGCGTCGCAGTCCTTCTTTGGTACCAGAAAAACACGGGAGAGGAAAACCGGTAGACCGGCTTTCACCTCCTTGACGATTCCCTGCTCGTGCATGGATGTAATCACGTCGGCCACCTCCGAAGAGACAGGCCGGCTTCGTTGACAAGAGCTGAGTGGGGGTCTGGACTTCCATCTCCAGGTTAGACCCCTCCGTGCAATCTTCCGCCCCCACGTCCCTCGTGGCCACCGAAGGGCGCAAGGGCGAAAATAACCTGTGGGAGCCCCCGAGATGAGGTGAGCGACCCTTTCTGCGAGGCGAGAAGGAGAACAAGGAGGAGACCGACCTGGAGAACCTACACATTTTTTGACGTGGAGGGTCCCCCGGTACGGTCCCTGCGGTCATAAGAGCCACGTTGACCACCCCTACCCCCCCCACCTCGCCGAAAAGGGCGGGTCACCCCATCCCCTGTCCGTCGTGTGTCTGACCCCGTCGAAGTGCGGCCGGAAGTGGAAGGCTGGCCAGCCCCTTCTCGGCGGGGATGAAAGGGAGCAGGAGCAGAAGTGCGAGGCGGAACCGACGCTCTGGCCGGCAACTTCCCTTTCCTGCGCCCTTTCTTGGCGGCAGCAGTGGCGGCAGCACCCCGAAGGGGACCGGCAGAAGGACGGGACTGCGAAGACCCTGGTCGCGACACAGCGCGTCTTTGCGTGTCGTAAGCAGGGTCCGCTGACAGAGAAGCGTAGCGTTCCCAAGCATCCTGCGCAAAAAAGCCCCGATGTATATAGCTCAGAGTATAACAGACCCTGACGAATATCCAAAGGGGCCTTCCGGCAGAACGAGGACCTTACCGTCTGGCGTTGTCGAGTTGCCTCGCACAAAACCGCCTTCAGCTCGGGAACCAAAGACACCGCGAGCTGAAGGTGGATCCGCCGAACGTGGTCCAAGCCCTTGCGAAGATCGCCAGGTGCAGTCGCCTCGATAAGTCGCAGGTGGTGAACAGACGTCTGGAGGGAACCTAGAAGACAAGACAATAAGTTCGCCACCCTCTGCCGCAAGGTAAAATCCCTGTCGACAGAGGACTTATCTGGGTGGGAGAAGAACGGGTTAGCAATAGCACAAATTTCAAGTTTGGGAGCGCTAATCCAGGACCAGAACTTGCCATCCAATCCGCCGACAGATACCAGAGGAGGCAAAAGCAGTGACGACTCTGGGGGAGGGACTGAAATAGATCTGTCGACGGAACGGTTGGCAAAGTCTAAGGCCTCAGCAAACCAGGCCTCCAATGGGAGAGGGTTATCGAGCACGACGGCCAAGCCAGGCTTACCGTCGTCGCACAAACCCGTCCCATAGGAGGACAGTCCCGTTAACACAGCCAGGGACTGAACATCCTGAAGGATGTCCTGGCGGCTGAAGTCTGACCAGAGCTTAGTCCGAGGAGCAGACGGGGGCTTGGGCTTCACCGAGAAGTACTGAAGGTCAGTCCTTGTCGGGTACGCCCGCACCTCCACGTCGGCCACCTGACCATCCACCCTGATCGCCCTGAACTGCATTTTATCATTTATTTGGACCGACCAGTCCAAAGGTAGGGCCCTCTCACCTGACGGGAAGTCGGTAGCACGCTCCGGGTGGGAGGCCTGCACCCCCTTCCAAACAGCCAAGGAGCCATAGAGGAGCGGCATAGTCCGCGACGGGACCTTGGCCTTTTGGATGGGGGGCAAGCGCGGACCCTGCCCTAGCAGACGGAGGACCCCCGCATGTGAGACAGTAGGGGCAACCACCTGAGCCAGGGCAGGAGCAGTACTAGCCGACGACCGGGCAGGCGGAGAAGCAGGGCGAGAAGGAATGTGGTCCACCGCAGAGGGGAGGGGGACCAAAGCAGGGGCAGGTTGGGTGAGGCGCTGAGGTTGTGTCACCGCCAAGAAGCGCGATAAGAGGGATTCTTGCATCGCCTCCAAGCGCGCGTCGAAGTGTGACACAACCCACCCCTGCATAGCCGAAAATCGATCCGAGAGAGGCGACCCCCCCGAAGATAGTTCGGCCCGCAGGGGCGAGCGTGAGCGAGAGCGAGACCCATGACACGAAACAGCAGCGTCGCGGCCCAAAGAAGGCGAGCGACGACGGCCGTGACGGTCCTGAGGGTCTCGTTCCCGATCACTAACGCCCGAGGGGGAAACATCACCATCCCCCTCTTCCAGCGACACGTCAGCCCCCGAGAAAGGGGACCCCGAAACCTCGCTATACTCTACCGAGTCAAGCGGCGGGGTACCCTCACGGGGAGCCGGCAAGCGAAGATCAGGAATAGAAGAAGGAAGAGGAGCAGGATGACGGGAGGGGGAAGGCAGGCCGGGTGAAAGGAGGTCAGAAGGAGCCGCGGGGGGAAACAGAGCAAGGATCCCCGGGGCTGAGAGAACAGGGCGGCCCGACACCGAGGCGGAGGAGGGAGGAACCTCCACCTTGGGACGAGACCTAGAAGGAAGAAGAGGCACCGAAGCAGGAGAAGTAGGAGGAGAAGCAACTACATCCTGGCGGACCCTCCTGGACAGAGTAGAAGGAGGGAGCAGAGGGCCAGCTACAGCATGAACATCCGCGCGCGTAGAGGACAAATGAAGAGGACGTCTTTTGTGCAGGGGAAGCGGGCGGAAGGTAGTAGAGCCCCTATCCGGAGAGGCCAGGGGAGGGCGTACAGGGGCAGAGACGCTAACCCCGGCCTCAGGGCGAGAACCATGACGAGGGCGAACGGCGGAGTCAAGGTGAGCAGGAGGACGAGGAGGGGCAGTAGAGGACGAGCGACGAGGAGAGCGAGAGCGTGGACGGAGCTGGGGATCCACCCGACGATGCGACGACCGACCACGGGACCCAGGGAGGAGGGCCCGAGCAGGGAGAGGGCCAGGTAAACGGCCCCCAGACGGGTCAGGGATGCCCAGGGCGACGCGGATCCGGTCGTCAACAAAGGCCGGGGAATGGTGGCCCACAGTCCTGATGTGGTGGGAGACCACCGCCCACACAGACTGAAGGGATGCAGAGGCCACTGCCGCATCAGAGGAACCAGGGTGATGGTCCACCACATCCACCAGGTCCATACACGGGCCACACAAAGCCGGGAGGTAGGCCGTAGAGGACACACATTGCGAATGCCGCAAGCAGGACCTGTGGCAGTCCAAGCACGGGGAGCCACAGCCCTGGCGAAAGCAAGGCATCCCACCTGCAATGGAAGAACACACACCATAAGCAGCACGTTGACGGAGTAAGTGAAGATAATGTCCAATAAAAACCAGGGAATGAGCATGGGTAAACAGGAACACACATGCAAACTGGAAGTCGTACTCACTCTAAACCGGGAGCACCGATGGAGGTGAGGAGGGCGGGTGAGGCGGAAGAGCACAAGCAGAACCTGCAAAGATGGAGAAAGTGTTAACCACCACTCAACACCTCACATGCAGGGTCCATAACACCAGGCAAGTGCATACACCAATATAGTACCAGGCAACAAGATGACACAAAAAAGGGTCACCGGGAAAGCCAACTATAACCGCAAATTTGAGGGCCAATGGAGGCATAACCGTACCGACACAACCCTCCCGCCTCACCGCGAGACCCCCCAGCGATCTCCGCAAATTTGCGGGGAGCCGAATCGTCCGTGGACCGAATCGAGCACTCCGCAAATTTGCAGGACCGGCCGAGATGGTCCGGCGCCGAAAAAGCGAAAGGAGCGTCTAGGGAATACCAACACAGGCCCAGAAAAAAGCGTCAACTCCTTATGACTCCAAGCGACGATGGCCATCAAGCTGAGCAGTGTCTTCCTTGAATATCCTGACTCAACCGGTCAAGGGAGAGGCAAGGAAGACACACCAGGGGAGAGGAGGCACATCCCCCAGGAACCACCCCACCCACAGAGATAGAGCAAAGCCCATGAGGAGAAGTGGCAGGAAGGGTGGTTCGGCACAAACAGGGCCCCCGTAGGGTACCCCAGGATTGGGCAAAAGGGAATGAAAGGATGGAGGTGAAAACAGTAAGGGAACACAAAAACCAGTAAATGAAACTGGCGAGAAAAAGGGTGGCCTAGCCGTGAGGAGAGAATGTGTCAGGGGCGAAAAACCCTGTGGTGTGAGGGAGAGGCCCCCGTAGGGTACCCCTGGATATCACGAACCACCAAGCGCCCAGGCCCTTGAGACACAGTGAAGGCTCGTAAGGGGGGACTCGGGAATAACGCTAATAATGCGGCCGACACAAACCCTACAAACAGCACCGCCACCACGAAATCTCAGATTGTGAACCAACTGTACACCTAGGCTATGAAAATATGAAAACTCATAGGGCATAGCAATTCCTGAATGAGAAACAAGCTAGGCTAAAATAAGCTAAACTATGCCCAGACTAACAGGAAAAAAGAATATGAAAAGAGAAAGGAATGAAAAACACATACGAGGAACGCCAGGCGCCCCCGTACCTTCGGTAGCTATTTCCACACGCGTCTCCATTAAACACACTGAGGAGCCCATTTACGTGTGTCCTAGATCACGTAACATCTGTCTAACAAAAAGAAGGCCAGAAAAGCCGAAACGAACCTAAAACAGGGTGAATTGAAGGAGCACAACAAAGCGGACTCAACAATGGCGACGCGTGAAAAAATGATAACAAGAGAGGGTCGCTCATGCGCACGTTCGACAGGGATCGGCGCATGACGGAACACGGGATGGGCCTTGAGCGGTAACTAAGGTAAACCCCTTTTTCTTCTCTTCTATACTTTTTTCACCTTCGGTGGTAGTTTTGGTTAATGTACAACGTCTCCTAGAGCAAGATAAGGAGTAGACTCTAGACGTTTTCTTTTTAACCGCGGTTGGAATGACGACATAGCAGTCAAAATAGACAAGTCGTCATTGCAATTAGGTTAATAGCCTTGACGTTGGATTTGCCAAGACTACTAACAAATAATAATAATAATAATAATAATAATAATAATAATAATAATATTTATTCAGTTAGCAATTTACAGAGTTGGTACCACATAATTTGTTAGTAGTCTTGGCAAATCCAACGTCAAGGCTATTAACCTAATTGCAATGACGACTTGTCTATTTTGACTGCTATGTCGTCATTCCAACCGCGGTTAAAAAGAAAACGTCTAGAGTCTACTCCTTATCTTGCTCTAGGAGACGTTGTACATTAACCAAAACTACCACCGAAGGTGAAAAAAGCATAGAAGAGAAGAAAAGGGGTTTACCTTAGTTACCGCTTAAGGCCCATCCCGTGTTCCGTCATGTGCAGATCCCTGTCGGACGTGCGCATGAGCGACCCTCTCTTGTCATAATTTTTTCACGCGCTCCATTGAATGAAGTCGCTTTTGTTGTGCTCCTTTAATTCACCCTGTTTAGGTTCGTTTCGGCTTATCTGGCCTTCTTTTTTGTTAGACAGATGTTACGTGATCTAGGGCACACGTAAATGGGCTCCTAAGTGTGTATAATGGAGACGCGTGTGAAAATAGCCTACCGAAGGTACGGGGGCGCCTGGCGTTCCTCGTATATGTTTTTCATTCTTTCTCTTTTCATATTCTTTTTTCCTGTTAGTCTGGGCATAGTTTAGCTTTTAGCTTAATTTAGCCTAGCTCGTTTTCTCATTCAGGAATTGCTATGCCCCTATGAGTTTTCATTTTTTCATAGCCTAGGTGTACCGTTGGTAAACAATCTGAGATTTCGTTGGTGGCGGTGCTGTTTGTAGAGTTTGTGTCGGCCGCATTATTAGCGTTATTCCCGAGTCCCCCCTTTCGAGTCCTTCACTGTGTCTCAAGGGCCTGGGCGACAGGTGGTTCGTGATACTCCAGGGGTACCCCACGGGGGCCCCTCTTTCACACCACAGGGTTTTTCGCCCCTGACACATTCTCTGCTCACGGCTAGGCCACCCTTTTTCTCACCAGTTTCATTTACTGGTTTTTGTTTTCTCTTCCTGTTTCACCTCCATCCTTTCATAGTCTTTTGCCCAATCCAGGGGTACCTCACGGGGGCCCCTGTTTGTGCGAAACCACCCTCCCTGCCACTTCTCCTCATGGGCTTTGCTCTATCTCTGTGGGTTGGGTGGTTCCTGGGGGATGTGCCTCCTCTCCCCTGGTGTGTCTTCCTTGCCTCTCCCTTTACCGGTTGAGTCAGGATAAATTCAAGGAAGACACTGCTCAGCTTGATGGCCATCATTGCTTGGAGTTCATAAGGAGATGACGCATTTTTTGTGGCCTTTTTTGGTATTCCCTAGACGCTCCTCTCGCTTTTTCGGCGCCGGACCATCTCGGCCGGTCCCGCAAATTTGCGGGAGCTCGATTCGGTCGTCTGGGACGTTTCGGCTCCCCGCAAATTTGCGGAGATCGTTGGGGGGGGTCCCGCAAAATTGTGGGAGGGTGGTGTCGATACGGTTATGCCTCCATTGGCCCGCAAATTTGCGGTAATAGTTGGCTTTCACTATTGACTTTTTTTTATGTCATCTTGTTGCCTGATACTATATTGGTGTATGCACTTTAGTGGTGTTATAGGCACTGCATGTAAGATGTTGAGTGGTGGTTAACACTTTCTCCATCTTTGCAGGTTCTGCTAGTGCTCTTCCGCCTCGGCCGCCCTCCTCACCTACCTCTGTGCTCCCAGTTTAGGGTGAGTACGGATACCTGTTTGCATGTGTGTTCCTGTTTCCCCATGCTCCTTCCCTGGTTCTTCTTGGACATTCTCTCCACTTACTCCTTCGACGTGCTGATTATGGTGTGTGTTCTTCTAGTGCAGGTAGGCTGCCTTGCTTTCGCCTTGGTTGTCGCTCCCCGTGCTTGGAGAGCCACAAGTCCTGCTTGCGCCACTCGCTCTGTGTGTCCTCTACGGCCTACCTCCCTGCTCTGTGTGGCACGTGTCTGGCCCTGGTGGATGTGCTGCACCATGGCCCTGGTTCCTCGGCGGCGGCTGTGGCCTCTGCTTCCCTTCCGTCGGTGTGGACGATGGTCTCCCGCCACATTAGGACTGTGGGCCACCGTTCCCCGGCCTTTGTTGCCGACCGGATCCGCGTCGCCCTGGGTATCCCTGACCCGACTGAAGGCCGTTCACCTGGCCCTCTCCCTGCTCGGGCCCTCTCCCCTGGGTCCCGCAGCCGGTCGTCCCATCGTCGGGGGGTTCCCCAGCTCCGTCCACGCTCTCGCTCGCCTTGTCGTCCGTCCTCTACTGCCCCTCGTCGTCCTCCTGATCGCCTTGACGACGCCCATCGCCCTCGTCATGGTTCTCGCACTGAGGCCGGGGTTAGCGGCTCTGCCCCTGTGCACCCTCCCCTGGCCTCTGCGGATAGGGGCTCTACTCCCTTCCGCCCGCTTCCCCAGCCCAGACGACTTCCTCTTACGTTGTCCTCTCCGCGCGCGGTTGTTCATGCTGTAGCTGGCCCTCTGCTCCCTCCTCCTACACTGTCCAGGAGGGTCCGCCTGGATGTCGTTGCTTCTCCTACTTCACCTGCTTCAGTGCCTATTCTTCCTTCACGGTCTCGTCCCACGGTGGAGGTCCCTCCCTCCTCCGCCTCGGTGTCGGGCCGCCCTGTTATCTCAGCCCTGGGGATCCTTGCTCTGTTTCCCCCCGCGGCTCCTTCTGGCCTCCTTTCACCCGGCCAGCCTTCCCACTCCCGTCGTCCTGCTCCTCCTCATTCTTCTCTTCCTGACCTTCGCTTACCGTCTCGCCAGGGGGGTACCCCTCCTCTTGCCTCGGTGGGGTTTCGCGAGGTTTCGGGGTCCCCTTTCTCAGGAGCTGACGTGTCGCTGGAAGAGGGGGATGGTGCTGTTTCCCCCTCGGCCGTTCGTGATCGGGGACGAGTCCCTCAACGGCGACACAACCGTCGTCGCTCGCCTTCCTTGGGCCGCGATGCTGCTGGTTCGTGTCGTGGGTCTCGCTCCCTCTCACGCTCGCCCCTGCGGGCCGACCAATCTGGGGGGGGGGTCGCCTCTCTCGGATCGATTGTCGGCTATGCAGGGCTGGGTTGTGTCACGCTTCGACGAGCGCTTGGAGTCGATGGCAGACTCCCTCTTCTCGCGCTTCTTGGCGGTGACTCACCCTCAGCGCCTCACCCTACCTACCCCTGCTACGGTCCCCCTCCCTTCTGCAGGCCTACGCTCTGGTCAGACTTCAGCCGCCCTGATGTCCTTCCGGCTGATTCAGTCCCTGGCTGTGTTGACGGGTCTGTCCTCCTATGGGACGGGTTTGTGCGACGCCGGTACGCCTGGCTTAGCCATCATGCTCGGTCACCCTCTCCCATTGGAGGCCTGGTTTGCTGAGGCCTTCGACTTCACACACCGATCCGTCGACGGCTCTCCTTCAGTCCCTCCCCCGGAGTCATCACTGATTTTGCCTCCTCTTGTGTCTGTCGGCGGGTTGGACGGCGCGTTCTGGTCCTGGATGAGCGCGCCCGTTCTTGAAATTTGTTCTATTGCTACCCCGTTCTTCTCTCACCCGGATCAGCCCTCTGTCGCCAAGGTTTTTCCCTTGCGACAGAGGGTGACGGACTTATTGTCTTGTCTTTAGGTTCCCTCCAGACGTCTGTTCACCACCTGCGGCTTTTCGAGGCGTCTGCGCCAGGCGATCTTCACGAGGGTTTGGACCGCGTTCAGCGGGTCCACCTTCGGCTCGCGGTGTCTTTGGTTCCCGAGCTGAAGGCGGTTTTGTGCGCGGCAACTCGGCAACGCCCGACGGTACGGTCCTCGTTCTGCCGGCCGGCCCCCTTGGATATTCGTCATATACGTCGTTTTTTTTTAAGCAGGATGCTTGGGAATGCTACGCTTCTCTGTCGGCGGCCCCTGCTTCCGACACGCGACGACGCGCTGTGTCGTTGCGGACCCTGCTTACGTCACGCACCGACGCATTGTGTCGCGCGCGGGGTCTTCTCAGTCCCGTCCTTCTGTCGGTCCTCTTCGGGGTGCTGCTGCAAGTGCTGCCGCCTTGCACGGGCGCAGGACTGGGACGTTGCAGGCCAGTGCGTCGGTTCCGCCTCGCACTTCTGTTCTTGCCCCTTTCATCCCCGCCGTGTCGGGGCTGGCCGGCCTTCCACTTCCGGCCGCCCTTCGACGGGGTCAGCCCCGCGCCGGCCTGGGGTTGGGCCACCTTTTCGACGAGGTTGGGGGGGGGGGGCGTAGAGGAGGTCAACGTGGCGCTCATGCCCGCACGGCCCGTACCGGGGGTACCTCCACGTCAACACAATGTGTAGTTCTCTGGGTCGGCCTCCTTGTTCTCCTTCTCGCCTGGCCGACCGGGTCGCTCCCCTCCTCTCGGGTGCTCCCTCGGGTTGTTTTCGCCCTTGCGCCCCTCGGTAGCCGCGAGGGACGTTGGGGGCGGCGGGTTGCGCGGAGGGGTCTCACCTGGAGGTGGACGTCCAGACCCCCACTCCGCTCTTGTCACCGACGCCGGCCCATCTCTTCAGAGGTGGCCCACGTGTTCACTTCCATGCCCGAGCTGGGTAGCGTCGAGGGAGTTGACCGCCGGTCACCCGGTTTTCCTCTCCCGTGTCTTTCTGGTACCGTCGACGAACTGCGACGCGATGCGACCGGTGGTAGATCTGTCGGCCCTCAACGGGCACATCGTGCACACACGGTTTCGGATGCTGCCGGTACCCCTGGTACGCCTGGCCCTGTGCCCTCTGTCGTGGGTAGTGTCGCTGGCCCTCCAGGATGCGTCTTGGCTCGTTCCTCTCCATCCTCGCTTCCAGCGATTCTTGGCCGTTCGGACTTCCGATCGTGTGTTCCTGTTCGACGGCCTTCCCTTTGGTCTCCACATCGCGCCGCAGATCTTCTCCGCACTGGTGGGGCAGGCTCTGGGTCCTCTCCTCAGGAGCGGGCTCCAGATCCTGTTTTCCTTGGCCGATTGGTTGGTAGTTTCCGACGCCCTAGGACTGTGCATTGGCGACGCCCTCTCAGTCGTTCGCAACATCGCACGGTTAGGGTTCCCCTTCGATGTTCCCAAGTCACGCTTGACCCCGTCGCGTGTCGTGCCATGGGTCGGTCTCGCATGGGTTTTGTCCGGCGCTACGGTGACCCGGGGTCTGCCGGCCGCGGTGCACCTTCGGTGGAAGGTCTTCACCGTGTTGCACTCGGTCTCCCTCCCGGGGTGGCTCTGGGACTCGTTCGTGGGTTCGCTGCATTGGGCCGCTCTGCCCCTTCCCTTAGGGAGCCTCTGGCTACGCCGCCTCCTCCTCATGGGCACTGCGGTGTTTCCGTTGCCCCTATGGATCGGCTCCTGCCGCTCCCGCGTACCGTTCGCAGACGCTTCGGTCGCTGGGTTGCTCGGGGCTCGCTCTCTGCGGATGTGCCCTGGACCGCCCCCCCCGCCGACGGTCTGTGTAGCCACAGATACGTCGAGCGAGGTTGGGTGAGGTTCCCGATCGAACCTGGGACGTCCACTTCCCGGCCGATGGGTGGGTCTCCCTTCACTTACCCGTCTATGCCCTCGGACTGTTGATTCCTTTGTTCTTCCTGCGGGACCACGCGCTGGCCCTTCGGGGTAAGTCGGTGGCCTTCGGGTTGGACACTCAGACAAGCTGTCCCATGTTTCCTTATGCGGGGGTCCTCCAGGTCGTTGACTCTATTGGGGGTCTCGGTGGAGTTGTTCTTCCTCGCGGACCGACACCCCTTCTCCTTGCATGCCTCCTCCCTGCCCGGGCCTGCCACCCTGTGGGCGGCCGCCCTGTCGAGAGGGCAGGGCGTTCTTGTAGAATGGGCGATGAAACGGACTGTGTTCGCCGACCTCGCGGCTTCCTGAGGTGTTCCGGAGGTCGCCTTGTTCGCATCGGGGGTGCCGCGCCAGTTGCCTCTGGACCTCTCCCTCCGGCCTCGCGCTCCGGACGCTTTTCTGGTAGCCTGGTACAGGTGGCGGTCGATATACATCTTTCCGCCACCAGACGCGCTGTTGATGTGCCCAGTTCTCGCGAAGCTGCGGCTGTACCACGGCTGCGTCTGGCTCCTCGCGCCTCTGTGGCCGGCACGGACTTGGTCCGCCCGGTTGCCGCGGTGGTGCCCGAGTCCGGTCCCTCTACCTGTCTCCGGCTTCCACTTGGGCTAGGTTGGGGACCTGCGGACCTCGTTGGCCTTCTCATCGTGCTTGTTCTTGAGGCCCGGTGGCTCCCGGTCCCCGGCCGGGCCCTGACTGGCTTCCTGCAGCGTTCCTGGCCGTCTTCTCCTTGGGGGACTTACGGGTCCCGCTGGAGGTCTTTTACTAGGTGGCTACAGGCCACTCGCCTGCTAGTTGGCTCTCCTTCCCTCGTCCTACGCTCCTTGTTTCACCTCTTCCGTACACGTCGCTTTCAAGTCGACGCTATACGTACCCACTTGTCTGCCGTCCGGGGGGTCTTTGGGTCCGTCGCTGGGCTGGTCGTTCCGCCACAGGAGCTGAATTCCTTCCTGACGGCTGCCTTCCGGGTTCGACCGCCTCCGCGCGAGGTCCCTCCGCAGTGGGATCTGGGGCGGGCTCTGGTCCTTCTGGCTTCACCCACGTATACAAGGGCCGCTACGCCGGTTCCGTTGCTCGGGCGTCCACTCTTCCTTGTCGCTCTGGCCACTGGGGATCGGGTGTCTGCACTAGCGGCCTTGTCACGGCCCTGGGCCTGCGTGCGAGTCTCCCCGTCCTTGCATGGCGTCTCGTTCGCCTCCTCCCCTCCTTTTGTTACCACGCATGGGAGGGAGGCCCCCCGTTTTCCAGCCTTTCGCCGTCCAGGCTTTACGGCGTGGGCATCCTCGCCATGTGTTGTGCCCGGTGTCAGCCTTGCACTCCTCTGTTGCGTCTGTGGCGCCGCCTTCGGGTACTGCTGTGTGGGTGTCTCCTCGGACAGGTGGGAGGCTCTCGCAGGTGCAGATGGGCCGCCACGTTTGTCGGACCGTTCGTGCCCGTCACCCTGTTTGTAGGGGTTCTGCGCACGATGTCAGATCCTTTGCTGCCTCCTTCCGGTTCCTGCCACGTCGATCCTTACCTGCCATCGCCTCAGCGGTTTTGTGGTCTTCTCTCAATTCCTTCATCTCCTCCTACCTCTCCGTGTCCAGTGTTCGACCCCCTCGGCCGGTGTTTGCTCTCGGGGGTCGTGTTTCCTGGTGCTCTGGCGAAGATCCCTGGTCTTTCCCCCCTTGTCCCTCGTTCTTTTCCTTTGTTTTATTTGACAAAGGGGGGGGGGGGGGTGTATGGGTTTGCAACACTGGATTGCAAGTTTGGGATTATGTATTGTTCCAGTACATAAGTGTTTTTGCCACATTGAAAATTGTGTTTTGTTCTTGTGTTCAGTGTTTTTGTTGGTTTTTGAAGAAAAGGGATTTTGGGTACAGTACCTTTTTGGTTTCAGACAAGTCTATGTTTTTGCATTACTATGAATGACGGGCATGTGTTAAAACTGTTCTTTTTAGCTACTCCTCAGTTTTTCACTCTTTTATTAACCCTCTCACCACGGAAGGGCTCTTGAACGCCCATAAAAAAGCATATAACAGGTACCCGGATGGTCTCTTGAACGCCCAGTGGTTGAAAGCCTGTGAGCTTCGTGTGCGAGGCGTCGGTCCGACGCATGTAAACAACAGCCGGCTGGACCGTCGCCCCGCATCTCCGGCCACAAGAAGGAGAGCGTTGCTTGTTCGTGTGTGCCTGTATGTTGTTGTTAAGTATCGAAAAGTGGTGTAAAGTGGCTGTTTTGGCCATAAAGTTATCTCCAATGAAATCATCATCACAGCTCAACCAGTTGACTTAGAGAGCTCTACTTAATGCCATTCTACAGGTAAATAACACAGCTACGCTTGGGGATGCGCGGGAATGCGGGAAGCAGTCTGATTAACGAATATACGGTAGCCTAGCCTAGACGTTTTTCGGCCAAAACACCCGGGTTTCGAGGAATATATATATAATACATAGCCGGGGCTGGAGGGTTAAACTCTCTTGTTTAAATTGTGTCTTTGTTATTCGTAATTTTGTTTTATGCATTGTTTTTTTTGGTAGGTTGGGCTTGGATGTCCTCCTCCTATTTGTTATGCAGCCTTGACGTTGGATTTGCCAAGACTACTAACAAATTGGGAGGTTTGACGTACCTCCCAACCTACCAAATAGGAAAACCTACTATTTGGTAGTAGTCTTGGAAAATCCAACGTACATAATACCCTCCCTCACGCCGGACCCCTGCCCATCCGCGTTCTTCTGCTGACGTGAGATGTGATGACAAGAGAGGGTCGCTCATGCGCACGTCCGACAGGGATCTGCACATGACGGAACACGGGATGGGCCTTAAGCGGTAACTAAGGTAAACCCCTTTTTCTTCTCTTCTATGCTTTTTTCACCTTCGGTGGTAGTTTTGGTTAATGTACAACGTCTCCTAGAGCAAGATAAGGAGTAGACTCTAGACGTTTTCTTTTTAACCGCGGTTAGAATGACGACATAGCAGTCAAAATAGACAAGTCGTCATTGCAATTAGGTTAATAGCCTTGACGTTGGATTTTCCAAGACTACTACCAAATAGTAGGTTTTCCTATTTGGTAGGTTGGGAGGTACGTCAAACCTCCCAGTATGTTACAAATATGACATGTACCAGCTTTGCATAATTCCAACTAAGGATAGCCCAATAAGGCCGTTAGGCGTATTTCCATTGGGGTCCTTGTGGGATTAGGTTAGCTGGGGAAAAGGGGAGGATAAAAGAAATAGATACTTTAGAGAAAGTATTTCTAGGGGGTTATTTTAAGATACCTTACATCCTATAGTAAATATCAGTAATCCGTAATCAGTAATCATTTCAGTTTGGTTTGCCTATCTCTTATGTCGTATTTAGTAGTAGACATAAGCTTGGTGCTCCCTTCTCGCAGCTGTCCGGTTCAGGTGTTCCTTCAGGCTACGTCTGAAGGAATACAGTGTTCTCTTTTCACGGACTGACTGGGGTAGGTCGTTCCAGTCTTTGATGGCAGTGAAGAAGAATGTTTGCTTACCCTGTCCTTGGATTCTCGGGACCTTAAAATTAAACATCTTGTTTCTTGGGGTGTGTTAAGGTTATTGTCTTACGATTTGCGAAGTTATTGTATTTTCTGAGGACATCAACTCATCACAACATTCGGTAAAGGTTAGTAGCTGTTAGATATAGGCGGCAGCCCCCACCTATAATACTAGGATAGGATAGGTTAGGTAAGGTTGCTAGGTTAGGCTAATGTCTCCTCAAAGTTGACTATTTGTATAACATAGGTTAAGTAGGCCTACCCACTCCACCCCATAGCTGGCATACAAGGGCTAGTTTTATATCCCACATACTAGGTCTAGGTTAGGTTAGGTTGGGTTGTTTGCTTAGGTTAATATACTAGGTCTCAGAAACATCAATCGTAGTAGCGGTAGTAAAGTTCAAATAGGCTATATAACTGTCGCACCACTATTGACAGCACACATATAGTAATGGATGCACTATTTTGAGTTTTCACTAGCATTTCCCATTAATTTTCTTTGTTACAAGTGGGTTTTGCCTTCACATTATTGTTTGCCTCAACAATATCAAACTCGGTAGGTGATGAGGGTTATTTAAATACGCCCGCCACTCATAGTGGGCGTGACGTCACGATACTCATGCCTTTCAGCCAATCACAGACGCTTTCTCGACTGTGAATGTGTTCGGATACACACGACCACCACCCTTGGCCACCATGGGTTTGTCTATCCATTGAGTTTTTCAACCCCTCTCTTTCCCTGATATATTTCATGCCCTCCCCACCTATCGGGGTAAATATTTTAATATTGTTTAGGCAAACAACATAATGTGAAGTTAAAAGACACTTGTAACAAAGAACAATAATGGAAAACACTAGTGAAAACTCAAAATAGTGCGCCCGCCCGTATGTGTCCTGTCAATAGTGGTACACCCACTACTCCTAATCTTACCCATTAGCCTAACCTAACAACTTAACCTAACCTAGTAAGAATGGGGTTAACATTAGCCTAACCTAACCTAACCTAGTAAGAATGGGGTTAACATTAGCCTAACCTAACAACCTAACCTAACCTAGTAAGAATGGGGTTAACATTAGCCTAACCTAACAACCTAACCTAGCCTAACCTAACCTAGTAAGAATGGGGTTAACATTAGCCTAACCTAACAACCTAACCTAGTAAGAATGGGGTTAACATTAACCTAACCTAACCTAACCTAGTAAGAATGGGGTTAACATTAGCCTAACCTAACCTGGTAAGAATGGGGTTAACATTAGCCTGGGTGGGGGCTGCCACCCCCGCTGGTGGGCAACCAACCAACTAACCTTAATGAACAGAGGTACTGGGTTGAGGGTTGTTGGGTTGAGTGGCTGGCTGAAGGTCGTCGGGTTGAGTGGCTGGCTGAGGGTCGTCGGGTTGAGTGGCTCATCCTGCTCAACAGGTGGTGGATTATTTTTTTGATTTCTTCCCTGGCAAAAAACTGTATGTGCATTTCAAAACCAGCTGTCCTCGTCGGCCGTATTTGGAACACTGGTTATTGCACTTTGGACAGGTTACACTTATTGGAAGGCAACCATGGGAGGTGAAAATATCTAAAGCAGCCTCATTGTTTTTAAAGACGGTGGAAAAAACTTTGACCGGCTCCCTCACACCCTGTACACAGGCTGGCCATAGTCAAACTAAGGGGTTATATCTGGGACCAGCTCTCTTCCAAATCATGGCATCACCTGATTGGTTGATAGACATCACGTGTCAGTGAACTCGATTATACTTGGCAAGAATTAGGTAGGGTGCATTGCACTCGCCACCAGTCAGTGGTGCATTGCATTCACCACCAGATGTCTCAGTTGTTGACTGACAGACAGACATGGAAAAGAGCTCTCCCAGTGTAAACAAACCATAAAAAGGTAAATATCCATATAATATATATAATGATAGTTTCCTGGGACTGACACCTACATCAATAATTTGGAAAAAAAATTGCTTAATCACATGCCATTGAGATTATTTTTTTACCTATATTGTCGCGCGTTCTATATATTGACCCTAATTTTCCCATGGTTTTTCTTTTAGGCTTTGCCTCCCTCACCCCCCCATGACTTATTGAAATCAGCATCTATTTTAACAATCTATCTATCTATTGCCGGACGCCTTACTCCCCTTACGAGGGTGGCCATACACAGAATGCCCCCTAGCGGACCTACTCCCTGTGAGAGGGACAACCCGAGCCAGTTTAGTCAAGGACTTACAGGATTGACCACTCAATTCAGGATCCGTCCAACTCCGAGGCCCTCTGTGTATCTTGTTAGCACTCTTTTTCTACAGTGGTGTTCGGCTAATCCATCCACTAACCTGCCTTACCCTTAGGTAAGCAGTATGGATTTGTATCAGGTTTATTCCCCTAGACAGGGTGGATAGGACTCGTTAGCCTTGGTCGGCAACTCATCTAGGGGAGACAACCTTATACAAATCCGGGTGGATGGGACTCGTCAGCCTTGGTTGGCAACCTGTCTAGGGGAGTAAACCTGATACAAATCCGTACTGCTTACCTAAGGGTAAGGCAGGTTAGTGGATGGATTAGCCGAACACCACTGTAGAAAAATAGTGCTAACAAGATACACAGAGGGCTTCGGAGTCGGACGGATCCTAAATTGAGTGGTCAATCCTGTAAGTCCTTCACTAAACTGGCTCGGGTTGTCCCTCTCATAGGGAATAGGTCCGCTTGGGGGCATTCTGTGATATGGCCACCCTCGTAAGGGGAGTAAGGCGTCCGGCAATAGATAGATAGAGATAGGTTGCCAACCAAGGCTGATGAGTCCCATCTACCCGGATTTGTATAAGGTTGTCTCCCCTAGATGAGTTGCCGACCAAGGCTACCGAGTCCCATCCACCCATTTTAACAGTAAGGGTCTTAATAATTAGAGTTTCACTGCCATCAATACGGATAGTTATAGGGAGAGTTTTTTTGTTTTTACAGTAGTTTATATAGATCACATAAAATGTATCCCCGGAGATTGAAACACATTTTAATATGATCTTTGCAACATCCTTATTCTATACTAGCCTTCAAATATTGAGAAATGATTAGTGGTAGTTTCGGTAATAAGTACCGGGCAAAGGCTCGCACCCTTATTTTTCATGTATTTTCCTCAATGTACAATACTGTAGGTTAGGTGTCCTATATTATTATCTGGTTCCAATCCCGGCGGATCATATATACTTTAATTAATTTCATTGGGGGTGTTTGGTGTGGTGGTGAAATTAATAAAATATAGATTATCAGTAGGTTCAGGGATATTTCGTCGCGAGGCCGGTCTATATGATCTGTGCCCCATGAATATTCTTTCCTCTCACTTAAACATTAGGCCTACCATAGCGCGGTTGGGAGTATGAACATGATTAGATTAATATCCAGTATTCGAGAATGGATAATAAGTCGTAGGCGTGTGCATAAACCTTTAACCGTCCTGGTGGTGTAATGGTTAAGGTGGCAAAAATCTGTGTGTGATAACCCGGGTTCGAATCCCGGCGGATCATATATACTTTAATTAATTTCATTGGCGGTGTTTGGTGTTGTGGTGAAATTAATCAAAATATAGATTAAATATAAGCAATTTTGTGTTTTGGGGGGTAAAATTGTGACGTCAGGTGCAGCATCATGAGTACAGAAGATCCTCAATTATTAATGGGATTAACACTGCAATATTTTGTTAACCCTTTCACGCACATGTGGACGCAGGGGTTGCCAATTAGCAATCATAAATAGAGTTCTCTCAATCTTATAATTACCTCTCCAAAATTAGTTTTCTGCCCACAGCTAACTCAAAGACAACTGCAGAGGTTGAAGTAAATAAACTAAAGGTTTCTAAACACCCCTGATGGTCACAAAGGCTTTAAAGTATCCCAGAATATGCTCAAATGGCATCCTGCGCATGAAAGGGTTAAGTTGGTACTTTGAGTATAAATATGATTAAAATACATACATTTAAAGCAATAGCCAGCAATATGACATTACATACTACCCAGCATCCGCACTCATGGTTCTCTTGATTTCCTTTCAGCTTGAGTCGTTGTGCCACACGCGTGAAATCGCAGCAACCATGGCTTCAAAAACTAGTAGCGCTGTGTGGATATTTTTCTTGAGATTATCTAGTGACAATGCCCAGTGTCTTTTGTGTAAGCAAATCTACTCACGAAAAGGGCGTGGAACCACCAATTTGAGAAATCATTTAAAATCTAAACACAAAGAACAATATGCTGAGATGCTAGAAGAAGAAAAGAAAAGTGCTGAGAAAAAGAACTCTGTAAAAACTCCTTTGCAGAAATTTAATTCTGATATTAGAGTTGAGGAGTGTTTTGCAAGTGATGAATTGTATGATGCTTCTCATTCTAAGAACAAAGAAATAGACAAATACATATCAGAAATGTTAGTGATGGATGATCTACCATTCGGCCATGTGGAAGATGTGGGATTTATGAGGTTTATGTCCAAGGCTATCCCCCAGTACAGATTAAAACAACAGAACTTCTACTCCACCATGATTTGTACAGACATTTATGATGCTGTGTGTGGCCAAATGAAGATGATGTTTAGTGATATTACAAATACTATGGGTAACAGTATTTCACTCACTACAGATGTGTGGTCGGACACCTCGGCTGGAGTTTCACTTTTGAGCCTAACCGCACATGCCATCAATCGTGATTTCGAAAGAGTAAACTTTGTGTTAGGGGCACAGCCATTAGAAGAAAGACACACTGGTGACTATATTTCCAGAAAATTTAATGACATGTTCAATAAGTGGGAAATTTCTCACAACAGTGTGCATTGTGTAGTGTGTGACTCAGGAGCCAACATGAAAAAAGCTCTTTTCCTCTCGGGATTAAATACCTTGGATTGTGCTGTGCATGAAATACAGTTAGTTATAAAGCAAGGTTTCCAATCACAGAAAGCAATGTGTGACATTGTTGAAAAGTGTAGGAGGCTTTCCACACATTTTCACCACTCAACCATGGCACAGGATGAATTGAAGAATATTCAGGAACAGCTACAGTTACCCTTCCTAAAAGTTCTCCATGATTCACCAACACAGTGGAACAGCACACTACATATGCTCAAAAGAACCAATGAAATTATAGAACCTCTTTGTGTGTATGTGGCAAAAAACCCTAAATTGCCACAGTTTAACAATGTTGAATGGGTTACACTGTCACAATGTGTAGAAGCTTTAGAACCATATGAGGAACTTATCAAACAAATGAGTGAGTCTGCATCAACTGTAGCCGATGTAATACCCCTCATTTTATGTCTCAAGAATGCCCTTCAGCCAACCACTGTTAAATCTGAACCACTAGATTTAGACTCAGATGATGAAAGTCCAGAAGATTACCAGAAAGGTGTGGAAATAGTTAACTATATGAAAGACACAATGAAGGCAGATATTGATAAGAGATATGCAGGACTACAAATGGACAACAACTACAGAGTGGCAACTTATCTTGACCCTCGGTATAAAGGTAAATTTTTTGCTTCTTCGCATATTACAGAGCAGGTGCAAGGAACAGTAGCTCACCTTTGCCATGAGTTTGCAAGTGCTAGTGTGGGTGAGGATGACGAACCAAAAAAAAAGAGGGGAAGGAATGATAAACTCAAGGCCAGCTCTTCAAAAAGCACCGGCACTTCTATAAAAAGTGCAATGGCATTGATCTTAGCATCCAGTAGTGACGAAGAACCAGAAGAGAGGATAAACACAATGGACATGGTTCATAAATACCACAAGGAAGAAAGGCTAGGGGTAGGTGAAGATCCGTTGAAATGGTGGAAGGAAAACATCAGCCAATACCCCGAGTTAGGAAAACTTGCCCAACGGTACCTGAGTTGCCCTTCAAGCAGCGTTACCAGCGAACAATTATTTAGTGGTGCTGGCAATATATATGATGACAAGAGGAACTGGTTGCAGGGAGAGAGAGCAGAGAAACTATTATTTTTGAAAAACAATTTGCCACTTCTTAATTTCGAATATTAAATGAGGCAGCTTGTGGTTTAACAACAGTAGCCAAAAATAATAGTTAAAAGTTTGCTACTTTCCAAAGGTGGAGGTTGGGGAAAGTGGTTGGTGGGATGCATGACGAGTTGGGTCCCCGTCCCGCATCCTGGTAACATACCAGGGTGAATAGAGAATTAGCAGAACTTATCAGTGCTAAGAATAAATTATATAAGACATTTGTAAAGAAACCTATAACTTTTGGTGACCAGTACCGCAAGCATAGAAATATGGTTTATACGAAGCTGAACGCAGCTAAAAGAACATACTACAAACATAAATTAGAGCTGGCAACCGGCAATAGTAAGGAGATCTGGAGAACGCTTAATGAAATATTACACCGTAACATTAAAACCAAGAAAAACATTGACACATTAATAATTGAGGACTTAAATGAAACTGATCAACACACTATTTGTAATTATGGCAACACATACTTCTCAACCGTGGGCAAGAACCTGGCAAGTAATTTGCCCAACTGTGAAATATCTCCTTTGCATTATATGAGCGGTAACTTCCCTACTTTCAAACTGACACCGGTCACAGAAAACAAAATACTAAACACCATGAATGATCTTAAAATATCTGGCCCAGGCTATGATGATATTCACATAAAAATAATTAAACAAACTGCTAAAGTAATATCCCCTAAATTAAGTGAACTACAGTACTGTAGTGGACTTATCATTTATAAAAGGCGTAGTTCCAGATAACATTAAAATAGCCAAAATAATACCAATATATAAAGGTGGTGACCCTCTCCAGATCTCCAACTATCGTCCCATATCGATTATGCCAGCAATTGACCACTTGCGTGTTTTGGTCTATAAGGAAGTTGACCACTTGCGTGTTTTGGTCTATAAGGAAGTTGACCACTTGCGTGTTTTGGTCTATAAGGAAGTTGACCACTTGCGTGTTTTGGTCTATAAGGAAGTTGACCACTTGCGTGTTTTGGTCTATAAGGAAGTTGACCACTTGCGTGTTTTGGTCTATAAGGAAGTTGACCACTTGCGTGTTTTGGTCTATAAGGAAGTTGAAAATGTGGCCATCAATATTTAGCCAAATTATCAGCTAAAATACGGTCATAATACATTTATAAATGCACAAAACCAAATTTATCATACTTTTAATCCATCAGAAACCCACATCATTATTGCATATTTTCTCTTTAATATCAATGTTCACGGCTCCAACTTCCTTATCTGTAGCCTGAAACTCGCAAGTGATCAATTAGTAAGATAAATAAACGGTTGGTTTTTGTCCGCCTGTCTGCATTCCTCAGAGACAATAATGTTTTAGTTAAAGAGCAATATGGATTTCGAAAAAAAATGTGTCGCCACAATTTACCATTTTAAACTTTATAAAAGATATTACAGAGTCAGTGGAGAAAGATATTACAGAGTCAGTGGAGAAAGATATTACAGAGTCAGAGTCAGTGGAGAAAGATATTACAGAGTCAGTGGAGAAAGATATTACAGAGTCAGTGGAGAAAGATATTACAGAGTCAGTGGAGAAAGGCAAATTCTGTATAGGAGTGTTCATAGACCTAAGAAAGGCATTTGACACTATTGACCATGAAATACTACTTTAAAAAATGGAATACTATGGGATAAGAGAAGGAGCACTTATCCATGGCGGGGGGCTGAGAGGGAGCCCATCACCAGGGAGCACTTAGTTGGTTTGAAAGCTATTTATCAAACCGTTATCAGTATACAGAAATAAATTAATCCCTTCAGGCTCTTGACGCAATTTGACAGTTTATTCTGGTTATACTTTGACGATTTTATACAGCTTAGGAAGGATCTGTGGGATTTAAAAGGGTAAAGACTATCTCTATTAGCCCTCTGAATTCCAAATACCCTTCCGAATCTGAATATAATCGTCAAATAATAGCCAGAAAATGGAAATTAAATGCGTCATCGGAGCCTGAGAGGGTTAAATTAAATCTAAGTACGAAATGTTATCAGTTGGTGTGCCACAGGGAACAACACTCGGTCCTTTATTATTTCTAATATATATATCAATGACTTTGTGAATTCCTCAAATATCATGAAATTTGTTCTGTTTGCTGACGACACCAATTTGTATTACTCTGGACCTTCACTTCCTGCCCTTAGTAATATTGTTAATACAGAGCTATCAAAGGTTACCACTTGGTTGTTGTCAAATAGATTATCAATTAATTATTTTTGTTATATTTGCTGGTAATAAATCGATCAATACAGACATTAGTATATTATTATGCAACGAATCAATTGACCACTTGCGAGTTTCGTTCTATAAGGAAGTTGGAGCTGTACACATCGATATTTAGCAGAATTACCAGCTAAAATACGGTTTTAGTGCACATATATATGCATAAAACCCAGTTAAACATACTTTTTACCCATCAGAAAGCTACATTATTACTGCATTTCTGTTTAATGTCGATGTTTATGGCTCTAACTTCCTTATAGCCTGAAACTCGCAAGTGGTCAATTTAATTAAAAGGTGTCGTTCAACAACATTTCTAGGAGTTTATGTTGAGGAAAAGCTTACATGGAAAGAGCATATTCATTATATTTGGCGAAGATGTCAAAGGCTGTGGGTATTATATTTTTTCACCAACCAACCTAAACAATCATTGTTACCTTTATATTATAGCTTGTATCCTTATACAGTATACAATATTCTAATGTAGTGTGGGTTGCAGCAACAAAAACTATTTTATAACCTCTATTAATATTTAATACTGGATGCTAGAGTGTATAGGGGTATTGGAAGGGGTCTGTCTGATCATTATGTAGTAGTAGCTAAAATTAGGATACAAAAGAAGTGGGTGAGGAGAGATGGAGGGAGGCGAGAGGAGGGTGGAATGGCGATGAGGGTGCAGAGGCTACAGGAGGAGGAAATCAGGGAAGAGTACAGGAGAGCAGTAGAAAGACGACTAGGTGGGTTCGACCTGGAAGATATGGAGGAAGTGGAGGAGATGAGCAAGGTGTTTAAGGAAGAGATCTGTGCAGCATGTGAGGAGAAGAGGGAGGGGAGTGAAAGGTACAGCATGGTGGACAGAAGAGGTAAAAATAGCTGTGGAAGACAAGAAGAAAGTGTATAGAGAGTGGTTGGGTAGTAGAGGGAATGAAGATTTGGAGAATCAGAAACGAGCAAGGTACGTGGAGAGAAAGAGAGTAGTAAAGGAAAGTAAGAGAAGAGTAGATGAGGAATTTGGAAGGAATCTGAGTGTAAAATGGAGGGAGTGTAAGAAACTGTTCTGGAAAAAGTCAAGAAAGTTAGGGAAGGTAGCAAGGGAAACAGTAAGGGTGTGAAAGATAAGAATGGGAGAATGCTAGCCGAGAAGCAAGAGGAGTCAAATGATGAAGGGAATACTTCAACGAGTTGCTAAATGTAAGGAATGAAGAGCCAGCAAACATAGTTGGATATGGTACGGGAGGGAGAAGAAGAGAAGTGGTGGAGGAGGAGGTGGGGATCAGGAGGTCAGAAGTGTGGGAAGCCATGAAAAGAGTGAAGTTGGGGAAAGCACCAGGAACAGATGGTGTGTGTGGGGAAATGTTGAGTTATGGTGGTGAGATAGTGATCGAATGGGTATGGAAAATGTGCAAACTAGCATGGGAGAAGGGGAGTGCACCTGATGACTGGAAGACAGGCATAATAGTCCCTCTATATAAGGGTAAAGGGGAAAGAGGAGTGTGTGGTAACCACCGAGGAATATGTCTTCTAAGCGTAGTAGGGAAGGTATACAGTAGGGTAGTGATTGAGAGAGTGAGAGTGAGAACGGAGAAATGGATAGGTGACGAGCAGGGAGGTTTTAGGAAGGGAAGAGGATGTGTAGATCAGATTTTTACCCTGAATTGTGTAATATCTGGAGAAATATCTGGAGAAGCAACAAAAGGTGTATGTTGCCTTTATGGACTTGGAGAAGGCCTATGACAGAGTGGATAGAGAAGGAATGTGGAAAGTACGGAGTAGATGGCAGGTTGCGGAAAGCAGTGAAGAGCATGTAGTATGAGGGTGCAAAGGCGGCAGTATGTGGAGAATGAGCAGAGCGAGTTTTTTTACCTGAATGTTGGGTTGAAACAGGGGTGTGTGATGTCCCCGTGGTTGTTTACTGTATATATGGATGGAGTCATGAAAGATATACAAGGAAGAGCAGTGGATGTTAGTGTATCGCTGATAAGGGAGGGACATGATTGGAAGCTGCCTATACTGCTGTTTGCTGATGATACAGTTCTGATGAGCGATAATGAATGGGAGTTGCAGGGTCTGGTAAATATGTTTGGAACAGTGTGCGAAAAACAGAATCTGAAGGTAAATGCAGGGAAAAGCAAGGTTATGGTCTTCGAAAGGGGTGAAGCCACAGAGTGTGAGGTGAAGTTGAATGGTCAGGCTATGGAGAATGTCAGCTCATTTAAGTATCTGGGCAGTGTGTTGAGTAATGATGAAGAAGTGCGGGAGAGGGTGCAAAAGGGGAAGAGGGTTGTAGGAACGCTGAAAGCAGTAACAAGAAATAGGGTGGTCAGTATGGAAGTAAAGAAGTCCTTGCATGACAGTGTGGTAATCCCGACACTGACTTACGGAAGCGAAGCATGGACGTTTGAGAAGAGACTCAGACCAAGAGTGAGACAGTGGAAATGAGTTACTTGAGAAGTGCGTGCGGAGTTACATGGAGGGATAGACAGACGAATGAGGAAGTAAGGAGGAGGTGTGGTGTGGAGGTAGATGTGCTGGAAAGTGTGAAAAGGAACACCTTGAGATGGTTCGGCCATATGGAACGTATGGGAAGCGAGAGAATGACTAAGAAGGTGTACGAGAGTGAGGTGGAAGGACAGAGAGGAAGAGGTGCACTGAAAGAGAGGTGGAAGGATGGAGTGAGGAAGTATATAGATGAAGGCGGTGCTGGTTGGGAGGAGGGGCGTCGACTGACTGGGGACAGAGATGCATGGGGGCGGTTCATTCGTGGCCACCCCTTCGGGGATCACGGTGTCAGGCAATAGATAGATAGATAGATAGATTAATACTTCAAAAGAAAATAATAAAAATAGTAGCAAATGCCAGATACCTAGATCATACCAATCCTCTCTTTAAGGAACTAAAAGTATTGAAACTGCACGACATCCACGTAATTGAATCAGCAAAATTTGTATATTATTAATTGAATCTAGAACATAAATTTGATTTTACCAGTCTCAAACGTCCACAGTCATAACACTAGGAGTAACGATTGTCTTAGACCAAGAAGCCCAAACAGTGAACTAAGCAATATATGGAATAATTTACCGGAAGATATTAACCCTTCTTTAGCGGGGTGTTTTGGGCTCATTTGGGCATATTCAGGCCCTCCTGAATGATCAATCAAGTATCTGCATGAAAAGAAATGTATTCAGCAAAAAACTAGGCGCTAAAAGCTTCAAAATGAGACCAGAACGAGCTACGTAGCACTCGTGGTTCTAATGCAGTGGTGCCATGAACATGGGAGTTTAGCGTATAGCGGTATATTTTTCCCAGCTATGCTCACTACTGGCTACGCTGCCGTCCTCTCGAGAACACAGGGAGGGTGAGTCAGTGTGCGGCGGTAAGCCCTGGGAGTCGGCTGTCTGGCCCGCTGCGCTCCCGGCCATTTGCACTCGATTTTAACCCTTTAAAAGCCTTAATAATGCTCCTAACTTGCTGCAAATTGGTGCACGACTTAAGTCGAGCGCCGCCAATAAGGGGTTAAGTACTGTACAGTATGCAAATAATTTATTGTCCTTAAACCCTTCCAGCCCGGGTGTCCTTTTAAAAGGACACCGCGGCAGATGGGTGTCCTTTTAAGAGACGGTAAACTTGAAAGCCTATTCAGCTTGGTCTGAAAGCCGTGCGTCCGACGCATGTAAACAAAACCGGTCATTGCGTCACCGCACCTCCGAAAACAAGAAGGAGACGTCGAATCAATGTTGTTGTATGATATGACGAAATTAGTGTCTGAAAAGCTCCGATATTGTCAACATCGCGGCAAAATTCGCTCCACGGAAATCGTCATCACAACTGAACCAGTTGAGTTAGAGAGCTCTACTCAACGCCAGTCTACAGATTGGAAACCACACTATGTTTTGGGATGCGTGGGAAATTTCTAGCAGTTAAAATAACAAAGATACGGTAGCCTAGGCCTAGACGTTTTTCGGCCAGATCGCCCGGATACGATCTCCGTCCTTTGGTAAGGCAGCCAGGGGCAGGAGGGTTAAGCTAAGATGTAAAAAATACATTCTAGGTCAATATTGATTTTGTACATCATATGTATTCTATATATTTTTTTTTTTTTTTTTTTTCTCTTTCATAATTTACAGTTAATTTACCCATATTAAACACTGTAGTTGTTGGTGTAATAAACTAAGAAATTATGAAGTAGCCTGTCAAAAATGTTTTACATTTAATGGGCTCAGCCTCGAATTGCTATGTTATTTTGTTGAACTTGTATTTATGGTTAAGGCTAAATAAAATTATTATTATTATTAATTATTATTACACTTAAGTGTACACTTAAGTGTGGCTGAAACTCGTCACTTTATACTGCATAAATGTAATATAATCGTGTATAAAAACATCTGCGTCCGCGTTTGCAAGCACGGACATGGAGCTAAAAATAATCCGAATTTGTGTCCGCATCTGCAAAAATAAATATGTTAACCTCCCCAGTTTTATCTGCAACTGCATTTTGAGAAATAGATATCCAGCTCCGGCTCCGAGAGCTTTAAAATTTGGTGCCGGTATCCGATACATCACTACTCGGATGACGTCATCCCACTCTTAAAATAGAAATATCTTGTATGGATTTGTTTACTATTAGGCTACTGTAGACAGTAGAGTAAACATTATGGCAAATATAGACACATGCATTATTTGGAAAATTAACATGCTTTGAAGAGCGACAAAAACAGGATATGATTTTTGGTGAGGTATGTCCTTTAAACCTGATCACAAATATGAGGGAGTTTTGCCTTCTCATGTCAATATATTACATAACTGGAAGCCTTCCCACGAAGTGATGTCTAATTCCCATACTTTTCAAAGAAAATTGCCCTTCTCATGTGCAGTAGGATGAGCTTTTGTCACATAAATGAAAGGCCAAAGTCAAATAGGATTACTTTGCAGCCTTATTTACCTTGGTTTGTTCCTTTTTTTAAGGGGGACCACCAGCTTTTTTTTATCTTCCTCTCCTTTTTTCCCTTTCCCTGGCTTGTATCCATTCGGCCCCATTCAGCCAACTGTTTTACGACGTTTATCCTCATCCAGGTGTCGATTTTTTCCTGGCGAGCGTAAGCGAGCCAGCATTTTGTGATAGAGTGGTAAATGAGTGGAACGCACTGCCCCAGTATGTAGTCGATTCCGAATCAATAAGGGAGTTTGAAAGTAATCTTGATAAAGCATGGGGAAGACAAGATTTGAAGTTTGATTATAAAGCAAAAATACAGAATAGTAAAAATGTTGCGTCTGCTACCGCCGTCGCCAACACCGTGAACGACCGCAGCAGTGCAAGTACTGGTACTGAGCTGGATACACAGGCCTAGTTTGCCTTTTTCCAGAGGATCTACTGTAAGAAATACAGCTTCGCCGGAGACATTTTTCTGTCGAAAAATGTACAAATTCAACTTGCTGTCAAAACAAAAAAATATATATGCTGCCTCGCTAATGCTCGCCAGGAAAATATTGACACCTGGATGGAGGTAAACGTCTTAAAACACTTGGCTCAATGGGGCCCAATGGATACAACCCAAACAGAGAGCGAGAGAAAGAGAAAAAAAGCAAAGTGGGCCCTTAACAAATATGAAAGTGTTTTAGTGTTATTCTGAGTGGAGGGTTTGCATTACCTTGACTCTACCCAAATATATCAACCAAAAGTGCAGACTGTCACCCGCACCCCCTCGCTAAGTAACACAACTCACAACCTTTGACTCTACCCAAATATATTAACCAAAAGTGCAGACTGTCACCCGCACCCCCTCGCTAAGTAACACAACTCACAACCCTTGACTCTACCCAAATATATTAACCAAAAGTGCAGACTGTCACCCGCACCCCCTCGCTAAGTAACACAACTCACAACCTTTGACTCTACCCAAATATATTAACCAAAAGTGCAGACTGTCACCCGCACCCCCTCGCTAAGTAACACAACTCACAACCTTTGACTCTAACCAAATATATCAACCAAAAGTGCAGACTGTCACCCGCACCCCCTCGCTAAGTAACACAACTCACAACCTTTGACTCTACCCAAATATATTAACCAAAAGTGCAGACTGTCACCCGCACCCCCTCGCTAAGTAACACAACTCACAACCTTTGACTCTACCCAAATATATCAACCAAAAGTGCAGACTGTCACCCGCACCCCCTCGCTAAGTAACACAACTCACAACCTTTTTCATCGCCCTAACTTAACTTAAGCTTAAGGGGAGATATCCACTTGAGGGACTTTTTTCTTTACCCCCTTCTCCCTCATGTTTAGCCCCATTGCTTTTGAGATTTTAAGACGTTCGCCCCATTAGTTTGGCAATTTTAAGACCTTTCACCCAATTTATGTTACTTTTAAGACCTTTCGTCCCATTTAGGTGTCAATCTTTTCCTGGCGAGCGATAGCGAGCCTGCAATTTAAGAGGAATCGGCCTTCGGCCGGGACATTTTTCTACCGAAAAATTTACAAATTTATCTTGAAAGGGGGTCAAGGGGGTCTAATTTCAAGCTTGATGGAAGTCTAGGAAACACACTAAAAACCTCCCCTTAAAGCGGGGGTAAGGGAGGCGGGAAGTGTGTATTTTTGCTGATATGCATCACAAACGTAGCCTGTCAAAGTGGATGGCATTAACAGAATGGAATGTAACAAGATGAGAATGGTGGGATGGATGTGTGGGGCCAAACTGCAAGATAAGATACCTAGTGAAGAGCTAAGGAGAAGGATAGGATTAAGCGTATCAGTGATGAGATGTGTACCAGCAGGTTTGGATGATTTGGACATGTGGTGAGTTGAGTGAAAAGATAAAAGTTCATGAACATGGGGGGGATCTGCACCAAAGGGTAGACCAAGAAAGATGCGGGATCGGACCTTACGATCTGATCTTGAAATGTAAAGGTGGTGTTTTCCCTTATGCAGTAGCCAATGCAGAAAAAGGGGTGGGCGCAAACTCGATTCAGTGTAGCTTGTGTCGTTGCTGGGTACAGTATCGGAAGAAATGCTGTACAAGAGTATAAGGACCTCTGCCAAGGATGAAGTCCGAAGTTGAGAAATTTGTATGTACAGTACAGTATTGTTGTTGTTGTTGTTGTACAACAGTACAGTATAGTATGCAAAGGTGAGCTTGTGTTGAATGACAGACTCGAGAGGGTGAACTCTTTGGCAATGAGTCGCTGGAGATGGTGAATAAGTTTTGCCACTTGGGCAATACCATCTCTGCTGGTGGTGGGGCCAAGGTAATTACTATCGGCTGAAGTAGATGTGGCTGAGGAAAGTTCAGAGAATTGCTGCCATTTCAACCACAAGATGACTCCCTCTCCCCTTCAAGGGAAAGGTATACGCTTTAGGTAATAGAAGCGCAATTACCTATGCTTCAGAAACCTGGCCTGTCAAAGTGGATGATATCAACAGAATGGAACGTAACAAGATGAGAATTGTGAAATGGATGTGTTGGACCAAACTGCAAGACAGGATATTTAGTGAAGAGCTGAGGAGACAGTTAGGTACCAGGAGTATAAGTGATGAGATGTCTATTAGCAGACATGGATGGTTTGGGCATGTTGAGAGAATGGATGAACTTAGTTAAATGAAAGTCTGTGAATGTGGAGGGAGCTGCACCAAGAGGTAGGCCAAGAAAGATGTGGGAGCAGATCATACAGTCTGATCTTGAATCAAAGAACCTGACAAGTGAGCAGGACTACCTGGAGTACTGACATCAGGACGTGAGACTGGATCCGCACTTCGTGGGGTTCACTCGGTCTTTAAATTTATGTATTTCTGGCGTAGGGATGCAGTCAGCCTCTGTAGCAGTTGTGGCGATTTCTTGCTACTGACTTATTGTAGCACAAATGAGGCTGGTGTGGTGCAATTTTGCCAGGTGAAAGTTCTTCAGGGTGGCTGTGTTGTGGCAAGTCTTTATTGTACTGTACTACAGTAAAGACTAAAACCACGCTCTGTGGATGAAGCGGTCTTTAAACTTGTATGTATGTACCAGTATGTATGTATGTATGTATGCATATATAAGTAGCATACAATCCACCTTTCTTATTGCTCACTTATTAACTCCCAAAGAGCGGGCAGTCTTGTGTACATCACCGTAGTGCCTGGCGGGTATATTTACAGATAATGAGCTTCACTCCATACTCTTTATCATGCATTAGTAAGAGCCAGAGCATAATTACAGTTTCTTACAGTAGATCCTCTGGAAAAAGGCAAACTAGGCCTGTGTATCCAACTCAGTGCCAGTACTTGCACTACTGCGGTCGTTCACGGTGTTGGCGGCGGCGGCAGCAGACGCAAACATTTTACTATTCTTCTGTATTTTTGCTTTATAATCAAATTCAAATCTTGTCTTCCCCATGCTTTATCAAGATTACTTTTAAACTTCCTTATTGATTCAGAATCGACTACATACTGGGGCAGTGCGTTCCACTCATTTACCACTCTATCACAAAATGAAGTCTTTGCCTTTTCAAGCCTATTTCTTTTTGTTAATTTTCTTAGAGTGTCCCCTCGTTCTTGTTCCCTCCCGCATCAAGAAGATACCTTCACACACATCCTCATCATACTTTCCTGACACTATCTTAACTCCCTCAGACATATTATGTTCCAGTAAGTCCGAGGAGGCGGGAGCCCCGGTATCATTGCCACTGCCTCGCACTACACTCACAACAACACTGCGGCCGTTAGAATTATCGGAGGTGACTGAGGTTGCCACCAACGGTTTTATCGTAAGCTCATATGACGCAAAATTGCGTCATAAATTATTGGAGAGGTATAGAGATAAGTCCATATAACGCGATCGCGTCATATGAGTTTTTGGTTCACTTATCCATATGACGCGATCGCGTCATATATGTCTGAGGGAGTTAAAAGTCTCTATCATATCCCCTCTCTTTCTCCTATATGCCAGTGTCGGAAGTCCCAGTGTCAACCTCTGCTCATAGTGTTCTTCAACGTTGGTACTAGCTTGCTAGTTCTCCTCTGCACTTTCTCCACTGCTTCTATATGCTTTACCATATATGGAGCCCACACCTGGTTCGCATATTCCAGGTGCGGCCTAACCAGCGCTGTATAGAGATTCCTGAAGATTTCTTCGTCAAGTGACAAAAATGTCCTCCTTATCAGCCCTACAATTCTATTGGCTTTGTTTATCTTTTCCGCTAAATGTTCTGAGAAATTTAACTTATTGTCTTATCACTACTCCTATATCCTTTTCTGCATTCACTTCCTCCATCGCTTCATACATACTGTATCCTACCTTGTCTACCTTGCTTGTCCCAATCCGCATGTACTGTACTTGCATTTTTTTGGATGAAAAGGCATTAACCAATGTTCAGACCATCCCTTCATGCCCTCCACATCTCCTTGAAGCAAACCTACATCTTCCTTACTCTTCACTCTTCTATACAGCTTAGTGTCATCCGCATACAGGTATATCTCACTTCCATTGGTTATAACTTCAGGTAAGTCGTTGATAAATATAACGAACAGTAGTGGTCCCAACACAGATCCCTGAGGTACCCCACTTGTAATTTCCCTCCACCCCGAGCCTATTCCATTCACCAGTGCCCTCTGTCTCCGATCTTTCAGGAAGGCTTCTATCCAATTCACACATTTCTCCCCTATACTATAGCTTCTAACTTTCTCTATTAACCTTTTATGTGGGACCTTATCGAAGGCCTTCATAAAATCGCAATATACCACATCTATAACATCACCATCCTCCAGAATTTGCATCCAATCATCTACCACCTTAATTAGCTGTAGTACCGTCGACCTTCCCGGCAAGAATCCGAACTGTAATACAATTATATATCCATTAAAGGGTGATAATAGAGCTTTCCAATGACACCTGAATCATCCTTGTACTATCACGGGTTCTCTTGCAACGATCGTGTAACCGGAGGCGAAAATACCCTAAAATTAGAGATTTTTCCCGATTTTATCCTTGTTGAGAGCAGTAGGGAGGCGGGGATGAGATACAGTAGGCCTCGATGACGGCCACATAGCGGTGGCGAGCGGTCCGAGGTCACCTATCGTCCCCCCCAATACTCGGTTTCTCTCTCATAACTCATAATGGCCTCAAAATGGCACCCATCATATGACGGGCGCCGCAGGGGTGGCCAATATTCTCTCTCCTGTCATATAACGGGCACCGCGAGTTGAGGGTTAAAATAAATAAATACATAAATTAAATGTCAATTGGTGAGCCCACACAGGAGAATCAAGAGTTGGAGTCATGTGATTAGTGGCTTATAATGAGGCACACGTACAAACTGACCTCATTACATACATACATACATACATACATACAAGATTAACCTTTTCAGTGCGGGGATGTCTTTTTAATTTTATTCTAGCTAGATTAAGAAGATTTTATGCAGTTTAGGAAGAATCTGTGGTACTTAAAATAGGAATTGAGATAGTTTGTAACTTTTTAATTCCTAGAGGTCCTTCCTAACCTGAATTAAATCGTCAAATAGTAGCCATAATATAATGAAAAGGACGTCACCCGTACTGTAATGGTTAAAGACCGTTTTGTCCAGAGAATGTGGTTACAGTTTCACCTAAATGGCGGCTTACCAGGCGGCCCTGTCAAGGGCTGCCTCTGTTGTCAAGTTCTTTATTTTGAGATCGGACCGGAGTAGCCTACCTGATCCCACGTCATTCTAGGTCTACCCCTACGCACAGCTCCCCCCCCATGTTCAAAGTCCAGCATTTCTTCACCCAGTTCTTATCATCCATTCTTATCTTGAATTATCTGTGTAAAGTCAGTAAAAATAGGTTAGCGTAAACTGAACAAGATGCGGAAATACACTTAAGACTACCAGGCTAAGTGGGGTACCTATATTAGTCTCGTGGTAACATGTCTGCCTCGTAACCCAAGGGTCCCTCGGGTTCAATTCTCGCCCTGGACGCAGATTTTTGGGAGGCTGTTTCAGTATCAAACGAAGTGTAGGTGTGTTGGGAAAATTGTCAAGATGATTGAAAGAAAGTTCGGAGCTCCATAACCCTCCTTTCGGGCATGGTGTAATATACAAAATCCTACAGTCCTGAACTACGCCATCCTAGATCAACAGGCAGAAACAGTAACAATTTTAACCCCTTGCGGATTATGACGCGTTTTAGCAGTTTATTTTGGCTATCATTTGACAATTTTATTCAGCTTAGGAAGGATCTGTGGGAGTCAAAGATATAAAGTTGGTTTTGACCCCTTGGATTCCTAGACGCCCTTCCTAAACTGCATAAAATTGTTTAATGATAGCCAAAATAAACTACTAAAATGCATCCTAATCCTCAAGGGGGGTTAAGGGGGGTAGGGTTTTGATGCCAGGTTGCAACAAGGCCCGGCCATCTGGGTGGATGGAACTCGTTAGCCTTGGTCGGCAACCCATCTAGGGGAGACAAGCTTATACAAATTTGGGTAGATGGGACTCGTCAGCCTTGGTCGGCAACCTGTCTAGGGGAGTAAACCTTATACAAATCCATACTGCTTACCTAAGAGTGAAGCTGCTAAGCAGGTTAGTGGATGGACACCACTGTAGAAAAATAGTGCTAATAAGATAGGTCCCCATGGGGGCATTTTGTGTATGGCCACCCTCATAAAGGGAAGTAAGGCGGCCGGCAATAGATAGATAGATAGAACAAGCCCCGAATGCAGGATTGCAATGATTGCCACCAAACAACCCGACCCACCTCAACCAGTATTGCCAAGGTTACTTCACCACACAACACCTTTCACCAATCCGCAGCCCAGCGCAGAGAAAGCGAGGACCAGGCGCCACAACAACCTGCCCAGGATGCAACACAGCACCCCATACTATTAAATGCATCACAATCAGTTACGCCAACAACATAATCTACACTCCTTGAGAGCCCCTATAGGACAGCCCGATCGTGGCCATGGCCTTCCTTAGGGACTCGGGGCTGTTCGGCCAGGCAGCCTAGGGAACAACAACAACAATAACAAAATTTCTCCAGTTTGACACCCTGACTCCGAGCGAATGTAAAGGTATAGGTCTCCCTCACTATCCGATGCCCCGATTTATGATAGGCCTACCGTATTGTTATAGGTCTTTAAGTGTTTGGGTTTGGGTTTTGGCTGGTCTCAGGGTCTCAGAATGCATCTCCAGGCCAGGCAGCCTAGGGAATAACAACAACAACAACTAACCCTGACGACACCCAAGAAGCAGCGAAAAGGAAGACGATGAGAGGACCAGCGGCCGACCCGAGACACCTGGAAAGACTATCCTTCTGAAATAGTGGAGCATTGTACGGTGGTGCTGATAAGTCATGTCTCAGCTTTCATTACGTTTGGCTCACTCTGCGCTGTACTAATGTCTGTCAGATGTTGAATAGGGTGGGTAAGCGTAGGAACATGGTTGTATATCACACTCAAAAATAAGAAATCATGTGTAAATATTGCCGATACCAATTATTAATAAAAACATAACTGGTGCAGAGACATCACTTATTAGGCCGACTGTACCTTCAGCTAGTATTGCTGCTCTCTAGCTTTGAGATCCCTACTAAAGACTTAAGGGGAGATGGGTTGCTTTTCTAGACCCCTTCTCCTTCATGTTTAGCCCCATTAATTTTCAGATTTTAAGATGTTTGCCCCATTAGTTTGTAAATTTTAAGACCTTTCACTCCATTTCTGTCAATATTAACCCATGGGATCCGGGGGGCCTCATATGAATTTTGGTAACATCAACTTCATAATTCAGTAGCTACTGATTGAGACCACCTAGAGCAGTCAATGTTTTTGTAAATTGTAGAACTTTTTGTTGTCTGTAGAATGCCGTAGAGATGACGTCGCTACAATGCGTGGTTGCCGAGTTCTGATGATTATAGCGGCGATTTTCATTTGACCATTTTGCCTCATATGAGACCTCCCGGATCCCAAGGGTTAAGACCTTTCGTGCAATTTAGGTGTCGATAGTGAGCCTGTAATTTTGGAAGGACATTTTTCTACCCAAAAAATGGACAAAATTATCTACAAGGGGGATCTAATTGATGTTATTTAAAAATTTGATGGGAGAAAACTAGACAAATAATAATTACAGTAAATGAAAATATCAACCAAAAAGTTAACCATCCCCCTTAACCTAAGAAGTGCGCATAGGGGGTATGAGACACCACACTCCTGTGCTGACGTATTTGAGCTGTTCCCATCACTAACATCGTTATTTTACCATAAATAGCATTAATACTTATCCATATGCGCCTATTATAGGTTGATTATAAAGGTATTAACCTGTTACAACAATAAAACAAGTGGAAACAGCGTTTGGATGGTCAAAATCGGCAATACAGGCCGGGAGTTATATAATGTATGGCTGAGGCAACCTCCCTCCCCACCACTCTTTCCCAAGTCTGGAGAGAGACTGTAGATCGATACTCTCTCTCTCTCTCTTCCACTCGCTTGGAAACAGTGATGACAATGCCCTGCTTGCAACTCGCTAATGTTAGCACGAAAATAGAACACAGAATAAGGGAATAACAGGGAAAATAGGTGATAACTGAAGGAGGTGAGGAAAGTAGGGAAGGAGGGGAGGTGGAGGAGTGATATTTGGCATTGCCCAGGAGCCAAAAAAAAAAAAAAAAAATTTTGGGGTGTTTTAAATGGATTTTTTAAAAGCCTTACTTTTAAAGAGTCTTCCCGCAGTCCGCCGGGGGAACTCTTAAGAGTCTCCCAGCAGTTCCCGGGTTAACATCAACAATACACCTCCTTTTTTTTTCTATCTCTTTCTCCCTCTCTCTCTCTGGGTTGTATCCATTCGGCCCCATTCAGCCAACTGTTTTAAGACGTTTATCCCCATCCATGTGTTAATTTTTTCCTGGCGAGTGGTAGCCAGCCAGCATATTTTTTCTAAAAGCATTTTACATTTTTTATATAAAACATGTCTACGGCGAAGCCGGATTTCTCCATACAATGCTGGCTCGCTATCGCTCGCCAGGAAGAAATCAACACCTGGATGGGGATAAATGTCTTAAAACAGTAGGCTGAATGAATACAAGACAGAGAAAGAGAGAAAAGGAGAGAAAGAAAGCAGGTCACCCCCCTTAAGATCCCTACTAAAGACTTAACATGAACAACACACACAATATCCCTTTGCCTATAATGATACAAATATAATATATACGGTATGCTATAGATATATACGGTATGCTGTAGATATATACAGTATGCTATAGATATACTGTAATCTATTTATTCACTCCAACACCAAACACCTCCCAATGAAATTAATGAAAGCATGTGATCCTACCGGGATTCCAACCTGGGTTACCACATAAAGATCTTAACCCCTTCTGTACCGGCGACGTCCTTTTAACTTCATTCTGGCTACTATTAGACGATTTTATTCAGTTTAAAAGGCCTCCAGCAATTAACAGGCTTCGAACTATCTCACTTAACCCTTTTGACTACCACATATCCTTCTTAAACTGCACATAATAGTCTAAATGTAGCAAGAATATAATTAAAAAGACGGCGATACATAAGAGGTTAAACACTCTAACCATTACACCACCAAGACAGCTAAAGGTTATACAGTATAAGAGAGATCTCCACCTCTAGTATTAAGGTTATACAGTATAACAGAGATCTCCACCTCTAGTATTAAGGTTATACAGTATAAGAGAGATCTCCACCTCTAGTATTAAGGTTATACAGTACAACAGAGATCTCCACCTCTAGTATTAAGGTTATACAGTATAAGAGATCTCCACCTCTAGTATTAAGGTTATACAGTATAAGAGAGATCTCCACCTCTAGTATTAAGGTTATACAGTATAAGAGAGATCTCCACCTCTAGTATTAAGGTTATACAGTATAAGAGAGATCTCCACCTCTAGTATTAAGGTTATACAGTATAAGAGATCTCTCCACCTCTAGTATTAAGGTTATACAGTATAAGAGATCTCCACCTCTAGTATTAAGGTTATACAGTATAACAGAGATCTCCACCTCTAGTATTAAGGTTATACAGTATAAGAGAGATCTCCACCTCTAGTATTAAGGTTATACAGTATAAGAGAGATCTCCACCTCTAGTATTAAGGTTATACAGTATAACAGAGATCTCCACCTCTAGTATTAAGGTTATACAGTACAACAGAGATCTCCACCTCTAGTATTAAGGTTATACAGTATAAGAGAGATCTCCACCTCTAGTATTAAGGTTATACAGTATAAGAGAGATCTCCACCTCTAGTATTAAGGTTATACAGTATAAGAGAGATCTCCACCTCTAGTATTAAGGTTATACAGTATAACAGAGATCTCCACCTCTAGTATTAAGGTTATACAGTATAAGAGATCTCCACCTCTAGTATTAAGGTTATACAGTACAACAGAGATCTCCACCTCTAGTATTAAGGTTATACAGTATAAGAGAGATCTCCACCTCTAGTATTAAGGTTATACAGTATAAGAGATCTCCACCTCTAGTATTAAGGTTATACAGTACAACAGAGATCTCCACCTCTAGTATTAAGGTTATACAGTATAAGAGATCTCCACCTCTAGTATTAAGTTATACAGTATAAGAGATCTCCACCTCTAGTATTAAGGTTATACAGTATAAGAGAGATCTCCACCTCTAGTATTAAGGTTATACAGTATAACAGAGATCTCCACCTCTAGTATTAAGGTTATACAGTATAAAGAGATCTCCACCTCTAGTATTAAGGTTATACAGTATAAGAGAGATCTCCACCTCTAGTATTAAGGTTATACAGTATAAGAGAGATCTCCACCTCTAGTATTAAGGTTATACAGTACAACAGAGATCTCCACCTCTAGTATTAAGGTTATACAGTATAAGAGAGATCTCCACCTCTAGTATTAAGGTTATACAGTATAAGAGATCTCCACCTCTAGTATTAAGGTTATACAGTATAAGAGATCTCTCCACCTCTAGTATTAAGGTTATACAGTATAAGAGAGATCTCCACCTCTAGTATTAAGGTTATACAGTACAACAGAGATCTCCACCTCTAGTATTAAGGTTATACAGTATAAGAGAGATCTCCACCTCTAGTATTAAGGTTATACAGTATAACAGAGATCCACCTCTAGTATTAAGGTTATACAGTACAACAGAGATCTCCACCTCTAGTATTAAGGTTATACAGTATAAGAGAGATCTCCACCTCTAGTATTAAGGTTATACAGTATAAGAGAGATCTCCACCTCTAGTATTAAGGTTATACAGTATAAGAGAGATCTCCACCTCTAGTATTAAGGTTATACAGTATAACAGAGATCTCCACCTCTAGTATTAAGGTTATACAGTATAAGAGAGATCTCCACCTCTAGTATTAAGGTTATACAGTATAAGAGATCTCTCCACCTCTAGTATTAAGGTTATACAGTATAAGAGATCTCCACCTCTAGTATTAAGGTTATACAGTACAACAGAGATCTCCACCTCTAGTATAAGGTAATACAGTATAAGAGAGATCTCCACCTCTAGTATTAAGGTTATACAGTATAAGAGAGATCTCCACCTCTAGTATTAAGGTTATACAGTATAAGAGAGATCTCCACCTCTAGTATTAAGGTTATACAGTATAAGAGATCTCCACCTCTAGTATTAAGGTTATACAGTACAACAGAGATCTCCACCTCTAGTATTAAGGTTAACAGTATAAGAGAGATCTCCACCTCTAGTATTAAGGTTATACAGTATAACAGAGATCTCCACCTCTAGTATTAAGGTTATACAGTATAAGAGAGATCTCCACCTCTAGTATTAAGGTTATACAGTATAAGAGAGATCTCCACCTCTAGTATTAAGGTTATACAGTATAAGAGAGATCTCCACCTCTAGTATTAAGGTTACAGTATAAGAGAGATCTCCACCTCTAGTATTAAGGTTATACATAAGAGAGATCTCCACCTCTAGTATTAAGGTTATACAGTATAAGAGAGATCTCCACCTCTAGTATTAAGGTTATACAGTACAACAGAGATCTCCCTCTAGTATTAAGGTTATACAGTATAAGAGAGATCTCCACCTCTAGTATTAAGGTTATACAGTATAAGAGAGATCTCCACCTCTAGTATTAAGGTTATACAGTATAAGAGATCTCTCCACCTCTAGTATTAAGGTTATACAGTATAAGAGAGATCTCCACCTCTAGTATTAAGGTTATACAGTACAACAGAGATCTACACCTCTAGTATTAAGGTTATACAGTATAAGAGAGATCTCCACCTCTAGTATTAAGGTTATACAGTATAACAGAGATCTCCACCTCTAGTATTAAGGTTATACAGTATAACAGAGATCTCCACCTCTAGTATTAAGGTTATACAGTATAACAGAGATCTCCACCTCTAGTATTTTGGTTATCAATTCCTAGCTTAAGGGGGGTGACCTGCTTTTTTCTCTTTCTTGGTTGTATCCATTCTGCCCCATTCAGCTTACTGCTTTAAGACATCTCCATCCAGGTGTCAGATTTTTTCCTGGCGAGCGATAGCGAGCCAGCAGTTTATGGAGAAATCCAGCTTCACTGGAGATATTTTTCTATCGAAAAATTTACTAACTTAGCCAGCTGTCTAACTCATTGTCCAAAATATGGTGGTTCGCTATCGCTCGCTAGGGACACCTATTGACACTATTGACACCAGGATGGGGATAAACGTCTTAAAAAAGCAGGTTGAATGGGGCCGAATGGATACAACCCAGAGAGAGAGAAAAAGCAGGTCACCCCCCATAATGCAAGGTCTTATTTTACAACACCACTAGAACATATATTACCTGCCCTGCCATGCTCCCCACTCTCTCTTCCAGATCTATGTCCTGCCTTTTTCAAGTTCTACTTTATTACTGAATTGTATTTTTGTTAAAGATAATGAATTATAGGTTTGACTCCTGTAAGGAGATAAAGAAAACCTAATATTTATTAGTGGCCCCGTAATCATTGACGATTATGCCTATTACATAAGGCACCCTCTTCAAACACTCATCCGCCGTAGTTTGAATCTACCGCGCAGAGCATAAAAAATTTAGGAGCCTTCATCATGAGCGCACGCAACCTCACTCATGGTTCAGTCATTATGAAATTGGGTTCTCACTACGAAAAAACTTCGTAAAAAATAAAAACAAAAACAAAATAAGAATAACTATTCAATAAGCTTTCCATATAATCGTGGATGTACTTGTGTGGATCTTTGACCAGACGCTGATTCAGGCGTCATTCTTCCTTCACTGACATATCAAGTAAACCAAAATCCTTAATACATCAACGAATGGGAAGGGGATGGTCGGGAGGGCCCCAGTCGTCAATGATTACGGGGCCACTACTAAATATTAGGTTTTCTTTATCTCCTTGCAGGAGTCAAACCTATAATTTATTAGTGGCCCCTCCATCATTGACGATTATGCCTGATATCTAAGACTGGAGGGGGACATTCGTAATCATATCATAACTGGGCGGGTGCCCAACCCCGAAAAGGGTTGAAATAGGGGAGCTATCCCCCCGCCAAAAGGCGGCTTTCTAGGGCCTTTCCTAGCTGATGCTGAGAGGATTGGGTTCTAGTCATATGGTGATGGGCTGGTCTATCAGAGTGAGAACTGAGCGATCTCTGCCATACCCATAGCTTACTCCGACTGTTCCTTTTACTTATGTATTTCCTAGATCTCAAGTGACGGCGTCTTTTCCGTGGATTGACCTCCCAATCTACCAAGATTGGAAGCCAAAGCGTCACATTTTTCCTTTGCCCCTCAACTTTCTCTTCATAATTGCTGAGGGGCACAGGGCCCTGGGTGGGGCTTTGGTTTCCCGGGCGTTTCCGCACCCTCCTCAGCTCCCCGCCATGGAGTGGCTTCGGTCACCCAGGCTTTATTGTGGTAGGCAGGGAGGGTTCTGTGGGGGCGCTCGGTTATGGCCTTGGCCTTGCTCGGGGCCTTGGGGCTGTTCGGCCAGGCAGCTTGGGGAACAACAACAACAACAACAACCACATAGTATTCTTACTTCGAAAAGATATATATATTTATTGGCGCAGCACATATATACAAAAAAGGGGTACAAGCAGGAGCGTGCTTCAAAGAAGCCTGCTTGATAAAAAAAGGTTAACTCTTGAGACTCTGAGAACAGATCTGCAAGTTAATAAGGCACCCCACTCAAAATAAGTGGTGAAAAATAAAAACTTATAAGTTTACATGTGCACATATAACCCCATAATACTAGTGGATATATCTCGCAAAATATATCCAATGCTTAAAATTAGATTGCTTCACAGCTAAAACTACTTACAACAACACTGTTGTTTGTACTACCATTGTACTAGCACAATTTCCTGCACTGAATAGTACAGAGAAATTTTCATATCACAATACCCATAACTAGTATCACAGCTCACATACTCCGGCGGGGTCTAGGGTGTCCTATGTTACACTGACTGCACCCCCCCACCCCCCCCTTTCCTTGAAATTAAACAATAAGTGACTTAGGGGCCACCTAGACCCTCTGACTTAAAGCTATACATGGCAAGGAAGGTTTGTCTCGAGCTACTGACAGGTATCGAGTCAAAAACGTATGATTAGAGGCCCACAACTGTGTGGACGTAATATCTTCAACAGAAAAATTCTTAAGGAAACGCAAAGAGGCTGCCCACTTGCGTAAATCGTGGGCCCTACCCACAACGCCGGGATTACTCTCTTTAATGACCTCGACCAAGAGAGAAGCCAATTTACGTTTCAACAAGCGTTTACCCGTACTTGCTACCCATAAAGCACCCTGGTGATTTAGAGGAGCCACTCTCAAATATTTGGTCACTGGACATAAATTATGGTGCACCTTTCCCCTTTTCAACGCCGGCACCGTGAACTCTGAAAACACGTGTTCACTGTGCTCATTCTTGGCTATGAACCCTGGGGAAGGTGCAATGTGAATACTGTACACTCATTAAGCCTACCAAACCTGAGGCAATTAGGTGTGTTGCTCATCGCCGCCAGCTCAGATACTCTGTTCCCGGTAGCCAAAGCCATAAGGAATACTGCCCTTTTTAAAAGTAATGTAAAATCTGCAGTATTTTGGTACAGCCGGGAATGAAGTAACGACAATGCTTTGTCCAGAGACCAAGTAGGCATGAGCTGATGGGGAGGTGGACGGAGTTTAAAACATGCCCTCATAAAACCTGTTTCCTCCGCGACTGGTATGGTGAGACCGGTAAGGTCCCAAAATGGCATCCTAATCGCTGTTAAGTTATTTTTCAACGTTACTACAGATAAACGTTTCTGCTCGAACAGATAATTTAACCCATTGAGACCCAGCGTTGCACGTGATGCGTCGGCAGTTTTTGATCACCAACTTCCAGCGACGCACCACGTGCGTCCGGCATATTAAAATCAGTTACGTGGCTCGTAAGGTAGGAAATGGCGGGAGAATAGGAGGGGGAGGTACCGTAGTGTGTGGGCGAGCCGGGCCACTAGGTGTGAGCGGGCCAAGACAGCCGCGCGGCCGGTGGTGGTGGGCTTAGTGGGGATACTTTACACCCTTAGTTCACCGCCACTTTGAACCTTCATTACTCCGGTCGTATGGGAGCTAGAGGCTTGAGATTTATGTGAGACACTCCTTAGGATGTATGCCGTACAATGCAATACTCAGTTTTCACCCTAGTGCTCCCGGGCGGGTGGTCATGCGGGGGAGACGAACTTTCGACCCCCTCCCCCGCCCCCCAAATGACCGAGGTGAGTTTTTTTTTTTTTTTTCATTTCTCACCATTCTCTTCCATTTTGGCTCAACAAATTTTGTTGAGGCTCCCCCCCCCCCCAAAAAAAAAAATCCGTTTTTTTTTTTTTTTTTTTTTCCTCACCCTTGTCTTCCATTTTAGCAAACAAAAACACAAAAGTGAAAATGGCTTGGGACTGGGGTGAACAAAATATAACTCAGCGGGTTAAATAATTAAAAACCAAAGCCACCGAGGGCACAGTTTGTTCTGTCCTAAGAATCCAAGAAGTAAAGGCTTGCCAATGCGATTGATACTGTCGTTTTGTAGATTGGGTATATTGATTCATGAATTTATTGGTCACGTCTCTACCATACGGTGCTAGCCACTTGGCCTCCTGAATGTCCATAATGCAAAAGTCAGCGAGGTCGCTAGGTTGCCAATCGTGTCTAAGTGGAAAAACCCGACCGGGAGCGACACCGGGTGCGGGCACCACGTTTTCAATTGCTGGTACCACAACTGCGCCGGCCACAGGGGCGCGATTAGCGAGCCTACGCCCCGATAATCTCGTAGTTTGTTTACTACTTGGTACATTAGAGACGCGTGTGGCGGCGGAAAAAGATAAATGGAACTCCACCTGTTCCAGTCTGTCACCAGGGCGTCTGGCCCGCCTGCCGGCGTTATCGTCCGGCGGGTGAGGTACAGTGGGAGTTTGTGAGTCTCCTCTGACGCAAACAAATCCACTTGTGGATGGTAAGGCTCCGCAATCATTTGGTCGAAAATGGTTTGCTTGAGCGCCCATTCTACTGTTGTACTCTGTCTCCGAGACAGAGCGTCTGCCGAGACGTTTGCTACGCCTGGGAGATAAGATGCGTGAAGATGAATGTCCAGCCTGTTGGCTAGAATAAAAATCTTTTCTGACACGTTTAGCAACTTCCGAGATCTCGTTGACCCCTGTTTCTGAATACAGTGAACCGCATTCAGATTGTCTATTCTGAAGGCCACCGACTTGCCCCGTAAAGTAGAGCCGTGAGCCTGAAGGAAAAATAAGGGGACTAGTAATTCTCTGACATTGATGTGGGAGATTTCTAAATGGGACCAAAGCCCTTGACCCTGGTGCCCTTAGTTTGACTGAAAGCCCCAACCTATCGTTCCTGACGCATCCGTGTCTACCCATACCGTCGGCGGAGGAGAGGTCCATGACATTACTGAGTGCAACATTTCCCTCGTCGCCCAGACCGCTAGTAAGTTGTGGATTAATTTTGGTATGGGCCATAATTTTTCTGCCGGCAATAGCGGAAAAAATTTGTTGCCCTCCAATATTAAACGCTTGACTTTCAACCAGCCCAACATTACAGTTAGTTGAATCCAGTTGAGAGAGCCGACCAGAGACTCCCAGATTCTCCGTGTCGTAGTCAGACTGTGAAGGAACAGGAACAGTTTCCTGCGAAATCTGTTTCGATTGTCCACACTCTGACTCAGAGTGAGAGTAGCTGTGTCCCAAACCAGCCCTATCCACTGAACTACTCGTGAGGGAACAAGGTTTGACTTTACCAGATTTACCTTGAACCCTAGAGATTTGACATGATTTAATGTTATGTTGACATGATTTATGCATACTTGCTCCGTCTCTGCCACCACTAGCCAGTCGTCTAGGTACCACAAAATCCTGATCCCTTGTTTTAACAAGGGCATCAGGGCTTGCCGGACTAATTTCGTGAATAAGCGAGGTATCGGGAATTTAGATAAAGAGGTTAATTTACATATCACTGGTACATGAAATATCCCAACAAATAGTTATAATATAATTATCAACGAGGTATTCGATGGGTGTAATCCAGTCCCCCACACGCGGCTAATTCAATTGCATGACATGTAGGAATGTTCACATAATACAATATCGATACAATGAACTTAGCTTAGAGGACTGGTGATGTAGGACTGTTGTTAATATTGTTGTAGATTAATATTTGTAGCACATGGTGAACTGTGGGTTGAGTCAGAGCCGGGAGAGGAGATGTTGACTGTATGGTGTTGATTGAGAGACTAAAGGGCCGGCGTCCGATCGCTTCGCGAAATTACATATGGCTGCCGGCTCATAATAATTATAACCCATAACTTGGTTTCATAATACATCTAGATCTGATGTAGATATTTATACATTACAGTTAATATTTAACCTAACTTAAGAATAAACTACAATACACAAAGAACCAGCCGAAATCGTACAAGCGATACGATACCGCCAAATTCAAATGTCCTATTGGACCAAAACCTGTCGGGATCATTACCCTATTCCCGACATATTGCCCGCCACCAAAAATGATATACAGGAGCTATATACAGAGAACAAAAAAAAGACATCGAAGTCAAAGATCACCTAGTTTGATCTTTGATCTCCAAAGATCCACGGAACTCATAGCCGCCCTCCTTTTGGGACGAGCGCCACCTGAAGCCTGAGGAGGATCATCCTTCTCATCAGCTGCCCCACCTTGAGGAGCACTGTCACCAGCACTCTCCCGCGGAGGGGTACCAGTAGAGACGCCAGGATAATCCGGCAGTTCTACATCCTGCTCCAAGGGATATAACCTTACGACTGGGCGAGTAGTAACCCCAGTCGAAGTTCGTATTTTAGCAACCCTTATAAGACCATCAATGCCCTGGAACAAATCGATAATCCTCCCAAGCTTCCAAAATAACCTAGGACGCTCATCATGAATCAGGACGATATCCCCGATACGAGGCCATCGTTGATTCGTCCCTTTGATCTTATGAGAGTGACGCTCGCGAAGAGACAGCAAATATTCTTGGGTCCACCGTTTCCATAGATCGTCGGACACCTTGTTTACATACTGGAAGCGACGACGTGTGGCATCAGCATTGCCGAACGTAGGGTCTTGCATATCTTCGTCATTTACGGACGATCTAGAAAAGGTATTAAGGGTTCGTCCACGTGTTAGCATAGAAGGCGAAATGGGTAAGAGGTCATCAACATCTGCCGAGGTATAGGTCAAGGGCCTGTCGTTGACTGACATCTCAATTTCTATTAAGATGGTTTGCAACTCCCGTCTGGTCACCAGTGCCCTTCCTAATACCTTCTTCATGGCAGATTTGACGATACCGATAGTTCTCTCCCAAATCGCCCCGAACCATGGTGCACGTGCTGGTATAAATCTCCATTGACAACCCTTTCCAGTGAGGGTAGCCACTACCTGCGGGTCATCCATTAAACTCTGGAGATATTTAGAGGCCCCGACAAAACAAGTCGCATTATCGCTCATAATAATTTGAGGGAAACCATTGCGGCCTGCAAAGCGTCTTAGAGTATGCAAAAAACCCTCACTGGATAGGTCGTCAATCAATTCAATATGAATCGCTCTGGTTACCGCACATGTGAATAGAACGGCATATACTTTTATGATAGTACCGGGCGATTCCCTAACATGAATCGCTCCGGTGTAGTCCACCCCGGTTACCTGAAATGGTTCAGTCCTTTGTACCCTGAACTCAGGTAAGGGAGGTAGATCAACTGGGGAGTAAGGCTTACCCTGTAATCTTTTACAGATCGTACAGCTATTGTGGATCCCTTTAATTGCTTGTCGCATCTTAGGGATCCACCAACGTTGTTGCATATACTCCAGAACATAATTTACGCCCAAATGTAGGCAGGTCCTATGGCATTGGCGAATCAACAGTTTGGTAATCAAATGAGAGGAGCTAAGGAGGACAGGATATTTCGCAGAATCAATAATGTCCGCCTTTTGTATCCTGCCTCTACACTTAATTATGCCTCCTTCCATATATAATCCTAGCTGCCTCATTAAGTTTGAGGGTTTGGCCTTTGACTCCTTGCTCAGGATTTGATGTTCAGTAGGATAAGATTCCCTTTGTACTAAACATATTAGTTTTGCTTCTGCTGATCTAAATTCATGGAGTCTGATATGCTTCGAATCTTCACTAAGGAAAGACCGTGAGCCCGACTTCTCATGATGTTAATGAAACGGTATATCCATGCAAATACCCGTATTACTTGATCATAGCTGCCGTAACGTTCCCACTCTACCAACTTGTTATCCTGGTGTAGTACTCACATTCGAACTACTTAACACATCATCTTGGGGCCGACCTGAAGGAGCAGATATGCATTCCCTGAAATCCTGAGGCCATTCAGTTGGAGATGTAAGCCATGGAGGTCCATGCCACCAAATAGAGGACGACATAAACTGCTGCGCCGAGATCCCCCGGGAAATTATGTCACTGGGGTTATCCCTGGTGCTCACATAGCGAAATGTAGCTGTAGGAACTAAGTTATGAATCTCATCAGTGCGATTAGAAACATAAACAGGTAACACTTTCTGGCTGTGTACCCATGAAAGCGCTATTTGACTGTCGCTCCAGACATAGACGTTATTAATCTGTAGTATGTCTGTATAAGCATCCAGTGTAAACTTTATTAGACGAGCAGACAGAAGCAATGCAGTAAGTTCTAATTTAGGAACTGTAATCTTCTTTATAGGGGCTACTTTAGCCTTCGCTATAGCCAGTGTCGCTTCACTACCATTACATATGTATATGGCAGTACCGTACGCACTATTACTAGCATCAGAAAAGGCATGTAGATCCACCTGGTGACCACTAATAACCTGACGAGGAAGTTGGACCTTGCAACATGCGGAAAGGTCCGACCGAATCAACCGCCAAGTATCCTGTAACTCAATCGGGAGAGGCGTGTCCCAATCTTGTTTTAGCCGCCACAGTTGCTGTAAAAACATACGAGCACGGATTGTAACAGGCAGCAAAAAACCTAGGGGATCAAACAACCTCGCTGACAAGCTTAAGCAGTTTCGCTTGGTCATAAGCTCACTGCCGCATGGGGTGTGACAGAAGGATATACAATCTGTGGTAGTGTCCCATTTGTGGCCTAAAAACTTCACCTCACTATTCTCAGTAGCTACACCGTCAGAAGTAAATTGACCTTTCAAAAGATCACTATTAGTGGCCCATTCTCTTAAGTATAAATGAGCCTTGGCAAATATATCGCGGATCTCCCAGCATCTCTTGAGCAATAAATCTTCATTGTCTCCGGTGCCTTGAAGATTGTCCACATAGATCCCCTGCTTGATCTCATTCTTGAAGTCAGGATCTAGTCCAGCCTCCTCAAGATGACGCAAGATAGTAGCGTTGAGAAGGAACTGGGAACAGGTCGCCCCGAATAAGACGACTCTGAACCTGTAGACCAGATACTCTGAATCTAGATCCATTGGGTCCCGTGGCCATAAAAATCTTGTCGAGTCCCTGTCTTCACGATGGAGTTGAAGCATCAGGAAGGCCTTCTCAATATCGGCGACCCATGCAAACTTATGACATCTGAAGCGCAACATAATTTGCGCTAGATCAGAGACCAGGGACGGACCCGTGTACAGACAATCATTCAGGCTATAGGAGCGATCACTGGATTTAGCAGAGCAGTCATACACAATACGAACAGGAGTGGTGGAACTGTCCTTTTTAATCCCATGGTGAGCAAGGTAATGGATGTTATCCCCATACTCACTGAGATCTACTCTCTCCACAAATCCACGTTGTACCTGCTCGGCTAAAACTGCCGCATAAGTCTCGCAATAACTTGGATCCTTGACAAACTGCTTCTGAAGGCCACGTAACCTACCAAGTGCTAGATGGAAATTAGTAGGTAATTTACTCTTGTTATCATTCCAAGGGAGCCTTACCACATACTGACCTCTGCCAGAGTCATACGTTACAGTCCCTTCATACGAGCTTAACGCTAGCTTGGACTCACGATCAAGTTCATGTGGGTCAATTCCAATATTGTCCAAGTCCCATAGCTTATCTATATCAGTACATGTATTATCAGGCACATTTGGCCGAATATATTTATCTATGGGGCTTACTGCTACCTTGAGGACCGTAACCACCTCCACCTGTGTGTCTTTAGAGGAAGTGGCATAGGATCCAGAAATGGCATACCCTTGGATCGTGGGGAGCATTATTAGCTTATCTACCCGCCGATATCCAGGGTGAACCAGGTCGTAGTAATAATCAGCTCCGACCAGTAGCATAATACCATTGTTAGCAGAGAGTTGATCATCAGCCAGTTTATAACCCATAGATTCTGAGATATTTCAAATATGGTTGAATCTCTGATGCTATATAGAAACTGGGTAGTGTGTCGACCACAACAGCCTTGATGGGACATACCTTTTTTCTACAAACATATGAAATCTCCACTATATCATAGTCACTGGAATCTATTTCACCAGTGAAACCATGGAGACGCAAATTCTCTTGACCCTTGCTGGTACACTTGAGCTGGGGTAATGATGACCGCAGAACGAATGACCTCTGTGAGCACTGGTCAAGTAAGGTGCGCGTCATTATAGTATTATTATTACTCCCCACTACTGGCAGCATCATAGTAGGAAGCAATTGACATTCTCGAGAAGCAATGGACATGGCAGATACTTTATCACCCTCGCTCTTACTTTTCTCATGTGACTCTTTGGGGGTTCTCCCCTTTTCTTTGCCGTCGTGCCGATCAGACTGGGTGCAAAGGGAAAACCAATGTTTCCCCTTGCAATACTTACAAGGTTTGATGTAGGAATTGGTGCAGGTACTGTTGAAGTGGTCTCTTGCCAGACAGCTGGTACATAACTTAAGCGATTTAGCCTTGCTAACCTTCTGTGTAGCCTTAGGATACTTAGGACACTGATACCACAGATGACCGTGGACACTGCACAACTTACAACCTAATGAAATTGGCCTTTTCTGTTTAGGAGAAGTCTGTACCGGGAAAGCTGCAGTAGATGGCGACACCTCCACTTGTCGGTAGTGTCCAGTACTCTCCATATTGAAGACTTCAGTCTGGTACACCTGCACCAACGCTTCCAAGTTTAGTGGAGAGTCGCTTAGTTGTCGTCGTAAGATTTCCCTTAGGGGAGAGGGTATCTTATTCAAGATATTCACACTAAATATCTCCTCCTTGGTGACGGCCATTGTCTCCATAGATCGGAGGAGGCTCTCAAAGGAGGCATAGTACTCCTTTAGGTCTGCCACATCATAGGATGGAGGATCTAGTGTGAAGAATTTGGTAATTAAAGCGGTCTTGATGACTTCCACTCTCCCGTAAGTTCTCTTCAGCAACTCCACTGCAGACTCGTAGCTGGTAGCTTCTAGCTTGTACCCATCGACTAACTTCAATGCCTCCCCTTTCAATTGACCACGGAGATATGTGAACCTTTGGATGGATGTGAGTGTTTTATTATGATGGACGGAACACTCAAAAATATCCCAAAATCCAGTCCAGGTAGCCGAATCCCCGGAAAAGGTAGGCAAAGTAAGCTTCGGCAGGTTAAAACCAGTCGCCTTTGGTGTACCGGTATCCTTAACAGAGGTTGATTCTTGGGTGGAAGATAGTCTGGCTAAGGCTGTACACTCTAACCTCCATTTAACGGACTCTGATTTAACGGATATCGGCAATAACGGTCAAAATATTTAGGCCGGACGAATCCGGATTCCTGGGCAGTCAATCCGTAGCTGTGCTAAGTCCGTCCGGTAGGTGGCGGGGCAGGCGCATGACGTCATGACGCGGTAAATTTTGGAGAGCCTCAGTCCGCCATTGTCTCTCTGGGAACAGATTGTGACCGCTGCCGCGCGATCTTTTGTGTGCTGACCCTTCCTGTGTACCTGGACTGCTATTCATCATGGGGCCCAAGGATGAAAAACGCAAGCGAGTGAACCTAAGTGTGGCCAAAAAACTTGAATTAATAGCCAAACTGGAGAAAGGAGTGAGTGTGACGAATGTTTGTGAGGAATATGGGGTGGCCAAACAAACAGTGTCTGACATTAAGAAGGCCAAGCCAAAGTTATTAGCCTATGCCACGCAATATTGTGTTGACGCTTCAGCTAGCAAAAGTGGGAAAGTAAAGCCTCGCAAACACATGAAAACAGGGAAGGAAACGGGTCTGGATGCAGCTGTTATGAAGTGGTATTTGCAACAGCGATCGGCCGGGGTGAACGTTAGGGGTTGTGAGATTTTGGCTGCTGCTAGGAAATTGTCTGTGAATCTTGGGATTGAAACTTTTCAAGGGAGTGACGGGTGGTTGTGGAGGTTCCGCAACAGGTATGGGCTATTTAATGCCACTGTACGGGGCGAGGCCGGTGATGCAGATGGGGCAGCTGTTGAACCGTTTCGCCTAAAATTACAAAACTTAATTGAAGAGGAAGGCCTAACCCTATCTCAAATTTATAATGGTGACGAGACAGGCATGTACTGGCGTTCTATGCCTAAGAACAGCCAGTTGAGGAAAGGGGAAGAAAATAAAAGAGGCAAGAAATCAAGTAAGGAGAGGCTTTCCTGTCTTGTGTGTGCCAATGCAAGTGGTACCCACCGCCTCAAACTGGTCATTGTTGGGAAGTCTAAGGTACCCAGATCTTTGCGGGCTGTTATGAACGAACTCCCAGTTATATACTTTAACAGCAAGAAAGCATGGTTTAATAGTGCAATATTCTTGGAGTGGTTCCATGATTACTTCGTCCCGGCAGTCAGAAAGTATCAGATTGAGGTTCTCCACATTGCTCCAGCAGATGTGAAGGCCATTCTGCTTCTTGACAACGCTCCCGCCCACCCCAGTCCTGAACGGCTAGTGAGTGCTGACGGGCGTATTCGTGTAATCTTTGGGATTTTGGCTCGAACGTCCCTTGATTTTGGCCCTGTCACTCTTTCAACTATGGGGGAGGCACTCGCTATAGGCAGTTATGCCTTTTGCCTCCCTCAATCACATAGAAAAAAAAAAAAAAAAAAAAAAAAAAAAATCTACCTGCCTCCCAACACCACCTCTGTCATCCAGCCCATGGACCAGGGCATAATTTCTGCTTTGAAGCGTCACTACATTCGCCGTTATCTGGATGAAGTGTTGGTGGTTTTGGAGGAAGAGAGAGATGCAGTCGAAGATACCCGTGGCGCCAGAACACTAGCTAACATTAAAGCATACACCATCCGTTCCGCTATCTACAACTTTTCTTACAGTTGGTCTGATATGAAAGTGTCCACCTTGGCTAATTGTTGGAAAAAACTTCTGATTGGCACTGACGTAGAGGCTGACTTTAATGGGTTTGAGGCTGAAGACTTCCATAGACAGCTGAGGCGTGGTGGTGAAACCGGACCAAATGTGGACGACGTCAGAAATTGGTTGGATGAACAAGAGGAAGATCACGGCTACGAAATATTAACAGACGCTGAGATAGTAGCGTCAGTACTCAACCCTGAGTCAAGTGATAGTAGTGAGGGGGAAGACGAAATGCCTGTTAAACGTGAAAAGATGTCCTCACTCCGTACCTGCATCGATAAACTCCTTGATTACACCACATACAGCTGTTTTGAGGAAGTGAGGGTGCAGCATGGGAACCTAAGACTGCTGCGGGACTATATTATCAAGGAACAATATAAAGTGGGCCACCAAACCAAGGTTAGCAGCTTCTTTGCCCCCCTTCCCACTCGTCCAGGTAGCCCACAGCCAGGGTGTTCAGGAGTTACAGTCACTCATCCAGGTAGCCCACAGCCAGGGTGTTCAGGAGTTACAGTGCCAAGCCCTGCTAGCCCTCTACCTGGCCCTGCTAGCCCTCTACCTGGCCCAGCTATCCCTCTACCTGGCCCTGCTATCCCTCTACCTGGCCCTGCTAGCCCTCTACCTGGCCCTGCTAGCCCTCTACCTGGCCCTGCTATCCCTCTACCTGGCCCTGCTATCCCTCTACCTGGCCCTGCTAGCCCTCTACCTGGCCCTGCTAGCCCTCTACCTGGCCCTGCTAGCCCTCTACCTGGCCCAGCTATCTCTCTACCTGGCCCTGCTATCCCTCTACCTGGCCCTGCTATCCCTCTACCTGGCCCTGCTATCCCTCTACCTGGTCCCGCTAGCCCTCTACCTCACAATGACTTCACTGGGTTTGAGGTTAGACCTCTACCAGGCCCTGCCATCCCTCTGCCATGGCTAGGTACAAGCTCCAGGGCTCCCTCACCAGACATGTTTGACATCGATGATCCCCTGCCGGTGCCGGTGTCTGGTGGTGAGGCTGATGCCATGGATCAAGAATAACAAGCTATTCTTGATCATGTAAATAGTGTACATATATTAGATATAAGGTAAGAAACACCAACTTTTCATTTGTATACTAATAAAAACAATACATATTACCAGGATTTATTTCAGGTACAGTAAAAAAAAAGGATGCATAACAGTTAAATGTCACGATCCGGACACCTGTACTCAACACCGGATTTTTCTCAAGGAATTTCCGGAGTACATCCGGACTGGACATTATTTAGCAGCAACGGACATTTAGCAGCAACGGACAGGTGCTTGCACGCATTTGTCCGTTGAATGGAGGTTGAAGTGTATTAACATCCTCAAAGTACTCAAGATCTGCCGACATTTCTTCTTCCACATCGTCAGTAACTGTCAATAAACCATATACCTGCTGAGCATAACTATCATAAGTAGCTAGCGATTTAGTAACAGTAGCGAATTTACCCTTAATTTGATCAGCTGTAGCACTTATTAAAAATTCATCAAGATCTCTTAAACATCTATTTAAACTTCCCTTCATCCCTCCCTTAAGAATCTTAAGTTTCTTTAAATCTGTCATCGTTAAGGTCTAATTTTAAGCAACTTAAACTACAATGAGGTCAGACTACAAACCGTTAATCGCTTAGGAATCAACAGCGGCAAACTCCCATTACTTAAGAAATTTACTCAAAAAGAATTACATAATACTTACATCCCCCTTAATATAAACTATCGAAAGGAAATTATCTAACTAGACAAAAGAATTAAATACTAAATCCATTAAAAGAAAGGGTAAGGTGAAGCACTAATTATTGTAAGCCCTTTATAGGTAAGCCTAGTTGGTTAAGCTACAATCATGAGGTCTGACTATTAACCGTCAATCGCTTAGGAATTAACAAAGACCGACACTCATGACCGCCACTTTAAGCAACTAGGCCTAGGCTATTATGAAATTTAAATATAAAAGGTCACATGAGAACCCTCCCCACCAGCAAAATTAATAATGAGTCCCACAATGACAAAACACAATTAACACCACAGGCACACCACCAAAGCGAAATGAATAGCCACCACAGACACCTGCAGGCCTAGACTGCCTAGCCTAGCCTAGCCTATGAGCGCGAAATGGCGCCCGACGAAATTACCCCTACCCCAATCTCCAGCCCAGCTAACCCACCAAAAAAACGCCAAGGATCACACGCCCAAAAAAACCTGGAAACTAGTCCCAAAAAAGATAGAGACGGCGCCTAAATGGTAAAAAACATGAGGGAAGAAGCTGGGTGTAAACTAGGGAATGGCAGTCGGCCAACAACGCGCGAGGCGGCAGCCATTTGTAAGCCCACAAGCGTCAAGGAAGCAAACAAAACGGTACTACAGTAAGGAAGCCTTAGGGCACGAAGGACCATTATTTATCGGGAATTTAGATAAAGAGGTTAATTTACATATCACTGGTACATGAAATATCCCAACAAATAGTTATAATATAATTACCAACGAGGTATTCGATGGGTGTAATCCAGTCCCCCAGACGCGGCTAATTCAATTGCATGACATGTAGGAATGTTCACATAATACAATATCGATACAATGAACTTAGCTTAGAGGACTGGTGATGTAGGACTGTTGTTAATATTGTTATAGATTAATATTTGTAGCACATGGTGAACTGTGGGTTGAGTCAGAGCCGGGAGAGGAGATGTTGACTGTATGGTGTTGATTGAGAGACTAAAGGGCCGGCGTCCGATCGCTTCGCGAAATTACATATGGCTGCCGGCTCATAATAATTATAACCCATAACTTGGTTTCAAAATACATCTAGATCTGATGTAGATATTTATACATTACAGTTAATATTTAACCTAACTTAAGAATAAACTACAATACACAAAGAACCAGCCGAAATCGTACAAGCGATACGATACCGCCAAATTCAAATGTCCTATTGGACGGGTCATGTCGGGATCATTACCCTATTCCCGACACGAGGTGCCAGGTTCAATCCAAACGGCATCCTCTGAAAAACATAATTTTGATGCATGATCCGTAAGGCCAGAAATCGTTGAAATCTTTTGTTTACCGAGACGTGCCAATACGCGTCTGTCAGGTCTAAAGAACACATCCATCCTCCCGGCGGAAGTGTTAGCCTGATTTGATGCACTGTCAGCATCCTGAATGACACGTTGTGAATGTGAAGGTTCAGATAAGACAGGTCTACGACGGGTCTCATCTGAACACTGTCCCTTTTGGGTACCAGAAATAGCTTGGATGTGAAGACTGGGTAATTTTGAGGGACCGGGATGATGATATTCTTGGCGATCATTTCCTTGATCAGCGACTCCACCTCTAATGAAACTAGATTTGCCGTTGTCGGCTGACGTAAACGAGGTAGCCGGAGCCACTGCCAGGTGATGCCTTTGCGTGCCACCATCCTTGCCCAAGTATTTAATGGCCATGCGCGGTGACACGTCCGGAACGACCCAGTTAGCAGACAAGGGTTCGCCGGCTGTACTACCCTCGGATCCACCCGCCTTGAGACCGGCCCCGGGAGTGAGAGAGACTTTAGTTTTTTTATGGTGGTGGTGGTGGTGGTGGTGGTGGTGGTGGACGTTTAGCCGACTGGCCGGCGTTGGCAGAAGACGGGCCCTGACCTGGTCTGTTATAGCCTCGTCCTTTCTGACCTGTAAACTTACCTTGTTTATACCTGTACTAACCTTGGGGGGGAAGAGGACTTAGGTAGGTGAAAGGGCTTAGACCCCCCCGGCTGCGCTTTTGCGACTGGCTTGGGTTTGGGAAAGTTAAAGGCAGGTTTCTTAGAAGGGGTGGGACTATGCTTAAAGGCCTGAGCCATATTAAATACAGTTCTCCACACATCTGGGGACATTAAAGAGGGAGTTAGCACCGGTGACATGACCACCTGGTTCGCAATTCGATCAGGAAGTTTCCTTACCAGGGACATTCGGAGATCTTGTCTCGCCCGTACCGCCTCGAGCAAGGCTGTGCGGATATCCCCCAACGACTGAATAGACGTCTGAAGGAGTAACCGCCGAGATAGTTCAACCGATCTTCTGGCATCCGCGTCCGCGATTGCCTGAGTAGATCTTAGCATAGATTTCGCCACCTGGTGCGTAACAATGTATTGGGAGAAAAGTCTATACGCCTTCCCCCGTAGCCTAAACTCCCAGTCTAGGTGAGCTGGGGAAGGTGTAGTGAAAGGGTCTTTGAGTTCACATAGATTGATTTTGGGGGCAGCTAAGAAAGCAAACAAAGCAGATGGGACTCCGCCAGCAGAGAACACTGGCATAGAGAACCAAGAATGGCTGTCCTGAGGAATTTGGTGCGAAGATTTCGAGGTGAAGGTGGTCGAAAAGTTCTGAGCGTCTATCTCCCATTCCACCAAAGGTCCCGGACCCAACTGCCCCACCTTCAACACTGGATTAGCGGCTGTGTCTGTGACAGTTTGTAAATCTAATTCTGGAGTGAGAGCTGACAGTGCTTTTATATCATTAAAACCGTCAGGCTTGGACCAGTCAGAAAACAGTTTTGAAGCTGAGGCAGGGGGCAGTGCAGGTGTAGCAGTATATACAAAATAGACCTGGTGATAATAGTTAGGAATGGCCTTAACATTAACATCCAGTACATTACCCAAATTATCCAAAGCTCGCAACTTTTTAGATTTATTGCCTTGGATTACCCACTCTCGTGGCACTGGAAGTTCCCCTGACAAAGTGGGCTGTGTGACCTCTGGTTTAGTGGAGATCAAATTTACCCATGAATCATCTGGACCATATAACAGGGGCATAGCTACCTTTCTTAACGGTGCTTTATCTAAAGGGGGCGGATTCGCATCCGCTACAACCCTTACACTAGAAATAGTCAGTGCCGCCGAAGCAGGCCTAGTGACCACAGTAGGTGATATAGAGGGAGGGTGCGGAATCTTAGTCAAGGCAATGGAAGTAGTCAGAGGCCGAACATTTGGCCTTGTCATGGAAGCTCCCAGGTCCACTGTAGGAGTCTCCGGCTGTTGGCCAATTTTTTTTGTTAGAGCATTAACTAATAACCCATCTATTTCTTCCGCCGTGACAAATTTAGTAGATGACGAACTAAGAGGTGAATCATTCTGATCCTGTGCGTCGTCTAAAACTGAACCCGACTCCTGCACCTCCATGTCAGAGATTACAGACAGCTCGTCTTTGTCATCTGGCTCACCATGAGAGGATTCCGCCGAAGCCGGAATCCCGTCGTGTTGCCAAGTCAAGTCTGGAATGGATGATGGGATCGCCGCGTCCCGGTGGACGTCAGCCACTGCTTGTGTCTCTTGAGCCAGACGTGGGCCTTCAGTCCCTGGTTGGGAATACCGCCACACCCCCAGGCCTTGGCCTGCACTCCCTTGGGAGTCCGATACTCCCTCAATCATGGAGCCCCCACTCGACCCTGCTAGAGGGCGATCACTGTCCACTGAACTCTCCAATTCCAAAGTTGGTAAACTGTCCGTCGGTAACACCCCCACCCCAGTTTCTGACACCACACCCGCCCCATTAGATTGGATACTAGATATGTCGGGAGTAGAGGCAGGAAGTGAGGCACTAGGCTCCGGTGAACGCCGGGAGGCCTTTCGTTCATGCGAATCTTTCCTGGAAGATTTGTGGCTGCGGTGTGACCTAGAACTGCCTTTGGACTTTGCAGACCTATCACTATAACTGCTCGTGGACCCCTCTGCTTTGCTCTTCTTACTCGCCGGTAAAGAAGAGAGACTAAGCGGCTGCTGTCTGAGAGGTGACCTGGACCGCGCCCGTGACGTGGAGGCTGCCACCGGGGGCGTAGGTTCTCGAGGTCTCTTAGATGTGCCTGGGGCTGGAGAAAGTGCTATACCCTGTCCAGTCTCTGCCGACTTTCGTACAGTTACTCTAGAGGGACGTTTAGTAGGGGGGTGCTCAATCAGTAATTTATCCCAAAGAATTACGTTATCGCATTGAAGGGCCTTATGAGCCACTGTGGTAGTATAAGTGGTCATCTGCTGCCTGACCTCCCGTAAAGCGACCGCTGCGGTCTTATCATTGTCTCGCAATACTTTATGGCTTAATTGAGTACAGAAGGTACAGTTCCGCATAACCCACAAACCCCTTGAGCGGTCTAAACATTTAACACACCTAATGCAAAGAGTGTGTGTAAAGATAGGGATACCTGAACAGGAGGGCATAACGCACAAAGCAAAAACAGGGGCAAAGGTAGCCATGACAGAGACTGGTGGGAAACTTTACTCCAGGTTCTCTATAGACCTGCCGGGACTCAGCTCTGGAAAAAATAAAATTTCCAGGAATTAATGCTCATAAGGTTAACCCAACATGTTCGAACACAAGTGTTAAATAACCCGCCGGGTAACGAGACGTAATACACAACGACTACAGCTCGCTACGCGGGGGGTTCATAAGTAAAGATTTCAGAATATCTTAACCTGTCCAAAAGATTTATGACTACCTTCTGACATGATATAAAGACCAGCATGGCGTTTATAAATGACGCAGTCTTCCCAGTGGTGTTTGTTTCAAGATTTTACTGGAAAAAAAACCCTAAAAAGACGCCGGCCCCCGTATTATCTCGCAGATCAAAAACTGGGAAGCCTGTCTAAATGCGAGATCTGACTTCTCCCAAAGCGTTTTAGATCGCCGTATGTTGAAGGCGGCGATACAAAACGTATCCCTCAATTGTCTGGTCAACTATACTGAATTGCAAATTCGTTAATTCCACCCTTCCAAGGTGCACCCGCCGGGTGTGAATTTAAGTTTATAACGTTAACCCCAATTGTGTCCTAAATCGCCGTATGTTGCAGGCGGCGATACAAAATGCATCCCTCAATTGTCTGGTCAACTATACTGAATTTGCTAATTCGTTAATCCCACCTTTCCAAGGTGCACCCGCCGGGTGTGAATTTAAGTTTATAACGTTAACCCCAATTGTTCCTATCCCCACTTCTTTGCAAAAGATCGCCGGGGAGGAAAAAACAATCAACAACAGCCTAGCTTTTACTGGCTTTGCAAAACCGGGAAAAACTACACACAACAAGTGTCCGCATGAATACTGTTAAATGGGTACAGCCATCCCGCCGGGATTCATAGGGAGCCTGAACACAGGCTCCACCACAGAGACGCAGTCCTGGAGAGCCTCAAACAACCACTCGCCGGGGAAAACAAGCCTTTTTAACCCTTCCTACCCGGTCTGCCTTAGGTAAGGACAGCTCGAAAGAAGGGCCGCTACCCGGTATGCCTTACCTAAGGCAGCAGCTTAATAGCCTAATTAAGCTTGGTCTGAACGCCGTGCGTACGACGTATGTCAACAAACCCAAGCGTTGCGTCACCGCACCTCCGAAAACAAGAAGGAGAAGACTCTTCAATGTTATTGTTCTGACGTCAGACGAAATTAGTGTCTGAAAAGCCCCCATATTGGCAACATCTCTGCAATATTGGCTCCACTGAAATCGTCATCACAACTGAACCAGTTGACTTACAGAGCTCTACTCAACGCCAAAATACAGATTGAAAACCGCACTACGATTATAGATGAGTGGGAAAGTTCTAGCAGTGAAAATAAACATAAATACGGTAGCCTAGGCCTAGACGTTTTTCAGCCATTTCGCCCGGGTAGGGGCGACCGTCATTGGGTAAGACAGCCCGGGTAGGAAGGGTTAAACCACACGTGGCTAAAACTCGGCAACCAGCCGGGTTTTCACGGTGTAACCGAGAAAAACCCGCCGGAAACGGCAACCCAACCCGCCCAGATTCAATCTGAGCGCACCAAATAGACCGTGGAGTTAGCCAAAGCACAACTAACCCAGGGCACACAAATAGTCCGTGGAATTAGCCAATACACAACTAAACCAGGACACATAAATAGTCCATGGAATTAGCCAATACACAACTAAACCAGGACACACATACCTTTTGATACCTTTTGATGTGTTCGCCACTCTTCTAGCGGCACCAAGGAGCGCGACGCCCCTTGTTATGGGTGGTGATTTGGTGCAGTAGACTGTTTGAAGCGACAGCTCGCTCCCTTGCGAGGATGGGCTCGTCTGGCACTTTTTGCAGTTCGACATCGAGGGCTCTCTTGAAGTTGTCTAACGAGACGTCCCTCATGTCTCTTACTCACCGTGGGAGTTTGTTGAAGAGACGTGGGCCTCTGTGTGATAACCAGCCCTCTCGCAGAGAGCCCATAGTACGCTTATTATTCATCCGGGGGATTTCGCATTCCCAGCCTCTCCTATCACTGAATTTCATGACTATCGGAGTATGTAGGTTTGGTACTAAACCCTCTGCGATTTTCCACGTGTATATTATTAGGTAACGTTCTCTTCTACGTTCCAGTGAGTACAGATTCAGTGCTCTTAAACGCTCCCAATAATGTAGCTGTTTTATCGAACTTATATGCGAAGTGAAATTTCTTTGTACACACTCTTAAGTCATTTATTTCACCTGCTTTGTATGGGGATGTTAATACGCTACAGTATTCAAGCCGCGGTAGCACTAGAGATTTGAAGAGCGTTATCATAGGTTGTTGTTGTTGTTCCCCATGCTGCCTGGCCGAACAGCCCCAAGGCCCCGAGCAAGGCCAAGGCCATAACCGAGCACCCCCACAGAACCCTCCCTGCCAACCACAATAAAGCCTGGGTGACCGAAGCCACTCCATGGCGGGGAGCTGAGGAGGGTGCAGAAACGCCCGGGAAACCAAAGCCTCACCCAGGGCCCTGTGCCCCTCAGCAATTATGAAGAGAAAGTTGAGGGGCAAAGGAAAAATGTGACGCTTTGGCTTCCAATGTTGGTAGATTGGGAGGTCAATCCACAGAAGAGACGCCGTCACTTGAGATCTAGAAAATATATAAGTAAAAGGAACAGTCAGAGTAAGCTATGGGTATGGCAGAGATCGCTCAGTTCTCACTCTGATAGACCAGCCCATCACCATTGACACAGTAGTACATATTTATAACATAAATCAATAACACTTGTACATGTGGCAAAGCTACGAGAGGCTAGCTAGGCCTAGGCAGACGGAAATAAAAAGTAATCATGTCGTAATATAAACAAAAAGCACTGAATTATATCACAACAGGAATCACCGTCAACACACCACTGTAGCAAACACTTCCCGGCAAAGGGAAGAACTGACTCGGGACCCAGAAAAAACTTCACTAAGTGAAGAAAAATACGCTGGGAACGTCAGAGAAAAACAAGCTACCTCATCAGAAAGATAAAAGGAAGCAATAATAAAGCGTAATGAAAGCCGCCTACATCACAAAGCTAGCTAACTGTGAAAAAGTTCACATGTCCACAACAGGACCACAAGGGTACACCCGAAACAGATGCCCCAAACACACGACCCAAAATACACTGCACTGCGGGCAACCCGCCCAGGACACTCCTGCTACGCATATCCTAACCTTACTCGATACATCCCGGAGTAAACAAATGAGAAAAAACTCACTAGGGACGCAGCAAATGCGGAACCAGCGGAGCGTGGGGAGGCACGTCCGGGTCGGTTGAGCGCAGAGCAGAGAGAAGGAAGAATGACGCCTGAGTCAGCATCTGGTCAAAGATCCACACAAGTACATCCACGATTATATGGAAAGCTTATTGAATAGTTATTCTTATTTTATTTTTGTTTTTATTTTTTACGAAGTTTTTTCGTAGTGAGAACCCAATTTCATAATGACTGAACCATGAGTGAGGTTGCGTGCACTCATGATGAAGGCTCCTCAATTTTGTATGCTCTGCGCGGTAGATTCAAACTACGGCGGATGAGTGTTTGAAGAGGGTGCCTTATGTAATAGGCATAATCGTCAATGATGGAGGGGCCACTAATAAATACAGGTCTCCCTCACTATCCAATGCCCCGATTTACCATATTATTATTACTGTATAGATTTTTAGGTGTTTCTGTTTTGGCTGGACCGAGAACGCCTCCCCATTTACCCTACACATTTTAGGGCTCGCTATATGATTTTTCTATTTAGGATTGGGTTTTCAGGAACGTAACCCAATCATAAATCGAGGGAGACCTGTATCTGACAATTTGAGCGAGGGCTGGTCCTGTCCAGAGTGAGGTTTGGCATTCTATACCCAACCTTAGCTGTTTCTGTCTGTCTCTTTTACTATAGTGTACTATTTTTCCTACTTCGGGGCCGGGCGGCTAGGAATCCTCCTCCCCTTGTTGTTGTTGTTGTTGCTGTTGCTGTTCCCTCGGCTGTCTGGCTGAGCAGCCCCAAGGTCCTGAGCAAGGCCAAGGCCATAACCGAGCGGCCTTACAAAACCCTCCTTGCTTACCACTAATAAAGCCCAGGTGACCGAAGACATTCCAAGGCGGGGAGCTGAGGAGGGTGCGAAAACGCCTGGGAAACCAAAGCCCCACCCAAGGCCCTGTGCCCCTCAGCAATTATGAAGGGAAAGTTGAGGGGCAAAGGAAAGTGTGACGCTTTGGCTCCCAATCTACCAACCTCTAGGTTGGCAGCAGGGAGGTCAATCCACGGAAAAGACGCAGTCACTGGAGATCTAGAAAACATATAAGGAAAAGGAACAGTCAGAGGAAGCTATGGGTATGGCAGAGAATGTTCAACTCTCACTCTGATAGACCAGCCCATCACCAGCCAACCTTTATGTTAGCAGTAGTCCTCCCCATGTAAAATTCAATTACTAGACAAGACAGAGAAAGGGGCGAGAGAGCGCAAAAGTGGTCCTGGACCCTAAGAATTGGAACTTAAAATGTTTCTGTTTGGGGTCTGTCTCGAGTTGGCCACCCATATACATACATACTGTACATTATGACTATTGTGTATCTTACAGCTCCTACTCATGTACTGTGCAGTTGGCCACATAAGTTCTGTTCCTCTCGGTTATCTTATGCATAGAAATATATTACTCATGACTGAATTGAGTGCAGTTACTTATGCAGTGGTTAACCCCTTCTGTACCGGTGACGTCTTTTTAATTTGATTTCAGGTACTTTTAGACAATTTTATGAGGCTTAGGAAGGATTTGTGGTAGGTAAAAGGATTCATCGAGATAGTTTGTAGCCTTTTGATTGGCAGACGTCCTTCCTAAGCTCAGCAAAATCGTCTAATAGTTGCCAGAATATAATGAAAAGTACATCATCAGTATATATAGAAGGAGTTAACTCATCTGATTAGTCAACTGATAATTGAAAGAAATCACACTTGCAAGTCATTCTTACCAATTTTACTTTCATGCATAAGATCACAACGAGGAACAGAACTTGTGAGGGCAACTGTACAGTCGGCCTAATAAGTGATGTCTCGGCACCCAGTATATTTTGTTCTATAATTGGTATCAGCAATATATAAACAGGTCTTGGTGGTGTAATGGTTAAGGTGTCTAAAATCTGTGTGTGATAACCCAGGTTCGAATCCCGGTGGATCACATATATGCTTTCATTAATTTCATTGGAGGTGTTTGGTGGTGTGGTGAAATTAATAAAAAATAGATTTCAAGTGAGATATACAAACATGTTCCAACACTTACCCACCCTATGCAACATCTGACAGACATTAATACAGCACAGAGCTAGTCAAACGTAATGACAGCTGAGACATGACGTATTAGCACCACCGTACATTCCAATTTAACCCCTTTTTTACCGGCGACGTCTTTTATAATTATTCCTGGCTACTAATAGACGATTTGTTTCGGTTTAATAGGGGCTCCAGCAATTAAAAGCCTTCGAACTATCTCTCTTAACCCTTTGACTACCACAGATCCTTCTTAAACTATACAAAATCGTCTAAAAATAGCTAGAATAAAATGAAAAAGACGTCGCGGTACAGAAGGGGTTAATACATGAATAAACAGCAAATAATTATCAAAATAATACAATAACTTAAAGATAGATGAGATTGATGAGATAGAATAAGACTGGTTTGTTAAAGGGGGGTCACCGGCTTTTTTATCTTTCTCTCCTTTTCTCTCTTTCTCTGGCTTTTATCCATTCGGCCCCATTCAGCCAACTGTTTTAAGATGTATATTCCCATCCAGGTGTCCATTTCTTCCTGACGAGCGATAGCGAGCCAGCATTGTACAGTATGGAGAAATCCAGCTTCGCCGGAGAAATTTTTCTATTGAAAAATGTACAAATTTAGCTTGCTGACAACACTAACATATATATATATGCTGGCTTGCTACCGCTCGCCATGAAAATATTGACACCTGGATGGGGGTAAACATCTTAAAACAGTATGCTGAATGGGGCCGAATGGATACAAGCCAAAGAGAAGGGAGAGAAAGAGAATAAAAGCGAGGTGGGCTCCCTTAAGCCTATTTACTGTACATTACAGTGCATACATTTGGTTGAGGGTTGGTCCTATCCAGAGTGAGGTTTGGCATCCTCTACCCAACCTTAGCTGTTTCTGTCTGTCTCATTTACAGTCCTACTTTTCCTTCTGGGGGCAGGGGGCTATGAATCCTCCTCCCCTTGTAAAATTCGCCTACTAGACGAGACCGAAAGGGGCGAGGGAACGCAAAAGTGGTTCCGGACCCTAAGGAAGGGAACTTTAAATGTTTCTGTTCAGACTCTGTCTTGAGTCGGCCACCCCCAGCTATGGGGTATGTGCCTGAGTATATACATACTGTACAATGTATATGTGCTCCAAACATTCGTGAAACTCGTTATTCACAGACCCCTTAATATCCTAAACTTATGGAATGGCCTGCCTAGCAATGTTGTAGAGTGCAGCACTGTTGAAACCTTCAAAAATCGCTTAGACAAATATCTCGCCCTTAACCCGTCAAGCGCGATAGGCCTCACGGAAGGCTTACCATAGGGAACGCGATAGGCCTCACGGAAGCAAGACCATAAAAAAAGCCTCCCAAAACATCCCAGGGGCTAGCAAAACAAAGAAATTTGTCTCTAGGTGAGATAATTCCCCTTTAGTACTCATCCATGTGTTTCTCACCCCCCCCCCCCCACCAATTATCACCTATTTTTCCTCTTATTTTCATCATTTATCGGTTATTTTTCTCTCCCGCGATAATGTAGCACAAGTGGGTTGCATAAAAGATCGTTATATAACACCCAGACACCGGCACACACCGCCCGCTCGCCTCAGTTGACTAACAGACAGCGAGAGGGGAGGGTTGCCTGTGGCTCTCTCTCGCCTGAGATTATGACCGGGTGGCCAATATCTTCGTTTTTCACCACCCAAATACTTTTCCAACTTATTTTAGCACTCTTGAAGGTTCATATATACATCATATATGTAAAATAAAAGTATACCGAAAACAAATAATGCTCTATATTGTAAATATAATGAATTCTGTCAGAATCCAAGGCTAGAAATGCACAAATAACTACCCTTGCCCTTAGGGTCTTTTCGCGCTTAAGGGGTTAATCCCCGACCGACTGCGTTTACATTTGAATAACAAGCCACGCCCACAGTACCTCATTTGGTAGAGTAGATAATAAGATAGTTCTATTTTCTAATTTTCCTGAGTACCATGTCAGTTTATCCATTCTGCATGGAAAAGATGAATCCTGTCCCTTGTAAGCCATCTTTTCTCTTACAAAAAATAGGCTAGGTAGTTTAGATACAAGCAGCCTAGTAAGGATCAAAATATATTTTGTTGCTTGCTTTCCTTTGTATTACAGTACTCGTTATCTGCGCAATACCATCCGCAAAATACCAACTATTCTTGGGTTTGAATTGGGCGGGAAGAGGCGCAATTTGATTCTTGCTTTGGTCGGCCATCTTGTGTGATGTCAGAGCATCACCACCGGGCAACCAGCGTCAACACTAGGCCATTGTGTGTGTGTGGGTTTTTTTTTTTTTTTTTTTTTTTTTTGCTCGTTCACCTGTCTAGCCATGCCTCATGGCGCCCCTCCCCCTCCCCCGTAGGATGAAAGCGGTGTTGCTGTTGACCAAAATAGGTGAAATTCTACAGAGATTAAATAAGGGTGAAAAACTTTGTTACGTCGCATGAGTGTATGGTATCAATGAGTCTACTGTACCATTTAATCATTTGGATGGAGTTAAGAAGTACTGTACATGCGTGAAAGCGGTACTGGATGGGAAGAGGGGCATCGACTGACTGGGGACAGAGGTGCATGGGGGCAGTTCGTTCGTCGCCACACCTTTGGGGTTCACAGCGTCCGGCAATAGATAGTTAGATATACGCATGAATGTCATTAGGTAGGTCAAAATAATACGGTTTTGACAACCCGTAAGGGAAGGAAGAAAAAACTACTATTTATTGGTGGCTCCTGAAGTCAATGACGTAAGAGCCTATGGTAATATGGCCTCGTTCCGGGCTCCTCTGAGCCCGGGTTAATCCTGATCACTACGGTCGAAAAACCAATATCATCTTAGGGGGTACCCCTTAATCATTCCTAAGGTACGTCATTGAGACGGAGCCACTGAAAAGTAGAAAATGAAAGGAAAAGAAATAGCACAGTTCGAACACCGCGCCACCGCGCATTCAGATCTTCCTCTGTTCCCATGAACGTGCCCTGATCTCCCAGTTGACCTTGAACTGGTCTCTAAAGTGTATACCAAATTGAGCATGTGAATGGGAAGGGGATGGTGGGAGGGCAATTTTGTCATTGACTTCAGGAGCCACCAATAAATACAGTAGTAGTTTTTCCTTCCTTCCCTTACGGGTTGTCAAAACCGTAATTTATTGGTGGCTCCTTACGTCAATGACGTAAGAGCCTAGAATATCACGACCGGTGGAGGGACCTTCATAATTATGCTCCTTAAGCTAAAAACAAAATTAATAGTAAGACTGAAAACTAATATGTAAACTGTGACATGTATTTACTTATAAAAGGTATAACAGTAAGAAAAGGATATACAGTATAAGGCGGGTACCATTAAAAGAAGCCTTATTTCAGAAAACAGAACTACTGAGATGTGAATATATACTGGTAATCGTATATCATCAATTTAGAATAAAATAAAAAATAATGTTACACATTTATAGTTGCAATAAAATATAGGCATTGCTATGTAACAGATATCATGTGGTAATAACACTCTTGTTATATATTTCAGATTGTGTGACCTGCCATTTTGTCAAGGAACTTCACGCGCCCCCCTCTTTTTTTCATTTATGGTGACTGGTCGGGCACACTTTCTATTACACTATTGGACTGGTAATAAAAGTATTGAATCAGATATATCAGTCTACTTATTGACCTCAGGGGGTATGTTCTAGCCTTAAAGCTATGCATGGTAAATTGGGTCTCTCCAGGTGTACTGACAAATATCTGGATAGGAAAGTATTGCTCGAGGACCATAGACCCGTTTGAGTGATATCCTCTACTGAAAGGTTGTTGAGGAACCTAATGGTAGTGGCCCATTTGCGAACATCGTGAGCTTTTGCAATCACCTGAGGATCAGCCTCCTTAATTACATCTACTATCGTGGATGCTAATACTTTTTTCCCCAACCTTGTTGAGCCATCTGGAGAAACCCACAAATGTTCTTTATTTCTAGGAATAACAGACTTAAAGTAGGTATATAATGCTTTCACAGGACATAGGGCATGGTGTATCTTTCCTCTTTTCAAGGCAGGAATAGAGAAAGGTGTAAAGACATGTTCCTGGTGCTAATTTTTTGCGATAAAATCTGGTGCAGGGGCAATATGTACAGAGTCGTTGTTAGGGGCAAAACGTAGACAGTTTGGGGACCTTGCCATGGCTGCCAATTCTGAGACCCTATGGCCAGTAGCTAGGGCCATCAGAAATAAACACTTCTTTAGTTTCTTCTCTATGTTTGGTTTCACCGAATAAGACCTAGACTGTAATAACGTTAGGACCTTCGAGATTGACTATTGAGGAAGTAATTGGCGATTTGGGGCTCTGAGTTTGAAGCAAGCTTTCATAAACCCCTGTTCGTCTTTCTGGGGTAAGGATAGACCGGTGAGCGTGAGGAAGGGTTCCTTTATTGCTGATAGATGGTTTCTAAGTGTTTTCACTGCTAGTTTCTTAGCTTCAAACAAGTAATTTAGGTATTTCAACAACAAGGCAGCCGATGGATTCTTCTGGTTTGAATCTACAATCCAAGTTGTATTTACCTAATTGCCTAATTGTATTTACCTAATTGTAGTTTACAGGAGTTGAGCTAAGCTCGTGTTGTCCCGTCTCTCAGTCTACTTTTTATCCAATTTTTTCTTGAAAATATGAATGTTCCTTGCCCCTACCACCTCCTCCTCCAGCCCATTCCATTTGTCAATACATCTATAGGGGAAGCTAAACTTCCTGATATCGTTCTTGCAGGTAGGTCTTTTTACTTTGTAGCTGTGGCCTCTAGTTGTAAATTGTTTCCAGTGAGAGCTGTATTGTCTCAAGGTGGAAGCTGTGTACTGATTTGTGAGCTTGTTAGTGATTTCCTTGTTGTAGGACGGAAGCCACTTGGATTTGAGAATGTCCACATAGCAAAATTGAGCGAGGTCTGCAGGTTACCAATTTCTTCCAAGTGGAAATCTGTCAGGGGGAGTTGCAGAGGTTTGTTGCACCATTGAGTAAGTTGTGTGTACCACGCCTGTGTAGGCCACATTGGAGCAACCAGGGTTAATTGCCCTTGGAACGATCTGAGGTGATGAATGACTTTGCACATCAGTGAGGTGTCTGGGGGTGGGAAGAGGTAAATCGATGTCCACCTGTTCCAATCCACTGTGAAGGCATCTGGACCCTCTTCCCGTGTCTTGCGATCCCGAGATATGTGAGCCTGGAGCTTCGTTGATTGAAGAGATGCGAACAGATCGATTTGCGGTGAAAATGGTAAAACTAAGTGATTGAATGTTTCTTGTTTGAGGGCCCATTCCACTGAGGTGCTCTTTCCCCTGGCTAGAGCATCGGCCCATAGATTGGAGACCCTGGTAGGTATGTTGCATGGATTATTATGGAGTGTTTCTGGGCTAGGAAGAATATCTTCTCTGAGAGATCTTGGAGGATCCTGGACCGGGTGGAGCCTTGTTTCTTCAAGCAAGTTACGGAGGCCATGTTGTCCATCCGGAAAGCTATTGATCTGGAGGTCAATGACATCGCATGGTCTCTGAGAAAGAATAGAGGAACTGCTAGCTCATTGGCATTGATGTGATACTGATTTAGTGTGGTCCATTTTCCATGGTTCTGATGGCCTTCCGTCGACTGATAGCCCCATCCTATCAGACTCGAGGCATCTGTGTCCATCCATACGGTGGGAGGTGGATCTGACCAGTGTGCCACCGATTCCCGTACTTGAGATCTTGTCCAAAAATGCCAGATGTAGAATCCTCTTCGGGATGACGCGAGGGTAGTTGTGAGGAATTAGAGGGAAGGCTTTGTTGCCTAGCCAGATTAGCCTCTTCAGTCTGAGGCAGCCTAGGGGTACTGTCATTTGGACCCAATTTAGTGAGCCTATCAGAGATTCCCAAAGTTTCCTGGTGATCGTCTTGGCATGTAATACGCTGAACAGTTTTAATTGTAGACGTTTGGCGTTGGCTGGACTTTTTTTATGGTCTGGAGCTGTGTATCCCAGATTAATCCTACCCATTCCGCTGATTGTGTGGGAGTGAGATTTGATTTCTCTAGGTTTACTCTGAAGCCCAGCTTTGTTACATGTTGTATGACTCTCAAGGTTTGTTATTGGCATTGGAGTGGGGTAGACCCGAGAATCATCCAGTCGTCTAGGTAGAACAGAATTTTTACTCCATCTTCGAGTAGTGGGAGGAGAGCTTGTTTCACTATCTTGGTGAAAATTCTGGGGGGCTATGTTCAGGCCGAAGGGCATTCTGGTGAACATTACTGCTTTGTTTCTGAATGGGATAGCTAGGAACTTTTGATATCTCTTTGCTATTGGGATGTGCCAGTAGGCGTCTTTTAGGTCCAGGGTAATTATCCAGACCTTTGGTTGTAGAACTAGCCTTACTTGGGAGATAGTTAACATTCTGAACTTCATATTGTGAATTGACTTGTTGAGAAGGGACATGTCTATCACAGGTCTTAGTTGACGGCTGTCTCTTTTTGGGATGAGGAACATGCGTGATAGAAAAACTGGTGTGCCCTCTGGTGGGTGAGTGAGAACTTTGTCTGTCAACATTTGTTTTATCACTGTTTCTAATTCCGGAGATAGCTGTATCTTGTTGGACTGAGCTCTGAGGCGGGGTCTTGCCAACCATTTCCATGTGAGGCCCTTCTTTACTACTCTCTTTGCCCAGGATCTTTGAGGCCAATGCCGAAAATTTTCTCTGAACTGGCCTGTCGTATGCAGGGCTAGTTCTTTGTTGATGGCCTCTTGAAAAGTCAGTTTTTTAATCCTGGGTAGGTTGGTGAGTGTTGGTGGGTTGGTGGTGACCTTGTGGTCTCTGGTGGTTGGGAGCATGACGTCCTGTTTGTTGAGGTCTCTGTTGTGACCCATAGTTTTGTTGTTTTGGCGGAGGTCGTGTGTAGGGTGATGGTTGAGTCCTTGGTGCACCTCGACCTCTGGCCTGGTAGTGGCCCCTGTACCCTCTGCTGTTTGATGAGTTACCCCTGTGCGTCTGAAATGTATGAGGGGTAAATTGTCGAGGGGGGAACTGGCCCCTCCCCCTCCCACGGTGAGAGTGAGAGTGAGGGTGGAACCTACTAGGGTGGCTTTGCCTATATGCCTGAGGCTGTCTAGAAGCTGCCACCTCAGGTCTTAGTAGTAGGGCATGAACTTCATTCCAGGTTACCTGGGGCATCAATCTGCTTGTGAATAGGGGTGAGAGGAGAACTCGAGCGGCGATATCTTTGGGCATTTTCTTGGATAAGTGGATGCGTATATCTTGTCTCGCTCTGGCTGCCTCATAAATAGCAGTCTTGACATCGCCGGTGGTCATCAGAGTTGACAAGGGAGGCTCTTCTGATGAAATGAAGTGCAGCCCTGGATTTTTGCTCAGCGATGGAATCTGCCACTTGTCTCATGGATTTTGCAAGCTTTTGCTGTGTGATGAAATTTGACAGCAGTCTATGGGCTTTTTGGCGTAGTCTAAAATCCTTGTCGATCAATGCAGGGGTAGGTGTAGTAATCATGGGATCATTGGATGGTTTGCACACTATCTTTGGGGCTCTGAGATATTCCCAGAACTCCTGGGGAATAGAGTCGGAGTTGTATACATACATCGTGGCAAACTGGTGATCGTCCTGTGGGATCCTTTGGGGTGTAGTATCCATACTGGGCAGGGCAAATTTTTCTGCACCAGACACCCATTCAGACCATGGGCCATAGCCTAAGGATGAAACCTCCAGCATGGGAATTTTGTTGTCGAACATTTTTGTGGAGCATTCCACGGCTGTTGAGAGATTAGATAGAGATTTAATGGCATTATGCCCATCAGCTTTATTAAAATCAGACCACAGTTTGAAGCGCTTGCCCGAAGGGACAGCGGATGTCTGTGTGAACGTAAAGTACCTAGCGTCTGACAGAGATGGGAAGGGTTTTATGATTACGTCCAGTACTTGGTCATGTGCATCTTTTGCTCGGAGATGTCTAAGTTCGTCCATCTCGATCACCCAGTCATTTGGGACTGGTATCAATTCTGGATGGCCCGTGTCAGCATCTTCAGGTGTTTTCACTGGTACAGGTATTTGCTTCCAGTGACGGGATTCCCCAAATAGTAGAGGGAAAGGTTTCTTGGAGCTTTCCGGTTCTTGTTCAATAGGTGGGGGACGAATATGGGACAGGAATAGGTTACTGGGAAGGCCAGTAGCTTGAAGACTGGGCTGAGTGGAGGCTGTAGGAGTGGATGTTATTTCCTGAGTATGTTGTTTGGGCTGGGCAGGTATATATGATATATCTGAGCTATTGGGACTGGGTCAGGTGTGGCTGGTTGTAACATGGATGGGGGCAGGGACCTACTTTGAAGGTCCTGGATAGCCTTATCCATAGAAGCAAATTTCTGATGGAAGCTGTCCGCTAACTCGCTGGTTATTGATTTCATAGCTTCTTTCATTTCGCCCAATAAGTCACCAAGAGAGCTCAGCCTCGGGACTATGTCAGATTGGTGAGGTTCTTCTCCTATATGGTCTCCCGGATAAGTGTGGGATTTCTTGTCATTCCAACTTTCATCTGTATGGCTGGTATTAATGTCGTAGCACTCTATTATGTCGTCGACCATTTCGTAGGGTTCCTGGGTATCCTCAGGAGGTATTGTATTTTGATCTGCCTCGATTGTACTGTATCCCACCAGGTCTGGATCTGCTGGAGCAGGATCTGAGTGAGCTGCCGGATGTGAAGAAGGCTGGTAGTACAGTCCATCCTCCTATAACGCGAGTTTAGGGGCGGCACTGGGCCTCGTGTTGTAGGTATTTCGCGTTATAGGAATAACACTTTAAATGGAGATAATTCTATATGGGACTGGGCCCCCCAATTTTGCCACTTTTCCATATTTGTTTAGCTTAATAAATATATATAGGCTAGGCTATACAACTTCCATTTCATCGGAATAACATTCACCGCCAAGCATAGTCACAGCTGGGGTTTGTTGTTGTTTCGTGGACAAAATCTAACCAACCGTACTGTCCGTCATTAATTTATTATCAACAATTGGATATTCGTTACTGTGGGCTCTTATTACTCTACTTCCTAATAATAGGCAAGCAAATTATAAGATCATGTTTTGATAAACAAATATACTGAATTAAATTGGAATGAAGAAACTGTAAGTTGAGTGAGATGTTTCAGCTTGCCGTCAACCCAGCTGGGCCAGCTCCGAAGCTCTCTTGCCGTCGCGCTGTAGGAGGGGGGGGGGTCGCGCAGTAAGAGGAGGCACTGGATTTGAAGCACTCGGCAAGGCCATTTCGCGTTATATGTTTTCGGCTCGGGTTATAAGAGGTTTAGGTAATTCGTGACCCCCCCTCGTGTTGAAGGAGGATCGCGTTGTAGGAGCTTGTGTTATAGGAGGATGGACTGTATGAGTAGTCTCCTGGGTTATGTATTTCCGCTCTCGTACTTATCTTGATCGCTTGAGGATGAATTAGTTCGGCAGGAGCAGGTAAGGGGGTTAATTCAAACTGTTGTTCTATAGAGTCCGCCCAATTTTCTAGGGATAATGGAGAAGGGTTGACCTCCTCAGAACTTGGCTTAGTCAAGGTGGTGGAAAGTGGTTCTGTAGCATGGGATTTACTTGTCTCTTTGTGTCTTTTACTGGGAGAGTGGGAGCTGGATGAACTCTCTCTCTTCCTGCTAGATTCGAACCTTCTCCTGTCATGTGATGAAGAAGAGCTACGGGATCTAGTTACGGATATCTCTAAGAAGTTTACATACTCTGAATCTGTAATTTCTGGGTGTTTTTCAATGTACCTGAAATATAAGATTTTACTGCATGCCACACCGCTTTCAAAATATCTTTACATGTGCCTGGGGCTAGGGAAGAATGTGGTTCATGGAACTTAGATATGTAATAATTACACTTGTCACAAACTTTAGGGTTCCACCTAGCTTTTGTCCTATCGATACACTTAACGTGATAGGGGCAGAGTCTATGAGCTGTGAGGGCTAATGTTGTACACTCCCTGTCTGAGCACAGGGTCAAGTCCTCGGAAGGGTCCATTTCGTGTACTGTGATACTGTACATCTCGGCTGGTGAGGGCTCCGGGAGGAGAACCCTATGAAGGAGAAGTCGTCTTCCAGGTTGAGGACTTCTGTAGACCGCACCTTATCTTTCTTCTACGGTTGTATATGGACCCTGAAGAAAGGGGAGAAAAGAAACAATGGGGTTCTTTTAGAGCGGGTAAGACAACTTGTGTTTGTTTCTTGTAAATTTCTTAAAATTGTGTAAGTATCCTTGTAAATTAATTAAAATTATGTAGTTAGTGGGAATACACTTAGCCGGTGGACCGGAAACATCTAAAGTTTTGACCAGTAGACTCACCTGACAATGCAGGTTTGGTAGTTGGGTGAAGGGAGCAACAGGTGGCCTGGATAGGACTGTCAAGGGCTTGAAGTCTGGGATATTGTTCCGCTCCTGCTGTGGTATCCCTTGGCCGGAAGGGGTCGGTCCAATCGTTGTTCAGACTCCTCCTTTGTAATGCCGTGCCTTGCCTGAGCCTGTGGATCACACCAAGGAGTCAATGTTGCATAATGAGATGTAAGTCGTTCTTATTAGTTCTACTTGACTTGGGCTAGGATTGGGATCTAGCCTTGTATTATTTACTTTAATTTAACTGGTTAGATAGACGTGCTTATTTTAAGCTCTCGTATTTGTCTTAATTCTGAACGTTTTGTTAATTATTATTTAACATGGTAAGGCTTCTTTATTATAGTATGACCTAACCTCGAGTACCCGGTAATAATTTCTATTTGATTCCTGTATTTGGGGCCGTTCTCTTAGGGTACCTGGTGAAAGTTTATGTCGTTGGGATAGGCTTAGTGTTAGAGTACCAGGCCCATAGCTTGTTGGTACCCGGCCGGGTGTTGTGGGTTATAATACCGTTTGGTATTATAGTGTGGGGTTAGCTGGTCGTAGCCCTAATGTACTTGGGTTTAACTTTATATTTGTATGGTATTATTGTATTATCCGCCCATTTGGGTACCCGAGACTGTCGCCATACCCGGTAGTCCTGGTACCCGGGCCTTATTGAGATAAGGCCTAGGTAACCCGGGGGTTTGGGATATATCTGTATGGTATTATTGTATTTCCCGCCCATCCGAGTACCCGGGACTTTCGCCATACCCGGTAGTCCTGGTACCCGGGCCTTGGTGTCCGAGCCTTATTGAGATGAGGCCTAGGATAACCGGGGAATTTGGGAGTGTATGGTATCATGATGTCGTCCGCCTGTTTGGGTACCCGGGAGTGCCTCCATACTCGGCAGTCCTGGTACCCGGGCCTTGGTAACCGGGCCTTATTGAGATAAGGACTCGGGAACCCGGGAACTAGGGGTTGTATGGTACTCTAGTATCGCCCGCCTAACTGGGCACTCGGGACTGTCATCATATCTGGCAGTCCCGTGCCCGGGCCTTGGTACCCGGGCCTTTTGAGATAGGGCCTAGGGTACCTGGGTATTTGGAAAATTATCAGCATGTCGTATTTGATTCTTACATCGTAGTGGGATATGTTCAAATATGATATTATTATGGGTACTCATTGGTTGTAGGTACTCTTGATACCCTTGAAACAAAAATTTATATACGAGTGCTTAGATGAGCAGTACCAGTAGGTTATTTCATTTCACAATATACAGACCACTAGCTGATGTATTGCTGGTTTTATTGAAAACAATGCTATATCAAATGAATTGAAGGCAAATAAATATGATGAGGCACTCGTGAAAGACTAGAGTTAAAGCTATAGGAATTAATTTTTGAAGAAACTTGGACGTTAACACTGAAAGAACTTTTGTTCCTAAATAAAATATTCGGTGGTATTACAGGTAAACCCTGGCCCGGGCACAACCAGGGGTTACTGTCAGTAATTACAGTTAAATGAATAGGACACTCCCATATAAATCGACACTTAACCCTCTCACCACGGAAGGGCTCTTGAACGCCCATAAAAAAGCATATAACAGGTACCCGGATGGTCTCTTGAACGCCCAGTGGTTGAAAGCCTGTGAGCTTCGTGTGCGAGGCGTCGGTCCGACGCATGTAAACAACAGCCGGCTGGACCGTCGCCCCGCATCTCCGGCCACAAGAAGGAGAGCGTCGCTTGTTCGTGTGTGCCTGTATGTTGTTGTTAAGTATCGAAAAGTGGTGTAAAGTGGCTGTTTTGGCCATAAAGTTATCTCCAATGAAATCATCATCACAGCTCAACCAGTTGACTTAGAGAGCTCTACTTAATGCCATTCTACAGGTAAATAACACAGCTACGCTTGGGGATGCGCGGGAATGCGGGAAGCAGTCTGATTAACGAATATACGGTAGCCTAGCCTAGACGTTTTTCGGCCAAAACACCCGGGTTTCGAGGAATATATATATAATACATAGCCGGGGCTGGAGGGTTAAGGGAATATCTAACGAGTTATACTGTTAAAACACAATTACAGAACACTAAGACACTGCAGCTAAAGAGCCTAGGTTCGTACGATACGAAATAAAGAGATAAAACACAATAGTTTGGGGCTCTGTGGAAAGTGGCTTCTTGATCGGCACATTCGTAGGCCAGCCAGACTAAAGTTCTTACTTCACAGGCTTACAAGTGAAAATTAGTCCATATACATACATTCCTAGACGCATATACGATTTCAACTGCACAAAAACTCACTATGGACCAAAAATGATGCATTTAGGAGGGGCTATATAAACACTGTGGTGGAGGTAAGTAAACTTTGTCTGCCTCCTATGGCCTACGGACGAGAGAGACCAGTTCAAGGTCAACTGGGAGATCAGGGCACGTTCATGGGAACAGAGGAAGATCTGAATGCGCGGTGGCGCGGTGTTCGAACTGTGCTATTTCTTTTCCTTTCATTTTCTACTTTTCAGTGGCTCCGTCTCAATGAAGTACCTTAGGAATGATTAAGGGGTACCCCCTAAGATGATATTGGTTTTTCGACCGTAGTGATCAGGATTAACCCGGGCTCAGAGGAGCCCGGAACGAGGCCATATTACCATAGGCTCTTACGTCATTGACGTAAGGAGCCACCAATAAATTGATGTTTGAGGGTCTAAGATGGGTGAGCCTGGTATGACCTAAGTCTATTTCTCATTGAAACCTATGTTAAGGGGGGTCAGCTGCTTTTTTTCTCTTTCTCTGTTTCTCTGGCTTGTATCCATTCGGCCCCATTCAGCCAACTGTTTTAAGACATTATCCCATCCAGGTGTCGATTTGTTCTTGGCGAGCGATACCGAGCCAGCATTGTATGGAAAAATCCGGCTTTGCCGGAGAAATTTTTCTATTGAAAAATGTACAAATTTAGCTTGCTGTCAAAACAAAAAATATATATATGGTGGCTCACTAGTGCTTGCCAGGAAAATATTGACACCTGGATGGGGGTAAACGTCTTAAAACAGTAGGCTGAATGGGGCCGAATGGATACAAGCCAGAGAAAGAAAGAGGTAGAGATAGAGAAAAGAAAGTGAGGTGGGCCCCCTTAAAAAGTGCCCAGATATTCACAGAACCACGTATACGCGGACAGGTACCGGTACGATTTAAGTGCACTGTATATATATTCTATTCTATTCTATTCTATATACTCAGGCCCAATCCCCACTTTTGCTATATATTTTTTTTTTTCCCCCTGGGGGTGGCCGACTTAAGACAGAGCCTGAATAGAGACAACACAACACAAACAAAAATAATACATACATTCTATCTATTCAATATACTCAGGCCCAATCCCCACTTTTCCTTTTTTTTTCTCTCTTCCTTTTTTTATATTTTTTTTGGGGGGTGGCCGACTCAAGACAGAGCCTGAATAGAGACAACACAACACAAAAAAACAACACATACATTACATACATTTATATACAGTGCATGTGTTATAATAATATTAAGGCTAAGCCTCCGGAAAGTTTAGACAGATCTCCCTCACTATCCGATGCCCTATCTATCTATTTACTCAGGCCCAATCCCCACTTTTCCTAATTTTTTTTTTTTTTTTGGGGGGGGGACTCAAGACAGAGCCAGAATAGGGGCAACACAAAACAACATAAAACAATGAACACACAAAAAGAAAATATAAATTCACATCTAGGTCATCCGGGAGAAGACCGATGCCCAGATTTGCAATATTATTACAGTATTATTATTACAGGTTTTTAGGTGTTTGGGTTTGGGTTTTGGCTGGTCCCAGAACACATTCCCATTTACCCCATTAATCTTAAGGTTTGCTATACGATTTTTCTATATAAGATCGGGTTTTCAGGAATGTAGCCCAATCGTATATCGAGGGAGACCTGTACTCTCTTGAGGAGACACCAAGAATACACTAAAATTAAAACACTTTTTGCAATATTTGTCTGAGAAAAACTAAGTCTAGATGATAAAATGCAAAAGATATTTTTACATAAAGAAATATAATAGTGTTGATTACAAAAGCATATTATTTAAACATAAACTTTGTGAAAAGAGATGGTGATGACCAGAGTGTCAAACTGGAGCGATTTTGTTTGAAGACTTGAATGAACATGAGAAAGACTACAGGAAAATTAACGTGAATGAGCATGGTTTGGGCAGTTTTATCACTTCCAAAGACATAATTTGCTATAAACCACATACTTATCTTTGTGTACACAATAATAAAGACTAAACAGAAAGGACTCTGCTTCATTTGACACCCTGATGATCAAATTGTACTCGATCAACTTGCTCGAGTGAAGCTATACTGTTTTTTCCAGCTAACGGTAAACGGGAATGTCTTCAGCTTGATTACTCCTCTATTATGCAGGTTTTGTAGCAAAATGTATTGCTAATTATGAATACTTGCCATTAACCCTCTCCGACATATGACGCGATTTTGAGCCTATTAGGGATACTTTAAAACCTTTGTTACCATCAGGGGTATTTAGAAACCTTTAGTTTAGTTACTTCAACCTCTGCAGTTGTCTTTGAGTTAGCTGTGGGCAGAAAACTAATTTTGGAGAGGTAATTATAAGAATGAGAGAACTCTATTTCTTATTGCTAATCTGGCAACCTCTGCGTCATATGAGTCAGAAGGGGTTAATGGGGTAGTGGATATTAATTATGAATACTTGCCATTAATGGGGTAGTGGATATTTTCTGGTCTATAGATTTATTTATTAACCTGTTTTTTAGTTTCCTCGCTAGACCTTCATGAAGCTTAAAAATAACGCCCAGTAGACCTCCTCTCAAGATTTGTAAATTTTTCATTATAAAAATGTCCCGGCCAAAGGCCGATTCCTCCTAAAATTACAGGCACGCTATCGCTCGCCAGGAAAAAATCAACACCTAAATGGCACAAAAGGTTTTATTGTTAACAAATAAATAGAGCAAAAAGTCTCAAAATTGCTAAACTAATAGAACAAACATCTTAAAATCTCAAAAACTAATAGTGCTAAACACGAGGGAGAAAGGGGTCCAGAAAAGCAAACCATCTCCCTTAATATGAATCAGAGACTTAGTGGTTTCTTATGTTTCTATTAGTTATCGATAAATCAGCTGCTAATGGATTCAATTTACCGTCAGCTGAAATGAAAACATTGATTTCGGGGGCTGATGCATGATTGGTGTTTCTGAATGCTTGTGTGCTTGTTTTTTGTGGGTAAACTGTTATATGTGTTCTTCTCCAGTCACCTCTTTTTCCTTTCTAGTGTATCTTGCTGATCCTCCCTACCCCTTGAGAGAGTAAGGGCTGGCAACTGACTGAGTGAAATAATACCGAGTATATACAGTATAGTGAGAGGTGGAAGGAATGAGTTAAGAAATATATGCGTGAAAGCAGTACTGGATGGGAGGGAGGAGCGTCAACTGATTGGGGACAGAGGTGCATGGGGGTGTTCGTTCGTGACCTCCCATTCGGGGATCACGGCGTCCGGCAATAGACAGATAGTTTTACACTCCGGTATGAACTGATAAATGTCTGGTGAGGGTACTTTTATACCCGAACAATTTGCCACACATCTCGCACTCAAACTTCTTCACCTCTGTATGAACTAATGAATGTCTGCTCAGTTTGTTCTGGCTGCCGAACTTCTTGCCGCATTCGTGGCACTCAAACTCCTTTATGCCAGAATGAACTAATGAATGCGTGTTGAGGTTGCCCTTGATGCCGAACCTCTTACCGCAGACCGCACATTCGAACCTCTTCTCTCCCGTGTGAACCAGTAAATGTTGTGTGAGGGCGGTTTTAAGACTGAACAGCTTCCCACACTCCGGACAGGCAAATTCCTTGACTCCCGTATGCACTAATGAATGTCTGTTAAGGGTGCTCTTGTGGGCGAACATTTTTCCGCACTCCTGGCACTCAAACTCCTTCACTCCCGTATGGACGACAAAGTGGCGGCGGAGGTCTTTCTTTTTACTGAACACTTTACCACATATCTCACACGTATTTTTCATGGTGTAATGCATTCCTTCCAGACTCTTACTCGAATTAGTCTCCGCAATTCCAACTTCGCAGTAGTAGGCTATTTCCGTTTTATCAATCATCTCTTCCTTAACGTCTGACATTTCATCAGTATGTTCACACTCCAACTTAACAACTGTACTTTCCTTCAACACCTCCATCATAACCCTTCTGCCTCATTATCATTAAGCCAAGGAGTTTATAGAAAGTTTATATATGGTTTATATAAAGTTTATAAACCTTACAGGCCAAACATGCAAGAGAAAATAGCTACCCTCTCATGTTCTTGTCTGAAAAACACCCTTATCTTGCCCAGTCTGAGTCACTATAGCTTCCAATTTGACAGCTGACCAAGCGGACCTTATGAAGCGGGACGCTGGGTTTGGCAGGAGTGTTGACGCATCATGTAGACTCTGAGGCAGTGACTTGTAGACGTGGTTCTAGCGCGGTTGGTAGAGCACCCTCGTGAGGTCGAGGGTTGGAGTCTCGAGCCGCCAGTGATGTGGTCAGCGTGATCTAGCAATCTGTGGCAACTGTTCACTGAAGTCCCTGATACATCAGGGCACCCACCCTAGCCCAGTGTTCAACCTAGAAGAAGAACTCTTATTAGTGTTATATTTATTTACATTTTTTGTTTTGCTACGTGTATAAAGGAGACAAAAGGCAAAGCTGCCTGCAACAAGTGTCCCTAACAAAGTTGAGGGGTCAAAATGCCTGGACACACAGAGTTCAAAGCAGTTTAAGTCGTAGGATGAAGGAAAGATTGATTGTGGGAGAGAGTACCAGAGTTCACTTGTTGAATTAAAGAATGACTGAGAAACTTTGTCAATTCTTGGGTTGGAGAGCTGGACAGAATAGGAGTGGGACTGTGTTGAAAGGTGGGTGTCTCACACTCGCTGCAAGGGAGGGGGTATGCACTGAGAGAATTCTGAAAAACACTGATTGTTGTAATAGCGATAGAAGAGTGAAAGAGATGCAACATTGCGGCGTGTAGAAAGAGATTGTAGGGAACTAGTAAGAGGAAGTGAGTTGATGAGGCAAAATATTTTGACTCTACCCTTTCGAGAAGTGCGGTATGGGTGGACCATTGACTACCCTTTCGAGAAGTGCGGTATGGGTGGACCATTGACTACCCTTTCGAGAAGTGCGGTATGGGTGGACCATTGACTACCCTTTCGAGAAGTGCGTTATGGGTGGAGCCTCCCCACACATGCGAACAATACTAAATACTAAATACTAAATACTAAATACAGAGCAAGAAGCAGTATACAAACAATATATAAGATCAGTGATGGAATACGCAAGCCCTGCCTGGGCTTCTAACCTATCTGAAACACATCACAAAACCTTACAGACCATTCAAAACAAAGCCCTAAAAATCATCACAGCTTGCACAGCTACTACACCTACAGATCACATACATCTAGAAACCAAAGTCCTCAAAGTCAAAGACCACTTGGAAATGAAAGGCACTCAATTCCTGGCTGCAGCCTCCAAAAACCAACACCACCCACTAAACTATATGGCAGCACACCCACAGACACCAAGGAATATCAAAACAACACCCAGCACACGATATCACACACAAATACGGTCATCTCTCCCTCCCTGCCCACCACAAACCAGCTTCCAGAAGCACATCCATACTCATATCTCACGCCATTCCATCCAATCACTCGAAGACAACACGCAGCTGCAGACATGACCTCCCAAAATCCATCCTTCTGAATCCTTCCTTCCTCGCGAGGACAGAGTCCACCTGGCCAAGTTGAGATGTGGGCACCATCCAGCTCTTCAGAGCTATCTGATGACTCCGTCGTCGACACCTGCCCAAGATGCAACACAGCTCCCCATACTATTAAACACATCATAGAAGACTGCATTCCACACAATCACTTATGCCAACAACATAATCTACACGCCTTGAGAGCCATGTGGGAAAGCCCGATCCTGGCCATGGCCTTCCTTAGGGACTCGGGGGCTGTTCAGTCAGGCCGCCTAGGGAACAACAACAACAGAGCAAGAAGTTGTGCGGGGGTGAAAAATTCACGGAGACGGTTAAACACCCCTAACTTTTGGGAAGCTGTTTTAGCAAGCGTGGTAATATGATCTTTCCAGAATGGTCAGATGAAAACCATACACCTAGAATATTGAGAGAATATGAAGGGTGTATTGTTGATTTTTTTTTTTTTTTTAAAGAAAAAATACCATGGCTCTATGCCAAGCAGCTGAAAGAGCCGTAAAACATTTAAGAATGGTGGATATTATTTACAGGTAGGGAGTTAATATAAAAATGGAGAAATTTCAGGAAAGGGGTAACCCACTGAGGGAGGCATCAGCCGTACCCAGTGTCAATACAAAATGTTAAAAGTGGTGTATTGTAAAACTAAACACTGAATAACATTACAAAAAATACAAATATAAAAAGGGAGACAATGGATTGTAATCAAAACCACTAAAGCTTGCCCAATATACCGACATCATTGCAGAATGCAAAAATTCTGTTTGCTGAAAAGGAACAGCCCTCAGCCAAGATTGTTCACAGGCTGAGCGGTCTGCGGAGATTTCCAAAGTACCTATCCCTTTGACGTTGAAAAGAAGGGCATTCTATCAGGATATGTTTAACTGTGAGGAGAACAGCACAATCTGTACACTCCGACTGGTTTGTCCTTTCCATGAGATACCCATGAGTGAGTCTAGTGTGGCCAATGCGGAGGCGAGCAAGAGCAGTTTCCTCCCTACGAACTTTGGAACAAGCTCCGTGCCAAGGTTCTACAGATGGTTTGATCTCTTTGAGCTTATCAAGGGGACATTATGAGACCACTCAGCCTACCATTTAGACAATACAGCAGACTTAATGAGAGGCAAATAATCACTGTAGGGCAACAGGAGGTCATCATCAAAGATATCAGCATGCTTTGCTGCAGAATCTGCAGCTTCATTACCATGGATTCCCACATGCGCTGGTGTCCAACAGAAAGAGACCAGTTTATGTCGAGATGCAAGTGTGACCAGCCATTTCATTATCTCTGTAAGTATCGGGCTCCCACGGAATTCCCCTTGAAGAGCATCGAGAGAGCTTCTAGAATCCGAGCAAATCACGAAGGAGCTCCCCTCAAGGTTCTCAACCATCTTGATTGACCGTAGGATAGCGGATAATTCTGCTGTAAAAATAGAGGCAATTGGAGAGAGGCGTCGGCTAAAAGTAATCCCTTCAGTCACCACTGCATACACCGTAAAATCTACACTCTTAGATCCATCTGTGTACACCTTCGTTTCCTCGGCATGCTTGCTAGCATGCTGAAAAAACAAAGACCTGAAGACTGGGGCAGGTGTTTCGCCCTTCACAATATTGTTGATTTCTCTGCATGATTCACGTGGGGGAATGCTCCAAGGAGCTGGACTCTCCGCAAAATCCCAGACGTCGGTCCCCTCAGGCAGAACTTTACCAATGACGTTAGCTGCAACCAAACCAAAGGGTTTCCATGCTGAGCGGTCGTGAAAAAGACCCTCAGCTGAGAAGCGTATGCGGAAGATAGGATGGTTAGGATGTTGCTTGCAATTTAGATAGTGTTTAATGAGGAGGTACTGCCTGCGGAACTTCAAAGGCAAGACCCCAGCTTCCACACATAGACTGCCTGTCCTAGACGACTTGAAGGCACCAATGCTAAGGCGAATGCCAAGATGAAGTACTGGATCAAGCATCTGAAGTACCTTTGGTTTGGCCAGGCCATAAGCTTGACAAGCAAAATCAAGCTTCGACTGGATGAAAGCTGTATAGAGTTGTAGTAGCACCTTTCTATCAACACCCCAAGATGTATGAGCCAAACGTTTGACTACATTCATTGAGCGATAGCATCGGGCCGTTAGATCTTTTATGTGCGGTAACCACGATAAACGACAATCCAAAAGAACACCCAGGAACCGAACTTCATCTTTGAACTGAATGGGTTCACCATGAAGACGTACAGTCCCCCTATCTGGGCAGATATGCTGCCTGTGCCTACAAAAGTGGACTGCAAAGGTTTTATGAGTGGAAAATTGAAACCCATTTGACTTTGTCCACCTCTCAATCCCATTTAGTGCCATCTGAAGTTTGTGTGTTATATGAGACATCTTCCTCCCCATGTAAAATATGCTGAGGTCATCAACATAAAGGGTGAAGTATACATCTTCAGTGAGGTAGCTCTTCAGTCTTCATATTATCAATACCTATAAGGAAGAGGAAAACATTAAGGCAACAGCCCTGGGGGAGTCCCTCCTCCTGTACCTTCAGCTGAGAACAGACATCGAGCATCTGAACCTGGAACGTTCTATCCAATAGAAAGTTTTTAATGAAGTACATGATATTGCCTGGAATACCCCAGTTGTAAGAGTCTCGTGAGAATACCATGATGCCAGGTAGTGTCGTAGATCTTTGCAAGGTCAAAGAACACCGCTGTCAAATGGAGCTTCTTTTCAAAGCTCACTCGAATATGGTGATCTAAATATAAAATAGGGTCTAAACAAGATCTGTGTTTCCGGAAAGCACACTGGAACGGGGAGAGATGATCATCCAGCAAGAAGATTAACCTGGAATTCACCATCCTATCGACCAACTTGCAGAGGGAACTGGTCAACGCAATAGGTCTGTAATTCTGGGGGTTAGTATGATCCTTTCCCAGCTTAGGAAACCCAAGGACAATTGCATGTCTCCAAGATGTTGGGAAGACATGGGTAGTCCATATGACATTATAAATGGACAGTAGGAAGGATAAGGACTTGGGATGTAAATGTTGTACCATTTCATAGTGGATGCCATCATCGCCCGGCGCTGTATTCTTAGCCTGGGCAACAGCTTCCATCAGGTCCTGCATAGTGAAGTCGTTGTTATAATCATAGCATTCATTGTCGTCAAAAGTAAGATGCTTCCCTTCTTCCCGTTCCTTATACCGCTGAAATTCAGCAGAGTAATGGTCAGCCTTTGAAACAGACTCAAAAGTATCCGCCAGAACATCAGCAACCGCATTGGGGGCATAGATCTTTTCACCATGATGGTGCAAAACAGGTGCACGAGGATATGGTTTGCCCTCAATCTGACGAATCTTTCTCCAGACGGTACTCTGCGCAGTGTGACAATTGAAGGAGTGAACGTAACCCATCCAGGATGTTTTTTTGGCTGCCTTGTATGTCCTGTTCCTCACTGCTCTGCAACGTTTGAACTCTATTTTGTTCGTAAGAGATTTGTTGTTTTTGTAGCGGTTAAACGAACGCCTACAAGCTAACTTAACCTTAGTACACTCAGGAGTCCAGAAAGGCACAGGAGTATACCTCAAAGTTCCAGATGATTTCGGAATATTAGCCATGGCAGCAGCATTAACTGTGAGTAACAGATCTTGTACCATATCGTCCACATCACCATAGTGCTCATAGTCCTTATCAGTGTCCCTTTGGAAGCCTACCCAATCGGCCCTGCGAGGACCTATCTTGGGCTAATGGCCGGTTTGTTCCCCCCCGATGTCACAGACAAAAGTATTGGGTAGTGATCGCTGATAGCACAATCACCATCAACCTCCCAATCTATATCCGAGGCCTCTAGAGGTGAACATAGGGACAAATCTATCACCGTTTCAGAATCATGTTAGAGAGAATAATGAGTCATCTCATCTGTATTTAAAACAACAGATGGGTGAGTATCCAAAACTCTCTCCAACATTGCACCATTGCGGTTTACCATGACATCACCCCAGATGAGACTACGAGCATTAAAGTCTCCCAATAATAAATACAGTATGGTTAATGCAGTTGGTTAAGTAAACCCACTATCTCCCCGGTAGTAGGAAGCACAACCATATTAGGAGGTATATAGATACTGCAGATGGTGAATAATTTGTGCAGCTGCACCTTAGCAGCTGCCACCTGCAATCTGGTTTGAACCGGAAATTCTTGCTAAGGAATATCCCTCCTCACCAAGAGAGCAGCACCCATTACGGTGCCGAGATCTGCATCATCATGAGAAAGGACTACACTGTAGCCCTTAATAACATTAAAGTGTCGAAAATTATGGTTAGTTTCATTCAGGGCAATGCAAGCTGGTTGGTAACCACTGACATACTCTGTCAGTGCCTCCCTCTTAGATGCATACCCCTGAATGTTCCACTGAATGATTTTGTAACTCATTCAGTAGTAATGGTATGATCTCTATTTTCATCTACATTCAAAATAGGGGCGAGTGCCCAACCCCGAAAGGAGTTGAAATAGGGGAGCTATCCCCCCGCCAAAGGCGGCTTTCTAGGGCCTTTCCTAGCTGTTGCTGAGAGGATTGGGTTCTAGTTATGTGGTGATGGGCTGGTCTATCAGAGTGAGAGCTGAGCGATCTCTGCCATACCCATAGCTTACTCTGACTGTTCCTTTTACTTATATATCTTCTAGATCTCAAGTGACGGCGTCTTTTCCGTAGATTGACCTCCCTACTGCCAACCTAGAAGTTGGCAGATTGGGAGCCAAAGCGTCACATTTTTCCCTTGGCCCTCAACTTTCCCTTCATAATTGCTGAGGGGCACAGGGCCTTGGGTGGGGCTTTGGTGTCCCGGGCATTTCCGCACCCTCCTTAGCTCCCTGCCTTGGAGTGGCTTCGGTCACCCGGGCTGTAGTGGTAAGCAGGGAGGGTTTTGTGGGGGCGCTCGTTTATGGCCTTGGCCTTGCTCGAGACCTTGGGGCTGTTCGGCCAGACAGCCTGGGGAACAACAACAACAACATTCAAAATATAGGGTCCATTCTTGGGTTTTAATTTGCTTGTATCCTCGGGGAGAGGATTATCTACAGGCTCATCAGGGCCAGGGGGTTGCAAAGGGCATCCTCCTGGAGAGTCACCATCAGGAATAGTGTTGGAGACACTTATTTCGTCAGAATTAGAGGGCTTATCAAGGCGTGCAGGGGCAGGCAAGGGTGTGGTATTGCTCACACCCTTATCAGTAGATCCCTGGCATTTTTGCACTAAAGTCTGTGATTTAAAGCTGAAAGGCACTGTACCTGAGGCCTGTTGTCCCAGACTCATTCTGCTGGATTTGGAGAAGTTGCAATCAGGCTCGCCAGACTGGGAGAAACCACTGAAGCCCTCCTCAGAATCTGAAGAGCCCCCACTTCGTCTCCTCCGCTTCACAGCTTGCCGGGAGCCGTGAGAATGAGTCGGAGAACACTGGATAAGGACATCAAGAATCTGTTTTGCAGGGAGATTTGATCCCACACTTGAGAGCAGGCTGAACCTGTTGTTGGTAGAGACTCCCGAATTCGTTGGCACAGAGGCGGGTAGATATGTCGGGTGTCGTGAGGCGGGTCGAGGAGTGGGTTCAGCGGAAGGGCAACGAGAAGCGTCCCTTTGAGGATTGGCTAACCCAGCATAGGAAAGCCCACCAGCTAACCTCACACCACCGATGACCCTCGCCCTTGCCTGCATCAGACTGATCTTCTCCTGATCGATAATTCTCAATATTTCTTTGGACTTCAAATACTCCAGGCAGTTCACACTATTGGCTTCATGGGAACCATTGCAATTGGCACAGTGGATAGGTCTCACACAGTCCAGTCTCTCATGTTGACCCCCACAGCGGGAGCAGATGATTGTAGTGCTTCGACAGAAATTCACACTGTGGTTGAATCGTTGGCACCTAGTGCAGCGCCTCAGCTTTCTGATATAAGGGAAAACATTGAAGGGCCTCTCCCCATAGTGTACCCTGTCAGGAAGTATGTCTGTATTAAAAACCAGGAGAAACATGGGCGAACTACCAAGTTAGGATACCTTATTCACCCCAAATATGGAGAAGGCCCTGTTTAAAAGGTCTGGAGGTCTTGTCTTCAAGTAAGGGGCATATATAACCCCATTAATGGAGTTGAGATCATCATGAGGAGTACTATGGGCCACATCAACACCCAGCAGATCCTCTATAGCCATGATATGTAAGCGATGGTCACTAGAATGTGCCCTGATGACAACATCCTTGCCTTGGGTAAAGAGGTGGGTTTCATCTAAGGGACCACTTTTCAGAACATCCTCATAGAGCAGGAAGGAGTCCAAGTCCTTGAAACTTTCCACCTTGGGTGATAGTTTAACAAAGGTTTGATAAGGAGCTGGGATGAGGTCCCTCAATGCAGGGAGACTCATTTTTGCTGTCTTGGAAATAAACTTCTTCTTGCCCTTGGAGTGCAATGGGCCTGGTGGCTTGGAAATATCAACATTGACCAATGGGGTCGGCCCCGTGGAGGGACCAGGAGCACTGTCCACCACTGATGCAGATGTAACGGAGGTACTTGAAGTGGAAACTTTCTAAGAGGGGACATCATCGCCTAGATCCATTGATTGAGTGGCGGAGGTCACACCCTTATCTGATGAAGGGGGCGGGGTAGTGACAGGACCCTGGGAACTGGACCCAGCAGTATTGGAGACTGGTAAATAAGGCATTAACGTCACAACAGTAGAAGGACCTGGAGCAGCCATAGGTCCTGAGGAGTCCGAGGGAGAGCCGGAGTCGACATCGAAAAGGGCAGGCCGAGGAACAGAATGATCAGAGAGATCAGAGAGAGCCGAGTGAACGCCAGTCGTGTACCATAGGGGGCAAGTTATTAGCCATAGCACGAAAAATAAATTTCATTCCAGTTTCTCCCACACCCACCACAGAGCCACATTTAGGGGACAACAAAAACAGCCCGAGGGATGCAGCCAGAATATACACCAGGGATAAAGGGTGTCATCAGGGTGCCTCCGTTCGTCAAGTTCGGCACAACACCCAGTCCCCCAGCTTGGCGTAAAGGGGCCACAAACGTGACCCCAGTTTGACAGGAATAATTAGGAGCCACCCACAAACACCCTCCAACAAAGCTAAAGAGTAGTCAAAACAAAAAAACATAAACATGCCAGGTCATCAACATGAAGACAGGGCACAGAAGTACGACATCACTGGAAGGCCCCTCTCTTACCAGTGATGAAGTACATCATACATCATTAGAAGAGATTATAATCGTAGGCATCAGTAGGAGAGGGGGAGGGTGGAGACGGAGGAATAGCACCGGAATCATCCTAGGTGTTTTTACCAAAAGTTTGAACTAAGCATTTACCGTTGCCTGAGGAAGTTTTCCCTCCTAAACACATTCTCTCTCTTTCAATACAGGTCTCCCTCACTATACGATGCCCTAATTAACCCTCGTGGCCCGGGCTGCCTTACAAAAGGACGGAGCTCGTATCCGGGCGATCTGGCTGAAAAACAACAAAAGTAAACTAAGGCTAATCTCGCTTAATATACTACTGTACCTACATTAATGAAAGAGATGTCATAATGTGCGCTTTACCTTGCCGCGTAGAATGGCGTTGAGTAGAGCTCTCTAGCTCAACTGGTTCCGGAGTTATGGTGATGGAAGTGGAGGTAACTTTTTCCGCGTATTTACCTCGGCGCGTCCGAACACTCAACCGCGGCCCCGGCTACGACGCCCAGTTGCACTCGTCGCTCCACCCGCAATTATGCCGGGAAGCGATTTGATAGTGTTTTATTGGTTATTATGCAATTTATTAATAGTTATTATGTTATTTTCACTCAATAAAGTTATTTACATGAAGTTATTTGTGTCTCTGTCACTTATTACTTAGTTCTATTATTATTATTATGATTATAGGTGTCACTTTCACTGGACTTTGATAATTGATGGTGTCATTTTCACTTTTATGTATTGTTAGGTAAGCTAATAATATATATAGTGTCACTGTCACTTGTTCATATTGTTATGAAGGCACTTATTATTACTTATGTGTGTCTATTTCACTTATACTTAGTTTTATTATTATTATAGTGTCACTTTCACTAGACTAGGCTTATTGATAGTGTCATTTTCACTTATTTATTGTTAGAAATATATATTTTAGTGTCACTTTCACTTGTTCATATTGTTATGAAGGCACTTATCATTACTTATATGTATCTCTTTCGCTTATACTTAGTTTTATTATTATTATAGTGTCACTTTCACTGGACTATGATAATTGATAGTGTCATTTTCACTTTTATGTATTGTTAGGTAAGCTAGTAATATATATAGTGTCACTTTCAATTGTTCATATTGTTATGAGGGCACTTATTATTAGTTATTTGTGTCTCTTTCACTTTTATAAATTATTGTATATTATTCTTAGCCTACATTTTAGAGTGTCACTTTCACTGTTATTGCCACGGGCACTTCAAAATTGTTGGAGAGTGTGAAAGTCATTGAAGCACCGTCCAGCACACAGTGCCACTTCACACTCGAGGCATTGCCATGTGGTTTTTGTGACTTTGTGGGGTCTGCGAGTTGTGTGGCTGCAGACATGGCACCTCTTCTGGCTTTTAACCCGACTACCGGGTGCTTTGAAAGGAAGGGGTTTGAGCTGGTGCTTCCTGAAGAAGTCGGCACACCCCGTTCTGTTCAGCTGGCCTGGTCCTTGTAGTGGTCTCCCAGGTTCCGCATGCTTAGCCAGGAACTCAAGTATCACCTGCTTGTGAAACTTCCGCAGGGACTTGTACTTCTTGGCTCCTGGAGTCCTCAGACGGTAAATGTTGTAGGCATTGAGGACCGACATATCTACCGTATGCAGGATAAACTTCTTGTACCACCTGCAAGATGTTCGCAGGCAGTCGATGAAGCCCATCTGCATGTCGGACTTGTCGATGAGGCGCATGTTGATGTTGTAGTCCAGGACAGCAGCTGGTTTCTGGACGGGGTTCTTGGTTCTTCGGTCCACCTTCCCTGTGGCGACCATCTCGGCCTTGTGGCATGTGGTGAGGATGTTGACCTTCCGCTGGTCATGCCAGTGGATGGAGAGGATGGGGCCACTCTTCTTGTGGAAGATGTCCGTCTTCTTCGTCTTGGTTGGGTAGCCTGGCATGCCCTTCCTCTTGGCCTTGACTGTGCTGACAGTTCCGGTCTTGCGGTCATGGAGGTACTTGGTCAGGATAGGCGACGTGTAGTAGTTATTGGTGTAGAGGATGTGGTTCTTATGGAAGTGCCTCTCCATCATCTTCTTTACTACAGCGCCGCCAAAACCGATGTGGGGGTCAGTCTCAATTTCTCCACCCCTGCCGCTGTAGACCACAAAGTCCAGCACATACCCCGTCAAACAGTCGCAGAGGATGAAGAGCTTGATGCCGAAGCGGTGTCTCTTGGACGGGATATACTGTCGGAAGTGCAGCCTACCACGGAACAGGACCAGAGACTCGTCGAGGCACATCTTCTGGAAAGGAATCAGGTAGGTGGTGAACCGATGACGTATCATGTCATACAGCTTCCTGATCTTCCATAGTGTGTCGGTAAGGTGGACATGCATGTTGTTGGTCAGGTGGAGATAGGAGAGGATGTCAAAGTACCTGTCCCTGGACATGTACTTGCCAAATGCTGGAGTCGTTATGAGGTCGCCAGTGATCCAGTAGTCGGCCAGAACGTGCTTCCTTATATGTGTCATCAGCATTGTGAGTGCCAAGAACACATTATAGGTTTGACTCCTGTAAGGAGATAAAGAAAACCTAATATTTAGTAGTGGCCCCGTAATCATTGACGATTATGCCTATTACATAAGGCACCCTCTTCAAACACTCATCCACCGTAGTTTGAATCTACCGCCAGAGCATAAAAAATTGAGGAGCCTTCATCATGAGTGCACGCAACCTCACTCATGGTTCAGTCATTATGAAATTGGGTTCTCACTACGAAAAAACTTCGTAACAAATAAAAAAGAAAAAGAAAATAAGAATAACTATTCATAAACTTTCCATATAATCGTGGATGTACTTGTGTGGATCTTTGACCAGACGCTGACTCAGGCGTCATTCTTCCTTCACTGACATATCAAGTAAACCAAAATCCTTAATACATCAACGAATGGGAAGGGGATGGTCGGGAGGGTCCCAGTCGTCAATGATTACGGGGCAATCTACTAAATATTAGGTTTTCTTTATCTCCTTACAGGAGTCAAACCTATAATTTATTAGTGGCCCCTCCATCATCGACGATTATGCCTGATATCTAAGACTGGAGGGGGACATTCGTAATCATATCATAACTCTAGCAAAAGCAGATAATCAAACAACCACATAGTATTCTTACTTCGAAAAGATATATATTTTGGCGCAGCACATATATACAAAAAGGGGTACAAGCAGGAGTGTGCTTCAAAGAAGCCTGCTTGATAAAAAAGGGTTAACTCTGAGATTCTGAGTACAGATCTGCCAGTTAAAAAGGCACCCCACTTAAATTAAGTGGTGAAAAAAATAAAAACTTATAAGTTTACATGTCCACATATAAACCCCATAAAACTAGTGGATATATCTTGCAAAATATATCCAATGCTTAAAATTAGATTGCTTCACAGCCAAAAACTATTTACAACAACACTGTTGTTTGTACTACAATTGTACTAGCACAATTTCCTGTAATGAATAGTACAGAGAAATTTACATATCACAACACCCATAAACAGTATCACAGCTCACATACTCCGGTGGGGTCTAGGGTGTCCTATGTTACACTGACTGCACCCCCCCCCCCCCCCTTTTCTTGAAATTAAACAATAAGTGACTTAGGGGCCACCTAGACCCTCTGCCTTAAAGCTATACATGGCAAGGAAGGTTTGTCTAGAGCTACTGAAAGGTATCGAGTCAAAAACGTATGATTAGAGGCCCACAACTGTGTGGACGTAATATCTTCAACAGAAAATTTGTTAAGGAAACGTAAAGAGGCTGCCCACTTGCGTAATTCGTGGGCCCTACCCACAACGCCGGGATTACTCTCTTTAATGACCTCGACCAAGAGAGAAGCCAGTTTACGTTTCATCAAGCGTTTACCCGTACTTGCTACCCATAAAGCACCCTGGTGATTTAGAGGTGCCACTCTCAAATATTTGGTTAGAGCTTGCACTGGACATAAATTATGGTGCACCTTTCCCCTTTTCAACGCCGGCACCGTGAACTCTGAAAACACGTGTTCACTGTGCTCATTCTTGGCTATGAACCCTGGGGAAGGTGCAATCTGAATACACTCATTAAGCCTACCAAACCTGAGGCAATTAGGTGTGTTGCTCATCGCCGCCAGCTCAGATACTCTGTTCCCGGTAGCCAAAGCCATAAGGAATACTGCCTTTTTTAAAAGTAATGTAAAATCTGCAGTATGTTGGTACAGACGGGAATGAAGTAACGACAATGCTTTGTCCAGAGACCAGGTAGGCATGAGCTGACGGGGAGGTGGGCGGAGTTTAAAAAATGCCCTCATAAAACCTGTTTCCTCCGCGACTGGTATGGTGAGACCGGTAAGGTCCAAAAATGGCATCATAATCGCTGTTAAGTGATTTTTTAACGTTACTACTGATAAACGTTTCTGCTCGAACAGATAATTTAAATAATTAAAAACCAAAGCCACCGAGGGCACAGTTTGTTCTGTTCCAAGAATCCAAGAAGTAAAGGCTTGCCAATGCGATTGATACTGTCGCTTTGTAGACTGGGTATATTGATTCATGAATTTATTGGTCACGTCTCTACCATATGGTGCTAGCCACTTGGCCTCCTGAATGTCCATAATGCAAAAGTCAGCGAGGTCTCTAGGTTGCCAATTGTGTCTAAGGGGAAAAACCCGACCGGGAGTGACACCGGGTGCGGGCACCACGTTTTCAATTGCTGGTACCACAACTGCGCCGGCCACAGGGGCGCGATTAGCGAGACTACGCCCCGACAATCCTGTAGTTTGTTTACTACGTGGCACATTAGAGACGCGTCTGGCGGCGGAAACAGATAAATGGAACTCCACCTGTTCCAGTCTGTCACCAGTGCGTCTGGCCCGCCCGCCGGCGTTATTGTCCGGCGGGTGAGGTACAGTGGGAGTTTGTGAGTCTTCTCTGACGAAAACAAATCCACTTGTGGATGGTAAGGCTCCGCAATCATTTGGTCGAAAATGGTTTGCTTGAGCGCCCATTCTACTGTTGTGCTCTGTCTCCGAGACAGAGTGTCTGCCCAGACGTTTGCTACGCCTGGGAGATAAGATGCGTGAAGATGAATGTCCAGCCTGTTGGCTAGAATAAAAAAAAATTCTGACACGTTTAGCAACTTCCGAGATCTCGTTGACCCTTGTTTCTGAATACAGTGAACCGCATTCAGATTGTCCATTCTGAAGGCCACCGACTTGCCCCGTAAAGTAGAGCCGTGAGCCTGAAGGAAATATAAGGGGACTAGTAATTCTTTGACATTGATGTGGGAGATTTCTAAATGGGACCAAAGCCCTTGACCCAGGTGCCCTTGGTTTGACTGAAAGCCCCAGCCTATCGTTCCTGACGCATCCGTGTCTACCCATACCGTCGGTGGAGGAGAGGTCCATGACATTACTGAGTGTAACGTTTCCCTCTTCGCCCAGACCGCTAGTAAGTTGTGGATTAATTTTGGTATGGGCCATAAATTTTTCCGCCGGCAATAGTGGAAAACATTTGTTGCCTTCCAATATTAAACGTTTGACTTTCAACCGGCCCAACTTTACAGTTAGTTGAATCCAGTTGAGAGAGCCGACCAGAGACTCCCAGATTCTCCGTGTCGTAGTCAGACTGTGAAGGAACAGGAACAATTTCCTGCGAAATCTGTTTCGATTGTCCACACCCTGACTCAGAGTGAGAGTAGCTGTGTCCCAAACCAGCCCTATCCACTGAACTACTCGTGAGGGAACAAGGTTTGACTTTACCAGGTTTACCTTGAATCCTAGAGATTTGACATGATTTATGCATACTTGTTCCGTCTCTGCCACCACTAGCCAGTCGTCTAGATACCACAAAATCCTGATCCCTTGCTCTAACAAGGGCATCAGGGCTTGCCGGACTAATTTCGTGAATAAGCGAGGTGCTAGGTTCAATCCAAACGGCATCCTCTGAAAGACATAAGTCTGATGCATTATACGTTAGGCCAGAAACCGTTGAAATCTTTTGTTTACCGAGACGTGCCAATACGCGTCTGTCAGGTCTAAAGAACACATCCATCCTCCCGGCGGAAGTGTTATCCTGATTTGATTCACTGTCAGCGTCCTGAATGACACGTTGTGAATATGGAGGTTCAGATAAGACAGGTCTACGACGGGTCTCATCTGAACACTGTCCCTTTTGGGCACTAGAAATAGTTTGGATGTAAAGACTGGGTAATTTTGAGGAACCGGGATGATGACATTCTTGGCGATCATTTCTCGGATCAGTGACTCCACCTCTAATGAAACTAAATTTGCCTTTGTCGGCTGACGTAAACGAGGTCGCCGGAGCCACTGCCAGGTGATGCCTTTGCGTTCCACCATCCTCGCCCAAGTATTTAATGGCCATGCGCAGTGACACGTCTGGAACGACCCAGTTAGCAGACAAGGGTTCGCCGGCTGTATTACTCTGATCCACTCGCCGTGAGACCGGCCCTGGGAGTGAGAGAGACTTTAGTTTTTTGATGTTGGTGGTGGTGGTGGTGGTGGATGCTTAGCCGACTGGCCGGCGTTGGCAGAAGACGGGCCCTGGCCCGGTCTGTTATAGTTTCGTCCTTTATGACCTGAAACTTTCCTTGTTTATACCTGTACTGACCTTGAGGGGAAGAGGACTTAGGTAGATGAAAGGGCTTTGACCCACCCGGCTGAGCTTTTGCGACTGGCTTGGGTTTGGGAAAGTTAAAAGCAGGTTTCTTAGAAGGGGCGGGACTGTGCTTAAAGGCCTGAGCCATGTTAAATACAGTTCTCCACACATCAGGGGACATTAAAGAGGGAGTTAGCACCGGCGACATGACCACCTGGTTCGCAATTCTATCAGGAAGTTTCCTCACCAGGGACATCCTAAGATCCTGTCTCGCCCGCACCGCCTCGAGCAAGGCTGTACGGATATCCCCCAACGACTGAATAGAAGTCTGAAGGAGTAAACGTCGAGATAGTTCAATTGATCTTCTGACCTCCGCGTCCGCGATTGCCTGAGTAGATCTTAGCATAGACTTCGCCACCTGGTGCGTAACAATGTATTGGGAAAAAAGTTTATACGCCTTCCCCCGTAGCCTAAACTCTCGGTCTAGATGAGCTGGGGAAGGTGTAGTGAAAGGATCTTTAAGTTCGCATAGATTGATTTTGGGGGCAGCTAAGAAAGCAAACAGAGCAGATGGGACTCCGCCGGCCGAGAAGACTGGCAGAGAGAACCAAGAATGGCTGTCCTGAGGAATTTGGTGCGAAGATTTTGAGGTGAAGGTGGTCGCAAAGTTCTGAGCCTCTACCTCCCATTCCACCCAAGGTCCCAGACCCAACTGCCCCACCTTCAACACTGGATTAGCGGCTGTGTCTGTGACCGTTTGTAAATCTAATTCTGGAGTGAGAGCTGACAGTGCTTTTATATCATTAAAACCGTCATGCTTGGTCCAGTCAGAAAACAGTTTTGAAGCTGATGCAGGGGGTAGTGCAGGTGTAGCTGTATACACAAAATAGTCATGGTGATAATAGTTAGGAATGGCCTTAATATTAACATCAAGTACATTACCCAGAATATCTAAAGCTCGTAACTTTCTAGACTTATTTCCTTGGATTACCCACTCTCGTGGCACTGGAAGTTCCCCTGACAAAGTGGGCTGTGCTACCTCTGGCTTAGTTGGGACCATTTGTACCCATGAATCATCTGGACCGTATAAAAGGGGCATAGCTACCTTTCTTAACAGTGCTTTATCTAAAGGGGGAGGATTCACATCCGCTACTACCCTTACACTAGAAGTAGTCAGTGCCGCCGAAGCAGGCCTAGTGACCATAGTAGGTGATACAGAAGGAGGGTGCGGAATCTTAGTTAAAGCAATGGAAGTAGTCAGAGGCCGAACACTTGAAATTGTCATGGGAGCTCCCAGATCCACTGTAGGAGTCTCCGGCTGCTGGCCAAATGTTTTCGTTAGAGCAGTAACTAATAACCCATCTATTTCCTCCGCCGTAACAAATTTAGCAGATGAAGAACTAAGAGGTGAATCATTCCTATCCTGTGAGTCGTCTAAAACTGAACCCGACTCCTGCACTTCCATGTCAGAGATTATAGACACCTCATCCTTGTCATCTGGCTCATCATGAGAGGATTCCGCCGAAGCCGGAATCCCGTCGTGTTGCCATGTTAAATCTGGAATGGATGATGGGATCGCAGCGTCCCGGTGGACGTCGGCCATTACCTGTGTCTCCTGAACCAGACGTGGGCCTTCATTCCCTGGTTGGGAATACCGCCACACACCCAGGCCTTGGCCCGAACTCCCTTGGGAGTCAGTTACCCCATCAACTACTGAGCCCCCACTAGACCCTTCTAGAGGGCGATCACTGCCCACAGAACTCTCTAAATCTAAGTTTATAATATCCATTGGTAACCTGTCCGCCGGTAACACCCCCACCACAGTCTCTGACTCCACTCCCGCCCCATCAGATTGGACACTAGATACGTCGGGAGTAGAGGCAGAAAGTGAGGCACGAGGCTCCGGCGAACGCCGGGAGGCCTTTCGTTCATGAGAATCTTTCCTGGAAGATTTGTGGCTTCGGTGTGACTTAGATCTATCACTAGAACTGCTCTTGGACTTCTCCTCTTTGCTCTTCTTACTCGCCGGTGAAGAAGAGTGACTAAGCGGCTGTTGTCTGAGGGGCGACCTGGACCGCGCCCGTGACGTGGAGGCTGACACCGGGGGCGTAGGTTCACGAGGTGTCTTAGATGTGCCGGGGGCTGAAGTAAGTGCTAAACCCTGCCCAGTCTCTGCCGACTTTCGTACAATTACTCTAGAGGTACGTTTAATAGGGGGGTGCTCAATAAGTAATTTATCCCAAAGAATTACGTTATCACATTGAAGGGCCTTATGAGCCACTGTGGTAGCATAAGTGGACAACAGCTGCCTGACCTCCCGTAAAGCGACCGCCGCGGGTCTATCATTGTCTCGCAATACTTTATTACTCAATTGAGTACAGAAGGTACAGTTCCGCGTAACCCACAAACCCCTTGAGCGATCTAAACATTTAACACATCTAATGCAAAGAGTGTGTGCAAAGATAGGGATACCTGAACAGGAGGGTGAAACACACAAAGCAAAAACAGGGTCTAGGGCAGCCATGACAGAGACTGGTGGAAAACTAACCCACCCCCGGGTTTACTCCAGGTTCTCTAAAGACCCGCCGGAACTCCGCCCTGGAAAAAAGAAAATTTCCAGGAATTAATGCTCATAAGGTTACCCCAACATGTTCGAACACAAGTGTTAAATAACCCGCCGAGTAACGAGACGTAATACACAACCATTACAGATCGCTACGCGGGAGGTTCATAAGTAAAGATTTCAGAATATCTTAACCTGTCCAAAAGATTTACGAATATCCTCTGACATGATATAAAGACCAGCATGGCTTTCATAAATGACGCAGTCTTCCCAGTGGTGTTTGTTTAAGTTTTACTGGAAAACCCATAAAAAGACGCCGGCCCCCGTATTATCTCGCAGATCAAAAACTGGGAAGCCTGTCTTAAATGCTAGATCTGACTTCTCCCGAAGCATCCTAGATCACCGTATGTCGAAGGCGGCGATACATTAACGTATCCCTCAATTGTCTGGTCAACTATACTGAATTGCAAATCCGTTAATCCCACCCTCCCAAGGTGCAACCGCCGGGTGTGAATTTAAGTTTAACGTTAACCCCAATTGTTCCAATCCCCACTTCTTTGCAAAAGATCGCCGGGGAGGAAAGACCAATCAACAAACAGCCTAGTTTTACTGGCTTTGCAAAACCGGGAAAAACTAAACTCAACAAGTGTCCGCATGAACACTTAGTTAAATGGGTAAAGCCATCCCGCCGGCGGGAAACACAGTAAGCCTGAACACAGGCTCCACCACAGAGACGCAGTCCTGGAGAGCCTCAAGCCACCACTCGCCGGGGAAAACAAGCCTTTTTTAACCACGCGTGATTAAAACTCGGCAACCAGTCGGGTTTTCACGGTGTAACCGAGAAAACCCGCCGGAAAAGGCAACCCACCCCGCCCAGAATCAATCTGAATGCACCAAATAGACCGTGGAATTAGCCAAAGCACAACTAACCCAGGACACACAATTAGTCTGTGGAAATAGCCAATACACAACTAACCCAGGACACACATGACATAGTAGTACATATTTATAACATAAATCAATAACACTTGTACATGTGGCAAAGCTACGAGAGGCCTGGCTAGGCCTAAGCAGACGGAAATAATATGTAATCATGTCGTAATATAAACAAAAAGCACTGAATCATATCACAACAGGAACCACCGTCAACACACCAATGTAGCACAAAATTCCCGGAAAAGGGAAGAACTGACTCAGGACACAGAAAAACTTCACTAAGTGAAGAAAAATACGCTGGAAAGTCAGAGAAAAGAAAAAACTACTTCATCAGAAAGATAAGAAGCCTAATAACGCGTAATGAAAGCCGCCTACATCACGAAGCTAGCTAACCGCGCAAACGTTTCACGCGTCCACCACGGGACCACGAGGGTACACCCGAAATAGATGTCCCAAACACACGACCCAAAATACACTGCACTGCGGCCAACCCGCCCAGGACACTCCTGCTACGCATATCCTAACCTTACTCGATACATCCCGGAGTAAACAAATGAGAAAAAACTCACTAGGGACGCAGCAAATGCGGAACCAGCGGAGCGTGGGGAGGCACGTCCGGGTAGGTTGAGCGCAGAGCAGAGAAGGAAGAATGACGCCTGAGTCAGCGTCTGGTCAAAGATCCACACAAGTACATCCACGATTATATGGAAAGCTTATGAATAGTTATTCTTATTTTCTTTTTCTTTTTTATTTGTTACAAAGTTTTTTCGTAGTGAGAACCCAATTTCATAATGACTGAACCATGAGTGAGGTTGCGTGCGCTCATGATGAAGGCTCCTCAATTTTTTATGCTCTGCGCGGTAGATTCAAACTACGGCGGATGAGTGTTTGAAGAGGGTGCCTTATGTAATAGGCATAATCGTCAATGATGGAGGGGCCACTAATAAATATAGTTCTGCCACAGTGACAGCTCTCCATGCCACCATCTTGGCACTGGTCTTCCGCCCAAGAAAGTTGTCACAAATAGCATGGTGGTTATTTGTCTCTTCGACGAGGTATTCCATGACTTCATTGTCATAGAAGCCACAGAAAAGTTCACTGGGGGTAGCATCTGGGCCACAGGGATATGCTGGTGACACCCCGGAACCCATCTGTACCTCGTCAAAGGCAGGACAATCTGGCTCAAAATCAGCCCCATCTGTCCACACAAACAGGTCGGATGCTCGAGCACGTGCAGCTGCAGCAGGCACACGCCCTGGGCGCCATGGCACATGCCCTTGGCCACGCGGACGCCCTGCACGCCCACGCCCAGGGGCATCGGCGTCGGCAGGCTGACCATGCCCATGACCTCGCCCTCGAACTCGTCTTGTCGGGACTTCCTCCTCTTCCACATCCTCTTCGTCGTCCTCCTCCTCCTCAGGCGACGTCAGGTCATCTGGGGCAATGTTGGGGTCGTCAGCATCCTCTTCAGGAGACAATTCGGGTGAAGAAGTGACCGGCGGCGTGGGGCGCGGGAGGCTACGGGAGGTTCAACAATGGGAGCCTCAGCCTCGGGAGTTGGGCTACTTTTGCGGCAAGCCGAGGGCTTCTCCGCACCAAATAATGCTCTGCGGTGTGTTGAGGGCTGTGGCACACCACTAATACCACTTGTAGAGGCACTTTGGTCATCCTGAGGGAGAGATGAAGCCGAGGGCTGTGGGTGACCCACGCGGCGTCCCAGGTCAAGGCGTCGGGACAAAGGAATGCGGGTGGTTGCTAGACCAGGGTTGGCATCACTATCACTGTCTTCCGCTTCCCTAGCCTTTTCTGCTGCTGCCCTGCGTGCTTTTTTAGCTGCACTTTTCACCAAAGATTGTTTATAAAAATATTTGCCCACTTTCAAGGGCGTACGGGCAGGCAAAGGGGAAGGTCCTGGGCTAGGGCTAGGCCTAGGCTGACCTAGCAAAGATGGCGAGGGGGTAGGCCTAGGTTCTAGCACACTTGGAAGTTCAATAGCACCTTCCTGAAACACTTCCACATCAGGATCATCACTACTGTCTCCCCCCTCAAATAAATCCACATTGTCGTCGTCTCCAAAACCAATGAAATCGTCATCTTCGCTTGCACTTATAAATTGTTCTTTGTCCACCAAGCTTTCGCCACTGCTCACTTCAATATCAAAAAGTTCTCGCTGTATATGTGGTAAGTAATATCCTCATAATATGTATTTTTAAATATTTTCAATATATATTTATTGGATGTAGGCTTATTTAAGGGAAGAAATGGGTACTTGGGTGACTGTTTGGACGAATCTGGGGGCGAAAAGTTGGGACCTGGGAACCAAATTATTTTTCCCCATAAGTTATTAAGTTCCATTATCGCGATTCTCGTTATAGCGGCACTAATTAGGCACCAATTAGGCGCGATAACAGAGGGTTGAGTGTACCTGCAGACAGGTCTTACCTGTCGTCTAATATAGATTTACCTTTGGATTGTACCTGATGTCTATCTACTGCCTTGGACTGTACCTGAAGCTTAGTGGAGCAGTGGAACAGTGATTGTGGATCAAAGTGAGTACACTTTAATCATTTGGTAAATATTAATGTCATTAGGTGGGTCAAAATAATGATGTTTGAGGGTTCAAGATGGGTGAGCATGGGAAGACCTAAGTCTATTTCCCATTGAAACCTATAAAAAGTGCCCACGTATACGCGGACAAGTACCGTTACGAGTTAGGCGCGAATACGGGAAGTGAACTACAGTATACATAAATTTAAAGACTGAGTGCTCCACACAGAGTGCGGTTCTGCCATTCCAGTCTCGTGTCCTAATGGTGGCGCTTCAGGCAGCCCTATTCAGAGCTGCCTCACTAGTCAGTTTTTTTTTTACTCAATATCAGACTGTAAGGTCTGTTCCCACATCATTCTTGGTCTTCCCTTTGGTGAAGCTCCCCCCACGTTCACAGACTTGCATCTTTTTACCCAACTTAGTTCATCCATCCTCTCCACATGCCCAAACCATTCAAGCCTACTAGTATGAATCTAATCATGGATACTCTTGATGCCTAACCATCTCCTTAACTCCTCACTAGATATCCTATCTTGCAGGCAGTTTGGTCGCACACATCCATCTCACCGTTCTAATTTTGTTGCATTCTATTCTGTTGATATAATCCACTTTGACAGGCCACGTTCTGAAGCATATGTCATTGTGCTTTTAGCACATGAAGCGTATAACTTTCCCTTCAAAGGGAGTCTTCTCATAAAGAGTAGTGACAACAGTTCTGTGAACTTTTCCCTAGCCACATATAATTCTGGCGATAGTGGCGGCCTCGGCCCCACCACCAGCTGAGATGGTATCACCCCAGTAGCAAAGCTTGTCCACCAGCTCTAGTGCCTCATTGCCAAAGTTAACACTCTCGAGCTGATCGTTGATCACAAGCTTACCTTTGCATACTATGCATACAAATTTCTCAACTTCGGACTTCTTACTCGGTAGAGGTCCCTTTATTCTAGAGCAGCACTTCTTCCCGTGGTGTACCCAGCAGCGGCAGACGCTACACTGAATTGAGTTCGCGCCCACCCCTTTTCTGCATACTGCACATGGGTAATTGGGTATGCACCACTTTTTTCTACTTTCCAAGCCCTAATCTACTGTGTAAACCCTTGGTTTTCTTTGTATTAATTCTTAACCCTTTACTTACCATGACCTCTCTCCATCTTCTAAACTTGGCCTTAGCATCCCGCCTACTACCTGCAATAAGTACTAGGTCATCTGCGTGTAGCAGTTCCCAGTTCCCAGGGGAGCTCAAATAAAAAATCACTAGATAGTGCCTCCAGAACCATAACAAAGAGAAGGGGGCTTAACACAGAGCCCTGGTAGACTCCAATTCGCACGTTTAGGTATAAAGAGTATTAGCGAGAAGATGCGTACAAGTAGACTGGGATGGTATGGGCATGTGGAGAGATTGGATGAACAAAATTGGGTGAAAAGATGCAGGTCTGTGATTGTGGAGGGAGCTGCACCAAGGGGTGGACCGACGAAGACCTGGGATTAGACTATACGTGCCAATCTCAAATCCAAAAACTTGAGGCATTCCAGGGTTGCCTGGAACGCCTCTGTCATTATAACAAGAGACTGAAACTGCACATATGTGTGGAGCATTCAGTTATAAAATGTTATGTATGTATGTACTGTGAACTCCTCGCTCAGTACACCTTTCACCTTCATTGCTATTCGTGAGTTCTCATACATCTTCATTACCACATGGACCAACCACTCCTCTACGCCAAGTCTTCTCATCGTTCACTGTATAACATCTCTGGGCACCCTATCAAGGATCTACAAACACAAGAAAGAGATCCCTATCTTTCACTCACATAGAAAAAAAAAGTATATAACTTTCCTGCAGTTACCTGACTTATGGAGATGGCATCGATTGTACCACATCCTGGCATAAAACCGAACTGCATTTTGTTATTTTTCTATGTGAGTGAGGGAGACAAAAGGCAGAACTGCCTGTGGTAAGTGCCTCCCCCAGAGTTGAAAGAGTGACAGGGCAAAAATCAAGGGATGTTCGAGCCAAAATACCTGGACACATAGAGTTTGAAGCAAGTTAAGTCATAAGAAGAGGGAAAGACTGACTCTTGGAGAGAGTTCCAGAGCTCAGCTGTTGAATAGAAGAGAGATTAAGAATAACGTTTCACTCTTGGGTTGGAGAGTTGCACAGAGTAGGGGCGGGATTGTGTTGCAAGATGGGTACTACATGCTCTACGAAGAGGGGGTTGTATACACTGAGAGAGCTCTTAGGAACACTGATTATTGTAATGGCGGTAGAATTGTGAGAGAGATACAACATTGCAGCGAAGAGAGAGAGAGACTGCAGAGAATTGGTAAGTGGACGTGAGTTAATGAGACGAAAGGCTTCTTTTCTACTTTGTCTAGAAGTGCTGTGTGAGAGGATGCTCCCAACAGGAGTGAACAATACTCAATACATGGACGCACTGTGCCCCTGTACAGAGCAAGAAGCTGCGCAGGAGTAAAGAACCCCTGGAGGCAGTAGAGCACACCCAGCTTCTGGGAAGCTGTTTTTTCAAGAGTGGTAATATGATCTTTCCAAGAGAGATCAGAAGAAAAAGAGACACCAAGAATATTAAGAGAAGATAAAGGGTTAATTTGTATGTTGTTGAAGTGTAAGTCATAGTTTTCTGGAAGGGGGCGACGAGTAGACAGACTTTTGGAAGCATATCGTTGATGGTACAGTCTGTTCTCATATAAAACGTGTTCGAATAACACGAGTCTCTATTAACCCATCGGATCCGGGGGGCCTCATATGATCCCGATCGCTGTGTCCGGGGCTATTTTCGTACAGTCAAGCTTCATAAATCAGTAGCTACTGATTGAGATGACCTAGAGCAGTCATTTTTTGTTTTGCAAATTGTAGAACTTTTTGTTGTCTGTAGACTGCCGTTGAGATGACATCGCTACGACGCGTGGTTGCCGAGTTACGATGATTTTAGCCGCGCAGGGAGGGAGAGAGGACAATAATTGTGTGTGATACCGTGTGCTGGGTGTTGTTTTGATATTTCTTGGTGTCTGTGGGTGTGTTGCCATGTAGTTTAGTGGGTGGTCTTGGTTCGTGGAGGCTGCTGCCAGGAATTGAGTGCCTCTCATGTCCAGATGGTCTTTGACTTTGAGGATTTTGGTTTCTTGATGTAGGTGATCTGTGGGTGAAGTAGCTGTGCAGCCTGTAATGATCTTCAGGGCTTTGTTTTGAATAGTCTGTAAGGTCTTATGATGTGTTTCAGCTAGGTTAGAAGCCCAGGCTGGGCTTGCGTATTCCATCACTGATCTTATGTATTGTTTATATACTGTGGTGGTAGTTTCTTTGTTGTGTCCAAATTTTGTGTGAGCAAGTGACCTGAGGGCGTTAAGTCTGGGTGTCAGTTTCTTTTTAATGTTTGTGGTGTGCTGTTTGAATGTCATATGAGTATCATATGTTACTCCTAGGATTTTGGGTGTGTGTGTATGTGTTAGGGGTGTGTTGTTTATGGTGAGTTGAGGGATGTATTCGTGTTCTCCTGTCCAACTTGTGAGCAGGGTTGCGGTGGATTTGGCTGGGGCTAGATTAAGTCTGTTTGTAGTGCACCAGCCATGTAGTGTGTTGAGATAGGGTTGAAGGAGATCTGTTGCTCTTTTTGGGTCATGGTGTGTGCATGTGAGTGTTATATCATCTGCATAGAAGGCTAAGTTTATTTGGGGCGTATTGGGTGTAGTTATATCGTGCATGTACAGATTGAAGAGTGCGGGCGATAGGACGGATCCTTGTGGGACTCCGTTTGGAAAGTTTCTGATTTTAGATGACTGACCGGCAAAAGATACGTGTGCACATCTGCCTGCTAGGAAGTTGGCCAGCCACCTTTTTGTGTTGTTGTGCATGTTTGTGTTGTAGATTTTGATTGTTAGGTTGTGGCGGGGGATGGCATCGAAGGCTTTACTAATGTCGAGTGTGGCTAATAGTGATCTGTGTGGTGGTCTAGCTGAGTTGATGCCGTCGAAAGCTCTTTGTGTAAGGTCTGTGAGAAGAGTGTTTGTGGAGTGCAGTGGCCTAAAACCATGTTGTGTTGGAGCTAGGGGTAGGTCAGGTGTAATTAGTTGTAATACTAGGCGTTCCATGACTTTGGAGGGGGAGCAAAGAAGTGTGATGGGGCGGTGCGAGGAGGGTAGCGTGGGGTCTTTGTTGGGTTTGGGGAATGTGATGATGATACCATGCTTCCAAATGTCTGGTATTGTGTTGTGTGAATAGCTGTAGTTTGATATGTTAGTGAGTGCTTGTATGCCTTGTGGTCCCAGGTGTCTGAGGTGTATGTTGCTTATGTTGTCTAGGCCACAGGCGGGTGAGTGCTTGAGATTGTTGATGATATGCTTTGTCTGGTGATTGGTGAAGGGTGTATAGTCAGGGTCTGTGGGGAATTGTCTCTTACGTCGGATGACACGTCGGTCGTCTTTGTGAGGTTTTAGGTGGCTGACATGTGAAAAGTGATTGATGAGAGTGTTTGCTTGTTGTTTACATGAAGGAGTAGAGTCTGTTGTTGTGATTGCAGCATGTGATTGTGTTGTGTTGCTGTTGGAAAGTGTGATGCTGTTTAGTGTTTTGTAGAGTTTTTTGGGGTTTGTTTTGTGATCAAGTGTTTGTAGGAAGTTATTCCAATTTAGTTTTTGTTGTTCTTGTATTTTGTTGTTAGTTTGGGTGTTGAGTGCTTGAATTTGTTGTGTGATGTCTTGTGTGTGGGGTGCTGGGGAGTGTTTCAGTATGTCGCGTTGTCTGATGAGGTTTTGAATTTCTGGTGTGAAGTTGCGGTTGTGTCTTTTCCTGTTACCTCTTGGAATGTGTTTCTTGTCAGCGTTTTGGATAGTTTTATTGAGTATGTGTACAGCATTGTTGATGTTAGTGATGGGTGTACTGTTTAGAGTTGTGAAGTGTTGTTCTGTCTCATTTGTGAATGCTTCCCAGTTAGCTCTTTTATAATTGGTGTATGTGTGTTTGTGGCTAGCTGGGGTGAGTCTGGTTTTGGTGGTGATAATGATCGGGAGGTGGTCAGAGCCTAAGGTTCTGACCACCCTCCAGGATGTTGTGGGGGCGAGTTCTGGGGAGCAAAAGGTGATGTCTGGAGATGATGGGTTATAGAGGGCTTGGTGAGGAATATGGGTATGTTGATGGATGTCGTTAAGGATGATGAGGTTATCGGTTTGGTTTTGTAGTACCAGCCCTCTGTCTGTGTCGGGGTTGTCGACAAACCAGGCCGACGTCTTGGCGTTGAAGTCACCACCCAGGATGATGTGTGGGGTGTGGGGTGTTTGTGATGTGTTGTAAGTGTGGTCTGTATTCATTTGGTACTGTAGGGGATGTTTGGGGAGGGATGTATGTGTTTATGATGGTTATGTTGGAGTTGTTGCCAGTGCGTATTTTAATTGACTGTATTTCTGTTGTGTTATCATTTGGGGGGGGGAGGGATTTGGTTTGTACACTGGTTACTATGTATGATATTTCTTTGTGTACCAGGGTGATGAGTCCACCGCCCCCGCCGACAGCCCGGTCTTGTCTGATGGTGGTGAAATTATGAAATGTGGGTGTTTTTTGTGTTGTGCGGAGTTTTGTTTCTTGTAAGATGGCAATGTGTATGTTGTGTTGTTTGATGAAGTGTGAGAGTTCGTGTTTCTTTGTGTTGATGCCATCTATGTTCAGTTGAAGAATGTTAATGTTATGTGCACGATGTATGTTGGGTGCTGCTGCACGAGGATGGGGTAGGGGTGGGGGTGAGGGAGGGGCTGGGGGTTGGGATGGGTGAGGTGGGGGTGGGGATTGGGGAACAGGAGATGGGGGTTGGAATGGATTAGGATGGGGTGTGGTGTGTTGAGTTGAGGATGTGGATGGTATGGGAAGGTTAGGTGGGTTAGGGAGGAGAGGTGGACGGGTTTTAGGGGGGGGAGTGGATGATATGGGGAGGAGAGGTGGACGGGTTTTAGGTGAGGGATTTGACTGGGAGAGGGAGGGGCATGAGGAACAGATCCAGGTGTTTGTGTAGTGTTTCTTGGAGGCAAGTGTTGTGCAGGTGAAGTGGGTCAAGTTCCCGCATGAATTGCAGAGAACTGAACCCTTAGTATGGCGACTCAAAGTGATGAGTTTTGAGCAAGTTGGACATATGTATGTGTATGTGGGTCCTGGGTTGCTCTCAATGTCTCCGGCTAGAAGAAGTCTTCGAGAAATGACAGCCGGAGAGTCATTTCTCGGTGTAGGAAAAACTGTGTGATGTGTGTGTGTGGTGTGAGAGGTGTGGAAATTCCCGGCGCGACCGAAGCCGCTCCAAGGACCCGTGCCCCCAGGGAGGGGACAGGGGATGGTTGTGACGGTTTGGCTCCCGAAACTGCTCCCCGCGGCCGGCATCCGGTTTTCCTCCACTGGTCGTTGATTTTGTCTTCGGCCGTGGAGGGTCGGCAGCCATCCGCGGTTGGCAGCCTCGGGAGGTGGCCCCACGGCGTAGACGCCGCCACATCAGGACTTCAATAGTAAAAATATTAGGTGGGAAGAGGTAAACCAAGAAATGGAGGAAATAGACGGGGAAGATTTAATGAACAACCGGACACCATCAGAATGCCTAGGCCTATTAACGGAAACCATGACCCAAATCTGTAGCAACCACATACCAGAAAGACAAACAAGACGAAGAAGCAATCAAGAACGGGAAAGAAGGAAGCTGTACAGAAGAAAATTACTAACACAAAGACGCACACAACAAAGTCTACAGGAAAAACAAAAGATCCAAATAGATAGAGAAATTGTGGAAATTGAACAACGACTAAGAATCTCCTATGAGCTACAACAAATAGAAGAGGAAAGCAAAACTATTGCAAGCATAAAGGAAAACTCCAAGTACTTCTTTTCATACGTTAAACATAAAACTAAAACCACATCAAACATCGGCCCACTAAGTAAAGATGATGGGTCATTCACAGGGGACAAAAAGGAAATGAGTGAACTATTACATCTACAGTATGAAAAAGCCTTCAGTAAGCCTGACGAAACAAAAGAAATCAGAGACCAAAATTAATTTTTCATGAATAATCCCCCCACGGAAACCCCCCAGATTCTGGACATTAATTTCGGACCAAAAGATATAGCAGAAGCCATCGCCAACATGCCATCCCACTCGGCCCCAGGCCTGGACTCGTGGAGTTCAATCCTAATAAAGAAATGTAAGGAAAACCTCTCAAAACCCCTGGCTATAATGTGGAGAAGGAGTCTAGACACTGGAGAAATACCGGATAGTTTGAAAAACGCAATAATTGCCCTTTTGCATAAAGGAGGGAGTAAAGCACTACCAAAAAACTATCGCCCAGTAGCTCTGACTTCCCACATAATTTAAATTTTCGAGCGAGTCCTGCAAGGCAAAATCTCAACATTTATGGACAAAAATGAACTACATAACACTGGTCAACATGGGTTCAGAGCAGGAAGATCATGTCTCTCGCAACTATTGGAACACTACGACAGAATTCTTAAATCCCTAGAAGAAAAGAAAAACGTGGACGTCATCTACACCGATTTTGCTAAGGCATTTGATAAATGTGATCACGGTATTATTGCACACAAACTTAAAGCAAAAGGAATAACAGGTAAAATCGGAAGGTGGAATACAATTTCCTCGTGAACCGAAAACAATCAGTAGCAGTAAGTCAAGTAACATCTGAGCCTTCAGACGTCAAAAGCTCAGTTCCCCAAGGAACAGTACTAGCGCCCCTTCTTTCCTCATTCTAATAAGTGAAATAGATGCCAACACAATACGCGGGCTATGAGCAGAGGTTGAGGACACTGGGACTTCCGACACTGGCATATAGGAGAAAGAGAGGGGATATGATAGAGACTTTTAAGATAGTGTCAGGAATGTATGATGAGGATGTGTGTGAAGGTATCTTCTTGATGCGGGAGGGAACAAGAACGAGAGGACACTCTAAGAAAATTTACAAAGAAAGAAATAGGCTTGAAAAGGCAAAGAACTCATTTTGTGATAGAGTGGTAAATGAGTGGAACGCACTGCCCCAGTATGTAGTCGATTCCGAATCAATAAGGAAGTTTGAAAGTAATCTTGATAAAGCATGGGGAAGACAAGATTTGAAGTTTGATTATAAAGAAAAAATACAGAATAGTAAAAATGTTGCGTCTGCTACCACCGCCGCCAACACCGTGAACGACCGCAGCAGTGCAAGTACAGTCCATCCTCCTATAACACGAATTCCTACAACGCGATCCTCCTACAACACGAGGAGGGGTCCCGATAAATAGCACATTTATTCAGTTAATTGTAGCCATGATATTGTAGATTGAATTTTTTTTTAACTAATTTCTCTATTATATATTCATACATTTTGATATATTCTAGTAACTAATATATGCTAGGTCTTTCCTAGGACCGATCGATCACTTTTATTTACCGCCGTATTGCCGCCGTATGTATACGCGATCGCATAGCGCAAATTTCATATAATGCGAGGGTCGGATCGACCCATTTTTCTTCATTAGTTGTAAGGTAAGTGATATTTTTATATATTTGTTAATGGTAGGTAATATAGCTGTTTGTTTAGCAAGAAATCCGGAAAAAAGGGGGCAAAATTGTGGGGCTCAGACCCATATAGAATTATCTCCATATAAAGTGTTATTCCTACAGCGCGAGGGGCTCTGCCGCCCATATAATCGTGTTATAGGAGGATGGACTGTACTGGCACTGAGCTGGATACACAGGCCTAGTTTGCCTTTTTCCAGAGGATCTACTGTAAGAAACTGTAAGAAACAAGACACAGTACAGTATCCTCCTTTGCGGATGACATGAAACTGAGTATGATAGTAAAGACACAGGAAGACACGGGCCGGCTGCAAGAGGACATAAATAAGGTGTTCCAGTGGACCAGGGAAATAACATGCAGTTTAATGAAGACAAATTTCAATTAATACGTACGGAGATAAGGATTTCGTTAAAGAGAGCACAAGTTACATAACAGAATCCAATCACATAATAGAACGTAAAGACAATGTGAAAGACCTTGGGGTGATAATGTCTGAAAATATGGGATTCAAAGAACATAACCAGGTCAAAGTTGCAGCTGCGAAACTGCTAAAAGGTTGGATTCTACGAACATTTAAAACTCGCGGTGAATTGCCTATGATAACACTCTTCAAATCCCTGGTGCTACCGCGGCTAGAATACTGTAACGTATTAACATCCCCATACAAATTAGGTGAAATTAATGACTTAGAAAGTGTACAAAGGAACTTCACCTCACATATAAACTCAGTAAAACAGTTACACTATTGGGATCGCTTAAAATCACTAAAACTATTCGTTGGAACGTAGAAGGGAACGATACTTAATATATACGTGGAAAATCGCAGGGGGTTTTGTACCAAATCTACATACACCAATAGCAATGAAATTCAATGATAGGAGAGGCTGGGAATGCGATATCCCCAAGATGATAAATCGGGGGGCTATGGGCTCTCTGCGAGAGGGCTGGTTATCACATAGAGGAGCACGTCTCTTCAACAAACTCCCGCGGCGAGTGAGAGACATGAGAGGTGTCTCGTTAGACAGCTTCAAGAGAGCTCTGATGTCGAACTACAAAAAGTGCCAGACGAGCCCATCTTCACAAGGGTGCGCTCCACCTCTTCGAATAGTCTGCTGCACCAATTCTCAAACAACAACGTAGGGCGGTGCGCTCTTCGGTGTCACTAGCAAGAGTGGTGAACTCCACATAGGTGAACATAGGTAGGTGAATGGTCTCTGGCGAAGGCTCTAAGGGTCCTTACCTCACCCACCTATACCACTAACCCAACACCTGTTAACCTTCTTGACAAAACATTGTTTCTTCTTGCGTTAGCAACAGGAGAGAGGGTCGTGGAGTTGGCTGCCATATCAAGGGCCCCAAATTGCATGAGTTTTTTGCCTTCCCTAGGGTCAGTCACTTTGGCCCCTTCTGTTCATTTTGTGGCAAAGAATGAACGTGAGGCGCACATTTTTAAGCAGTTCACTGTACCGGCTTTAAAATGTGGGAGCGCGCATCATACGCTATGCCCGGTAAGAGCCTTGCATACTTATGAGCGTGCCGCTGTGCCGAAGTCGGGAACGGCACTCTGGTTAGCCCCTAAAACAGGGACACGATTGGGCAAATGTGCTGTGAGACTTCATTTATGTAATGTCATTCTGGTCAGTAATCCCCTTACGAAGGGTTCGGCGCATGATATCCGCTCATATGCGGCGACCATGCGTTTTTTGAATAACTGTTCACTCACTGACATAACTGACACAGGATTATGGTCCTCCCACAGCACTTTTGTCTCATCGTACCTGTCCATGTCCACAGCCAGGCCTGGTATGCCTTGTGTCGCGTTAGGTCAATGTGTAACGTGATTCATCTTCCATCCTGTATCTCTACTCATCCCATACTGCATTTTCTTCCTTTCCCTAAACTGGGGGGGGGGGTCTTTTTGTATACTTTGTTACGTATCTTGATCCTCAAGTGGTTAACTTGATGAATCTAGATAGCACAGAGATATATATTAAGGTATCAGTCAGCTGAAGGCAAAACAAAAGTAAAATCTAATAAAATTATTTCCTGTTGTTGCTTCCTTTCCTTTTGGATCTTAGGACTTGGTATCCTTTATTGACTGATACTCTTTAATTATGAAAAAATACTGAAACTAATTAAAGTCATGTAGTATTTATAAAGAATTATTATTTAACCGAAGCTTAGTTGTTGTTGTTGTTGTTCCCCAGGCTGCCTGGCCGAACAGCCCCAAGGTCCCGAGCAAGGCCAAGGCCATAGAGTGCCCCCACAAAACCCTCCCTGCTTACCACTAACAAAACCCAGGTGACCGAAGCCACTCTAAGGCAGGGAGCTGAGGAGGGCGCGGAAACGCCCGGGAAACCAAAGCCCCACCCAAGGCCCTGTGCCCCTCAGCAATTATGAAGGGAAAGTTGAGGGGCAAGGGAAAAATGTGACGCTTTGGCTCCCAATCTGCCAACTTTTAGGTTGGCAGTAGGGAGGTCGATCCACGGAAAAGACGCCGTCACTTGAGATCTAGAAGATATATAAGTAAAAGGAACAGTCAGAGTAAGCTATGGGTATGGCAGAGATCGCTCAGCTCTCACTCTGATAAACCAGCCCATCACCACACCGAAGCTTAGTAGGCTATGGTTATGAACCGAATAAGTTTTATCTAAAGAAGGACTATTAATTCTATAAAAAGTCTTGAAAGATAAATATTAAGGTAAGAATATTTCTGTCTCTTACCCTTTTTGAAATGAATAGCTAGTTTTCTTATATGTCCTTTTATTTATATTTAATGTAGTTATTATTCTTGGTTCTTGTCTTACGTTAATAGTATATTATTATTATTATCATCAGGATTAATATCAAAGTCACATAAAAAGTTAGATATATATTTAATAATTAGTTAAATGTATTTCTTAACCACGTAACATTGAGGTTTGATTATGAGTAAATTAAGTTACAGGATCGCTTCATAGATTCGATTCAGGTCTCACTCAAATAATATGAAAAGCAAAATAATATTTTGAAGCTAAAAGAATTTTCTTCAGCTTAGGAAATCACTAGAAGTAACATTAAAACAGCCATGTTAGTCTAAGGCGATATTACTAATAAGAGACAATAGTATCACCGTACTAAGCACCGTTAAGCAATGTAAGCTTAATTAAAAGAAAATGAAAGAACTCGTAAGTATTAATATAAAACAATAGTATTACTTTCATCATAACTCAATTACTTAAAGAGTTGCTTTAGTCCACAAGTCAGTCAACTAAAATAGTTAAGTACATAATAGTAGCGTTAACGTTAATTCCCAATCAAATAGTTAGTACAGGTACATAATAGTAGCGTTAACGTTAATTCCCAATCAAATAGTTAAGTACATAATCGTAGCGTTAACATTCATTCCCAATCACATATCTCACTAACCAACATAACGTAAGTGTTTACACCGAACACACTTAACACACACTTATATAATCTGACTGACAGTCACAAACCCATTATAATACTTCACCCCGTCTTCCTCCAGCTGCAAGTTCACCTTCCCAACTCCAAATGAGACTGATTTGAATGCCCACTACTCGGGTCTTATATACTAAACAATGATGGTGTAGGAACGAATCAGGAGGCGGGTGATGGTGCGCGCCCCAATCACAGCTCCTCTGGTTGCGTAAGAGGTGCGTGGTCCAATGGAGTCTCCTGGCGTCGAATCATCGTCATAGCGTCGGGTCATCGAAGTAGTTTGCAGGGTCCCCTATGACGCACGCAGGTGTGAAGGCTAGTTTGCTGGTATGCGGACGAGCTAGTTTCCCCCTCGCTGGTTCGTTCGCTGGTCTGCTTCGCCGCCTGGGTAGTTTGGCACTCCTTCAACTCTTAATCCTAACTCTAAAATAAACATACAGGGCTCCGTATGTCAGACCTCCCCCCTAGAAAAGAGTTTAAGGAGTATAGCACATAATATTAAACATAATACATAAATAGATTCACCACCAGATTGGCAACAGCAAGAGTATAATGAGGATATAATAAGGATATCACCCAAAGTAGGCAACGTCTCCAGGTACCACATCAGAACATAGCCGGAACGTAGCTGGAGCGTTATTCGAACTGCAAGGCATCTCACAGCTGAAGGCTTAAAAGCGCACTACTAAAACATGATATTTACCTCGCTACAAGGGAGAGCTAATTGCCAAAATCCTCTCATTAAATTAATCTACTGCTGGATGAGGCCAACCCGGTAAATGCAATCTTTGATCCGTGGCAGTGGGTAGGTATCGTTCTTTGTGACAGCATTAACTTGCCTATAGTCCATACATAACCTATGGCTCCCGTCTGGCTTTGGCACAAGTATGACCGGACTACTCCACTGGCTTAAGGCCCTTGTGATCAGCTTGTTTGACAACATGTAGTCAAGCTCGACCTGCAGTATACTCCTGCGTTGTGGCGAGACACGGTAAGGGGATAGTTTAATGGGAGTTGCATCCCCTACGTCTATGTCGTGCAAGGCCAAAGAAGTGAGCCCTGGAGTATCACGGAACACACTGGGAGACTGAGATAAAACAGAGATTAGTTGGTTCGCTTGATCAGAGGGAAGATGACATAGTTTAGATGGTAATTCCCCCCAAGCTACTGAGTTATACTGAAAGTTGGATAGGCTACATGACAAGTCAAAGTCTGCATGGATACCTTCAGGCTCTGGAACAGTCTGTTGCGGGTCAGTAAGAGAACTGAAGACTTTGTCCGCACCAGGCTGTCCACAGGTCCTGACATTCACTGCCACAGTGGGAAAATCTGGAAGAGAGGAATCAGGGGACCTATGGTAGGGTTTCAACATATTTATATGGAATACTTGCGTGGGCTTTCTCCTGTCTGGGGTAGTCACTAGATAATCGGTAATGCTCACCCTCTGAATGATCTTATATGGGCCCCTGAACTTGGCAGATAAAGGTTGGCCAAAAAGGGGGAGCAGGACCAAAACCTCATCACCGGGCTGAAACTCCCTCTCACGGGCTTTTCTGTCATACCAGTTCTTCATGGAGCTTTTAGCTACTGTCAAGTTTTGAGCTGCAAACTCACATGAGGATCTCAGCCGGGTTTTGAAATCTGAAACATACTTGAAGTGGTTTTGGTTCCCCTCCTGGCCAACTAGGCTATCCTGCAATAGTTGCAAAGGACCTCTTACCTGGTGACCGAAAACTAGCTCATTAGGGGAAAAACCCAGGGATTCAGTTGGAACCTCACGAGTAGCAAATAAAAGAAAAGGTACCCCCTTATCCCACTCAACTCCGGTCTCTTTACAATACTTACGTAACATTCCTTTTAATGTCTGATGATATCGTTCGAGAACCCCTTGACTCTCTGGGTGGTAGGTGCTAGACTTAACATGCTCGATACCCAACTCCTTCAGGGACTGCTGGAAAATGTTAGAGGTAAAATTAGTTCCTTGATCACTTTGCACCTCATGGGGGAAACCCATTCTGGTGAAGAATTTTAGCAGTTCCTTGATGACAGTTAGAGCAGAGGTAGTCCTTAAGGGTATAGCCTCTGGGTAGCGAGTTGCCATGTTCATAATAGTTAATAAATAATTGTTACCTTGGGAAGTCTTAGGCAATGGGCCTACAATGTCCACTACCACCCGAGTAAAAGGATTCTCGAAGACGGGCAAGGGCACCAGAGGATGTACAGGCACCTTCTGATTGGGTTTTTCTGTCATCTGGCAAGTGTGACACACTCTACAAAACTCCACTACATCTGCACGCATTCCTGGCCAGTAAAAGTGGGCTCTGATTCTGTCTAGAGTTTTTCTCACACCTAGGTGTCCTGCCAATGGTATACAATGTGCCATTTCCAAGATATCTCTACGGCAAGGTATGGAGACTACTACTTGATGGACGTCCCAGGCCCCGTCATCGATTGGTCTGTGTGGCTGTCTCCATCTATGCCACAATACTCCTCCTTTGAGGTAGAAACATTCACCACCCTCCTCACATTCCTCTTCACTCACGGCCCTGGCAGCTAACTCCTTGCATTCACTATCATCTCTCTGTAGCTCTACCAGGCCACTAGGACAATTTGGAGGGGTTTCATGGTCATCGTTAGGGTCAAGATGAGCCATAAAGGTGTCAGATAAATCCACCTCAGTCACATCATCAGGCACAGTTGGAGCGGCATTCACACTCTCATCATTCCTTTCATCAACTCTTACATTCGGTACATTTCTGTCTGAGGGAACTGCTACTTGAGACATTGAACGTGTGACAGCACACACAGGGAACACTGTTGGCATCTCCTTTTCGAGCTCACCGGTTAGTGGCTCGTTAACAGGGGAAAGGGACAAAATGGGGTCTGGTCGGACCTTCTCACCTGCTACATCATTCCTCAAAAGGAGTGTTACCCCGGGCACAGGGATATCTTGGGACCTACACAAAGCTATGGTGGCCTCACCCTGTTGTAACTCACATTCAATTTCGCCTTTTACCAAGTATGCATAAAATTGGCCTCCAGCACCTCTCATTACAACTGGTTCGTGATGGGCTGGTCTATCAGAGTGAGAGCTGAGCGATCTCTGCCATACCCATAGCTTACTCTGACTGTTCCTTTTACTTATATATCTTCTAGATCTCAAGTGACGGCGTCTTTTCCGTGGATCGACCTCCCTACTGCCAACCTAAAAGTTGGCAGATTGGGAGCCAAAGCGTCACATTTTTCCCTTGCCCCTCAACTTTCCCTTCATAATTGCTGAGGGGCACAGGGCCTTGGGTGGGGCTTTGGTTTCCCGGGCGTTTCCGCGCCCTCCTCAGCTCCCTGCCTTAGAGTGGCTTCGGTCACCTGGGTTTTGTGGGGGCGCTCTATGGCCTTGGCCTTGCTCGGGACCTTGGGGCTGTTCGGCCAGGCAGCCTGGGGAACAACAACAACAACAACAACAACAACAACAACAACAACAACAACAACAACAACAACAACAACAACAACAACAACAACAACAACAACAACAACAACAACAACAACAACAACAACAACAACAACAACAACAACAACAACAACAACAACAACAACAACAACAACAACAACAACAACAACTGGTTTGCCAGGTGGGCACTCAGTGTAAGGATTCACCATGAGGGTGCTAGTAGAACCTGTGTCTCTCAGAATTTTTACCTCATGCATACAACCATTTAATCTCACGTTGCCAGATGAAATAAAGGGACGGTAACTGTCCTGCACTGATGGTGAAATTATTATTGGCTTAACCCTAGTGGGTTGCACCACGCATGCTACTACACCCCTGTCTAGATGATTTACGTTAGCTGCTAGGTACTCCTTCTGTCGGGAGTCCTGCATTACAGGCACATATGGAGTTTGAGATACGGCGGAAACTGTCTGCCCCGATCTCTCTGTTCTCTCCTTGGCCCAGCACTGATAAGCTAGGTGGCCTCTCATGCCACAAAAAGTACATACTTTAGGGGATACGGGAACGTTCCCTCTTTGAGCATTACTATTACTTTGGGCCCCATCTCTGTTACCATTGCCCTGAGTCACATTTTTAGTTGGGGGAACAATTCTATTTTGGCTAGCTGGGGAAGACGTTACAGGCTTGTGACTGGGTCTGTCAGATTTGTGATTGGGATACTTAAAATTAGAACTAGAATTATCGTAGGGCTTCTTTCCACGAAATTTGTTGCTGAGCACGTATGTGTTAGCCATGTCAGCGGCGTCGGCAAGACAATCTACCTTTTTCCCCCTTAAATGATAGGCTACAGAAGAATCAATTTTCCATAGGAAATTTTCTAACAGGACCAACTCCTTCAGATCGTTGTAGCTTGTGACTTTCTTACTCTTGACCCAATGATTGAAAGTTTTAGTCATGGTCCTGGCAAATACCTTATGGGTTTCTTCTACTTTCTTCTGTTTTTTACGGAAAGATTGCCTGTAAGCCTCAGGCTGCAATTGATAGGTTTTTAGGATAGCTTCTTTGAGATTGTCATAATCCTGCCTAACCTCTGCTACTTCTGACAAATACGTGGCTCGAGCCTGCCCTGTCAAAATGGTTTGTAACATAAAAGGCCATTAATCTTTTGTCCACTTCATACCTCCAGCAACTTCCTCAAACAAAACAAAGAAATCCTGCACATTATCCTCAGTGAAAGGTGGAATGACACTGGTCATAGTCAATCCCAGAGGGGGAGCAATTAAGGGAGCATTTGTATTGACATTTAGTTGAGCCGTACGATATTGATATTCACATTGTTCGGTCGTTGCTCTGGCTTTTATGCTGGCTTCTTCGGTATTTATTCTGGCTAGTTCTATATTTAGTCCGGCTTGTTCGGTCGTTGCTCTGGCTTGTTCGGCATTTATTCTGGCTAGTTCTATATTTAGTCTGGCTTGTTCGGTTTTTGCTTCGGCATTTATTCTGGCTTGTTCGGTCTTTATTCTGGCTAGTTCCAGTACTTGATCACCGGTCAAACCAGGTGGCAATTGTTCATCAAGTTGGCTAGGTTTACTCGGGATCCCACCAACTGCTCCGTCACCCTCCCCGCCTTCTACAGGGAACAGGTGGGTTTTTATGGTCTGAGCCACCTCTACTTTGGACATGTTTGAGACAGTTAACTGGAGATGCGAGGCAAGCACTTTCAGTTCAGATTTTGACAGACAGTCAATATCAGGGGCTGTGGGGTCTGATTCTATGAAAACTCGAGCATCTTCGTCATTAATTAGATGAGGCATGATTAATATTTGATTTTTAACCCGGCAAGCGCGATAGGCCTCACGGAAGGCTTCCTATAGGGAACGCGATAGGCCTCACGGAAGCAAGACCATAAAAAAAGCCTTACAAAAAAAAAAAGGGCCTATCAAAACAAAGGATTTTGTCTCTAGGTGAGATAATTCCCCTCTAGTACTCATCCATGTGTTTCTCACCCCTCCCCCTCCCCTCCTTCCCCACCTTATTCCCCCCTCCCCCCCCCTCCTCAATTATCACCTATTTATCCACTTATTATCATCATTTATCGGTTATTTTTCTCTCCCGCGATAATGTAGCACAAGTGGGTTGCATAAAAGATCGTTATGCAACACCCAGACACCGGCACACACCGCCCCGCTCGTCTCAGTTGACTCCCAGACAGCGAGAGGGGAGGGCTGCCTGTGGCTCTCTCTCGCCTGAGATTATGACCGGGTGGCCAATATCTTCGTTTTTCACCACCCAAATGCTTTTCCCACTTATTTTAGCACTCTTGAAGGTTCATATATACATCATATATGTAAAATAAAAGCATACCGAAAACAAATAATGCTTTATATTGTAAATATAACGAATTCTGTCAGAATCCAGGGCTAGAAATGCACAAATAACTACCCTAGCACCTAGGTCTATATCGCGCTTGTCAGGTTAAGTAGTGAAACGGTAATGAAACTGAGTGAAACTGTATGAAAATAATCCTGGCAAGGTCGCCACTCTTCTGTTACGTATCTTGATCCTCAAGTGGTTAACTTGATGAATCTAGATAGCACAGAGATATATATTAAGGTATCAGTCAGCTGAAGGCAAAACAAAAGTAAAATCTAATAAAATTATTTCCTGTTGTTGCTTCCTTTCCTTTTGGATCTTAGGACTTGGTATCCTTTATTGACTGATACTCTTTAATTATGAAAAATACTGAAACTAATTAAAGTCATGTAGTATTTATAAAAAAATATTATTTAACCGAAGCTTAGTAGGCTATGGTTATGAACCGAATAAGTTTTATCTAAAGAAGGACTATTAATTCTATAAAAAGTCTTGAAAGATAAATATTAAGGTAAGAATATTTCTGTCTCTTACCCTTTTTTAAATGAATAGCTAGTTTTCTTATATGTCCTTTTATTTATATTTAATGTAGTTATTATTCTTGGTTCTTGTCTTACGTTAATAGTATATTATTATTATTATCATCAGGATTAATATCAGTCACATAAAAAGTTAGATATATATTTAATAATTAGTTAAATGTATTTCTTAACCACGTAACATTGAGGTTTGATTATGAGTAAATTAAGTTACAGGATCGCTTCATAGATTCGATTCAGGTCTCACTCAAATAATATGAAAAGCAAAATAATATTTTGAAGCTAAAAGAATTTTCTTCAGCTTAGGAAATCACTAGAAGTAACATTAAAACAGCCATGTTAGTCTAAGGCGATATTACTAATAAGAGAAAATAGTATCACCGTACTAAGCACCGTTAAGCAATGTAAGCTTAATTAAAAGAAAATTAAAGAACTCTTAAGTATTAATATAAAACAATAGTATTACTTTCATCATAACCCAATTACTTAACCCTTCCAGCCCGGGTGTCATTTTAAAATGACACAAAAAAAAAAAGGGCCGGAACCCGGGTGTCATTTTAAAATCCTTGTACTTGAAAGCGTGCTTCAAAATTTGCGCGGCCAATTTTGGCATGGTAGGAGCGACCGCAGCGCCACCAAGCCTCAACTACTAGTGTTATCAGTTCGTACGTGGCCGCCATAGCGAGTAATACTGAAAAAAAAAAAAAACGACGTGTCCGATTCGTTGCAACCTCCCGCGGGCCCCAGTGCTACCCCACTCGCAACTTCAACGCCTGTTGCAACCGAGAAGAGAGCTCAACAAAAGAAAGTTAAGCGTTTGTTGAGTGATAGCGCTATACAGCGACAAATTTTTGATAGTGATGAAGAGAGCAGTGGCGAAAGCTTGGTGGACAAGGTACAATTTATAAGTGAAAGTGAAGACTATTTCGTGGGCTTTGGAGACGACGATAATGTCGATTTATTTGAGGGGGGAGACAGTAGTGATGATCCTGATGTGGAAGTGTTTCAGGAAGGTGCCATTGAGCTTCCCAGTGTGCTAGAACCTAGGCCTACCCCCTCGCCATCTTTGCTAGGTCAGCCTAGGCCTAGCCCTAGCCCTAGCTCAGGACCTTCCCCTTTGCCTGCCCGTATGCCCTTGAAAGTGGGCAAATATTTCTACAAACAATCATTGATCAAAAGTGCAGCTAAAAAAGCACGCAGGGCAGCCGCAGAAAAGCATAGGGAAGCTGAAGATAGCGATAATGACGCCGACCCTGGCCTAGCAACCACCCGCATTCCATTGTCCCGACGCCTTGACACGGGACGCCGCGTGGGTCACCCACAGCCCTCGCCTTCATCTCTCGTTCAGGATGACCAAAGGGCCTCTTCAAGTGGTATTGGTGATGTGCCACAGGCCTCAACACACCGCAGAGCATTATTTGCTGCTGAAAAGCCCTCGGCTCGCCGCAAAAGGAGCCCAACGCCCTAGGCCTCGGCTCCCATTCTTGAAGCTCCCGCAGCCTCCCGCGCCCCACACCGCCGACGCCCGGTCACTTCTTCACCAGAATTGTCTCCTGAAGAGGATGCTGACGACCCCAACATTGCCCCAGATGACCTGACGTCGCCTGAGGAGGAAGAGGAAGAGGAACAGGAAGAGGAAGAGGATGTGCCGACAAAACGAGCGAGAGGGCGAGGTCGTGGACGTGGTCAGCCTGCCGACGCCGCTGCCCCTGGGCCTGGGCCTGGGCGTGGGCGTGCAGGGCGTCCGCGTGGCCAAGGGCGTGTGCCAGGGCGTCCAGGGTGTGTGCCTGCTGCAGCACGACCTCGAGCATCAGCATCCGACCTGTTTGTGTGGACAGATGGAGCTGATTTTGAGCCAGATTGTCCTGCCTTTGACAAGGTATAGATGGGTTCTGGGGTGTCACCAGCATATACCTGTGGCCCAGATGCTACCCCCAGTGAACTTTTCTGTGGCTTCTATGACAATGAAGTCATGGAATACCTCGTCAAAGAGACAAATCACCACCATGCTATCTGTGCCAACTTTCTTGGGAGGAAGACCAGTGCCAAGATGGTGGCATGGAGAGCTCTCACTGTGGCAGAACTATATGTGTTCTTGGCACTCACAATGCTGATGACTCATATAAGGAAGCACGTTCTGGCTGACTACTGGATCACTGGCGACATCATAACGACTCCATCATTTGGCAAATACATGTCCAGGGACAGGTACTTCGACATCCTCTCCTATCTCCACCTGACAAACAACATGGCAGTCCACCTTCCCGACTCATTATGGAAGATCAGGAAGCTGTATGACATGATACGTCATCGGTTCACCACATACCTGATTCCTTTCCAGAAGATGTGCCTCGACGAGTCTCTGGTCCTGTTCCGTGGTAGGCTGCACTTCCGACAGTATATCCCGTCCAAGAGACACCGCTTCGGCATCAAGCTCTTCGTCCTCTGCAACTGCTTGACGGGGTATGTGCTGGACTTTATAGTCTACAGCGGAAAGGCTGGAGAAGTTGTGACTGACCCTCTCATTGGTTTTGGTGGCGCTGTAGTGAAGATGATGGAGAGGTACTTCAATAATAACCACATCCTCTACACAGATAATTATTACACGTCGCCTCTCTTGACCAAGTACCTCCATGACCGCAAGACCGGAACTGTCGGCACAGTCAAGGGCAAAAGGAAGGGCATGCCAGGCTACCCAACCAAGACGAAGAAGGCGGACATCTTCCACAAGAAGAGTGGCCCCATCCTCTCCATCCACTGGCATGACCAGCACAAGGTCAACCTCCTCACCACATGCCACAAGGCCCAGATGGTAGCCACAGGGAAGGTGGACCGAACAACCAAGAACCCCGTCCAAAAACCAGCTGCTGTCCTGGATTATAACCTCAACATGCGCCTCGTTGACAAGTCCGACATGCAGATGGGCTTCATCGACTGCCTGCGAACATCTTGCAGGTGGTACAAGAAGTTTATCCTGCATACGGTAGATATGTCGGTCCTCAATGCCTACAACATCTACCGTCTGAGGACTCCAGGAGCCAAGAAGTACAAGTCCCTGCGGAAGTTCCACAAGCAGGTGCTACTTGAGCTCCTGGCTAAACATGCGGGTACACCAGGCAGGCCAATACAAGGACCAGGCCAGCTTGACAGAATGGGGTGTGCTGAATTCTTCAGGAAGCACCAGCTCAACGCCCTTCCTTTCAAAGCACCAGGTAGTAACGCTAGGAGTCAGAAGAGGTGCCATGTGTGCAGCCACACAACTCGCAGACCCCGCAAACCCACAAAAACCACTTGGGAATGCCTCGAGTGTCAAGTTGGACTGTGTGCAGGCACCTGCTTCAACGACTTCCACACTCTAACAAACTTTTGAAGTGGAAGTGACAACAGTGAAAGTGACACTCAAATGTAGGCTAAGAATAATAATATAACTAAGTATAAGTGAAAAGGATACATAAGTAATAATAAGTGCCTTCAATAACAATATGAACAAGTGAAAGTGACACTAAAATATATATTTCTAACAATAAATAAGTGAAAATGACACTCAATAAGCCTAGGCCAGTCAAAGTGACAGTATAATAATAATAAAACTAAGTATAAGTGAAAGAGACACACACAAGTAATATTAAGTGCCTTCATAACAATATGAATAAGTGACAGTGACACTATATATATTATTAGCTTACCTAACAATACATAAAAGGGGAAATGACACTACCAATTATCAAAGTCCAGTGAAAGTGACACTAATAATCATAATAATAATAATAAAACGAAGTAATAAGTGACAGAGACACAAATAAGTTCATATAAATAACTTTATTGAGTGAAAATAACATAATAACTATAATAAATGACAGAATAACCAATAAAACACTATCAAATCGCTTCCCGGCATAATTGCGGGTGGAGCGACGAGTGCAACTGGGCGTCGTAGCCGGGGCTGCGGTTGAGTGTTTGGACGCACCGAGGTAAATATGCGGTAAAAGTTACCTCCACTTCCATCACCATCACTCCGGAACCAGTTGAGCTAGAGAGCTCTACTCAACGCCATTCTACGCAGGAAGGTAAGGCGCTCATTTCTATATATGTTTGATTAATGTAGGTAATATATTAAGCGAGATTAGCCTTAGTTTACTTTTGTTGATATTCGACCAGATCGCCCGGATACGAGCTCCGTCATTAGGAGAGCCTGCCCGGGCCAGGAGGGTTAAAGAGTTGCTTTAGTCCACAAGTCAGTCAACTAAAATAGTTAAGTACATAATAGTAGCATTAACGTTAATTCCCAATCAAATAGTTAAGTACATAATAGTAGCATTAACGTTAATTCCCAATCACATATCTCACTAACCAACATAACGTAAGTGTTTACACCGAACACACTTAACACACACTTATATAATCTGACTGACAGTCACAAACCCATTATAATACTTCACCCCGTCTTCCTCCAGCTGCAAGTTCACCTTCCCAACTCCAAATGAGACTGATTTGAATACCCACTACTCGGGTCTTATATACTAAACAATGATGGTGTAGGAACGAATCAGAAGGCGGGTGATGGTGCGCGCCCCAATCACAGCTCCTCTGGTTGCATAAGAGGTGCGTGGTCCAATGGAGTCTCCTGGCGTCGAATCATCATCATAGCGTCGGGTCATCGAAGTAGTTTGCAGGGTCCCCTATGACGCACGCAGGTGTGAAGGCTAGTTTGCTGGTATGCGGACGAGCTAGTTTCCCCCTCGCTGGTTCGCTCGCTGGTCTGCTTCGCCGCCTGGGTAGTTTGGCACTCCTTCAACTCTTAATCCTAACTCTAAAATAAACATACAGGGCTCCGTATGTCAGAACTTGTACAAAGCCTTTCCATCTTTATTTTACATGTACTGTATGTACTATATGTTTAGTGTTAAGGATATAACTCTTACGATTTCTTACATTTGGACTATACTGTCTACGTCTAGGGATTTTTTGTATTGGTATGCCTATGCTTCATACCCATTTCTTGCAATTAAAGAGTGTATTCAGAGATCATCCACCTGCTGTGCAGTACCTTCTTGTTCTGGTAATGCTGTACAATTGACTTCACTTTTCCCAGGTTCGGGTGCCATTCCAAGGTCGACATGACCTGTTCCTTTCCCTGCTTATGCATTTTAGACCCTAGACTGATACGCTAGTAACTGTACTTTCTTAATATGCACCATACTGTTACGCTCTTTTTTTCCCAATAAATTAAAGTGTTTATTTGTGTCTTTTCTTGGTCCTCTACTTTCGCTAAGGCTTGGGGATTTTAAGGTTTATTGGATGTCCGCCTCCAATTTGGGACTCAAGCCCTACGTTGGAAACGTAGAGACTGCTACTAAATTGGGAGGTTTGACGGGTTAACTGCACCACTACTACTCTTCGATTACGGGATTCCTGTCTTAGGTAATTATTTGTTGTTGATCTTACCTTACTCAAGGGACCCTGCAGATGCGCGGATAAGGGATACTTTTCTTATTTTGTCAATTTCATTGTCACCCCCCTATACAATTTTCAGAGTTAAGTCCTAGTTTTGTCCAGCCAGTCCACAACACTTTGTTTACATGCTAGGCTCCTCCCAGAAGTTCCCGGATGTTCATTAGCCAATGAGAGTCGAGCTTCACCTAGTGATTTATTTTCCCAACAAATTATTATTATTATCTTTTACAATTGTCTCTTCCAGTGTTTTACATACTGTCTGAATTTATTACTTTCTAATTTTTCTACATTTAGTTTTTGGGATATCGATTTGTAACAATACATTTTAACTTGTACCCACAATGCACTTCGCCTGTGAAGTGTGACGTCAGTTTCAAACACAACCTCCTGGAAGGCCTCATGCCAGGTTAGTTTTCCTCACATTTAGGTTTTTTTTTGGCGGTATTTCTCGAGTATGGCTATTTTTCTTCAATATATAACCGTAAGTAGACCCTTAGGGCTTGCATTACAGGGTCTTTTCCATATCAAAAAGGCCAATTTCGCCCATTATATAGGGACATATCCTCAGGCCCCCTCCCCCCCACCCACACTCACGTATGTTAATGGTTTGTAAGTGTGTATTTTCTATTTAGAAAGTGAGGAAAGCCCCATTTATTAGCATTTGTATTATTAATTGTAATTCCGATACCTCAACAATCTAGGGGAGAGTTTGGGAATGCGGGGTTTTGGGTGGGGTAAAAATAGGGGTATTATGGGAATAACTCTAAAAATGTAATAAATACAATTGAAAAAACACCAAAATGTTGAAATCCGAGCCAAGTTTTGACAAAAGATGGCTCGGATTTGGCCAATTTGTAGAGTCCAAAAAGGGCAAAATTGGAAAACAAAATTGGCTCGGATATACCAACAAAATTGGGACTTTGCGTGAACAAATTGGATTTATAGGGTGTAAATGGGACTTTACGGCATATTTTTGGGGGCGGATCGACCATAAGACGTTTTTCCCATAAGCTACGTGTATCGTAAGATGCGAATTCTTAAGATGCGATCGCATCCATCGACCATAAACTCGCATCTTACGAGACCCTACTGTATACCGATTATTATTACCCGTATAAATATTATTATTTAACACAATACTAGCCTAGGTTAAGTTAGTGTGTTTGGTTACATACTTACTTTGTTGATGTTTAAGTGAAATCACCAGAGAACCTGGGGATCCACCTCTTCCACACTTCCTCTGGATCTTAAGGTACTGATCAATGATGGAGTTTTGGCCCAGCTCCACTGTTGGTTAGGCTGTGTGGTACAGGGCAGGTTGTTAATTTGGTGATAATATTAAAGGAGACTACCACAGCGATATGCACACTCTACATGTCAGATTTAACCACTTTTTCTAGGAAGTTATCCCACGGCCAGCAGTTATATGTCCCCTGCTGGCATTATATATATGTTGATGACAACATGTCCTGGAGGGGCAACTTCAACCCCCCAAAACGGTCAAATAAGAAGCGATCACAAAGAGCGTGCGAACTGCGGCAGTAGGCTCCTTAGATGATACCAATTTGGTTAGTTAGGTCAACTTCTATGTTAGTTTTTGCTAAGGTTAGCATTTTTTCTTGTTCATGTAGCACACATTTGGGACAATATTTATAAGTGACTATTAATCAAAGCCGTCACTGTTATCGTGGTCTGTAGCTTGGTTATACTATAAAACACCTAAAAACCTATAATAATAATATCCTAAATTGGGGCATTGGATAGTGAGGGAGACCTGTATACTGTAGTGCTATACTGTATACATCATTACCATCGGAAATGCATTATAATATGGGCGCTATATAAAAGCACTGTATAAAACAAAACTTTGGAGAAGGCCTATGACAGAGTGGATAGAGAAGGTATGTGGAAAGTACTTTGAATATACGGAGTAGATGGCAAGTTGCTGAAAGCAGTGAAGAGCATGTATGAGGGTACAAAGGCAGCAGTGCGTGTGGAGAATGAGCAGAGCGAGTTCTTTGATCTGAATGTTGGGTTGAAACAGGGGTGTGTGATGTCCCTGTGGTTGTTTACTGTATGTATGGATGGAGTCATGAAAGAAATACAAGGAAGAGCAGTGGATGTTGGTGTATCGCTGATAAGGGAGGGAAACGAGTGGAAGCTACCTAACTGCTGTTTGCTGATGATACAGTTCTGATGAGCGATAATGAATGGGAGTTGCAGGGTCTGGTAAATATGTTTGGAACAGTGTGTGAAAAATGGAATCTGAAGGTATATGTGGGGAAGAGTAAGGTTATGGTCTTTGAAATGGGTGAAGCCACAGAGTGTGAGGAGAGGTTAAATGGTTAGGCTATGGAGAATGTCAGCTCATTTAAGTATTTGGGCAGTGTGCCGAGTAAAGATGGGAGTATGGATGAAGAAGTGCGGGAGAAGGTGAAACAGGGAAAGAGGGTTGTAGGAACGCTGAAAGCAGTAACAAGAAAAAGGGCTGGTGATGCGCTGGTCTATCAGAGTGAGAACTGAGCGATCTCTGCCATACCCATAGCTTATTCTGACTGCTCCTTTTACTTATATATTTTCTAGATCTCAAGTGGATTGACCTCCCAATCTACCAAGATTGGAAGCCAGAGTGTCACATTTTTCCTTTGCCCCTCAACTTTCTCTTCATAATTGCTGAGGGGCACAGGGCCCTGGGTGGGGCTTTGGTTTCCCGGGCGTTTCCGCACCCTCCTCAGCTCCCCGCCATGGAGTGGCTTCGGTCACCCAGGCTTTATTGTGGTCGGCAGGGAGGGTTCTGTGGGGGCGCTCGGTTATGGCCTTGGCCTTGCTCGGGGCATTGGGGCTGTTCGGCCAGGCAGCTTGGGGAACAACAACAACAACAACAACAAGAAAAAGGGTGGCCAGCATGGAAGTAAAGAATTCCTTGCACAATAGTGTGGTAATCCCAACATTGACGTACATGAGTGAAGCATGGACGTTGTTGGAGACTCAAACCAAGAGTGCGAGGGGTGGAAATGAGTTACTGTACTTGAGAAGTGGGTGCAGTGTGGTGTGGATATAGTTGTGCTGGAAAGTGTGAAAAGGAACACCTTGAGATGGTTAGGCCATGTGGAACGTATGGGAAGCGAGACAATTACTAATAAAGTGTACAAAAGTGAGGTGGAAGGACAAAGAGGGAGAGGTAGACCGAGTGAGAGGTGGAAGAATTGAGTTAAGAAGCATATGCGTTAAGGCGGTGCTGGATGGGAGAAGGGGCGTCGACTGACTGGGGACAGAGGTGCATGGGGGCGTTTCGTTCGTGGCCACCCCTTAGGGGATCACGGCGCCCGGCAATAGATAGATAGATAGACATAATCATCCATCATTGTACCATCGTTGATCCAAATCGAATACGTAAAAACAGCAAAAAAAAAGAAAATCCACTTTTTAGTTAAATTGTACGTATTCGAGATACAAATTCAATACGGGAAAACAACTCGAAAAAGTACTTTTGTTTTTTTAGTTACATTTTACGTATTCAAGAAATATCGAATACGTAAAAACAGCTATATTTTACCGGTTCATACATCGTCGCCCCTCTGCTCAAAAGGCTTCCTAGGGGGATTTTTGCCTAGGAAACGCTCTAACGTAGCCATCAGAAATTTGTTCGCAGTGATCAATACGTAAAATCAGCTCCAATAAGTAACAAGTAAATAGTTTTAGTTACATTTTACGTATTGGAGATACAAATCGAATACGTAAAAACAGCTAGATTTTACCGGTTCAAAACAGGATACTCCAATACGTAAAATCAGCTCGAATAAGTAATAAGTAAATAGTTTTAGTTACATTTTACGTATTCGAGATACAAATCCAATACGTAAAAACAGATAGAAAAAAAAAATCAAAGTTTTAGAAGGATGAATACGTAAAATGTAACTAAAACTATTTACTTATTACTTATTGATATAAAAATGAAAAAGGAACCAGTAAAAAGTAAATAAGTACTGTAACCAACTTCAGTGCGCTTGTTTAATTGTTGTTTATCATGGTTTGAGTGGAGGATTTGCATTAACTTACCCATTATTCATTAATCTGAAGATACTCCGTCAAATGATGCCATTTATTGGGTGAATCACGCTTTTACAGTAGGTAAGGAAAATTGTGGGGAGGCCATGCACGCTTCCAAAATGTACAAATATTATATTAGATTAGATTAGATTAACCTAACCTAACCTAACCTAACCTAACTTAACCTAACCTAACCTAACGTAACCCTAATATAATATAATATAATATAATATAATATCGTTTTTGTGAGTAACGTTCAAGCCATTTATTGGGTGAATCGCATTCACCGCATCTTTCAAAACAAGAAGAGGACCCAGGTCGAAGGATTCATTGGGTGCAATGCTTTGTTTATGTTCGGGACATTATTTTTGTGTTATTTTTCGGTGTAATTGGGTTTTTTCAAGTGTCGATAACGAAATTCCTCCATGCTGACTATAGGCTAGGCTAATGAGAAAAATATGGCGAGTCTATTGGTCCCTATTTTCCCTAATAAATTATTTCGGTAAATATTTAGTTTTACACCGGGGACGATTTTTACAAGTATTTTTTAGTTTTTTCCTTGTTTTGGGGTTTTTTAATTTTTTTTTTTTTATGAACCCCATCAGAAAATGCAAAACAAGTCTTATCCATCAATCTTAAGACACGGCCCCCGATAGTGGGGAGGGCTATGAAGATGGGGCTGCTGCCCCCACACCCTCGCTAAATCCATGAAATCCGAGCCAAGTTTTGTCATTAACCTAACCAAATAACCTAACCTAACCTAACCTAGTATTATAGGTGGGGGCTGCGCGAGAGGGGTGGCCGTCCCGCTCCAATGCAACAGAAAATGGAGATCGGGTGTCGGGTGAGCCGTGCGAGATTTAGGGATTTTTTTTAGACATTTAGGGATTCTTTTATAATGAATTACCGACGGGGTGGACATATATGGCAATAAAGTATATGACCTAACTAACATATTTGTCTAAATAATATATCGATGGTTTTGACCCGGTGTAGAAATAAATAAATTCCATTATTTCTAATAAGGTGGCGAAAGAGGTCTTGAATGTTATCAAATAAAATAATGGTCAATATACAGGAGGCGCTACAATATAGGTAGCAAAATTCTAATGGTAGTTTTGGGTTCCTATCATCATATGCTTCATTTCTATATACTTTTTATCCCCGGGGGAAAAAACAAAAAATCTTGGGTTTTTTTTTTTTTCTTGGATTTTTTGTTTTATTTTTATTTTTTTATTAACCTAACCAAAAAACCTAACCTAACCTAACCTAAATATATTTGGGGGCTATTAGGTTAGGTTAGGTTAGGTTAGGTTAGGTTAGGTTAGGTTAGTTTTTTTGGTTAGGTTAATGACCAAAACAAGAAATCCCTAGAAAATAAATGAAAAATCCCAAGATTTTTTTTTTTTTCCCCGGGGATAAAAAGTAGGATATAGCCTATAGAAATTAAGCATATGATGATAGGAACCCAAAACTACCATTAGAATTTTGCTACCTATATTGTAGCGCCTCCTGTATATTGACCAAAATAATAATAGCTCGTAGCCTAGCCTATAGCCTAGGTGCTCTTATGGAATAATTCCGCTAGACCTAGGGCCTAGGCTAGGCTACTTTTTATCTATCACAAACCTACAGTCTTGCATAACTTGCATTTATGTATAATATCGATGTATACGGCTCCAAATTCCTTATAGCCAGATACTCGCAAGTGGACAATGCTACTAAAAGTGAAGCATGCTATACTGTACATGTTAAAGGTCCTTCACCTTCTTCTTTTTCTTCTTCCTAACAACCATTTTGTTTATCACACGACATTGTTGCCAACTCAGTTTCGTCAGAGTAAAAGTTACTCCTGGACCACGGTCACGTGAGTATGTCCCTTTGGAGTCCGGCAATTATGTGATAGAAAGTACTGGACAAAGGCTTAACCTCTTGATGTTTATGACGTGTTCTGCCAGTTTATGCTGGTTATAATTAAACATTTGTATTCAGTTTGAGCCAAAGTTTTGGGAGCTAGAGAGTTAATTGAGATAGTTTTACCTCTTTGCTTCATACAAACTTGATCCAGGGACATTCTTTACCACCATGCAAGAATTCATCAACCTAAGGAAATGGCCAAAACAATCTACAAGGAGAATTTAAGACTTGGTGTCAGACAAAATGTATTCAGTCAGCGAATAGTCAATGACTGGGATTCAATACCAGCTTACGTTGTTGGAAGCCCTACTCTCAACACATGCAAGACCAACATGGACAAGATATATATGCTTTCATAATAAGTCAATAAAGTATAACTCATGTAAAATTGTTTTGTGTAACCTTACATATACATGTGTAAACTTGGAAGATAGGGTACCTCTGATGAGGAAGTAGTCAGGACCATTTAAAGGAAGAATAGGACGAACCAAGGAACGAACCAAGGACGAACCAAGGAACCAAGGATGACCAGAAATGCAGACTTCTAAACAGGCATCATCTATTCTGTATATTTAGTATCTTATTATTCAGCGATCCTTTCTAAATTGCTTAAACTCGTTTAATGGTAGCTAGAATAAACTGTTAAAATGCGAGATGATCCTAAAAGGGTTAACATCATGAAGGCCTTTCACAGGCACATCATGAGGGGAAGACCCATCCGCGCTCCAAATGTTTTACATTGCTTATATCAGAAGTAAACTAGACTACTGCACTCAGGCCTACTCCCCTGCCACCACAACCAGATTGTACAAACTAGAAGTGATACAAAACTCGGTGATGAGGACCATAACATGAGCCATAAAATCATTCCCAATAGCAGCCCTCCAAAGTGAAACAGAACTAACACGCCTGAAAACTATGAGAGATAAAAGACATAGGGAGAGCGGTGATGGTTCGGACACTTTTTTTTTTTTTAAATATTTGTAGAAATTCAGGTTTAAGCAGTAGTATAATCTAGTTGATGTTAAAATGTTGCTTCGTTATTTGGTTCTTTAGCCTAATTATTTCAAACCCTTAGCTCTTTTCAGTTTTGAGCTATAGTTCCCGAAACACAAGTTTCTAAATCGTCCGAACCTTCCCTACCAGTGGTGATGGTTTGGTCAGAAGGGGGGGATGGTTCGGTCACGTATATTAATTGGCATAATCTTAAAATTATGTGAGTTGGATTTGCTAAAAACAAGAATTTATCAATTCAATTACATTTTATTTTCCTAAATACAAAATTAAACTTCATAATCGAAATTAACCACTTCATATATGTAAACAAAAAATATTGAAAACAAACTGGATTATACTTAACCAGAATAATGGATAATGTACTTATCCATAAATCAAATAATCATACAGTACCTTTATTTGTATAAACAATATTAAAATGCCCCAGAACAAGAAGCCCACCACAGAAGCCACGAGCGAACACCACACAGAAACACCTGAAAGAAAGGTCCACAGAACGAAAGGACCAGCTGACCGAGCCAGCCATTTCAGACAGGCCCAAGCCCGCAGGGCTAAGCAGCTCCAGGCCTACCTACCCACAAATCAGTGGGCGAACGTTAGATATCACTAGAGTTTTAATATCTGAATAAGGTAATTACGAGAGTCAAGGTCGCCTGTTAATTAAAGAGCACTGATCGCTTAGTACGTCCCAAACGGAATGGTTAAATATGAATTACACTGGGCAAGGTCTTAGCCACTTTATAGAAAGTTAATAAGTGAGTATCAAGCTAGTACTATAACACTTAGTACTAGCAACATGAATCTTGAATAGTATGGGTAGATCTGGTCCTGGTTATCTTGCTTCCGGTGATGTTGGGGGCTAACGACTGGTTCCTCGGCCGTCCAGATGGTCCAAAATGTAGGAAGTTCTCAAGTCGGATCTCTTGACGATCGTTGCTGGCTACACACTTATATACCCACGAATTTGTGTGAAGGTTATAAGGTGCACGTTAGGACTTGTACATGGACAGATGCTTCTATCAGTCTTCTCTGCCACGGAGTCTGCCGGATCTGGAATCTCTCAACTCCGGAACAACACAAGGGCAGAGCTAGAGGTGAACTGCAGGGTAGTGACCACTGGTTGGTGTCTAGCTTTCAACTGATTTGACTGGGGGCGGGAGTTAGATTTATAGGCTCGGTTCTGGACCCTGTAGACAGTAGGGATCTCGAGTCTTATGGACTTAATTGAGCTCTCAATAGATATGGGGACTAGGTAAGATGGTATTTACTGTTGTGGCACAGGGCTATAGGAAGCCTTTATATTTTCATATAACTGAGCCTTAGTAAGAGGTACTATTTTGGCTATACTGGAAGTATTTAGGGGAGAGAGACTGGATCTACTTTGCGAGGAGGATGGGGACAGCTGTGATAGGAGCGTCTCTCTAGATTGTTCAATCTTCATTCTATGGTATAGCTGAGGTGCTAATTTAGTGATCAGAGCATGCAAGAAAGGTAAATGGTTTATTGTGAGTTAATAGAGGTTAGTAAAGGTGTTAGTCATGCATGGTTAGTTCATTGATAGGAAGAATTCCTGTGCTACCTGGCAATGACTCTAAAGTCAAAACAGGGGCCAGGTATACCTCCGCGGGGGTGGGGGTCTCCCTCCTCGGGTGGGCAAAAAGGGGGAGCTGGGCGCCCTCTCTCTGTGATAGTAGTCCGGCGGCTGTGGCTAGGGGCTTGCCATATCACCAGTGTTTGTAATAACCCTCTGTGTATGAGACAGATGTGGGTGTCCTTAATACCAAAACCGAAGGTGCCTTAGCTAGCTGGTTTTACTCGGCTGGTTGTTAATTGTAGGGTTTGCTGGATGTGGTGGAGACTGGGTTGCTAACTCTGCCACATTTATCTGGAAGTATGGCAACAGAAGTTAGTTACTGGCGGGGTGGCTAGCCTCGCACCGACGACCATTGGGTGCAGGGTTGTGAATGTGTTGTAAGAGAATAGATGGCATGCAAGGGGCTAGTAAAGTTCTAATGTTGTTCTGGCCTACTAAGTGAAGGTAGGCTGGATAGGAGTATATATATAAAAGGTTGGAGAGCGTTAGCAACGGACAATTCAAGGATCTTCAAGAGGTATGAGAGAGAGGCTAGGTCGGACAAGAGTCGAGAAGCGCGGGTGTCTTAATGAGAGGGGGGGGAGAGTTCAAGGGCTACAGGGAAATTTTGCCCCTAAGGTCCCTGGGCGTGGGGGTGGCATTAGGCTACAATTGATATGGAAGTTTGAAAAGGCAGTAGAATACGTTAGCCAAATGCTACCGGGGAATGCAACTATGGGGTGGTATATGAGTCTGGAAAAGATAGAGTTATGTGATCAGTCCGAGGGTTATGGATACTATTAGTTGGCCCTGGGAACTGCGTTTTCTATTAAATATAAATACCAACAACAGCGGCAGTTCGTAGGGGTACTTAGTTATTGCTTCGGGGTACTTATGACAGATACTGGTAACCAGGTTATCTTATACAATCTCTGGTTGGGGTAAGAGGTGTAAGACACGAAGTAAATTGGCGTAGTGTGGGCTGTGGATACGAAGGAGGCAAGGGGAAGATGTATGACAATTGTGGAAAGTAAATGGAAAAAGGTGAACACAATGGCGGATAAAAATACTTAACCTAAGGATTGCATACATCGATGAACGATGACATTATAGTCGTCGTCCTAATAAGGTGATGAAACCTGGTTGATCTGTACTTGGCACAATACGACACAAGGACAGTGCCGCTATGTCGCATCAATGCTGGTGGCAGTTAATATTATAGACTTAGTTACTAGAGGAACAATGCAAGGGGCGACTGAGCACGGGTTACATATATCTATACTCGTCATGGAAAATGATATACGAGGTCTAGGGACAAGCGTGGGTGTTTTAACTTCTAAGATATACAACAACTACTTCTCGGATGTAAGAACATACATAGATATAATTATGGCTGTCTGATGTGTTGGCATTGGCTCAACATCGGGACAGGGCATGGGTGTTTTTAATATGAATGTATATTCCTGTTCATCATCTTTGTAGCAAGGACAGTGCCGCTATGTTTTTATTTGGTTTTCTTGGGCGGTGTTGTAGGTTGGGAATATATAGTGAGGCAATGCGCAAAATCGGTGTAGGTAAGGTGGGTGAAGGAGGTGTGTGGGAAGGAGGGGGTGTGTGTGTTGTGTGGCTTGGGTCCTTAGTGTCAGAACGGGGTGTTATTTTTGTATCGCTGTCTTTAAATCTGATGGGTCTGTTGATTATTCTACCTCTGGCGGTCCTGGTGGGAAGGTAGATGTTTGTCGTGGGACTTGAGTCGCTCGACGATGTTTTATAGTGAGGGGAAGCACGTTTTATAGGTAAATGACATGTGGGGTTTTTCTCGGGGGTGACTTTGGGGGGGGTTTCTTAGGGGGGGGTTGGTTGGGGGTTCGGTGAGATGAGGAGGTTGGTCGGTGTGTGGTTGGGGATCGTGGAGGGGAAAGGGGCGGATGCGGGGGGGGCTAGACGGGTGGGTAAGGAGTGTAGATTTAAGTTGGAGGGTTAGGGGTAGGGGCGTGTGTTGTTTGATGAGGTTGGTGATTTGCTGGTGATTATTCGTCTTCTTTCCCTTTGTGGGGGAGAATTCGACGAAGAAGAAGAAGAGGAGGAGGAGGAGGAGGGTAGTGGTCTGGCAGCCCTACGGAATTTGGTTAGTAGGGTGTGTTTTCTGGAGGTTTTAAACGATGTTTGTCGTGGGCGTAAGTTGTAGCGTGAGGTTACTGAGGTAGATTGTGTGGTGCGGTGTGGGTGTGTACTTGGTTTGGGGTGGGGGTGGTGGTTTTCTCACTGTGGTGCCTGGTGGAGGTATGTCAGGGCTAGACGGGAGGGTTTCTGTTGTGGTCGGGGTTGTGGGTGGAGGTTTTTGTACTTGGATAAGTTGGGGAGGAACTTGACTATCAGAAGTGAAGGAAGGTGTCATGGTGGAAGAGGGTGTGATATTGGGGGCTTGGGGTTTGTGGAGGTTAGTTGGGGGGGTATGGTGAGAAAAGATTTGTCGGTTCGGTGCTGGAGGGTTTAGGTCCTTAGGGGTTTGTATGGGAATATTCGTAGCCTGAGTGAGGGGGTGAGTAGGGGTGTTTAATTTAGGGTCGGACGTGTGGGGTGGGGTAATGTCTTGTGGCTTCAGAGGTTTAAACGCTCGGACGAATCTAGTTCGGAGCGTGCGAGTTACGCCGTGATAGTCGATGGTGACTTGAAAGGCATTTGGGACTTGTATTACGGTGTAGGGTCCGACATAGCGAGGGCCTAACTTGTTGGTGATAGGGAGGTTGGCTACCATTACGGTGTCATGGATGGCGAAAGGGTTTTTGTCATCGATTTTATCAGTTTTGGTGTCTTGACAGATCTGGGCGGTATGGAGGGTGTTTTGCAGATGTTGCAATGGGTCATTGTGGAGGTGGTGGAGGGAAGGTGAGCGTGGTGGTGGAATGGCAGTAACAGGGGGGGTACACCATAAACACGTTCATGAGGGGAAATACCGTCTTCCCGAGGACAGGTGTTCATACCCCACTGTATCATCTTTAGTTGTGATGGCCAGTCTGAGGTATTAAGAGCAATCATTCTTGTACGTAACTGGTTGTTGATGGTGCGATGGCTGCGTTCGCAGATAGCATTTCCTTGAGGCCAGTACGGGGATGAGTGTTTAATCTTGATACCGCATTGTTGGGTGAATTGTTGCCAAACGTGTCCACTAAACTCGGGGGCATTGTCCGATAGAAGAGCAAGGGGAAGGCCGAATATAGGGAACACTTCGGTGGCAAGCAGTGTGGCGACTGTGGTGGCTGTGTGGTCTTTAACTGGGCAGGCTATTAGAAATTTTGAATATACGTCTACAAATGTGACGATATAGCGGTTGCCAGCGTAAGAAGGGAACGGGCCCATGATGTCGAGGGATAGGACTTGGAACGGTTTGTTGGCAGAAATGGTACCAGCTGGGCCTGGGGTGAGTGATCTATCCTTTCCCAATAAACACGGTTTGCAGGATTCTGTCACTCGTTGTGCAATTTTGGAGGGGTTGGGGGTCCAGTATTGGTCTGTGAAGATCTTTAACATTTTCTTTTGTCCAAGGTGTATGCCGTTTCCCTCGTGGATGGCAATCATGTAGTCGTGGGCTATGGTGGGGTCCAAGATTATGTGACCAGTGTCTGTGGCAAGTTGATCTCCCCAGTGAGTCAGTCTCCTGAAGACGTTTATCGGTATCCAGGGGGGTCTGATTCGTGCTTCCCAAGATTGAATTAGGGAGGGGGCTGGGGGGGCATTCTGTCGGGAGGTGGGGGTAGATACCAATTGAGTGTTTTGTAAGGCGGCTAGGTTGGTGGGGGGGTCTTTTGGTACTGGCAAACGTGACAGGGCGTCTGCATTAGTATGGAGTTTGCCGGGACGATATTGTATGGTAAAGTCGTAGTCCTCTGGTGTCTCTCTCCAACGTACCAAAATGGCTGAGTTGGTTTCGCACCTACGCAGCCATTGTAAAGATTGATGGTCGGTAATTATTTCGAGTTTTGCGCCCAACACAAATGACCGGAAGTGGCTGAGTGCCCAAATGATCCCTAAGCACTCTCTCTTGGTGGCTGCGTAATTCTGTTGGGGTGGGGTGAGTGTGTAGCTGGCATACGCTATCACATGTTCCTTTCCATCTCTGAATTGAGCTAATACTGCACCTATGGCGTACAGAGATACGTCGGTATAAAGACGGAAAGGTTTCTGGTAGTCAGGGAAAACGACAATAGGGGCTTGGATTAGCTTTTGCTTCAAAGTGTTAAACGCGAGGTCTCTTTCAGGTGTCCAGGCGAACGGGGTGTCTTTGTGGGTAAGTTGGTGGAGGGGTCTGGCTATGGTGGCAAAGTGGGGGACGAAACGTCTGTAGTACGTGGCTAAACCTAGAAACGAACGTATTCCTTTAACCGTGGTGGGTGGGGTTTGGTTTTGTATGGCTTGAAGTTTCTTTGGGTCTGGCGCAATACCATGTTCAGATATCACGTGTCCGAGAAAATCTACCTTATTCCGGGCAATCACGCACTTTGAGGGTTTTAATTTCAACCCGGCGGCTCGGATTCTTTGCAGGACTTGTCTCAACCTGAGGAGGTGTTCTTCCCAGGTTGGAGAGTACACAATAATATCGTCCAGATAGGCTAGGCAGGTTTCCCAGGTTAGGCCATGTAATACCGTTTCCATCAAACGGGAGAAAGTGGCGGGTCCGTTACAGAGGCCAAAAGGTAGGACGTTAAATTCATAGTGATGGCCAACACTAGTGGAAAATGCTGTTTTCTTTTGTTCCTCGGCCTTGATAGGCACTTGCCAATACCCTGCTTGCAAGTCGAGGGTAGTGAACCATTTGGATCCGTATAGGGAGTCAAGGGAATCGTCTATTCGGGGTATGGGCGTAGCGTCTTTAATGGTTATGTCATTTAACCTCCTGTAATCGACGCAAAAACGGGTTGTCCATTCTTTCTTTTTGACTAAGACAACAGGGGAAGACCAGGGGCTAATGGACGGGGTGGCAATCCCGGCCTCTAACATTTCCTGGACTTGGCGTTCCTCTTCCTGACGTTGTATGGGGTTCTTTCTACGGGATGGTTGTCGTATGGGGGGGCCTGTGGTGTTAATGATGTGTTGTTCTACATCCGTCTGTCCGATTTCGGTGGGTTGTTGGGCAAAGACGTCACTGAATTCCAGCAGTAGGTAGTACATGCCGTTCTTTTGGTGGTCAGATAGTGTCTCCGGAAGAGGGGGCAATTGGAGGCTGGTTGGGGTGTCGTTACAATGTATGGGGAGGTCATCGAAAGTTTCGAGGTCTCCTATAATGAGACCTTTTGGTAATGTCAGGGGTTCCTCTGAGATATTAGCCACGAGAATGTGGTTGATACGAGCGGGAATGATGGCGGGTTGTAAGAGGCAGCGATGGGGGTTGGGGGATGTGTTAGTGGGGGAAAATACCATGTGAGTTTGGGGTATGGGCCGCAGGTTCACCCATTTTTGATGGTGGGGGGGAATTTGGCATTTATCCTGAACTACCGCTGGGCTAATGATGGTGGGGGATTGACTGGCGAGCAGGTGCTTGGTACTTATAAGGGGGGCAAAGTCACTTTGGTGGGGGTCACGCGTGAGGGGGGGATTAACGGCGCGTGTGAGAGGATCAGTGGGGCGCGGTGTGAGGGGGTTAGAAAACGGGATTTGTTGGAGGGACTGCGGAGGGTTGGTGGGGGGAGCGTTGTCGGTGGCAGTAACGGTTTGTTTAGAGGTTATCTGGGGTTGGTGGGTTTTTCTGTCATGAGGGAGTGAGTCAAGTGTGGGGTTTTGAAGTTTATTAGGGGTGTGAATTGTGGGGGGGTGGAAGGGAGCTACTGACGGAAAACTGTCACAAGGGAAATTTTGTTGGTGGGAATTGGTGGAGGTTGAAAGTTTAGCTGGGCTCATGATGGTGGGGGACCGACTGGTGAGCAGGTGTTCGGTACGCATGAGGGGGGGAAAATCACTTTGGTGGGAGTCACGCGTGAGGGGGGGATTAACGGCGCGTGTGGGAGGATCACCGTGGTGGGGTGTCGGTGGCAGTGACGGTTTGTTTAGAGGTTATATGGGATTGGTGGGTTTGTCTGTCATGAGGGGGTGAGTCAAGTGTGGGGTTTTGAAGTTTATTAGGTGTGTGAATTGTGTGGGGGTGGAAGGGAGCTACTGACGAAAAACTGTCACAAGGGGGATTGGGGGGGTGGTGGAATAGCTGGGCATTTCTGGGGACATGGTGGGAACATGGTTGTGTCCCTCGGTCGGCACGCGTGAGGGGGGGATTAACGGCGCGTGCGGGCGGTTCAGAAGGGTGCGAGGTGAGCGAGTTAGAAAACGGGATTTGCTGGGGGGACTGCGGAGGGTTGGTGGGGAAAAAGTTAGGTGTAGAACATGGGTTATTGGTGTAGGACTGGTGTATTGATTTGGGGTTGTTAACATTTCTGGGGGCATGGGGGAAACATTGTTGGGTACATCGGTCGGCATTTTCTCTGGAAACATGTGTACATAAACATTGGATAGAATTAGGGTTACATATATCAGAGTCTGTCCTGAAAACATGGGAGGATTTATTCTGGACAGAGTTACGAGAATTGAGGGGATTACCGAGGGGGAGTTGCTTGGACTTGTTTTCTTTCGTTTGTTGAGGCATTTTTTTACTGAATTGAGTGAGGTTTTGAGAGATCTCGGGGCAAGGGGAGGTTTTAGGAGTCACCTTAGTGCTAGCTGCAACTTGGTAACCCTGAATCAGGGTTTGTTGAGGGGGAGGTTGTTTTTTCTTTTTGGGAATGGGTTTCTGCGTGATTGGTTTGTCAGAGGCTTTGGGCTGGAATTTGTTTTTGAATGAGACCAGCCTTTGGCCGCAGTCAATCTGGGCCTCTAGTTTTTGAAGGAGGTCAAGTCCAAGGAAACCATCATAATGTTTACAGTTGGAGGAAAATACTGTAAATGTGTGATAACAACGAGCATGGGGGCCAGGAGTGGTTACTGATAGGGGTAAAGTGTCTCCTAGGAGATTTAAGTAAGTATCAGCAGCTGAGATGAGTTCTGTTTTGGTGTTTAACAAAGGGCCAAATCGTCGGGGATGTTTTTCATAGTAAGATTTGAACAAACATGACTTGGCAGCTCCCGTGTCGATTAGCAAGCGGACAGGAATGTCCTTGATTTTGGCCATGTAATAAATGGGGGCAGTGCGACTAGTTATGGCGTCCCCCGCCGAGCCCATCGTGGGCGGGGGATACTTTAAAAATCCTGGGGGTCGGTATCTACCTCTTCCAGGATTTCCTCGGTATCGTCTGAGGTCATGGTATGGGGGGCAATTTCTTCCTCTTGTCCCCACTCCTCTTCATTTACAGAAATGCGAGGAGTAGAGGGGCGAGGTTTGGCAGAGTCACGAATTTGGTGGAGGGCACACTGAGCATTACAGGCAGGGAAATCATAGGGGTTGATAATGACTAAGGTAGGGTTTTTACTTTGGTAGGTGTAGTTGCTGTTCCGGTTGAAGATTCTGCGTGGCTGGGACGGTTGGAACCGGGGTCTACTGGGTTGGGGCTTGCCGGAAGGGTAGGTGGGTCTGTTGTTGAAAGATGAGGCAGGGTAGGCATTGTTGGGGTTTTGGTGGTTAGTTTGCTGTGGGTGCGTGGGAAACCTCTTGATTGCAGCGATTTGGGTGGGTGCTTCTGTGCGCACGGCCAAAATACGTCGGATCGTGATGAGGTCATTTTTGTATCCGACGAAATCGTGCACCCGGAAATGGTCTTTTACTGCTGAGGGCAATATCGACACAAGGTTGACCAGAATTTGCTGTTCTTGTTGGATTTTGGTCAACGTGGGGAAATAATTTTTTATGTGTTGGGCAAGCTTACTCACTGTGGTATCTAGATCGCCTTCGAATTTCGTGTCTAGGATACGGGTGTGGGCCACAAAAACGCCCAACGAAGGTTTAATGGCTTCTATCACTATTGTGCGAAATTCGTTACAGGTGAGGTCAGGGTGCACTTGATAGGCCACCAGGGAAACGGCTTTTCCCAGGTGTGGTAATGTTACGGCTATTTTGTGTGCGTCCGTGGTATAAGTAACGTCAAGTAAGGGTTTCACTACGTCCATGAATACTTCGATCCCATAACTTGTTTCATCATAATTTGGGATGGAAGTGTGGGTAGGTTGCGCCATGATGTTCTCGTGTTCTAGCTGTTCCAAACTTGCAATGTAATGCAACCTTTTATCCGAATCAAGAACCACCGCTGCCGCCAATGTTATGCTGGGTGTGAAGGGAATTCATGGTCTCCTGAAATATTCCCAGGCTACCTTTAGGATCAACTTTTCCTGGTACCTGGCGCGGGGTACGAACCTCTGAAGGGAATTTAACCCCCCTAAAAACCCACAGGTTTTGAGATGCCTTGGGTGGGGTTCGAACCCTGGTTAGTGACCCAACCATCACCACCAGGCCCGCGCGCTAACCCACTGTACTACCACGGACGTACTAAAAGTATAGCAACCTTAGTCCGATTTTTAAGAACCAGGTGATAGTCTCGTGGTGTTATCACGTGATGAGTTTATTGGACTTACCATCTACGACTATTTTACGCTATACCTGACGTCAACTCGGGTTAGTATTATTGTGGGTGCGGGACATTTTCGAGGGCATTACATTACATCCTTCTTTAACTAGGCTAGTCCCTAGCCTATTTTAAGGTCGTAAGGTATCGTAGCTGTATTACCTCAGCAATCTCAATATTGTTGGTATAGGGTTCGCGTGACGGGTGCTCCACGTAGCTACCTGGTCACGTTCCCTAGCTGCCACCAATGAAATGCTGGGTGTGAAGGGAATTCATGGTCTCCTGAAATATCCCCAGGCTACCTTTAAGGATCAACTTTTCCTGGTACCTGGCGCGGGGTACGAACCTCTGAAGGGAATTTAACCCCCCTAAAAACCCACAGGTTTTGAGATGCCTTGGGTGGGGTTCGAACCCTGGTTAGTGACCCAACCATCACCACCAGGCCCGCGCGCTAACCCACTGTACTACCACGGACGTACTAAAAGTATAGCAACCTTAGTCCGATTTTTAAGAACCAGGTGATAGTCTCGTGGTGTTATCACGTGATGAGTTTATTGGACTTACCATCTACGACTATTTTACGCTATACCTGACGTCAACTCGGGTTAGTATTATTGTGGGTGCGGGACATTTTCGAGGGCATTACAGTAAGCATTTGCAATGATGGTTTAGCTATAATTTACAAGATATGAGAACAAACGTGGCTAATCACTAACTGTCAGCTAGTGGAGGAAGGTGTGGGAGTTGGGGATAGTTTGGGGGTAGAATCTGGGGTAAGCATGGACCCGAATCCCCCCTTCCACCTGCCCAGCGTTGAGGGGGGTAAGGAAGGACCCAACCCTGAGCAACCTTTAGAACGCGTGAGTGTACACATTATGGGGTGATGGCTTCCTGGTGGGAGAGGAAGCGGATGAGTTTCTTACAATGGATGATGACTTACTCTGGGGGTTAAGACTTATTGTTGGCTGGAAGGATAGGCAAGTTTTGATTTATGAGTGACTTTAACCCGGGACAATGGTTTAGATTGAATGGATGCAAGAGCTTTAGGTTCCTTGATAATAATAATAATAATAATAATAATAATAATATTTATTCAGTTAGCAATTTACAGAGTTGGTACCACATAATATGTTATAAATATGACATGTACCAGCCTTGAATAATTCCAACTAAGGATAGCCCAATAAGGCCGTTAGGCGTATTTCCATTGGGGTCCTTGTGGGATTAGGTTAGCTGGGGAAATGGGGAGGATAAAGAAATATATACTTTAGAGAAAGTATTTCTAGGGGGTTATTATATTTATAAAGTAAAGTGTTATGCCCTGTTTTTCTACAGGTTTAACTTGGTTAATGTGAGTTCTGAATGACTGGGTATATAAGGCTGCATGCACAATACAAGGTATGAGGAATAGAGAACACAAAATAAACACACGGTAACACGACACAAGTTCACGTTTATTGAAGTAAATAAATAAAGAGCATAGAAAGATAGTAATTCTCGCACAAAACAAATAATAGAAGGGAACTGCTAGCATTAGCGGATCTGGATGGAGCCTAGTCTCCCACTTCCAACGTTCAGGTATATTCTTCTGATCACGGGTTTAATTAGAAAGTTTTTATTTTACTGGAAGACCTCAATATATTCGTGTAATTCAATTTCACTGATTTGATCTCTTACTGGCTGGTCGCGTGCCCAAGTAGCAGCTCACAGTTAGGATTAGACACGCGTATATTGTAGAACACGGAATCTCTAGTAACCTCATGGGGGTACTGATCTAAGTTTTATATTCTTATGGCAGAAATACGTAGAACACAAATCAGTGGGCGAACGTTAGATATCACTAGAGTTTTAATATCTGAATAAGGTAATTACGAGAGTCAAGGTCGCCTGTTAATTAAAGAGCACTGATCGCTTAGTACGTCCCAAATGGAATGGTTAAATATGAATTACACTGGGCAAGGTTTTAGCCACTTTATAGAAAGTTAATAAGTGAGTATCAAACTAGTACTATAACACTTAGTACTAGCAACATGAATCTTGAATAGTATTTGTAGATCTGGTCCTGGTTATCTTGCTTCCGGTGATGTTGGGGGCTAACGACTGGTTCCTCGGCCGTCCAGATGGTCCAAAATGTAGGAAGTTCTCAAGTCAGATCTCTTGACGATCGTTGCTGGCTACACACTTATATACCCACGAATTTGTGTGAAGGTTATAAGGTGCACGTTAGGACTTGTACATGGACAGATGCTTCTATTAGTCTTCTCTGCCACGGAGTCTGCCGGATCTGGAATCTCTCAACTCCGGAACAACACAAGGGCAGAGCTAGAGGTGAACTGCAGGGTAGTGACCACTGGTTGGTGTCTAGCTTTCAACTGATTTGACTGGGGGTGAGAGCTAGATTTATAGGCTCGGTTCTGGACCCTGTAGACAGTAGGGATCTCGAGTCTTATGGACTTATTTGAGCTCTCAATAGATATGGGGACTAGGTAAGATGGTATTTACTGTTGTGGCACATGGCTATAGGAAGCCTTTATATTTTCATATAACTGAGCCTTAGTAAGAGGTACTATTTTGGCTATACTGGAAGTATTTAGGGGAGAGAGACTGGATCTACTTTGCGAGGAGGATGGGGACAGCTGTGATAGGAGCGTCTCTCTTAGATTGTTCAATCTTCATTCTATGGTATAGCTGAGGTGCTAATTTATTGATCAGAGCATGCAAGAAAGGTAAATGGTTTATTGTGAGTTAATAGAGGTTAGTAAAGGTGTTAGTCATGCATGGTTAGTTCATTGATAGGAAGAATTCCTGTGCTACCTGGCAATGACTCAGCAGTCAAAACATGGGCCAGGTATACCTCCACGGGGTGGGGGTCTCCCTCCCCGGGTGGGCAAAAAGGGGGAGCTGGGCGCCCTCTCTCTGTGATAGTCGTCCGGCGGCTGTGGCTAGGGGCTTGCCATATCACCAGTGTTTATAATAACCCTCTGTGTATGAGACAGATGTGGGTGTCCTTAATACCAAAACCGAAGGTGCCTTGGCTAGCTGGTTTTACTCGGCTGGTTGTTAATTGTAGAGTTTGCTGGATGTGGTGGAGACTGGGTTGCTAACTCTGCCACATTTATCTGGAAGTATGGCAATAGAAGTTAGTTACTGGCGAGGCGGCTAGCCTCGCACCGACGACCATTGGGTGCAGGGTTGTGAATGGGTTGTAAGAGAATAGATGGCATGCAAGGGGCTAGTAAAGTTCTAATGTTGTTCTGGCCTACTAAGTGAAGGTAGGCTGGATAGGAGTATATATATAAAAGGTTGGAGAGCGTTAGTAACGGACAATTCAAGGATCTTCAAGAGGTATGAGAGAGAGGCTAGGTCGGACAAGAGTCGAGAAGCGCGGGTGTCTTAATGAGAGGGGGGGGGGGGGAGAGTTCAGGGGCTACAGGGAAATTTTGCCCCTAAGGTCCCTGGGCGTGGGGGTGGCATTAGGCTACAATTGATATTGGAGTTTGAAAAGACAGTGAAAGTACGTTAGTCAAATGCTACCGGGGATGCAACTACGGGGTGGTATATGAGTCTGGAAAAGATAGAATTATGTAGTCAGTATGAGGGGTTATGGATATTATTAGTTGGCCCTGGGAACTGCGTTTTCTATTAAATATATATATACCAATAAAACGGCAGTTCGTAGGGTTACTTAGTTATTGTTTCGAGGTACTTATGACAGATACTGGTAACAAGGTTATCTATACAATCTCTGGATGGGGTAAGAGGTGTATGACACGAAGCAAATTGGCGTAGTGTGGACTGTGGATACGAAGGAGGCAAGTGGAAGACGTATGACAATTGTGGAAAAGTAAATGGAAAAATGTGAACACAATGGCGGATAAAGATACTTAACCTGAGGATTGAATACATAGATTTATGGGGCGATGGGTTCTTCAGAAAGTTTAGTCTGGCAAGACAAGATGTTCGGGAATGTTAATAGTAATACTTAGTTACTAGAGGAACAATGCAAGGGGCGACTGAGCACGGGTTACATATATCTATACTCGTCATGGGAAATGATATACGAGGTCTAGGGACAGGCGTGGGTGTTTTAACTTCTAAGATATATAACATCTACTTCTCGGATGTAAGAACATACATAGATATAATTATGGCTGTCTCATGTGTTGGCATTGGCTCAACGTCGGGACAGGGCATGGGTGTTTTTAATATGAATGTATATTCCTGTTCATCATCTTTGTAGTTAGGAGTGTAGGACACGAGGGGGGTAGTGTACGTGAGGTGTGGAAAATGGTCAGTTTAGAAAAGGTAGGTAGGCCTGGAGCTGCTTAGCCCTGCGGGCTTGGGCCTGTCTGAAATGGCTGGCTCGGTCAGCTGGTCCTTTCGTTCTGTGGACCTTTCTTTCAGGTGTTTCTGTGTGGTGTTCGCTCGTGGCTTCTGTGGTGGGCTTCTTGTTCTGGGGCATTTTACTTCCCTCTCCTTCATTATAGGCTCGTCCTCGAGCCTCAAGGGTGAAGTAAAAAGATGCACAATCATGGTAGGTCATTTTAAGGGTATTTAGAAGGTTCCACCAAGCAAGAGAGCGACGGTCAGGTTTTTTTTGCAGGTCAATGCATACCTGTAAGAATGTGTCCTCTGTGTTGTGGCGGGCGGCTGCCCGGGCTTGATGTGGGCGTGGTACACGGGCCAAGTGTCCAGTGGGGGTTTTTACTTTAACCTTTCGTATGAATGGTTTGTAGCTTTCCCCCGTGGGGGTCGGAGTGAGGTGTGTGGGATTGACAGGAGGTCTGTTTAGTGTGGTGAAGGGGTTACTAACGGAAAGGGGATTCACGCGTGACAACAGAGCTGGGGATGAAGGGGGAATGTGAGTCTGGGTTTTATTAGGTTTTCTTGGGCGGTGTTGTAGGTTGGGAATATATAGTGAGGCAATGCGCAAGATCGGTTTAGGTAAGGTGGGTGAAGGAGGTGTGTGGGAAGGAGGGGGTGTGTGTGTTGTGTGGCTTGGGTCCTTAGTGTCAGAACGGGGTTATTTTTGTATCGCTGTCTTTAAATCTGATGGGTCTGTTGATTAGTCTACCTCTGGCGGTCCTGGTGGGAAGGTAGATGTTTGTCGTGGGACTTGAGTCGCTCGACGATGTTTTATATTGAAGAGAAGAACGTTTTACAGGTAAAGGACATGCGGGGGTTTTCTCAAGGGTGACTTTGTGGTGGGGGATTTCTTAGGGGGGGGGTTGGTTGGGGGTTCGGTGGGATGAGGAGGTTGGTCGGTGTGTGGGTGGGGTGGTGGGGATCGTGGAGGGGAAAGGGGCGGATGCGGGGGGGGGGGGCTAGACGGGTGGGTAAGGAGTGTAGATTTAAGTTGGAGGGTTGAGGGTAGGGGCGTGTGTGGGGTGTGTCGTTTGATGAGGTTGGTGATTTGCTGGTGATTATTCGTCTTCTTTCCCTTTGTGGGGGAGAATTCGACGAAGAGGAAGAAGAGGAGGAGGAGGAGGGGGGTAGTGGTCTGGCAGCCCTACGGAACTTGGTTAGCAGGGTGTGTTTTCTGGAGGTTTTAAACGATTTTTGTCGTGGGCGTAAGTTGTAGTGTGAGGTTACTGCGGTAGATTGTGTGGTGCGGTTGGGTGTGTACTTGGTTTGGGGTGGGGGTGGTGGTTTTCTCACTGTGGTGCCTGGTGGAGGTATGTCAGGGCTAGACGGGAGGGTTTCTGTTGTGGTCGGGGTTGTGGGTGGAGGTTTTCGTACTTGGATAAGTTGGGGAGGAACTTGACTATCAGAAGTGAAGGAAGGTGTCATGGTGGAAGAGGGTGTGATAGTGGGGGCTTGGGGTTTGTGGAGGTTAGTTTGGGGGGTATGTTGAGAAATGATTTGTCGGTTCGGTGCTGGAGGGTTTAGGTCCTTAGGGGTTTGTATGGGAATATTCATAGCCTGAGTGGGAGGGTGAGTAGGGGTGTTTAATTTAGGGTCGGACGTGTGGGGTGGGGTAATGTCTTGTGGCTTTAGAGGTTTAAACGCTCGGACGAATCTAGTTCGGAGCGTGCGAGTCACGCCGTGATAGTCGATGGTGACTTGAAAGGCATTTGGGACTTGTATGACGGTGTAGGGCCCGACATAGCGAGGGCCTAACTTGTTGGTGATAGGGAGGTTGGCTACCATTATGGTGTCATGGATGGCGAAAGGGTTTTTGTCATCGATGTTATCAGTTTTGGTGTCCTGACAGATCTGGGCGGTATGGAGGGTGTTTTGCAGATGTTGCAATGGGTCAATTGTGGAGGTGGTGGAGGGAAGGTGAGCGTGGTGGTGGAATGGCAGTAACAGGGGGGTTACACCGTAAACACGTTCATGAGGGGAAATACCGTCTTCCCGAGGACAGGTGTTCATACCCCACTGTATCATCTTTAGTTGTGATGGCCAGTCTGAGGTGTTAAGAGCAATCATTCTTGTACGTAACTGGTTGTTGATGGTGCGATGGCTGCGTTCGCATATAGCATTTCCTTGAGGCCAGTACGGGGATGAGTGTTTAATCTTAATACCGCATTGTTGGGTGAATTGTTGCCACACGTGTCCACTAAACTCGGGGGCATTGTCCGATAGAAGAGCAAGGGGAAGGCCGAATATAGGGAACACTTCTGTGGCAAGCAGTGTGGCGACTGTGGTGGCTGTGTGGTCTTTAACTGGGCAGGCTATTAAAAATTTTGAATATACGTCTACAAATGTGACGATATAGCGGTTGCCAGCGTAAGAAGGGAACGGGCCCATGATGTCGAGGGATAGGACTTGGAACGGTTTGTTGGCAGAAATGGTACCAGCTGGGCCGGGGTGCGTGATCTATCCTTTCCCAATAAACACGGTTTGCAGGATTCTGTCACTCGTTGTGCAATTTTGGAGGGGTTGGGGGTCCAGTATTGGTCTGTGAAGATCTTTAACATTTTCTTTTGTCCAAGGTGTATGCCGTTTCCCTCGTGGATGGCAATCATGTAGTCGTGGGCTCTGGTGGGGTCCAAGATTATGTGACCAGTGTCTGTGGCAAGTTGATCTCCCCAGCGAGTCAGTCTCCTGAAGACGTTTATCGGTATCCAGGGGGGTCTGATTCGTGCTTCCCAAGATTGAATTAGGGAGGGGGCTGGGGGGGCATTCTGTCGGGGGTGGGGGTAGATACCAATTGAGTGTTTTGTAAGGCGGCTAGGTTGGTGGGGGGGTCTTTTGGTACTGGCAAACGTGACAGGGCGTCTGCATTAGTATGGAGTTTGCCGGGACGATATTGTATGGTAAAGTCGTAGTCCTCTAGTGTCTCCCTCCAACGTACCAAAATGGCTGAGTTGGTTTCGCACCTACGCAGCCATTGTAAAGATTGATGGTCGGTAATTATTTCGAGTTTTGCGCCCAACACAAATGACCGGAAGTGGCTGAGTGCCCAAATGATACCTAAGCACTCTCTCTTGGTGGCTGCGTAATTCTGTTGGGGTGGGGTGAGGGTGGAGCTGGCATACGCTATCACATGTTCCTTTCCATCTCTGAATTGAGCTAAAACTGCACCTATGGCGTACAGAGATATGTCGGTATAAAGACGGAAAGGTTTCTGGTAGTCAGGGAAAACGACAATAGGGGCTTGGATTAGATTTGCTTCAAAGTGTTAAACGCGAGGTCTCCTTCAGGTGTCCAGGCGAACGGGGTGTCTTTGTGGGTAAGTTGGTGGAGGGGTCTGGCTATGGTGGCAAAATGGGGGACGAAACGTCTGTAGTATGTGGCAAAACCTAGAAACGAACGTATTCCTTTAACAGTGGTGGGTGGGGTTGGGTTTTGTATGGCTTGAAGTTTCTTTGGGTCTGGCGCAATACCATGTTCAGATATCACGTGTCCAAGAAAATCTACCTTATTCCGGGCAATCACGCACTTTGAGGATTTTAATTTCAACCCGGCGGCTCGGATTCTTTGAAGTACTTGTCTCAACCTGAGGAGGTGTTCTTCCCAGGTTGGAGAGTACACAATAATATCGTCCAGATAGGCTTAGCAGGTTTCCCAGGTTAGGCCATGTAATACCGTTTCCATCAAACGGGAGAAAGTGGCGAGTCCGTTACAGAGGCCAAAAGGTAGGACGTTAAATTCATAGTGATGGCCAACACTAGTGGAAAATGCTGTTTTCTTTTGGTCCTCGGCCTTGATAGGCACTTGCCAATACCCTGCTTGCAAGTCGAGGGTAGTGAACCATTTGGATCCGTATAGGGAGTCAAGGGAATCGTCTATTCGGGGTAAGGGCGTAGCGTCTTTAATGGTTATGTCATTTAACCTCCTGTAATCGACGCAAAAACGGGTTGTCCCATCTTTCTTTTTGACTAAGACAACAGGGGAAGACCAGGGGCTAATGGACTGGGTGGCAATCCCGGCCTCTAACATTTCCAGGACTTGGCGTTCCTCTTCCTGACGTTGTATGGGGTTCTTTCTACGGGATGGTTGTCGTATGGGGGGGCCTGTGGTGTTAATGATGTGTTGTTCTACATCAGTCTGTCCGATTTCGGTGGGTTGTTGGGCAAAGACGTCACTGAATTCCAGCAGTAGGTCGTACATGCCGTTCTTTTGGTGGTCAGATAGTGTCTCAGGAAGAGGGGGCAATTGGAGGCTGGTAGGGGTGTCGTTACAATGTATGGGGAGGTCATCGAAAGTTTCGAGGTCTCCTATAATGAGACCTTTTGGTAATGTCAGGGGTTCCTTTGAGATATTTGCCACGAGAATGTGGTTGATACGAGCGGAAATGATGGCGGGTTGTAAGAGGCAACGATGGGGGTTGGGGGACATGTTAGTGGGGGAAAATACCATGTGGGTTTGGGGTATGGGCCGCAGGTTCACCCATTTTTGATGGTGGGGGGGAATTTGGCATTTATCCTGAACTACCGCTGGGCTAATGATGGTGGGGGATTGACTGGCGAGCAGGTGCTTGGTACTTATAAGGGGGGCAAGGTCACTTTGGTGGGGGTCACGCGTGAGGGGGGATTAACGGCGCGTGTGAGAGGATCATTGGGGCGCGGTGTGAGGGGGTTAGAAAACGGGATTTGTTGGAGGGACTGCGGAGGGTTGGTGGGGGGAGCGTTGTCGGTGGCAGTAACGGTTTGTTTGGAGTTTATGTGGTTTTGGTGGTTATGTTTGTCATGAGAGGGCGAGTCAAGTGTGGGGTTGTGAAGTTTTCTAGGGGTGTGAATTGTGTGGGGGTGGAAGGGAGCTACTGACGAAAAACTGTCACAAGGGGGATGGGGGGGGGGGTGGGGGGTGAAATAGCTGGGCATTTCTGGGGGCATGGTGGGAACATGGTTGTGTCCCTCGGTCGGCACGCGTGAGGGGGGGATTAACGGCGCGTGCGGGCGGTTCAGAGGGGTGAGAGGTGAGCGAGTTAGAAAACGGGATTTGCTGGGGGGACTGCGGAGGGTTGGTGGGGAAAATGTTAGGTGTAGAACATGGGTTATTGGTGTAGGACTGGTGTATTAATTTGGGGTTGTTAACATTTCTGGGGGCATGGGAGAAACATTGTTGGGTACATCGGTCGGCATTTTCTCTGGAAACATGTGTACATAAACATTGGATAGAATTATGGTTACATATATCAGAGTCTGTCCTGAAAACATGGGAGGATTTATTCTGGACAGAGTTACGAGAATTGAGGGGATTACCGAGAGGGAGTTGCTTGGACTTGTCTTCTTTCGTTTGTTGAGGCATTTTTTTACTGAATTGAGTGAGGTTTTGAGAGATCTCGGGGCAAGGGGAGGTTGTAGGAGTCACCTTAGTGCTAGCTGCAACTTGGTAACCCTGACTCAGGGTTTGTTGAGGGGAGGTTGTTTTTTCTTTTTGGGAATGGGTTTCTGCGTGATTGGTTTGTCAGAGGCTTTGGGCTGGAATTTTGTTTTGAATGAGATCATCCTTTGGCCGCAGTCAATCTGGGCCTGGAGTTTTTGAAGGAGGTCAAATCCAAGGAAACCATCATAATATTTACAGTTGGAGGAAAATACTGTAAATGTGTGATAACAACGAGCATGGGGGTCAGGAGTGGTTACTGATAGGGGTAAAGTGTCTCCTAGGAGATTTAAGTAAGTATCAGCAGCTGAGATGAGTTCTGTTTTGGTGTTTAACAAAGGGCCAAATAGTCGGGGATGTTTTTCATAGTAAGATTTGAACAAACATGACTTGGCAGCTCCCGTGTCGATTAGCAAGCGGACAGGAATGTCCTTGATTTTGGCCATGTAATAAATGGGGGCAGTGCGACTAGTTATGGCGTCCCCCGCCGAGCCCATCGTGGGCGGGGGATACTTTAAAAATCCTGGGGGTCGGTATCTACCTCCTCCAGGGTTTCCTCGGTATCGTCTGAGGTCATGATATGGGGGCCTATTTCTTCCTCTTGTCCCCATTCTTCATTTACAGAAATGCGAGGAGTAGAGGGGCGAGGTTTGGCAGAGTCACGAATTTGGTGGAGGGCACACTGAGCATTACAGGCAGGGAAATCATAGGGGTTGATAATGACTAAGGTAGGGTTTTTACTTTGGTAGGTGTTGTAGTTACTGTTCCGGTTGAAGATTCTGCGTGGCTGGGATGGTTGGAACCGGGGTCTACTGGGTTGGGGCTTGCCGGAAGGGTAAGTGGGTCTGTTGTTGAAGGATGAGGCAGGGTAGGCATTCTTGGGGTTTTGGTGGTTGGTTTGCTGCGGGTGCGTGGGAAACCTCTTGATTGCAGCGATTTGGGTGGGTGCTTCTGTGCGCACGGCCAAAATACGTCGGATCGTGATGAGATCTTTTCTGTATCCGACGAAATCGTGCACTCGGAAATGGTCTTTTACTGCTGAGGGCAATATCGACACAAGGTTGACCAGAATTTGTTGTTCTTGTTGGACTCTGGTCAACGTGGGGAAAGAAATTTTTTATGTGTTGGGCAATCTTATTCGCTGTGGCATCTACATCGCCTTCGAATTTAGTGTTTTGGATTCGGGTGTGAGCCACGAAAACGCCCAACGAAGGCTTAATGGCTTCTATCACTATTGGGCGAAATTCGTCCCAGGTGGGATCAGGGTGCACTTGATAGGCAACCAGGGAAACGGCTTTTCCCAGGTGCGTTAATGTTACGGCTATTTTTTGTGCGTCCGTGGTATAAGCTAGGTCAAGTACGGGTTTCATTATGTCCATGAATGTTTCGATCTCATAAGTTTCCTCATCATAATGGGGGATGGGAACGTGAGAACGGTGCGCCATGATGTTCTCGTGTTCTGGCTGTTCCAAACTTGCAATGTAATGCAACCTTTTATCCGAATCAAGAACCACCGCTGCCGCCAATGTTATGCCCTGTTTTTCTACAGGTTTAACTTGGGTAATGTGAGTTCTGAATGACTGGCTATATAAGGCTGCATGCACAATACAAGGTATGAGGAATAGAGAACACAAAATAAACACACGGTAACACGACACAAGTTCACGTTTATTGAAGTAAATAAATAAAGAGCATAGAAAGATAGTAATTCTCGCACAAAACAAATAATAGAAGGGAACTGCTAGCATTAGCGGATCTAGATGGAGCCTAGTCTCCCACTTCCAACGTTCAGGTATATTCTTCTGATCACGGGTTTAATTAGCAAGTTTTTATTTTACTGGAAGACCTCAATATATTCGTGTAATTCAATTTCACTGATTTGATCTCTTACTGGCTGGTCGCGTGCCCAAGTAGCAGCTCACAGTTAGGATTAGACACGCGTATATTGTAGAACACGGAATCTCTAGTAACCTCATGGGGGTACTGATCTAAGTTTTATATTCTTATGGCAGAAATACGTAGAACACAAATCAGTGGGCGAACGTTAGATATCACTAGAGTTTTAATATCTGAATAAGGTAATTACGAGAGTCAAGGTCGCCTGTTAATTAAAGAGCACTGATCGCTTAGTACGTCCCAAATGGAATGGTTAAATATGAATTACACTGGGCAAGGTTTTAGCCACTTTATAGAAAGTTAATAAGTGAGTATCAAACTAGTACTATAACACTTAGTACTAGCAACATGAATCTTGAATAGTATTTGTAGATCTGGTCCTGGTTATCTTGCTTCCGGTGATGTTGGGGGCTAACGACTGGTTCCTCGGCCGTCCAGATGGTCCAAAATGTAGGAAGTTCTCAAGTCGGATCTCTTGACGATCGTTGCTGGCTACACACTTATATACCCACGAATTTGTGTGAAGGTTATAAGGTGCACGTTAGGACTTGTACATGGACAGATGCTTCTATTAGTCTTCTCTGCCACGGAGTCTGCCGGATCTGGAATCTCTCAACTCCGGAACAACACAAGGGCAGAGCTAGAGGTGAACTGCAGGGTAGTGACCACTGGTTGGTGTCTAGCTTTCAACTGATTTGACTGGGGGTGAGAGCTAGATTTATAGGCTCGGTTCTGGACCCTGTAGACAGTAGGGATCTCGAGTCTTATGGACTTATTTGAGCTCTCAATAGATATGGGGACTAGGTAAGATGGTATTTACTGTTGTGGCACATGGCTATAGGAAGCCTTTATATTTTCATATAACTGAGCCTTAGTAAGAGGTACTATTTTGGCTATACTGGAAGTATTTAGGGGAGAGAGACTGGATCTACTTTGCGAGGAGGATGGGGACAGCTGTGATAGGAGCGTCTCTCTTAGATTGTTCAATCTTCATTCTATGGTATAGCTGAGGTGCTAATTTATTGATCAGAGCATGCAAGAAAGGTAAATGGTTTATTGTGAGTTAATAGAGGTTAGTAAAGGTGTTAGTCATGCATGGTTAGTTCATTGATAGGAAGAATTCCTGTGCTACCTGGCAATGACTCGGCAGTCAAAACATGGGCCAGGTATACCTCCGCGGGGTGGGGGTTTCCCTCCCCGGGTGGCCAAAAAGGGGGAGCTGGGCGCCCTCTCTCTGTGATAGTCGTCCGGCGGCTGTGGCTAGGGGCTTGCCATATCACCAGTGTTTATAATAACCCTCTGTGTATGAGACAGATGTGGGTGTCCTTAATACCAAAACCGAAGGTGTCTTGGCTAGCTGGTTTTACTCGGCTGGTTGTTAATTGTAGGGTTTGCTGGATGTGGTGGAGACTGGGTTGCTAACTCTGCCACATTTATCTGGGAGTATGGCAATAGAAGTTAGTTACTGGCGAGGCGGCTAGCCTCGCACCGACGACCATTGGGTGCAGGGTTGTGAATGGCATGCAAGGGGCTAGTAAAGTTCTAATGTTGTTCTGGCCTACTAAGTGAAGGTAGGCTGGATAGGAGTATAATTATATAAAAGGTTGGAGAGCGTTAGTAACGGACAATTCAAGGATCTTCAAGAGGTATGAGAGAGAGGCTAGGTCGGACAAGAGTCGAGAAGGACGGGTGTCTTAATGAGAGGAGGGGGAGAGTTCAGGGGCTACAGGGAAATTTTGCCCCTAAGGTCCCTGGGCGTGGGGGTGGCATTAGGCTACAATTGATATTGGAGTTTGAAAAGACAGTGAAAGTACGTTAGTCAAATGCTACCGGGGGATGCAACTATGGGGTGGTATATGAGTCTGGAAAAGATAGAATTATGTAGTCAGTATGAGGGGTTATGGATATTATTAGTTGGCCCTGGGAACTGCGTTTTCTATGAAATATATATATACCAATAAAACGGCAGTTCGTAGGGTTACTTAGTTATTGTTTCGAGGTACTTATGACAGATACTGGTAACAAGGTTATCTATATAATCTCTGGATGGGGTAAGAGGTGTATGACACGAAGCAAATTGGCGTAGTGTGGACTGTGGATACGAAGGAGGCAAGTGGAAGACATATGACAATTGTGGAAAAGTAAATGGAAAAATGTGAACACAATGGCGGATAAAGATTCTTAACCTAAGTATTGAATACATAGATTTATGGGGCTATGGGTTCTTCAGAAAGTTTAGTCTGGCAAGACAAGATGTTCGGGAATGTTAATATTAATACTTAGTTACTAGAGGAACAATGCAAGGGGCGACTGAGCACGGGTTACATATATCTATACTCGTCATGGGAAATGATATACGAGGTCTAGGGACAGGCGTGGGTGTTTTAACTTCTAAGATATATAACATCTACTTCTCGGATGTAAGAACATACATAGATATAATTATGGCTGTCTGATGTGTTGGCATTGGCTCAACGTCGGGACAGGGCATGGGTGTTTTTAATATGAATGTATATTCCTGTTCATCATCTTTGTAGTTAGGAGTGTAGGACACGAGGGGGGTAGTGTACGTGAGGTGTGGAAAATGGTCAGTTTAGAAAAGGTAGGTGGGTGCAGCTTGGAGCTGCTTAGCCCTGCGGGCTTGGGCCTGTCTGAAATGGCTGGCTCGGTCAGCTGGTCCTTTCGTTCTGTGGACCTTTCTTTCAGGTGTTTCTGTGTGGTGTTCGCTCGTGGCTTCTGTGGTGGGCTTCTTGTTCTGGGGCATTTTATAAAGCTTTAGGTTCTTTGATAGGGGATATGAAAGGTAATTTAGGAAACCACCTGGTACCACCTGTGGTTGTGTAGCTAGGTTGAGGAGTTACTGGGCTGGCTAATGGGGGTTTGTAATGGTTACCCCTGCGATGGTCATTTTCTTTGGCTCTGGTGGTTACAGAAAATGACTTGCCGTGGGTGACTGGTGTGGTCCACTCGGGACGGATGTGTCCCACTCGTTCCACCGTTATCTTGGCGATACGGGCAGGGCCAGGGTTGTCGTGGGTCTGGATGGCAGGGGGAAGGCTGTCCGAAGGCTTAGATGGCTCTGTCGCACGGCTGTGACAAGCTGGAGATGCGGTAACACCGTTCCTAGACCGCCCCTCACATATATATATAAATATCATAACATTTGTGAAATATAGGTTCGACCGCGCTAAGCACCACGGCTGCGTGAGGGCCAGTAGGAACGTACATATATCGAGGGGTGGGTGGGTGGGGCATCTAGCCTCGTGACCTTGACCAAGAGTCAAGTTCAGAAAATCAGTGTTCGTCACGGTAATTAATCTCACTCCTCAGAATTATTGAAATGTCTATGTATGCGAATATTTCTTGCTCTACTATTAAACAAATAAATATGTTTTATAACTTCACCTAATATGTAATATCACAACACATCTTAAATTGTATATATTCAAATTTATTGCCGATATGTTCTGTTGTCGATTATTCCAGTCCCTGACATACCTCATGATATTTGGTATATTACGCTATTTCGCTTTTATTTTGTCTTTATTTGCTTGTAATAATTATTCTTCAATGCATATTTACTTCCATTCTTAAAAATAGTCAGGAAAGGTTGTCCATATAATGTATATATTTAAAAGTCTGGATCGCCCCTTGTCATTGTGTGCCACCACACTTTAATGAGAGTGGGTTATCAGACTTTGGGGTGACACAAAATGCAGCTCTTTGTAATAATTATTCTGCAATGCATATTTACTTTCATTCTTAAAAATAGTCAGGAAAGGTTTTCCATATAATGTATATATTTAAAAGTCTGGATCGCCCCTTGTCATTTTGTGCCACCACACTTTAATGAGAGTGGGTTATCAGACTTTGGGGTGACACAAAATGCAGCTTAGGACTGGAGGGGGACATTTGTACTGATGACCCTTAAAAACCCGCCCTCCGAAAGTATTCCCAACTCAAAATCCAAAGGTTTCACAGAAACACCAAGACAACTCAAATATTTATTGTATACTTACAATAACGTGTATTCTTCAATATGTAAATGCTTTTACAGATATAAAAATATGAAAGAGTAAGCAGATGTGTGCTTAAAGATATTGCTTATGTATAATGTGGCTGACCTGTATCAGGCCTCTAGAGATGCTAGGTCTCATTGGCTTGAGGTAGGTCAGCCCAGACAGGGGCCTATATTTGAACTTCACAAAAGAGCAAAGGCTAGGACCAAATATGCCATTAGATTTCTTAAGCAAAATTAAAACCAATTAAGGAAGGAAGCCCTTGCAAAGAGTCTGGCAGAAAAGGATACTAACTGTTTTTGGAAGGACATCAGATCCATGCAAAATTGTAACACACCATTACCTGTCAGTGTTGAGGGGGTTACGGGTGAAGAGAACATTGCTGACTTATGGAAAACTCATTTTAAGGAACTACTTAACAGTGTAAACCAAAGGTCTACTAATGGTGCAATTCAATATGTGAAAGATAGTAATTATGAAGACATTAAAGTGACTGAAAGTGATCTTGAGAATGCCATAAGAAAACTTAACCTAAACAAAGCTTGTGGGCTGGATGGTATATATGCAGAACATCTTAAATATGCAGATAAGTTGTTAATAGATAAACTTAGTTCTTGCATCACCAGTCTCTTTACGCATGGTGTCCTGCCGGAGTCTATGATATCCGTCATACTTGTTCCTGTCATTAAAGATAAATCAGGTAAAATTACAGCTAAAGACAACTACCGCCCAGTAGCACTTGCTAGTGTGGTGAGTAAGGTAGTTGAAATGATATTTCAAGAAAGAATGTCTGCATATATTGTCACCAGCAGCAATCGTTTGGCTTTAAGAAGAATCACGGCACAGACCAATGCATATATGTGCTGAAAGAAGTGATTGATACATACAACAAACTAAATAGCTCAATTTTCTCTTGTTTTCTTGATGCAAGTAATTAGGCTTTTGATAGGGTGTGTCACAAAACCTTGTTTGAAAAATTAGTTAACAGGGGAGTGCCTAGCTATATTGTTAGGATACTTATTTTCTGGTGTGCTAATCAAAAAATGTGTGTAAGAGGGGGCAACATCCTGTCAGGCTCTTTCGCCGTAACCAATGGTGTTAGGCAGGGGGGGATATTGTCTCCGTATCTTTTCAACGTCTACATGGATGATCTTAGTCTGGAGCTGAACAAGACTCGCACTGGGTGCTGCATTGGCAGCACCATTGTAAATAATCTCATTTATGCTGATGACCTAGCCTTAATCGCGCCCTCTGGAGCAGGACTGGATAAATTATGAGTATGTGAAAAATTTGGAAGCAAACATTCAGTCAAATTTAATCCTATAAAGAGCAATATCATAATATTTAAATCTAACCTTCTATTGAAATCAAAGCTACCTAAATTCCATTTGTATGAAGAAATTATAGAAGAAGTAAATAAAGTAAAGTATCTAGGACACTATATTTCAAGTGATCGCTCAGATGATGAGGATATGGGTCGTCAGCGAAAGCAACTTTACATGCAGGGAAATTCAATATTAAGAAAATTTCATATGTGCACATGGGATACAAAAATTACATTGTTCAACTCCTACTGCTCACCAATGTATACAGCACAACTATGGTGGAACTATAAGAAAATGACAGTGAATAGGCTAAGTATCTCATATCACAATATCATGAAAAAATTTCTGGGGATCTCAAAATATGAGAGTACAAGTACGCTATGTGCCTATATGAACTTACACTGTTACCAATCACTCATTAGAAAGCTAACATATAAATTCATTCAGCACCTTAACACTTCTGAGAACAGTATCATTAAAATGCTACAAACTCCAAGCATAGTGTACACCTCTAGGATCCAGGCACACTGGAGGAAGTTGCTCTATATTTAACCTTAAGTAATGATTTCAGGTCTGCTACTCTACAGAATTAGCATACCGGTACTGAACCTCATATTGCAGTACAGTACCGATATTCCTATACTGTACTGTAGCAACATACTGTACCGGAAGCTAAATGATGTGAGGCATGGTACTGTACACAATTAGGACAGTGGTTTTGGTAACACAGTAGTTTGATGACCACTGTTTTTGGTTGAGGCAGTGCTGTGAACTACATGATAGCAAACTGGGTATTATTTAATTTATTTTATTTTATGTAGCCTATGTACAGTAGCTTATATATATTTATGTTACTGTAAGGTATATATGGACCCCAGTATGGTCCCCTCTGTACTGTGTGAGTCTGAAATAAAGTATTATTATTATTATTATTATTATTATTATTATTATTATTATTATTATAACCCACCTTGTTGGCGAATACCTGATTCTCAACATGACTTAGATTATAATATCACTAAGAGTGTGACGTTATTGACTCAGATTTTAAGGCCCGCACAGGGTGACTGCTTAACCGAGTACACAAAATCACGACTAGCGTGAGTTACTGAACATATAATGTATGTCACTAGGCTTGTGACTCCGACTATGTACAAAATAAAGTATGTGACATTTGACACTTGTTCTTAATATTGCAACCATAACTTAGGTATGCTGTTAAAATTGCATAGGTAATAGTATTTTAGTATATATCACTCATATTACTCTTAAATAATATAAAAACTAAAATGCCCCAGAACGAGAAGCCCACCACAGAAGCCATGAACGAACACCACACAGAAACACCAAAGGAAAGGTCCACAGAACGAAAGGACCAGCTGACCGAGCCAGCCATTTCAGACAGGCCCAAGCCCGCAGGGCTAAGCAGCTCCTGGCTGCACCCATTTACCTTTTCTAAACTGACCATTTTCCACACCTCACGTACACTAACCCCCTCGTGTCCTACACTCCTAACTACAAAGATGATGAACAGGAATATACATTCATATTAAAAACACCCATGCCCTGTCCCGACGTTGAGCCAATGCCAACACATCAGACAGCCATAATTATATCTATGTATGTTCTTACATCCGAGAAGTAGATCATTACTGTAGATGTTATATATCTTAGAAGTTAAAACACCCACGCTTGTCCCTAGACCTAATATATCATTTCCCATGACGAGTATAGATATATGTAACCCGTGCTCAGTCGCCCCTTGCATTGTTCCTCTAGTAACTAAGTATTAATATTAACATTCCCTAACATCTTGTCTTGCCAGACTAAGCTTCTGAAGACCCATCGCCCCATAAATCTATGTATTCAATCCTTAGGTTAAGTATTTTTATCCGCCATTGTGTTCACCTTTTTCCATTTACTTTCCCACAATTGTCATACGTCTTCCCCTTGCCTCTTTCGTATCCACGGTCCACACTACGCCAATTTACTTCGTGTCTTACACCTCTTACCCCAACCAGAGATTGTATAAGATAACCTGGTTACCAGTATCTGTCATAAGTACCCCGAAAACAATAACTAAGTACCCCTACGAACTGCCGCTGTGGTTGGTATTTTATATTTAATAGAAAACGCAGTTCCCAGGGCCAACTAATAGTATCCATAACCCTCTGACTGATCACATAACTCTATCTTTTCCAGACTCATATACCACCCCATAGTTGCATTCCCCGGTAGCATTTGGCTAACGTATTCTACTGCCTTTTCAAACTTCCATATCAATTGTAGCCTAATGCCACCCCCACGCCCAGGGACCTTAGGGGCAAAATTTCCCTGTAGCCCTTGAACTCTTCCCCCCCCCCTCTCATTAAGACACCCGCGCTTCTCGACTCTTGTCCGACCTAGCCTCTCTCTCATACCTCTTGAAGATCCTTGAATTGTCCGTTGCTAATGCTCTCCAACCTTTTTATATATACTCCTATCCAGCCTACCTTCACTTAGTAGGCCAGAACAACATTAGAACTTTACTAGCCCCTTGCATGCCATCTATTCTCTTACAACACATTCACAACCCTGCACCCAATGGTCGTCGGTGCGAGGCTAGCCGCCCCGCCAGTAACTAACTTCTATTGCCATACTTCCAGATAAATGTGGCAGAGTTAGCAACCCAGTCTCCACCACATCCAGCAAACCCTACAATTAACAACCAGCCGAGTAAAACCAGCTAGCTAAGGCACCTTCGGTTTTGGTATTAAAGACACCCACATCTGTCTCATACACAGAGGGTTATTACAAACACTGGTGATATGGCAAGCCCCTAGCCACAGCCGCCGGACGACTATCACAGGGAGAGGGCGCCCAGCTCCCCCTTTTTGCCCACCCGAGGAGGGAGACCCTCCTAACACCTTTAACACCTTTACTAACACCTTTACTAACCTCTATTAACTCACAATAAACCATTTACCTTTCTTGCATGCTCTGATCACTAAATTAGCACCTCAGCTATACCATAGAATGAAGATTGAACAATCTAGAGAGACGCTCCTATCACAGCTGGCCCCATCCTCCTCGCAAAGTAGATCCAGTCTCTCTCCCCTAAATACGTCCAGTATAGCCAAAATAGTACCTCTTACTAAGGCTCAGTTATATGAAAATATAAAGGCTTCCTATCGCCCTGTGCCACAACAGTAAATACCATCTTACCTAGTCCCCATATCTATTGAGAGCTCAATTAAGTCCATAAGACTCGAGATCCCTACTGTCTACTGTCTACAGGGTCCAGAACCGAGCCTATAAATCTAACTCCCGCCCCCAGTCAAATCAGTTGAAAGCTAGGCACCAACCAGGGGTCACTACCCTGCCGTTAACTTCTAGCTCTGCCCTTGTGTTGTTCCGGAGTGAGATCCCAGAGCCGGCAGACTCCGTGGCAGATTTGGATAGAAGGACCTGCCCACGTATTTAAGAACTTCACACATATGGGCCCCCTGGACGGCCGCGGAACCAGTCGTTAGCCCCCAACATCATGGACGCAAGATAACCAGGACCAGACCCATCAGATGCTACCCAAGATTCCCTTTAGCAGTACTACATATTACTGTGCTGTTTAGAGATTCACTAATTAATATTTCTACGAAGTGGCTAAGACCTTGCCCAGTGTAATTCATACTTAACCATTCCATTTGGGACGTACTAAGCGATCAGTGCTCTTTAATTAACAGGCGACCTTGACTCTCGTAATTACCTTATTCAGATATTAAAACTCTAGTGATATCTAACGTTCGCCCACTGATTTGCGTTCTATGTATTTCTGAGACAAGGATATAAAACTTAGATCAGTACCCCCTGAGGTTACTAGAATTCCCGTGCTCTAAAAATACGTGTGTCTAATCTAGTCTGTGAACTACTACTTGTGCACCAGAGCTACCAGTAATAAATCTAACAGTGAATATGAATCTATAAGTAACATTGATGGTCTTCGGTATATAAACCTGTGAAATCAAAGCCAGTGATCAGAAGATTAATACCTGAACGTTGGAAGTGGGAGACTAGGCTCCATCCAGATCCACTTATGCTAGTGTTGTTCAATTCTATTATATTGTCTTACACAAGTATTCTACAGTGGTATATCAATAAACGTGATCATGTAACTTGCTACCATGTGTTTCTTTGTGTTCTCTATTCCTCATATCTTGTATTGTGCATGCAGCCTTATATACCCAGTCAATTTAGAACTCACATTACCCAAGTTAAACCTGTAGAAAAACAGGGCATAACAAAAACATTAGCCTATGTTATCCCATCTTTCTTGACTAGAAAAATATATCTTTCTTAATTACTAGAGAAAAAGAAGATTTACTATGTAAATAGAGATCAATGGCCTCACTGCCTTCACCACTCTCAGGGAAAAAAAAACATAGAAATAGGAATGATGAAACAGATAAATTCACAACTGGCTATGGAAAGTAATTTAAGTAAAGGACACCAACCCTCACTTTGACAGATCCAGCCCACCACATGGATTCCAAACTTTCACCTAATGATGGGCTGGAAACAATCGGACCAGACATCTATATTCACAGCCGAAATATATGGACTCTACCAAGCCTTAGAAATCCTAAAGACACGTACACATTATGGTAAAACTGAAAGAGAGCCATACAATCCATCACACACACCACAAAGAAAAACAAGGAGCTGGCCAATCCTCTACTTCAAATTATCACAAATCATCAATCCCACGGATACGGCATATATAGGCCTCCAATTGGTAGCTGCCTACACCGATATCCTCCACAATGAAATTGTCGACAAGCTAAATTGCGAAGGGAATGCACTCCCTCGAAAACACCAAAACTCCGGCACACCACATCTGACAGAACTAGCATCCTAAAGACAAGTCATCTTGCAAGACTTGAAAAGCGAAGGATTCTCTGGTACACATTATGGAGGCATAAAAATTATTGGTCAGTCTGGAGACACACCAAATTTTAGGAACAAGACTCTGAATACAGCCACTCTCCGACTATGACTAGGACACACAAGACTGGCAGCACATAAATACAAAATGAACCTGTAGAAGATGAAAACTGCCAATTCTATCAAACCCCAGAAACAGTGGAATATTACTTCCTCCACTGCCATCGGTACTTTGGAGCCCGAACAAACCAGACAAGGCGGATCCTTTAATTTACATGGAACACAAACTAGAGGTAGGAAACTTACACCAGACAAATAATAATTTGCCAAAGCATTTGCAACATATATAGAAACAACAAACAGACTCTTCAACATATGGCCTGCAACCCCCTAAAAGACAAATGACGACTCAACCCCAAGACATGTGCCCAGGGCCCCGGGTTTCACTAACGGTCGTAGCGTGCGATGTCATGTAGAAATCTATGATTAACACGGAAGGTGGGGGCTGCCGCCTCCAGACCCCAGCTGCTCTTAAAAATGAACGCACACAGAAAACAGAAAACAGGGTTGGAAGAGTAAATTCGTCCGTGAGATTGTCAATGCCCACACATAATATATAATTTCATATTATCACCAATCCACCAATTAACTTACAAATAAACCTAATTAATTAAATCAATGAAACTAATGAATACATTTGTGGTAGCCTACTCCAAGGATTCGAGCCTAGGATACACCGATCAGAAAGTCTGGGCACTATAACCATTACTCTATTAATTAAGAGAGTTAGATTGTCAATGCCAACACATATCATATATATCTTGTAAAATATGCATTTCCTTCTGAATTTAAGTATTGTATGAGTTCTTAATTGTAATTTTGTATAGGCTAATCTGGAATAGTTGATGTCCTCATCAATCAGAAGGCCCAAAAATATATAGTTACGTTTTTGACATTCGTGAATATCGAAAAATGAGGCCATTGTTAAAATATTTTTGACTTTCGCTACTATCTAATACAGACTATAGTATCAAGCTGGTGTATTGGTGGATTGTATTTATTTTTTTAAAAAGACCTCCGTCTACGTATTGTGAAAAACCTGTTATCCTCCGGCAAATTGTGGGGTTGAGTGAGTGAAGGGGGGGACAGTGAATGAAGGAGGATGCATGTTTTTCATAATACGTGTTGCTAGCCCCAAACGCGCGAGCAACTGTGGCTTTCAACCATCCGGAACATCCCCTTTTATTAATGTGCATCACACATGTTACATACAAATAAGGTTTATGTTGTGTTTTACCCTACTGTGGAAAGACTACGGATACACCACTCCTGCCGGGGCCTCACGCAGTGGCATGACCCAGTCCTGTCGAACTGAGCTCATGACGCTGGTGGCATTGCCCCGGAGGATAGCCATCCCTAGTCTTTGCTTGAGCCAGAGGGTTTCCCGGGGTTCTCCTGAAACTTCTCTGATTTTACGGCCTATTTCATTCACCATCTTAAGGGTGGTAGGGCCGAAGACTCCTGAAGTTTCGAATGCCAGGGGCTCGAACTGATGAATTCTGGCGATGGCTTGATATTTTTCTCGCTTTTTATTTTCTGCTATCCGGGCGGCTTCACCTGCTTCGTCGGCGTTTCTGGCGGCGTTGGTTGTGGAGAAAGTGTCAACACATGTGGCATCCCACACGAGGCACCGGCCATTCTTGTAAGAGAAAGTGGTCATCCCATCTGGCCGTTTGCCGTCTTCTCTGTGAAGTCCATGTGGTTCGAGGATTGATGCACAGTTAGCACTCTGCAGGGCCCGTTTTATGACATCATTTAGTGCAGAGTGTCTTGGCAGGCGGCCTGCGTTGTAATTACATGACAAGGCATGGTGACCTTGAGCATCCATCCTCCCATCACACTTGCAAGTGTGTGGGTGACAAACTGCCGCACCCACTCTGAGCGCGATGGCGACCCGGAGCGCTTCAGCATCCAAGTGAGTTCCAAGAGGTGGGATGGGGATGGCGTGTAACCACAAGCCACTCTCCGAACGGGCGGCTGCCTGGAGGCGTGCTTTTGCAACCTGGTCTGCATCGGTTAGGAGATTTTCTTGAGTTTTCTTCGCCGAGATGGTATCCCACGCTTTCTGCTTGCTCCTGGAGGTACCCTGAGGCTCCTCCTCTACTCCTGTACTTCCCTTCCAGGTGTTAATCGCTGCTGTTACGTCCCCATTAAGTGTCATTCCGGGTTTAGAATAAAGGATGGACAATACGAGGTCGTTGGTCGTGATGAGGGAAGAGATAAAGGCTGGGGAGGCAATATCCGAGGCTCTCCGTATGCCCAAGCCCCCGAGGCGGACAGGAAGGGTGGCTTGTGTCCAGGCCCGTTCTTTAAATTCCACGTTGGTGATGCTGGTCACTGCTTCTCGGATTATGCTGTCTAATTCTTGGAGGCCGCCATTGTTCGTGTAAGTCATCGATGTGCGCAGGAGGTATTGGAGTTTTGGGATGGAGAAACAGTTCTTGAGCAGGGCCAGAGCTGAGTGGGCATCGATGTGTATCAGGCGACTCACGAGACGTTGAAGCTCCTCCTTTTTAACTTGAAGTGTTGGTGGGATTGCTGCCAGAGTTAGTGGGGAACCTAATAGGGTTTGCTGGTGCTCCTGAAGGATCTTTACATCTGGCAATATGTTTCGGAACAGGGCCTGAGTCTCTTCTCCTTGTTCACGTGTGTGGTTGAGGAGAACAAGTTCACATTTGGTGTCATTTATCACTAGCCCGGCCTGGCCGAGGTCAGTTATGATGTTATTTAGGTCGGTTAGAACGTTCTCTACTGACCCATCCAAGGTTGCATCGTCCAGGTACCATACATTCAGCTCTGACCTTACTTTGTTAGCTGCTGCATCCACCCCTATTGAGAAAAGAGCAGGACCACCTGGATCTCCCTGCTGTAACCCGGTCTCTGATGGGATTACCGTCTCGCCAAAAATCAGGATTGAAGGTTTGGAATAAGCCTGCCAAAGTAGGGGGTACAGAGTGGGGATGTGTTCTTGAGCTGCACGGAGGAAGACATCCCTGCGAATGCTGTTGAATGCGTTCCGCATGTCAATCTTTAGAAGCACTCGTTTTTCTTGGGCTTGGCTGAGGTAGGTGCGGGTTGCGTGTACAGCAGCTTCACACCCCCCTGGAGTTCCGAAACCTAGTTGAACTGGTCTTAAGTGTTGACCTAGGCCATTCGAGAGTGGTTTCAAACCCACCTTTGTGGCAAGGCGGCGGAAGGTGTTCCCTACTGCTATATTTGTATTTCTTGAATTGGTAACAGTGTCTTAATGGTCAAAATGGTTGTCTCCACTAATTGTTTTAGGACGAATCCTGATACTACTCTCCTTGACTCGGTTGGGGGGCTTCAGTGACTAATTTTGAGTAGTTTTTCATTCCTCATTCTATGATTTTCCCCTTCTATTCTTATTCTGTCCCATGTAAACGCCTGTGCAGTAATCTGGAGACAACCCTCCAAGCAAACTGCACATTTAAACAATAAGAAGAAGAAGAAGAATCTTCATTATTAGTAACAAGGTAAAATACTGTTAATTAAACTTGGTGTAGCCTAATTATGGTAAATATTTACTTTACGACTGTCACGAGTTTCACACTAGGCTAATATATAGGCTATTTTATAACCAACTTCAGTGTGCTAGGACGAGTGCCTTATTTAGGCTATGTCATAAATTAACACTAAAACACTCATGATACACATTAAACTTGAGATGCAACAGATGCTATGTACAACAGTGATCATGTGGGAGAAATAGAGTTGTTAATAACATTGTGGCTGTCTTAAAATAGGCCTAACTGCTTATGAGATGGGATGTTCCTGGGCTAGCGGCGTGCGCTGATCCACTTCTTGTTTCGGCGTAGCCTAGGACCTATGTTAGGCCTAGAACGCGCCAGAATTTTAGCTTGATTTTTTTTTTGTTTTTTTGTTTTTTTTTGAATAGCCTATGATTTCGTGTTGACGATGAGTATTGACTCCATGAGGTTGCCTAGATTTCTGATATGTTAGTGTAATAGTGGCAGTTATGTTAGTGTAAGTAGTACTAGCCTATACACAGGCGGCCTATTGTTAGTAACGGTACAGTAGCCTAGTGTGAGCCAGAGTGCACATGGCATCTAGGCTACTCACGTGTGCTGCTCCCAGAATACCCTACTGCTAGCCTTTATTTAGTAGCCTATTATTAATTATACTTTAGGTGCAATTTTACTTTAGCCTAAATGCTGCTGCCTAATAGCCTAGGCTAGCGCATACTTTACAGTGTAGCCTATAGGTACCACCACTAACTTCGCTTCCATCACCGAGCTAGGCTAGGCTAGGCTACACTTTTTTTTTTTTCGGTAAACCTGACTTTAGCACCAACCGATCTTTGTAAAGGTAATTGTTTAGTGTATGTCCTCCTCTCCCCCCCACCGCCACCCCCCCACCAACCCCCTATAACCCCCTGTTGTTTTTATGCAGCCTAAGAAAAGGGAAATGCTTAAAGACCCCTTTTTGTAATTTTTGAGACCCTATGAATTTACATGTTTTCGTAATCGAGACTGAAAATAAAAAATGGAGTAGGCCTATTAAAGAAAATGGATTTTTGAGCACAGACTAAACCAAAAATACACTAATTACATAGTAACATAGCTGGTCCTTAACCTAACCTAACCTAACCTAACCTAACCAAGACCCCAGCTGGTCTTGGGTTGAAAAATTGTATTGAAAAATGATAAAAAACACATATCTCTTACCTCATTGTTCTTGATCGACATCTTGTGAACTTAGTAGGCTCAGGAAAAAAAGGTGTTGGGGAACACACTCTGGGACCATCCACATTTGTTTCGTTTCCGTTTCCCGATTACCATTGTTTTTTGGCATCTCCACCTTTTCTTGTTTAAGTCAAAGGAAGCACTTTGTCCACACTGTTCACAGTTTTTATGGTCTGAAATAAGACCATGGCTCACACAAAGGTTGTAGAGGTCATCGGCTGCATCTTTGTATCGATGATAGAAATTCTAGATTCCACCATCGCACTTTTCACAAGACAAGTTAGACATGTTAATCGCTGGCTGGAAACTAGAACAATGAGAATGACCCCTTGACCCCACGCGGGTCCTCTAGGGTCACCGAAAGTTCGAGAACAATAAATTCAAACTGAATTAACAATTATGCATATTTTAGATAAAATAAAATATCTGCAACCTCAAAAATCACAAATAATACTTAGGGCCTACTATTGGTATTAATAAAAACCTATAAATATTGTTAAAGTAGCCTAAATAACTAGATACAGTAATTGGTTTGTAATTTCACACTTACCGCCGGCCCTCTAGCGGCCTAAAATCCAACGACCGCTACCACCCGCACGCCACCTGTCGGTCAATTAAGGAAATACGCATACAACGGAGTATTTAGAGTAGGCAACAGGTCGCTCCAAACCCAAAATGTAAACACACATCCGTGGACTTACTCTAATAACGCGCACTACTCAAAGTTTTGTATTTGGTTTAATATAAACTTCCCAGGTCATTTGAACAGTTCTATTGCTTCTATATATCATATAATACACCATAGAATACGTTTTTAATAACTAGAAAAAGAGGACTTCGATTAAACAATTTTTGTAAATAGCCTAGGCCTAGGCAACAATTTTTTTTTTTTTTTTTTTTTTATATAATTATTATGTTCCTTCCAACAACCAACTATACTCCTAAAATCGATTAATGAAATTTACAAACACATGTGGCAGTCCGTGGATTCGAATCCAGGATGCTCACACCGAAAATCAACACCTTATGCATCGCACCACGAAGACAGTTAAAGAATGGTGGACACTGCCTACGATTAATTATGCAACTTCGAATCCTGCATATCAATCTAAGCATGTACACACATCCCAACTGCAACTCACGTAGGCTATGCATATGTGAATGGAAAGAGCAATTAATGGGGCCTTAACCACTAGGGATGTCCTCTCGATAAATTACCCCTGAACCAATATCAATTATTATGTTCCTTCCAACAACCAACTATACTCCTAAAATCGATTAATTAAATTTACAAACACATGTGGCAGTCCGTGGATTCGAATCCAGGATGCTCACACCGAAAATCAACACCTTATGCATCGCACCACGAAGACAGTTAAAGAATGGTGGACACTGCCTACGATTAATTATGCAACTTCGAATCCTGCATATCAATCTAAGCATGTACACACATCCCAACTGCAACTCACGTAGGCTATGCATATGTGAATGGAAAGAGCAATTAATGGGGCCTTAACCACTAGGGAAGTCCTCTCGATAAATTACCCCTGAACCAATATCAATTATTATGTTCCTTCCTTGAAGACAACCCGGATACGAGCCCCATCGATAATTAGCCTATCATTGTTCTAGAAGTTTCATGGACGATACTTTGTTGGTGTACATGTAATTACTGTCGCAAATTCACTATAAGTGAAATACGAGAAATTTAGACCGTCGCGCACCCATAAACAGGGAATGTGAGCTGGGTTTAGACCGTCGGTTAGTTTTCGGTTAGGCCTAGGTTAGGCTAATGTTGAAAATACTAAAATGCAACGGTCTTCGGTATTAAACAACACTGTAGCCTATAGCCTAGCCTATCAAAGAAAATAAACAAAAAACTAAAATTAACTAGGCCCAGTAAAAAGGCTGTCCGGAGTCTCTTAATTTTTTTTTTTTTTTTTTTTTTTTTTCAAGGAATACCCTAGGCTAGGCCTATAGGGAAAATATTTATTGGTACGATGTTACACAGTTACGGTATAGCCTACAGGGAATAGGCTCACACCCTTATTTTTTCATGTTTTTTCCTCCAGATTTTGAGAAAGTGATTTCATGGTCTTAGGCTAGTTATAATTCCAATGTGGGATACATGATGGGTTAAGGGGGGGGCTTTGACCCCCTTCACCCCCCATGAATTATTGAAATAGTCATTTATGTTGCCAGCAGTGGGTAAATATTGATTATACTGTACTGCATAAAGAAGGCGTTTGTAAACAGTGAGGATGTCCAAAAGAGCTCTGAGATTGATTATAGCCTAATAGGCGTTCTATTAATATCGGGTTTTATAAATGTGATCAAAATTATTCTCCCACAGTGGGTTATACTGGAGTACAGTATAAGGATTCCATAGACCTACATTGTCCCTAATAAATGATGTATAATAAGGCTGCGAGCCTATTCCCTATAGCCTAATTATCGATTTTACTTACAGGACACCTATTTGACAGGTACCACCAAGGATTTAATACATATTTATATTCGGTTTCCACACATCCAACACAAAGCTACACCTTTTTCTGGTCTGGTAGCCTAATAGTATTGAAAACGATATAATAACTTAAAATGTGGTTTTCGACGAGAATAAAAAGGCGTGTTTGTGCCGAAAATCGCCGGGATTCCGATCGTCGGTTTGAGGCATAGGCCTATTAAAAATTGTTTCAACCCTCGGTAAAGATAATTAAAAAGATTGTAGCAATGCCTACCTACTATAAAAAGGTTGTCAATACTCTACTATAGACGGCACGCAGTCTAGACGAACGGCTAAATAAGCTTGTCAGGCTCACATATCTATAGTTTCCAGGATCACTAGTTTCCTTTCTTAAATATTGGTGTAACATGAGCAATACACCAGTGACCAATCATCTGGTACTTTTCCTTCCTGTAGCAAACTTTAAAAACAAAATTAAGTGGTTCAAGTAGTTCTTCAGCCATTTCCTTGATTATTCTTGGGTGTGTGCCGTCTGGTCCAGGGGACTTGTTTTTCTTCAACTTCTGCAGGACCTTCCTAATCATGTTGTTACGCGCTCCGGATGGATCTGCGCTCCCCATCGATAGCGCTGCACCCGAGATGGATCGACCGAGAGCGCACACATCGATCGATTGTTGCGCTGACGAACGATGGTTTTCCATGCGCTCAGGATGGATTTAGTCATGTACAGTGTTTGAACTAACAAATCGATTGATTGTTGGGCTGACGACCGTTATTTTTCCCTGCGCTCAGGATTATGGATTTATATTCGAAAAGTAATATAAAAGACGAACAGTCTTTTAATAGAACTTTTAAGTGGTTCGCATATTAAAAAACAATCATTGGCAAACATATTATAGACAAAATATATACATAAACTAATAAACAACCGATTATGTCAGTTCTACCCTGGCTAAATTATGTGCATTATGTATTTGTTATTGACCAAACAAAATCGGAAATGAAAAAATTAGCCATTGTATACCCGGTATATAATTATCTCACTTGTATTGAGTCGTTTCAAAGCTTACTGCATCGTTTTGAAATTTTGAATATTGAACTTTCTCACTTGGTAGCCTATGTGCATACTTTTAAAACACGCGGGGAATTGCCTATGATAACGCTCTTCAAATCTCTAGTGCTACCGCGGCTTGAATACTGTAGCGTATTAACATCCCCATACAAAGCAGGTGAAATAAATGACGTAGAGAGTGTACAAAGAAATTTCACTTCGCATATAAGTTCGATAAAACATCTACACTATTGGGAGCGTTTAAGAGCACTGAATCTGTACTCACTGGAACGTAGAAGAGAACGTTACCTAATAATATACACGTGGAAAATCGCAGAGGGTTTAGTACCAAACCTACATACTCCGATAGTCATGAAATTCAGTGATAGGAGAGGCTGGGAATGCGAAATCCCCCGGATGAATAACAGCGGTGCTATGGGCTCTCTGCGAGAGGGCTGGTTATCACACAGAGGCCCACGTCTCTTCAACAAACTCCCACGGCGAGTAAGAGACATGAGGGACATCTCGTTAGACAACTTCAAGAGAGCCCTAGATGTCGAACTGCAAAAAGTGCCAGACGAGCCAATCCTCGCAAGGGAGCGAGCTGTCGCTTCAAACAGTCTACTGCACCAAATCACCACCCATAACGAGGGGCGTCGCGCTCCTTGGTGCCGCTAGAAGAGTGGCGAACACATCAAAAGGTATCAAAAGGTATGTATACCGGTATTTCACTTATTTCATCGGAACTGAAAAAATTAGCTATTGTAATATTTAATTATCTCACTTGTATCGAGTCGTTTCAAAGCTACTGCTTCGTTTTGAAATTTTAAATATTGAACTATCTCACTTGGTATGCTACTATGTATATTTCACTTATTTCATCGGAACTGAAAAAATTAGCTATTGTAATATTGAATGATCTCACTTGGATTAAGTTGTTTCAAAACTTAATGCTTAGTTTTGAAATATTGAATATTGAACTAGGCCTATCTCACTTAATTGGTACCATGTATATTTCACTTATTTCGTTCGAATATAAATCCATCCTGAGCGCAGGGAAAAATAACGGTCGTCAGCGCAACAATCGATCGATTTGTCAGTTCAAATACATGACTAAATCCATCCTGAGCGCAGGGAAAAACATCGTTCGTCAGCGCAACAATCGATCGATGTGTGCGCTCACGGTCGATCCATCTCGGGTGCAGCGCTATCGATGGGGAGCGCAGATCCATCCGGAGCGCGTAACAATGTCATAATTCAAAATGTCTTAAGCATTTAGCTTCCCATAAATTACTTTCAAATCGCCAGTATGGTTTCCTTTAGGGCCGATTTACTGGTGATCTGCTTGCTTATCTTAGTAACTCTTGGTCATCCTCCCTTCGGGACTTCGGTGACTTTTTCTATTTCGCTAGACATATCAAAAGCCGGCAAGAATGTAGTGTTCGGGCGTACCGCCCTCCTTGTTTACACTACGCGGAGCGGCGGCGCAGGACGCTTGCGATCATGTTCCCGTGACTGCCCCCTATGATATATTAATTTGTCATCATATATACAGTATTGCCAGCAGGGGGGCAAATAATAATAAAAACAAAAAAAACGCCGTCTAAATAGACACGAACATAACCGCGGCGATCGACCAATGTAAACATAACGACCGTACACCCGGACACTGCATCCTTCCCCAAAAGCCTTCGATAGAGTCTGGCATAAATCCCTAATTTCCAAACTACCCTTCTTTGGTTTCCATCCCTCTATCTGTGCCGTTATCTCTAATTTTCTTTCTGACCGATCCATAGCTACAGTTAAGAACATAAGAACATAAGAAAATGGGAGTCTGCAGAAAGCCGATTGGCCTAAGCAAGGCAGATCCCTGTCCCACACAACCCCAATTCAATTACAAAGCCCAATTATAGGCTCAACACTCTAATACTCTGAGGATCATCTTACCAAAACGGTTAGAGATTAACGCAGGATTATGGGGATCTGCAGAGCGCTGATTGGCCCAACCCGGCTGATCCCCCTTCACACCCAACCCTTCTCGTCCATATGCTTATCCAATTTTATCTTAAAGCTCCCTACCGTTTTAGATCCCACTATAGCACTTGGTAGTCCATTCCACCCATCTACAACTCTGTTACCAAACCAATATTTGCCTATATCTTTTCTGAAACAAAATTTATCTAATTTGAAACCATTGGTACGAGTTCTTTCGCTATCACTGAGCTTTAGTACATTTGTCATGTCCCCTTTGTTAATCCCACTAACCCACTTGAACACCTCTATCATATCCCCTCTAACTAATATCTAATAATAGATAATCTAGATAATAGATAATAGATAAATAGATAATCTAGACAACTAATAATAGTTGTGGACGACCATCGCTCACTTCCTCAATCTATCAACTCTGGTGTTCCTCTGGGTTCTGTCCTGTCTCCAGTTCTTTATAAATTGGTATAGAAAATACAGTCCTGTCACTTTATGCAGAGCTGCTCTGCTGTGCATGACGGTAAGTGGATGTTAGGTTGGGTGCCACCCACTTACCACACTATTAATATTGAAGATATATTTTTGTTTATTTATTTTTTCCTCATTAACGTTAGGCAATCATTAAGGTCATCTGCTAGCCACTGATTTTTTAATATGTACAATAGGCCTATTCAATGTCTATTCTTAAGCAATGTGTAAGATTGCCTTTGATACTTAACCTTTCTTCTAATTTTAGTTTGTGAGGATATTTTATGAACCAAAGCTGTTTATTTGCATAGGTATTGACCAGTGTGAGGCGGGAGGAGGAGAGTGAAGCGGAGAGTTGTGAGGAGTCTCCGTAGCCTGGGGTGTCATGTCAGGCTCAAAGTGTTACAAATGCAACCGCATGGGGCATTTTGCGCGGGAATGTCCCATGGCAAGTGGTCCAGGACCTAGGGACCGTGGAGGACCCAGAGGTAAGTACTATTCATGAAACAAATTATTTTTGTTGATTATTGTATTTTAATTAAAATAGGGTTGGCAGCTGTAGAGGAATGCTATATTACTGCTCAGTTCTTTTATGTATGGTACTGTATAACTGCTTTGATGGTGTAATGGTTAGTATTTAAATCTCAAAAAGGGGGGGGGGGGGATGTATATTATCATAGCATCAGGCGGCTATATTTATCGAAAGTTACCTTCATTCCATGCTCTTTTTCATGTATAAGCAAGAGCCAGAGCGTAATACAATTACATATCCGTGGAATTGCAAAGATAGAGCTTTCCAATGAGACCTGAATCATCCCTGTACGGTATCTGGTTACCTTGCAACGACAATGCAACCGAAGGGCAATCTTGTGGCTTTTGGCGTGCGAGGGAGGATGTTTTTGTTAGGGAGCCGTGTGCGGGTCCTCATTGTATGTCGCGCAGCCGTGGCGAGCAGTTCAAGGCTGCCTATCGTCCCTCCAACACCTGGTCCCTCTCTCTTGTCTCTCATAATGGCCTCAAAATGTGCAGGATAGGCCAATTTTCTCTCTCCCGTCATATGACGGTCGCCGCGGATTGAGGGATAAAATCTGTGATAAATCTACAGTTAAACTACCCCTATTTTTGTCGCTATTCTGTTGGTACTAATAGGTTAATATTATTAGTAGTAGACTTAGTATGGTTTGATGATGCACGGAAATGTATATTTGACTTGAAATAGATACATTGAAGTATTACAAACCTTTTGCAAAGTGAAGTTTGTTTACCTGGGGGTACAGTCGGTTGGGCCGCGGCGTACTTGTTCTTTGCCCCCTGCTGTCAATATATATGATGATTACTATAAGCCATGGGGGGGTGAGGCGGAGCAAAGCCCCCACTCATGGGGAAAAAGTTTTTTCAGAGGCTTGTAATTACTGTACTTCCAAACATTATATATTGATGAAAATGAACACAGAAAACTATAAATCCATGGGAAAATTAGTGACATTAATATAAAGAAATTCCTTCTTGTTTTTTTCAGTTTCTGCGTCGGATGAACCATCCAAAAACATGCTAAAAGGTGTGTTTTGAAGAGGGGTTGGGGGGGGAATAGTGGTGGATGGGTAGTATAACTGTAGATTTACCGTTGGTGGAGTGAAATTATTAGATTAGATACAGTATATGCAATATTGTGTAATTGATAGAACAAGTGTTTGGTTGCTGAATTTATATGCAAAGATAGTAAGAAGTTAGTGAGTCTGTAATTGAATGTTTAGGTACACTCAAGTTAGTTCATGTTTACCACCCATGTAAAATCACCCTCACCTTACCACAAGCAGCTGCTTAACCTTTGAAAGGCAAGCAGCATCCTGAGACGTTTAGGCCGGTTTTATGACTTGAGTGGCATCTAGGAGGGGAGGGACTCACTCCAACCAGGCATTCACTCTACTGTTTTGTTGATCACAAAATACTCTCAAAAAATATGAAGACAGGGGCAAGATGTAGTATCAGGGCGTCGGTCGTGCGCTCACGGTTATGTTCCTGTCTATTTTGATGGCTATTTTTTCTGTTATTTGCCCCCTGCTGGCAATATATATGATGATGACAATAAGTCATTAGGGGGGGGTGAGAGGGGGCAAAGCCCTCCCCCCTCAACCTATTATTGTATCCCACGGGAAAATGATCGCGAGCATGTCGAGTAGTGTAAACTAAGGCGGGCGGTATGCCCAAATACTACATGAATGTCTATCCTTACCGAAGAAAGCTACAGACGAAAGTTTGAGATCTTTCTACAGAGTGGGTACCATGCTTCATCATAAGCTACTGGTACAGTACTTAAAAGTTTTCCCTATCCCTTTCCTTTAGAGAGATAAAATAGGTTATAGAACTTTGAAACCCTCAAGTTTGCAAGTTTTGCATTTTAATTATGCCCGCCCATTAGATTAAGGGTTAAGCCTGGGGAATTGGGCATTCATATTTTACTCTAAAGGAATAAGTCAACCAAATCAGTGCAGGGGATTTTCCGCTATATTAGGGCTCATTCAGGCACTCTTGATTGCTTTAGCAAGTGCCTGATTGAAATGAAATGTTTGCAGCAAGAAAATAGAATAAAAGCACCATCAAATGACACCAGAACTACAGACATCGGCAAGATTCGCTAATAATTAGCAATGTTCCGCTACATTTGCAACACTGAATATATCTCACAAGATCACACCACAGAGCCTCAGTGCTGCGGAAGATGTGCCGGAGAGCAGACGGGGTCTTGCCGCGCTCCTGATCACTCAATCGCCTCCACAGGCTTAATGGGCTAATAATTCCAGGATATTTCCAGGACGTACCTGTACAGCAACCACAGTGAAAGGGTTAATGAAAAATATGGTAAATGAGTATGGGCAGAATGAAAGATTTACTGCTAAAATTTGGTAAAATAAACTTGGAATGACTTTCCAATTTCAGTCATGTAGATTGTGATTACTGTACTCTGTTCACCTGCTCCTTTTTGGTTGCTTTCACCTGCAGGGTTTATATGATTTTTTGTTTTGCCCCTTCCCAGTTTGAAAAACAATAGATTGTTAAAAAGAGTTATTAGCCCTCTAATATGTTGGTTTTGTTTGTATTCAGAGAAGTGCTATAAGTGCAACCGTCCGGGGCACTTTGCCCGCGACTGTAAGGAGGAGGAGGATCACTGCTACCGCTGTGATGGAGTTGGACATATCGCCAAAGACTGCGAACACTCCTCTGATGAGCGTAAGTTGTTTATAGCTTAGTATAACTCGCATCCTATGGTGGGGTTCAAACTTTTTCGGGCCTAAGAACCGAGCCATCCGGTGTATGCGGTGAAAAATTTATTTCTGCACCAGGGTGGCCATCCGGGTGGGATGGGTTAACTCTTAAGCTTCGGCCCTTTAAATTACGCGCCAGGTGGCGCGTATTTGGCAAAATGACACCTAATTTTATTCCTGCTATATCTTTGTAAATAATACATATATAATACATATATAATATTTAATCAAATATCATGATCATACCTGTCACCTTGAGAATGGTGAAAACTGATGTTTTCTAAGTAGTCTGGTTCTCGTGTAAGCACTGCCTACAAGCAATTCCTCCAGATCCGAGTCTCTGCTTGAGTGCGTGTATATGAGGGATCGATCAATACTCCTGCGTGTGTGTTTCGATGTGGTTGGATGTGTGGAGTGTTCCTCCACACACTGACAAAGGAGCATGTCGCATGATAGGGAGCGGGTGGGGGAGATGGTTGGGGTGCTTGTGGGTGGAGTAGATGGTGAGGAAAAGTAGGGAGAGGCTTGGGGGGTTGTGGAAAGGGCTGGAGGTACAGCCTAGTTCATCACTGGGCTGATAGGATTTGATTGATAATGCGAAACATTCATACGCATGTACGAGTCACTCGGGATTTTGGCGCACAACTCTGTTGACGCAATAGCGCGTCACTTAATGTTTATGGTTTTATGTATAATTTCTGTACCTTTGAAGACAAGGTTGATTAACAGTACAGCACTAGGTTTATTCTGATATTCATAATGTTTCCTAGATGGTATTAGTTGTGAACCCCTCTCATTGAAGAATCAAAGTACAGTATAAGTAAAATATGATTAGATACATAGGGTTTGTAATATTGCTTGCATATCCTGTACCAGCCTCTTGTATAACCTTTTGTAATTTTTGTGATAAACCATCAACCAGTAAACCTCAACTAGGGCTAACCAAGCAGAACCAACTAAGCGAGTAAAGCTTCTAGTCTTAACCTATGTATGTATTTATTGTAATGCAGTAGTAGGGCTTAACCCCCTCAGTCAGATATGACGCAATCGCGTGTAGCCTATAGATGGTTTGGCCCAAACATCGATTATGACGCAATCGCGTGTATAAATTTGGGAAACTTAGTGTTGACTTAAGTTATTATACACGCGATCGCGTGTATAATCGCGTGCAGGTGCTCGGTGAAGGGCAACACTAAATATGGAGCTAGTTGGCAACTTTCTACCGAGCCAGGCAGTACCAGAAATAACAGTTCACCCAAATAGTCGCAAATAGTGTGTCGTTTGTCCACAGATAAATAAGTTTAATTGATCAGACGGAGGGGATTAACCCTTCCTCCCCGGGCTGTCTTAGCTAATGACGGTCGCCCCTACCCGGGCGATATGGCCGAAAAACATCTAGGCCTAGGCTACCGTATTTATGTTTATTTTCACTGCTAGAACTTTCCCACTCATCTATAATCGTAGTGCAGTTTTCAATCTGTATTTTGGCATTGAGTAGAGCTATGTAAGTCAACTGGTTCAGTTGTGATGACGATTTCAGTGGAGCCAATATTGCAGAGATGTTGCCAATATGGGGGCTTTTTAGACACTAATTTCGTCATGACGTCAGAACAATAACATTGAGGAGTCTTCTCCTTCTTGTTTTCGGAGGTGCGGTGACGAACGCTTGGGTTTGTTGACATACGTCGTACCCACGGCGTTCGGACCAAGCTTAATTAGGCTATTAAGCTCATGCCTTAGATAAGGCATACCGGGTAGCGGCCCTTCTTTCGTGCTGTCCTTACCTAAGGCAGCCCGGGTAGGAAGGGTTAAGATATATTTGTTGAAATGGTCTATTGGTTGAAAAAATTGTCTGATCAACCATATCATGTTTTAACCTCCTTTTCCCACCCCAGCCTCCTGCTACAACTGCTCCAATATGGGCCACATAGCGCGTGACTGCCCCGAGCCAGAGCGCACCTGCTATGTTTGCAACAAGAGCGGCCATATCTCGCGCCAGTGTACCGAGAATAAAAGCGAGAACAGGAATACCAAGGTAGTTGTGCCATTGATACCTGCCAGGGGAACTTTGTGGGGGGGGGGGGGGGGATTGAGTGCTATTCTATATATTGGTATTTTTTTTAGTTAACTTATTCCTTATGATTGTTGTTTTGTTACTTTAAAGGATTTTTTTTTTTTTTTTAGTTTAGTTTTGTTACTGATCTATTAATGTTACCAGTAGGCTGTTGACAAAGTTTTTTTTAACGTTGCCTCTATATACAGTACTGTTATATTTTGTTACTGTTTTATGTTACTTTATTAACTATCTTAAACTGTCTTATTATATGTTTTCCAGATGCCAATGCCAATTTTATTCTCTTTTTTTATTCATATGGTATGTCCAGATTTGCCTATGCTAACCAACAAATCATGGCTCTTGAAACATTATACAGTATAATCAGTATTGCAGGAATTTTGCTCACCAAATGTCTTAAGGAAACTCCTACACAAAGTTCTATTGGCAACTGCATTTTCATAATGTTGATGAATGAACGTTACTTGACCTGGTACATTAAACATCTCCATCGATCTCACCAATATTTCTTTAGTAAATCACTAAATTTGCTAATGTAATCCCAGTGTAAACTAAACCATTTGCCAATGCAGTATTATCGCTAACTGTACTATGCATCGCCATAACCAAATCTACCGCCTAAAACCTATTGGAAATAATGAGTTGTCAGTTGTGAAGGCATACTGGGGATTATGCCAGTTGGCAGCTTTAGTATTTCATAAGATGAATAAATTCATAGCATCACCAATTAACTTACAATTATACCTAATTAATTAAATAAATGAAACTAATGAATACATGAAAACGGTTTGAATTGCTTTTACTAGTTTGATTCCTTTGCAAAATAGATAAGTTTATGCAACGTCCAAACCGCAAGTCTGGTAGCTTTTTCTTCATTAATTGGTATTTGGCAAGTCACATTGCTTATCAGATCTTTGTTAACCCTTTCGCGCACAGGTATGCGATTTGTACCATTTTTTGGATACTTAAATTGAGGTATTTAGGAACCTTTCTTTATTTCAACCTCTGCAGTTGTCATTGAGCGAGCTATGGCCAGAAAGCTAATTTTGGAGAGGTAATTATCAGATTAAACTCCTTGAAGCTCACTAACTACTTGATTTATATGATATCGTGTCCCTTTGTTTTATCACGCTCCCACTAGATGGCGCACAAAGAAACAATATAGTATCGCATCTACCGTTATGAGTTATACATGAAAAGAAAGAGGAAGAAACCCATATTACCAGGGTGTCAGACGAAAGTTGAGTCCAAAATCATTAATGTTTATTGTTGTATAATTATGTAAAGCTAGAATTATGGTTTATAGTTTAAATTGTCTTTGGAAGTGATAAAGTAGCCAAAGCATTGCTATTCATCATGAAACCATACTATTTCATGTTAATTTGATTGTATTCCTTATCATATTCATTAAAGTTTTTAAACAAAATTGCTCTGGTTTGCACCCTGCATACTACATTATGCATTAAACTTGGAAACAAATATTGATATTTCATACTGATCTTTGTTCGATAATAAAAATAATCCTCATTTTATGGCGATGAATATGTTGCATTTGTGTTATATGCTGAGCAAGATTTTTTTTTTTTATGAAATAAAAAAGTATCACTGGTTTTCCAAAGGAGTCATCATAATTTGTTCAACATCAAGTTTTTTTTAATTAATATAGCCTACTGTAATTGTAAACCTTACAAGTGCTATTTTGAGTGGCCGCCGAACCCAAAATTTTCACTTATGAACGATTTGAACCCATAATAATTGCGTCTATTGCAATCTACTGTATTATATCTGAAAAAAGTAGAGGAAAGGCTAATCTAGAAGAGCACCATATAAAAACCTACAAAACCTTGAATAATCTTGCATTTTTTCAAACTACTTCCGACTCCCCATTGCTTTTGCTAAAAAATTTGAATGATGGCACTAGGTTTTCATATATGATACAATTATTTTTCATACTGTTTCCAAAAAATTTACCAGAATTTGGTTATCATCAATCCTTTGTTATTTGTAAATATTTATTTTGTTATTAGGTTTATAGCTATGTATATATTTATACGTATAGCTACATAAAGTCAATTCAGGGTATAATGGGGGCATGATTATTGATGTTCAGTTGAAATTTTCCTGTCCTAAATAGTGACAATAAAGTTCAAATACAAATTAATACACCTTATATGAAAATATTACTGTATATATATACAGTAAACCCTCGCCATCTCGGACCTCTAGAAGTCGGAAACCCGTACTAGTCGGACTGGCTACGACCTCTCGGACATGCACTTCCGTATTTCGGACATTTCCGTCATCGTTCCGACAGTCTCTGACGTTGTCGGACTTTATATAAGTATTCGGAAAATGTCCGATATTATATTTTTCAATTCCATTGCATTAGAAATGATTCAAAGATTACAAGAAGTCCAAATAAGACATAGTTATGTTAATGTATAAGGGAGTTACGTAGATGCATTAGAGAGATAGATAGATAGAAAGAGAGAGTTACAGAGGGGGAGTGAGCGATAAACACGAACTATTATGAGACGGACTTAATTGGTTCTGAAAAGACAAAGGAGACTTTTATATTGACTTTTTCATGTTATTATTTGTGTGCTAGAAGGATAATATTGTTTTCAATTCCATTGCATTAGAAATGATTCAAAGATTACAAAAAGCCCAAATAAGACATAGTTATGTTAACGTATAAGGGAGTTACGTAGATGCATTAGAGATAGATAGAAAGAAAGAGAGAGTTACAGAGGGGGAGTGAGCGATAAACACGAACTATTATGAGACAGACTTAATTGGTTCTGAAAAGACAAGATAGATAGAAAGAGAGTTGCAGAAGGGGAAGTGAGCGATAAACACGAACTATTATGAGACGGACTTAATTGGTTCTGAAAAGGCAAAGGAGACATTTTTATTGACTCTTTTTCATTTTATTATTTGTGTGCTAGAAGGATAATATTGTTTTCAATTCCATCGCCTTAGAAATTATTTATAGATTACAAAAAGTCCAAATAAGACATAGTTATGTTAATGTATAAGGGAGTTAGTTAGATGCATTAGAGAGATAAATAGATAGAGAAAGAGTGGCTAGGGGCGAGCGAGCGATAAAATACTAACATATACGAGACGGACTTATATTTCTGAAAGACAAAGGAGACATTTTTATTTACTCTCTTTTTCATTTTATTATTTGTGTGTTAGAAGGGTAATATTGTTTTCAATTCCATCGTATTAGAATTGATTCATAGATTACAAAAAAAAAAAAAAAAGACATAGTTATATATATGTATAAGGGAGATAGATGCATTAAATAGATAGATAAAAAAAAAAATCTCAATTTCTCTGGTGACGCGGACTTTCCTCTTCTAATTCGGAATTTTCGCTCTCTTAAGTCGGACATAAGTCGGACTTTGGACATCTCGGGTTTTCGGTCATCTCGGACTGGGTCTCCCCCCAATTAGTCCGAGATAGTGAGGGTTTACTGTATATTGATATTGGTTGGAAATTGGCTAGCAAGATATAGAACCTTTGAAGTTTAATCTTAAGTAAAAGTTTTGAAGGATGAAGGTTAATGGGTGTTTGCCCTCAGTGCTATATGTGCGGCAAGATCGGGCACATCTCCCGTGAGTGTCCGATAGGAGGAGAACAGGAGAATGAGAAGCGCTGCTATGTGTGCGGCGCCAGTGGTCACATCTCGCGGGACTGTCCTCAGGGCGAGTCAGGCACCACTTGCTACAGGTAAGATTATGATTAATATATCTGTACAATATTTATGCATACTTTGTTCATTCATATTGCTTAAATGCTCAATTGAGCATTTAAGCAATATGAATGAATATTCATTCATGAATGTATTGTTAAGAAAATAATTGAGGAAGAGAGAACAATAATCATTGCTAGAAATGATTAATTGGGATGTTGAAAGTAAAGGAATTTTGAATAACGTGGAGAGGTGTAGAGACGGGAGTTGGCGAACAGACTGATGAAGAAAGGAGCTGATTGGAAGAGCACAAGAAGAAGTTTAAGGGTGAAGTAAAAGGCAAAGAGGAGAGATTGAAGGAGTAAAGAGGTGACCGTGAAGATTGAGGAGGATGCGAAGGAAGGGGAAAATAGTGACGCAGGAGATAGAGGATGAAGGGGAGAAGGATACAAAATGTGGAAGGAGAGCTGTAGAAACTGGAAGAACACTGATGGATGAGTACAAAGGAGTACAAAGGAAATCAAGCAACAACAGATCTAGTGACCCTTCTAGGCTGCTTGTCCTCCAAAACACTGAGGATCAAGTGTCCAACCAGTGGTTTAGAGTGGGTAAGGGAACATTGGAAAGGGAACTACTGCCCTGCCACTAACGTGGCAGGACTAGGAAGTTAGTAGGGGACATGATATGGGTTAGTAACTGAGGGGAGGATAAAATAAAGTTATTCATTTACAAACGCAGTCAGTCGCGGGTTTGATGCGAGATATTTGTCTAGGCGGAATTTAAATGAATCAACGGTGCTGCAGTCTATAACGTCTCGGGGAAGCCCATTCCACAAGTTGACAACTCGATTGAAGAAGAAATTCTTAGATTCGTGTGAGTTAAAAGATTTACCAATAATTTTGCAACCGTTTCCCCGCGTGTAATTAGATTGGTCGATAGTGAAGTACTTACTACAGTTCATATTGTCGATGCCTTTGATGATTTTGAACACTTGAATTAAGTCACCTCTTAATCTGCGCTGGGTTAAAGGAAATAGATTTAATTCTCTAAGACGCTCTTCGTATGGTTTGTTCTTTAGGCTAGGTATCATTTTGGTAACTCTACGTTGAACTCGTTCTAGCTTGTTTATGTCTTTTTGGTAATAAGGGCACCAGCATTAAACGCAGTATTCCAGAAGAGGGCGGACTAAGGAATTGTAAAGGGTTAGGATTACGTCTTTGGATTTATGCTCAAATGATCTGCCTATAAAGCCATATTTTGTTTGCCTTCTTAACAACTTCTGAACATTGTTGACTCGGTTTTAGGTTACTCGATATTGTTACTCCCAGATCGGTTTCTCTGTTTACATTCTTAAGCTGAGTGCCATTCATCGAATAGTTTGCATTCTCATTTAGGTATCCGATATGTAGTACTTTACATTTATCCGCATTGAAACTCATTTGCCAAATTTGGGCCCAACATGACAATTTATCTAGATTGTGTTGCATATCGTCAACTTGTTCTTTTGAGAGTACGCTATTTGCAATTTTTGTATCGTCAGCAAATTTTGAGATTGTACAGGTGAGACCCTCATCTATGTCGTTGATGTGAATTAGAAAGAGAATTGGTCCTAGTACCGATCCCTGGGGTACCCCGCTACTTACATTGGTCCATTTAGATGCCTTACCGTTTATGACTACTCTTTGCTTTCTGTCGCTGAGCCAATTTTCTATCCATTTCAACACACCGTCTTGTATTCCATGCGCTTTTAGTTTTAGCAGTAAACGTTTGTGGGGAACTTTGTCAAAGGCCTTTTGAAAATCAAGGTATATAATATCTACAGCTTTACTCTCATCGTAGAGGTTGAGGATATCGTGGAAGAAGTCTAAGAGGTTTGTTAAACAGGAACGTTTTTTACGAAAGCCGTGTTGAGTATCTTTAAGTATGTTATTTTCCTCCAAGTGATTTACGAGTCTGTCTCTTATGACCGTTTCTAGCATTTTACATACAACTGAGGTTAAGCTAATTGGACGATAGTTACTGGGTAGGGATTTGCTGCCTTTTTTGAATATCGGTGTTACGTTGGCTATCTTCCACTGATCAGGCATAGTTCCAGACTGCAAGGATTTATTGAATAGTAATGTCAGTGGTTTGGAGAGCTCATCCTTAGCTTCCTTTAGAACTCTAGGCGAGATTGTATCGGGTCCAGGCGTTTTATTTACCTTGAGTTTATCTAAACAATTCAATACTTCTCTCTCTGTAACGGTGATATTGCTTAGAACATCTGAATTATCAATCTGAATCGGCGATGGTGTAGGGATATCACTGAGGTCTTCTGTTGTAAAAACTGATGCAAAGAAGGTATTGAGGGCATTACTCATTTGTACTTCGTCTTTGGTGTATTCTCCATTTTCATCGACTAACGGTCCAACAGTTGAAGTAACTACTTTTTTCTTTCTGATATAACTATAGAATTCTTTCGGGTTTGTTTTACTTTGATTCGCAATATGTAACTCTAGGGTCTTTTTACTTTGCTTAATTAACTTTTTGGCTTTGCGTCGTAGCTCTACAAATTTCACCCGTTCTTCGTCATTTTGTGAGGATTTTAATCTATCATTAGCAAATTTTTTAGCAAGCAGAGAGTTTGAAATATCTTTATTCCACCATTTGGGCTTATTATTATGGCCTGGACGCCGTATTTTCGATGGTATGCAGTCTTGCACTGCTTTTAGGTAAGTGGTTTCGAATGAGGTAAGGAAGAAGATTCAAGGAAGCTACAATGATTAAAGTAATGAGATGGAGTACAAAGGAAATCAAGCAACAACAGATCTAGTGACCCTTCTAGGTTGCTTGTCCTCCAAAACACTGAGGATCAAGTGTCCAAACAGTGGTTTAGAGTGGGTAAGGGAACATTGGAAAGGGAATTACTGCCCTGGAACTAATGTCCGTGGCAGGATTAGGAAGTTAGTAGGGGACAGATGGGTTAGTAACTGAGGGGGGGATAAAATAAAGTTATTCATTTACAAACGCAGTCAGTCGCGGGTTTGATGCGAGATATTTGTCTAGGCGGAGTTTAAATGAATCAACGGTGATGCAGTCTATAACGTTTCGGGGAAGCCCATTCCACAAGTTGACAACTCGATTGAAGAAGAAATTCTTAGATTCGTGCGAGTTAAAAGATTTACCAATAATTTTACAACCGTTTCCCCGCGTGTAATTAGATTGGTCGATAGTGAAGTACTTACTACAGTTCATATTGTCGATGCCTTTGATGATTTTGAACACTTGAATTAAGTCACCTCTTAATCTGCGCTGGGTTAAAGGAAATAGATTTAATTCTCTAAGACGCTCTTCGTATGGTTTGTTCTTTAGGCTAGGTATCATTTTGGTAACTCTACGTTGAACTCGTTCTAGCTTGTTTATATCTTTTTGGTAATAAGGGCACCAGGATTGAACGCAGTATTCCAGAAGAGGGCAGACTAAGGAATTGTAAAGGGTTAGGATAACTTCTTTGGATTTATGCTCAAATGACCTGCCTATAAAGCCAATTATTTTGTTTGCCTTCTTAACAACTTCTGAACATTGTTGACTCGGTTTTAGGTTACTCGATATTGTTACTCCCAGATCGGTTTCTCTGTTTACATTCTTAAGCTGAGTGCCATTCATCGAATAGTTTGCATTCTCATTTAGGTATCCGATATGTAGTACTTTACATTTATCCGCATTGAAACTCATTTGCCAAATTTGGGCCCAACATGACAATTTATCTAGATTGTGTTGCATATCGTCAACTTGTTCTTTTGAGAGTACGCTATTTGCAATTTTTGTATCGTCAGCAAATTTTGAGATTGTACAGGTGAGACCCTCATCTATGTCGTTGATGTAAATTAGAAAGAGAATTGGTCCTAGTACCGATCCCTGGGGTACCCCGCTACTTACATTGGTCCATTTAGATGCCTTACCGTTTATGACTACTCTTTGCTTTCTGTCGCTGAGCCAATTTTCTATCCATTTCAACACACCGTCTTGTATTCCATGCGCTTTTAGTTTTAGCAGTAAACGTTTGTGGGGAACTTTGTCAAAGGCCTTTTGAAAATCAAGGTATATAATATCTACAGCTTTACTCTCATCGTAGAGGTTGAGGATATCGTGGAAGAAGTCTAAGAGGTTTGTTAAACAGGAACGTTTTTTACGAAAGCCGTGTTGAGTATCTTTAAGTATGTTATTTTCCTCTAAGTGATTTACGAGTCTGTCTCGTATGACCGTTTCTAGCATTTTACATACAACTGAGGTTAAGCTAATTGGACGATAGTTACTGGGTAGGGATTTGCTGCCTTTTTTTAATATCGGTGTTACGTTGGCTAGCTTCCACTGATCGGGCATAGTTCCAGACTGCAAGGATTTATTGAATAGTAATGTCAGTGGTTTGGAGAGCTCATCCTTAGCTTCCTTTAGAACTCTAGGTGAGATTGTATCAGGTCCAGGCGTTTTATTTACCTTGAGTTTATCAAAACAATTCAATACTTCTCTCTCTGTAACGGTGATATTGCTTAGAACATCTGAATTATCAATCTGAATCGGCGATGGTGTAGGGATATCACTGAGGTCTTCTGTTGTAAAAACTGATGCAAAGAAGGTATTGAGGGCATTACTCATTTGTACTTCGTCTTTGGTGTATTCTCCATTTTCATCGACTAACGGTCCAACAGTTGAAGTAACTACTTTTTTCTTTCTGATATAACTATAGAATTCTTTCGGGTTTGTTTTACTTTGATTTGCAATATGTAACTCTAAGGTCTTTTTACTTTGCTTAATTAACTTTTTGGCTTTGCGTCGTAGCTCTACAAATTTCAGCCGTTCTTCGTCATTTTGTGAGGATTTTAATCTATCATTAGCAAATTTTTTAGCAAGCAGGCAGTTTGAAATATCTTTATTCCACCATTTGGGCTTATTATTATGGCCTGGACGCCGTATTTTCGATGGTATGCAGTCTTGCACTGCTTTTAGGTAAGTGGCTTCGAATAACTTCCAAGATGTATTTATGTCGTTATTGTGAATTAAAAAGCTCCAGTCAGTTTCTTTAAACATAGCTCTAAGTTTATGGAAGTTTGCTTTCTTGAAATTAGGGATTTTTTCGATGCTACTATTTGGTTCGTTACTAGTAAACTTTAAAGTGAAAGTTATCGTACGATGGTCGCTGTTACTGAATTCATCACCAACATTCAAATTCTCTATTAATTCTTCTTTTGTTGCAAGTACAATGTCAAGAACGTTATTACCACGGGTTGGCGTTCGAACAAATTGATAAAGCGAACTCTCTTGCAAGTTCGTATACAAGTCATGTCCGGAGTGTGAAGTAAGAGTATCGCCCCACTTGGTCACAGGTAAATTAAAGTCGCCAAAAATTACGGTATCTTGTGAGTTACTTACATCTGCAATTTGTTCGTAAATTTCTTGGTCAGTTTGCACTGATTGAGCTTTGAGGTCTGTATATTAATGCAAGTATTATTTTTGTACCTTTATTATTCTTTATTAGCACAAAAGATGCGTCGACGTTCACAATTTGAGGTTTTGATAAGAGGGTAGGGTTAAGACTTTCTTTGATATAAAGTAAAACGCCATCTCCATTTCGATTTATTCGGCTTTTCTCAAACATTACATAACCGGGAAGTGAATACTCTGCTAAAAAGTCTCTATCTTCTGTATTGAGCCAAGATTCTGTTATGCCAATCACATCATAATTTTCTGTAAACACTAGCTCCTCTAAATCTGAAAATTTATTGCGTATGCTACGAGCGTTTGCATAGAAAACCTTTAAATTTGTTATTTTAGAACTCACGGAACGCTCTTTAATAAATGATAAAGGAAATGATTGTGACCTGGAGGAAAAGCAACAAAAAGGAGAGGAGATGAAAAAATTGACAGGTAAAAGATGAATATGGGTTGGAAGAAAATGGAGGAAGAAGAGAAAACTGTCAAAGGAGAGGAGGTTAAATAGAGAAGGAGAGGCTAAGAGGAGTGTGAAGGTGCAGGAAAGATAAAAGTTGAAAATAGAGAAAATATACCGGTAAATAAAAGACGGTGAAGAGGAGGAAAGGTGAATAATAAGATCAGCCATTGCAATTGACCATATACAGTAAACTTCCTTTAATCCGAATGGCAGTGGACCAGGACTCGTTCGGATTACTGGATTTTTCGGATTATCGGACTTTACCCCTATGAACCTGTGTATTAACCCTCCAGCCCCGGCTATGTATTATATATATATTCCTCGAAACCCGGGTGTTTGGCCGAAAAACGTCTAGGCTAGGCTACCGTATATTCGTTAATCAGACTGCTTATCGCGCATCCCCAAGCATAGCTGTGTTATTTACCTGTAGAATGGCATTAAGTAGAGCTCTCTAAGTCAACTGGTTGAGCTGTGATGATGATTTCATTGGAGATAACTTTATGGCCAAAACAGACACTTTACACCACTTTTCGATACTTAACAACAACATACAGGCACACACGAACAAGCGACGCTCTCCTTCTTGTGGCCGGAGATGCGGGGCGTCGGTCCAGCCGGCTGTTGTTTACATGCGTCGGACCGACGCCTCGCACACGAAGCTCACAGGCTTTCAACCACTGGGCGTTCAAGAGGCCTTCCGGGTACCTGTTATATGCTTTTTATGGGCGTTCAAGAGCCCTTCCGTGGTGAGAGGGTTAATGGTCTGACGAAAACATTGAGGCATTAGGCCACCCAAATGACACAATGGTGCACACATATCATATGTTCATGAAATCACTTCAAAAGTTTACCATTGTCATTGTAGCCTATTACCTACTTCAAAACATTCAGATTAATGGTCAAAGGAATCTGCTGATATAAACGTAAACACCACATGTCCGCATCGTCTACTAGCGAGTTTGTCTTGCTCTTGAAAGCACCCTTGGGACGCTCCGATCACTGAACTATAAATAGTAGCATATCGGAGCATCCAAAGGTGCGTTTTCAAGCGCAAGACTGAATGCGCTTGCAGACGATGCGGTGCAAGCCAGTAGTGCATCGGAGCGTCCCAAGGATGCGTTCAAGAGCAAAACAAACTCTCTAGCAGACGATGTGGTGTTTACGTTTATATCAGTAGCTTCCTTTGACCATTAATCTGAATGTTTTGAAGTAGGCAAATGGCTACAATGACAATGGTAAAGTTTTAAAGTGAATTCATGAACATATGATATGTGTGTGCTCCATTATGTGTCATTTGAGTGGACTAATGCCTCCAAAAGGGGACTTTGGGACTTCTTGAAATTCGGACTATCGGGTGAATTCGGATTTGGCCTAATTTTCAAACATTCGGACTATCGGGAGATTCGAATCATCGGTCGTCGGATTAAAGGACTTTTACTGTAATACATGAAGCCTCCAATGTGGAGTAGGGGTAGCTTGCGTGTCTTTCATGAGAGGGGCAGCAAGTTCAAACGCCGCTGGATGAATGTCTTTGGCACTAATCCATATGGCTTCCTAATCTCTTTTCACAATGTCGGACATCAGAAGTACTGTAGTCCATTGACTGATTTACTTTGTGAATGCTAGCTACAGATCGGCATAAACAAGCCTCTTACATTGTTTACAGACAACCTGCATTACCACAACCTCTCCAACAGTACCGTCATATTGGAAACTAATAATAATAGTAATTATTATGTTCCTTCCAACAACCAACCATATTCCTAAAATCGATTAATGAAATTTACAAACACATGTGGCAGTCCGTGGATTCGAACCCAGGATGCTCACACCGAAAATCAACACCTTATACATCGCACCACGAAGACAGTTAAAGGTTGGTGGACACTGCCTACGATTTATTATGCAACTTCGAATCCTGCATATCAATCTAAGCATGTACACACATCCCAACTGCAACTCACGTAGGCTATGCATATGTGAATGGAAAGAGCAATTAATGGGGCCTTAACCACTTAGGGAAGTCCTCTCGATAAATTACTCCTGAACCAATATCAATTATTATGTTCCTTCCAACAACCAACCATACTCCTAAAATCGATTAATGAAATTTACAAACACCTGTGGCAGTCCGTGGATTCGAACCCAGGATGCTCACACCGAAAATCAACACCTTATACATCGCACCACGAAGACAGTTAAAGGTTGGTGGACACTGCCTACGATTTATTATGCAACTTCGAATCCTGCATATCAATCTAAGCATGTACACACATCCCAACTGCAACTCACGTAGGCTATGCATATGTGAATGGAAAGAGCAATTAATGGGGCCTTAACCACTTAGGGAAGTCCTCTCGATAAATTACTCCTGAACCAATATCAATTATTATGTTCCTTCCAACAACCAACCATACTCCTAAAATCGATTAATGAAATTTACAAACACATGTGGCAGTCCGTGGATTCGAACCCAGGATGCTCACACCGAAAATCAACACCTTATACATCGCACCACGAAGACAGTTAAAGGTTGGTGGACACTGTCTACGATTTATTATGCAACTTCGAATCCTGCATATCAATCTAAGCATGTACACACATCCCAACTGCAACTCACGTAGGCTATGCATATGTGAATGGAAAGAGCAATTAATGGGTTTAGAAAACTAAATGTATGAGAATGGAGCAAGGTAAAACTGGTTGTGGGAGAGGTAGAAGAACAGGGTGGAGAGAAAAGATAACCATATAAAAGGATATTAGTTACAGGAACAAGTAGATGAATTACTGGAAGGTGTGAGGGGATGTACTTGATCACTTCGAGGAAGGAGATTTCGGCCTCGGCGGAAATCTAGACGATATAATATGATCCTTTGAGAAGATATAATATAATCCTTTGATTGTGAAGGAGATTTTGATTTTGTTGTTTTTAATTTTTATGTTTTCAATTTCTTTTCATATGCTTATTATAGGATTTATTTTTTACTTTTTGGATACCAAGCTAAGTATTTAGTAGCAGTCTCTACGTTTCCAACGTAGGGCTTATGATCTCAGCCGCTACCACAGCGGGCCGATTTATCGGTACTCATGCGAAGTAACCAAATAATCTCTAGAGTTGCACCTCAATTCACTACTAGGCACGTTGTACACACTCCGAGACGACTAGGAAAGAAAGAGATAGCGAAGGAGAGAAAGAATTGTTATAGTTACCCATTTAATCTAGCTGCTCTCCTGAGCCATGCTCCATGTTCTATGAGCCTGCGCCAGGACCTGTCAAAGTATCAGTCACTTCGCGCCCACCGTCAATGTCACATGCCTTTTTTGTCTGTGCTTCGCGAGTGCCTGCTTTGCATCCCCTTCGCTTCAACTATTAGTGAGTGTGAGCCTTTTCAGGCTGTTGAGGTTTTAGAAGGATGTTCCGTGATGTAGGCAGCACTTTATACGGATTTATGGCGTGTTTACTGGGTGTGCGCGTAGTGCTGGAGACGTGTTTATTTATTTGTTTTCTTCGGGGGTGTATGGTCCGCGACGCCGCGTAGCGGTCATTGTGTGTCGATTCTACCCTCGCTTTCGGGTTCATGTTCACTTTAACTACCCTTAACATACTTGGGGGGGGGGGGGGAGAGATGCTTCCCACAGGATGCATTATTGTTTCTTTCCCTTTGTGACTTTTTGTTTTATTGTTTTTTCATATGACTACGTGTCGATGTTTTACAAGACTTGAGCATGAAGTTTCTCTGGATTCTGCTTTGTGTGAGCATAGGCCACATAGCCTTTATTCTCTCACAAACATGCTGCTTTGGTCTCAACTGACCTATAGCCCTTCTGACTTGTTTATTAAACTTGTCCATAGTTGGTGGTCTTGTATTTCGTTCGCATGGTTCACGCTTTTGTCAGTTCCTTTTCGTTTCCCCGGGCCTACTTGACTCGTGGATACGTGGTTCTGGTGAAAATGTCGGTCAAACCCTAGGCTATCCTCCTTTTATTTTATTAATTTAACGTAATTGTGGGGCTTCTCGGGCAGTGTTTAGCTTTGTTACTAGGTTTTTTCACTTAGGGATTGATGCTGCCCTAGTGTTTTCTCTTTTATGTGAATTGTGTAACTAGGCTAGGCCTGTGTTTTTTCACTTGAGCTGACCGCCGTCGGGTTGGGCCACATAGTCCTGTCCTTCTGTTTTCCTCTTGTCTCTACTGACTTGCTGGATGGTCTTCTACGCTCTTGTTAAAATTCTCATTATAATTGTGTGTTTAAGCTAAACGGTTTTTGCCTTGAGCTGCCCGCCGTTGGAATGATCCACACAGGTCTTTCCTTCTGCCTTCCTTTTGTCTCAACTGACTGGGAAGTCTCGGTCTCGTAGCTCTCGGTTAAATTCTCGTTTTTCTTACAGTACATGTTTCTGTTCTTCCCCTGCCTGTGGTTACTTGATCGCTAAAAAAGGGGGGGGGGGATGTCTGGAAACTACGCGATAGGGGCCCCGCTCACAGGGAGGATATGCTTGGACGAGTTGACTCGATTTTTGTGTTTACTCACGTTTTTTTGCCACACAGGCAAGGGTCTTCTGGTGTCCTCAGCTCCTTCATCTTTTTAAATCCGCCCTACAAGCGCCTTTATCTTTTTGATGTGCCCTGTGCCTTGTCAAGGCCTAGGCCACATAGCTTTTCACTTGACTTGGTTTATGCGCCCTGTTCTGCCCCCCTATTCATGTACCTGGACAGGGCTTTTTGGACAACGGCTGCTTGGCTGTTTTCCTATCCCTTATGTCCTGTTCCTTGTGTCCTCCTTCTGTACCTGGTTCCCGCCCTACGGGCGACCTCCTTGTCTACTGGGTGGACCCAAGGACCACCTGAAAAGTCCTAGGACTCGACCCAAAGTGGCGATGTCCTGTGTGTTTTGGATTCCCTCCCCGCCCCTATTTACACTTATAGGGTACTGTTGGGTTGCTCACACTTGCCTTTTCCTTCCAGCTGGTGCCCGCTCTACTGCCGGCTGTCCCTACGCCGCCGCCACTTCGCCGCCTCCTCCCTCCGCTCTCACGGAGGGTTCTCAGGTATTTCGAAGGGTACCACTTTCCCCGCGATTTTGGTTTGGACCTGTTCCCAGGATTGGGCCTCGCTAAGGGGCTTGTCCCAGCCCTGGTGTTGAGGGTCTCTGGTGTGGGTGTTTTCTTTTGACTTTCCTGTTATACTTGCTACATAGCTTCTTACTGGATATTGTCTTACTGTGTCTTACATGCTGAATTGGCTCTACTGCCTCATATTGCCTGTCTCACCTCTACTGGTGGGTAATGCTTCCCCATTTTTCAGTGCTGTGATGCCGGCTCCTCCCTGCTCTCGGCCGACGTGTCAGCGGACGGCCTTGCGGGATCATCGGGAATGTTGCCTCCACACGGCCTGCTATGGGAAGGATGTTTACGATCCCCGCCGATGTGGGGTGTGTCTCTCCGCTCTTCAACTACTCGAGACTCTCCCTACGTCGGCGGAAGGACAACGGGCCAGGACGTCTCTACGCCGATCATGGGACGTTATCTCTCGTCACGTCCAAAGGGTCCTGCACAGGGCTCCTTCCTTCCGTGAGGATGACGTCCGGGTGTTGTTGGGGATCCCACCTACCTCCGATGCTGCACGCCGTTCCCGCTCCCCTACTGTTCGTCACTCTCGCTCTCCTCCTACGGCTCGGGGCTCCCCTCCCGGGAGTTCGGGTCAGGCGGGTGGGATGGCGCGTTCCAGGGAGCGGGCCCCCAGGCGTCATGAACATCGAGTGCCTCCCTCCGACCTATCCATGACTTCTGGAGCTTCTGGCAAGAGGAAACGTCGCCGATCTCCATCCCCTGCTGATCGACCCCGTCTTGCTTCTCCTCACCTCAGGATGAGCCCCCCCTCCTTCGCAGGGTTCCACGGTATTCAGGGCCAAACGCCGTCCTGCCCCGCCTGCTGAGGTGGTCGTTCTCCATCCTGCGCCATCTTCAGCCACTGGTGGGGTGGAGTTCGAGCCTCTGCCTGCCTCCCAGCCTGTGAGGGGTCCCGGCCTCTTCCCTATGACAGGCCCGGCTGTGGTGGTCCCAGCGGCAGTGCCCTCCACGCCTCCTCCTCAACCTGGAGGTTCCGACGCCTCGATCCCTTGTGGCCAGCCGTCTCCTCGTCTCCCTGACCATTTAGACGATGTTCTTGAGATGGAGGTTGCGGATTTTGATAGGCTGGAGGACGAGGATGTGGGGGTCGACTCGTCTTCGGACGGTGCACCTGATTCGGGCCAGGAGGACCCCGACGTGGAGGCACAGTCCTCCCCACCGTCCCCTGAGTTCTCCCCGCTCACGGACCATGGGGCCCGTGGGCCCAGTGAGGCTGGTTCCCTGTCTCCTCTACAGACGTCCTTCCCTCCTGCTGCGGAGACGGAGTTGGCGTCTATTCGTCTTGAGATGGCCTCCAATAAGGCAGACATCCTCTCCTCTGTCACGGCAGCCATGGAGGCAGTGGTCTCCCGGTTGGGTACTACTAACCCGGTGCCTCTGCAGACTCCGCTTGTGGCTCCTTTCCCACCTGTTGCCGACCACATCCCATCTCGGCCTGCTCTCCCGGTCGTGGTACCGTTGACATCATCTACTTCATCACCTGCACCTCCGACACCGCCTACGACTCCTCTCTGGCCCGTTGTTATCCCGTTTGGGGTTGTTCTCTCACCCCCTCTCCGTGCCGACTCTCCAAGTTTAAGATCCCCAAAGTCAAGATGCCATCCCTGTATGGGGATTCTGTTGCTTGGAGGGCTGTGATCGCCTCCAACCCTGAGGGGGCGGTCCACCTGCCGGCCGGAGAGCGGGCTGTGCCAGAGGGCTGGGCTATCCAGGTGAATGAGAAAAACATCTTCAGGGCCATTACTCCACAGGGTCTGGTCCCTGAGGTCGATGTGAGGGTGTACCCTAACCGGCAGGACATGCGGTATTTTTCGTATCGTCCGTCGGTATTGCATTACACTGCCACCAAGCCCTGGGCTGACTACTCCCGCAGAGACCTGTCTGCGGATGTCCACTCCCTCTCTGCCATCTCAGGGACGCCGTACCTCAGGAATGTGCGGGATCGGGACGGGGTCCTGATGCTCGAACTCCCGCACGTCTGTCCGGGTCCCTGTGGTGAGTGGATCCGTGAAGCAGTGGAGTTTGGTCAGTCCATGGCTGAGACCTTGCCGGCCATCCCATCCATGGAATCATCTTTTCTGTCGGGCATGCTCCTTACCTCCTCGGGCTTCCCTCTGCCTGTGTGGGAGTGGCTCAATGCTCCCAAACTGTCGGTGGGCCCCCTTCCGTGTTCCGTTTTCACGGCACCGGAGAAGGCACCACTGGACCGGGACTTTAAGTTCCGTCAGTGAGCGGCGCTCCAACTTTCAACTCTTCTTGCTCAGTTGGAACTGGCGCGGGTTCACCTCCGCCTTATTGAGTCGCTGGAATCGGCTGATCATCGCCAAGGTTTTGAGCATGTCCGACGGATCACCCTGCAGCTTGCCCCCAACCCTGTTCAGGACATCCGCCACTCCCTCCATGAAGCCACTCGTTGCCGTCAACAACTTTGGGTGGCTTTCTGTAAGAAGGCCCCTGCCGACGTCCGCAACCGCCTCCTACTGACTGACCTTCTGACCCCTGGACTGTTCCCTGAGGAGGCTTGGCAAGGGGCTTTCTTACTGGCGCAGAGTGACACGTACTCTGCTCAACGGAAGGTGGTGGCGAAGCCCACTTCATCCTCCTCCACCCGCGGACGCGGGGGCAGGTCTGTCGCCGGCAGGGGGCGCCAGGCTAGAGGTGTGGCCAGGGGACTGGCTCACAGGGGGCGTGGTGTACCCGCCTTCCGTGGACGTCGGTCCCCGGATCGCCGTCCCCGTCAAGAGGGGATGCGGTGCTGGCAGGCGCAGGGCCCGAGTTCCTCCGCTGCCAGACACAGCCTGGAGGGGGATAGGCCGGAGCGCGAGGCTCGTTCATCGTTTCGGCGGGGCGGGGGGACGTCTGGAGGAGGGCGTGGTGGCTCTAGCTCCCACTACGATAAGTCCAAGAAGGGCTCCGCGCCAAAAAACGCGTAGTTCCTCCTGGCCAGTCCCCTCTTCCCTCGCCCGACCATCTCGTCGAAGCGGTAATGGGCCTGACACAAGGCACCCGCACCGGCTTCTTCCGCCCCCACTACCGGCAATGGCCCCGCCGGTCGTGGGCGCGTCGGGTGGTCAAGAAGGGTCTGACTTGGAGGTGGAGGTCCAGGCCTCCTCTCAGGTGCCCTCCCCGACAGCGACCAGTGTCTCAGGAAGTGGCCCAAGTGATCATGTCCATGCACGAGGAAGGCGTTATCAAGGAAATATCTTCTAGACAAAAGCTATTTCTGTCTCATGTGTTTCTGGTCCCAAAGAAGGACTGCGCTGCTATGAGGCCGGTGGTAGATCTCTCAGTCCTCAACTCTCACATTGTGAACACCCGTTTCCGCATGCTCACCATCAACCAGGTACGCCTGGCACTCAAGCCCTTGTCTTGGGTGGTCACCCTGGATCTGAAGGATGCTTATTGGCATGTGCCGATGGCTCCTCGGTTCCAGGGCTGCCTAGCACTGCAGTCGGATCAACGGGTGTTCCAATTCACCAGACTACCATTCGGCCTCAACATAGCACCGCGGGTCTTCACCAAACTGGTAAAGCAGGCTCTGACCCCCTTGCTCTTACAAGGGATTCAGATCCTGTTTTACCTGGACGATTGGCTCATCTCCGCAGACTCTCTCACACACTGTGTACAAGACACGCTCACTGTAGTCAGACATATCACAAACCTGGGGTTCAAACTAAACATTCCCAAGTCCTGCCTCTCACCGTCACGAGAAGTGACGTGGGTGGGCTTGCACTGGGATCTCCAAAGCGCCACCGTTTCCCAGAATCGGATGAATGCGGCGAAACTTCGAAGGAAGCTCTTTGTCGTGTTGCACTCGATCTCGATAACACGAAAAATCTGGGAATCCCTACTAGGGTCTTTGAATTGGGCGTCTCTGACCGTGCCCTTGGGCCGGCTCCGACTAAAACGCCTCATTCAGCTGGGCAACAGGCACTTCCCTATCTCGCCCCCTTACCGTTTGTGGACGGTACCGCGCTCAATACATCTGAGACTGACACACTGGGTCGCTCGGGGCACGCTCTCTGCGGCTGTGCCCTGGACTGCTCCTCCGCCGACCATCTGGGTAGACACAGATGCGTCGAGCGAGGTGGGATGGGGCTATCAATCAGACATGGGACATCAAAACCACGGCAGGTGGTCGGGGCTCTCACACTTCCACATCAATGCCCTGGAACTGTTGGTACCGTTGTTCTTCCTGCGGGATCACGGACTGGCCCTCGCGAGCAAGTCGGTGGCCTTCAGGATGGACTACATGTCCGCGGTTCATTGTATCCAAAAGCAGGGCTCCTCCAGGTCTGTTATGCTCCAAGACCTGGCGGAGAAATTGTTTTACCTGGCCGATCATTACAGCATCACCCTGCATGCGACTTACCTGCCCGGGACGGCCAATCTTTGGGCGGATGCTTTGTCGAGAGGACAGAGCACCAAGGTAGAATGGTCATTAAGACAAAGCGTTTTCGACGACCTCGCAGCCTCCTGGGGCCATCCGCAGGTGGACTTGTTCGCCTCCTCAGGGACGAACAAGCTGCCGGACTACCTCACCCGCTGGACTTGTACTCAGGCGGGGGGGCCGGATGCCTTCAGCGAGGGCTGGAGCAGGTGGCAGTCGATTTACGCTTTTCCACCGCCCGACGCACTACTTATGTGCAAAGTCCTACACAGGCTGAGAGAGTACCGTGGCAAGGTTTGGTTAATCGCGCCCCTCTGGCCAGCCCAAGCCTGGTACGCTCAGCTGAAGCGATGGTGCCCGAGTCCCGTTCCCCTGTCTGTCTCAGACTTCCACTTGGGACAGATTGGAGACCTAGGGACCTCGTTGGCATTCGCATCGTGGATGTTTGTGAGGCAGGGTGGTTGCCGAAATATGGACGTTGCTTGACTGATATGCTTAATCAGCACTGGACTAAGGCTACTTGAAAGACTTACGAGTCTCATTGGAATACTTTCACTAAATGGATCAATGACACCGAACAAACAGTTCCGTCGGTTGCGTTAGTCTTCCATTACCTTAATCACTTGTTTGCGACACGCACATACATGTACAACACCATTAAGAAGATGTCACACTACGGCCTTGCATCATTAGTTCCACTAATTTCTTCTTATCTTCATAACAGAAAAATATGTGTAATGGTAGATGGCCTTTATTCTCAATTTCACTCAATAAATGCTGGTGTTCCCCAGGGATCAGTTTTGGCCCCAATTCTGTTCCTCATTCATATCAATGATCTCATATCTACCACTCATAATCCAATACATTCCTACGCAGATGACTCAACACTCCACAGTTCCTTCACATTTACCAATTCTTTCACCCAACCCGATCTTATAAATTCAAAAATAAACACTGCAATTTCTCTGAACCAGGACCTTTCTAGAATTGATGGATGGGGACAAAAGAATCTAGTTTCCTTTAATGCACAGAAAACCAAATACATTCAATTTTCTAACCGACAGAATCTCACTGACTCCCATATATTTTTTAATGATGTAAATATTCCCACTTCCCCTAGTATTGACATTCTCGGTGTAACATTAACTACTAACTTGAGCTGGACACATTATGTTAGAAGCATTGCTAAGAATGCCTCTAAAAAACTGGGACTCCTGTACAGAGTTCGAGAATTCTTCACTGACGAGCAGTTGGCCATGATATATAAAAGTCATGTGCGTTCTCAGATGGATTACTGTTCACCTCTGTGGGGTGGAAGTGGAGTGGTTGCATTGAGGCAGTTGGACAAAATTCAAAATAAAGCTATTAGATTAATCAATAACCCTGCAATCACACAGGACCTTCCTACATTATCCATACGAAGAAACGTTGCATCCCTTGCATTATTCTACAGATATTTTCACAGCAATTGTTCCGAGGAACTTGCTTCAATTGTGCCGCCTCTCCACATCTTTCCGCGTAGAACTAGGGCAGCTGAGAGCGCCCATGAATTTACACTTTCTCCTCCACAATGCAGAACTTCTGCTTATCAGAATTCATTTATCCCCAGAGCTACTACTCTTTGGAATTCACTTCCCTCGAATTGCTTTCCACAAACTTACAATCTGCAAATGTTTAAATCCAGTTGTTACAAACATTTTATGAATGGAGGATGCCTTTAGGCACATGGACCTTTTTGTTTTATCTGTGTTTTTCCTTCCTCCGTTCATTGTCTCTTTAAAAAAAAAAAAAAAAAAAAAAAAAAAACTGTCCGCTATTAGGGAGCCTTTTGAGACCTTGACGGGGCTGGTGCTCCCTCACAAGGAGCTGTCTTTTTTCATGAAAGCCTGCTTTCGGCTCAGACCGCCCCCACGCCAGATACCGCCTCAATGGTCTCTGGCGAAGGCTCTAAGGCTCCTTACCTCACCCATCTACACCACTAACCCAACACCTGTTCATCTGCTTGATAAAACTTTGTTTCTTTTAACGTTGGCTACAGGAGAGAGGGTCTCGGAGTTGGCTGCCATGTCGAGGGCCCCGAATTGCATGAGTTTTTCGCCTTCCTTGGGGTCAGTCACTTTGGCCCCTTCCGTTCATTTTGTGGCCAAGAATGAACGTGAGGCGCACATTTTTAAGCCGTTTACTGTACCAGCTTTAAAATGTGGGAGCACGCATCATCCGCTATGCCCGGTAAGAGCCTTGCATACGTATGTGCGTGCCGCTGTGCCGACGTCGGGGACGGCGCTCTGGTTGGCCCCTAAGACGGGGACACGGTTAGGCAAACGTGCTGTGGGACTTCATTTACGCCATATCATTACTGCGAGTAATCCCCTTACGAAGGGCTCCGCTCATGATGTCCGCTCTTATGCAGCGACTGTGAGGTTTCTGAACAATTCATCACTTTCGGATATAGCCGACACGGGTTATGGTCCTCCCACAGCACTTTTGTCTCATCGTACCTGTCCATGTCCACTGCCAGGCCAGGTGTGCCTTGTGTTGCGTTAGGCCAATGTGTCACGTGATTCATCTCCATCCTGTGTCTCTTCTCATCCCATACTGTATTTTCTTCCTTTCCCTACACTGGGGGGGGAGGGGGGGTCATTTTGTATGATTGTGCAATGCCTTTCTCTCTCTCATTTTACATGTATGTCATCCCTGTTTAGTATTAAGGTTATCTCTCTTACTTCTTTACGTATAGACTCTACTGTCTAGGGGTTACTTGTTTGGTATGTCTATGCCTCATACCCAGTTTTTGTAATTAAAGAGTGTCCTTGGAGATCTTCCACCTACTGTGCCTTGCCTTCAGATTCTTGTCTTCATGTACAAATTGCCTTCATTCTTCCCAGATTGGTGTGCCATTCTCCGGTCGACATGACCTATTCCTTAACCTGCTGCGGCACTTTTCAGACCCTAGACTGATACTGGTAACATGTACTTCCTTAATATGCACCGTACTGTTACGCTCTTTTTCTAATAATAAACTGATTTGTTTATTTGTGTCTTTTCTTGGTCCTCTGCTTGTGCTACGGCTTGGGGTTTAAGGTTTATTGGATGTCCGCCTCCAATTTGGGATTCAAGCCCTACGTTGGAAACGTAGAGACTGCTACTAAATTGGGAGGTTTGACGACCTCCCTTATAACCAAATAAGGAAAACCTCTTATTTGGTAGCAGTCTCGGAGTATCCCGCCCTCATGCCGATCCCCTACCCATCCAATCTAAACTGATTACTTGATACCTCGATACTTTGGCAGGTCCTGGCGCAGGCTCATAGAACATGGAGCATGGCTCAGGAAACCAGCTAGATTAAATGGGTAACTATAACAATTCTTTCTCTCCTTCGCTATCTCTTCTTTCCTAGTCGTCTCGGAGTGTGTACAACGTGCCTAGTAGTGAATTGAGGTGCAACTCTAGAGATTATTTGGTTACTTCGCGTGAGTACCGATAAATCGGCCCGCTGTGGTAGCGGCTGAGATCATAAGCCCTACGTTGGATACTCCGAGACTGCTACCAAATAAGAGGTTTTCCTTATTTGGTTATAAGGGAGGTCGTCAAACCTCCCAATCATTTCTTAATATTTGGAGTAGTGCCATGAGATACAATAATGGTTATTGAATAATTACTAATTCTGAATTTGAACAAGATTACTTATGCACCATTGCTAGCTGCAGACTGTTAGGAGGGCAGATACAAATATTTCTTCAGTTTTTGGCCTTTGAATGTTTTTTATATACCGTATACAATTTGCTTGATAATGCCACATCGATAACTGAATACTGATATTTTAAAAATTAAATTTTACTTGATACACAAATATACTTATTTAATTAATACATTTTTGTTATCAGTATTATGAGAAATTTTGTGATTTAAGGGTTCTAATACGATTGTTCTTATTCAACATTTCTATAGCCTATGTACCATACTACCATTACATGTTTATTAATTTATATACAGTAACAGTTGAATATAATGGTGGCAGGGAAGTCTGATTTTTTTTTTTTTTTTTTTTCACTACAATATACATGGTTTCCTTTTCTGTCACTTATACCAAAGTGTTAATTATTTTTAGGGTGTCCTTCGAGTAAGATGAAGATACAACATTAAGTGTAGGCCTACCATAATTGATTATGTACAGTGCATTAGTTTTTCTACATAATGAGAGTGAGATGGAGGAGCGGGAGTATTATGTTGTGGTAGGAAGGAAGGATAAGTTGATTGTAATAGTGCAGAGATAAAAGTATACAGAGATATGACAATTATTTACATTCTCTTCTCACATGATAAAAAGTGTTTAGTGTATTTTCTCAAGACAACAAGTTTAAATTCTTCTTCAGCCCTCGTCATGGCAAATACAGAAGTTGGGCGAACCTATTTACTTAAGGTAATTTAACTTGACCTAACCTTATCTACCCCAGGCCCTTGAGTGACTTCACCAAACCTATTTGACATTCCAATTTATCCCTGTTCTCCACGACCGAGTTTTCCTCATACCGTCGCGGCTCAAGAAAAGCAAACGGTTGTCAGGACAATAAACACTACATTTTTTCTCCATAACATTATTGATTAGTCAAAGTATTCTCGTTTGCGTTTTTTTGGTATTGATAACTAAATACTCTTAGATTCTGATGCCATATATTGGTTTGTAAATAAGGGAGTGTCAATAGAATTTGTGAATGTGACAAGAGTTGGCAGTTGTGAAGTCTCTGTATACAGAAAGGTGTCCAATGTGGTGTTGGAGGTGGAAGTGGCAGAAGTGTAGAATTCCAGTCAGTCCAATACCATTGATCTGAATTCCCATTTAGTACAGAGTAATAAATACAGTAGTGACTTTCTGTACAAAGCAGGATTTGGTTTCATAACTCCTTGATCATTTACCGGTACATTAGTATTGTATGCAGTATGACTTAAGCTGTTGGAAACTATCAATTAAAAACAGAATATCAAAGACCTGCATTGGAGTCGAAAGCACTAGACCTGGCTGATTGGAACTTTTGAAGATAAAAATAATAATTGGAGAGGATTATTAAAAGCTTAGTCAATTAAAGCTGATATTTTAAACACAAGTAGTTTAATGAATGAAAATATGAATTACCTTATAGTACAGTACAAATATTTAACGAATGCAGCCAAGTAATTTGTAAGATTTTTAAGATTAAGGAGAAGATTAGGGGGTACTGTTAAGATGAAGGAGAATGGACATGTTTTTTTATGATTAAGGAGAATATATATTAAGTGGGTTCGGAGGAGAATGTAGATGCCTAGTTTATCAGATATATTATGATTAAGAGAGCACTGTTAACATGATGAAGAATGGAGACAACTAATTAATAAGATGCTTTTTAATATTAAGGAGAGGATAAAGAGGGTACTGGAGATAAAGTGTAATAATGTATTGTATGACTTGATAACTACATTTTTGTACTAATAATGTGAACCAAGTTTTGGAGGGTTTATTCTTTTAGTACTGTTGTTGTTGTTGTTCCCTAACATGCCTGGCCGAACAGCCCCAAGGCCCCGAGCAAAGCTAAGGCCATAACCGAGCGCCCCCACAGAACCCTCCCTGCTTACCACAATAAAGCCTGGGTGACCGAAGCCACTCCATGGCGGGGAGCTGAGGAGGGTGCGGAAACGCCCGGGAAACCAAAGCCCCACCCAGGGCCCTGTGCCCCTCAGCAATTATGAAGAGAAAGTTGAGGGGCAAAGGAAAAATGTGACGCTTTGGCTTCCAATCTTGGTAAATTGGGAGGTCAATCCACGGAAGAGATGCCGTCACTTGAGATCTAGAAAATACATAAGTAAAAGGAACAGTCAGAGTAAGCTATGGGTATGGCAGAGATCGCTCAGTTCTCACTCTGAAAGACCAGCCCATCACCACTTTTTAGTACTGTAGTTAGACATTGTTGTTGTTTTTGTTGTTCCCCAGGCTGTCTGGCCGAACAGCCCCAAGGTCTCGAGCAAGGCCAAGGCCATAAACGAGCGCCCCCACAAAATCCTCCCTGCTTACCACTAACAAAGCCCGGGTGACCGAAGCCACTCCAAGGCAGGGAGCTGAGGATGGTGCGGAAATGCCCGGGAAACCAAAGCCCCACCCAAGGCCCTGTGCCCCTCAGCAATTATGAAGGGAAATTTGAGGGGTAAGGGAAAAATGTGACGCTTTGGCTTTGTTAGGTATTACAGTGAACCCTCAAATTACGCGCAATTTATCTACGCGTAATCAAAACTATGCTTGAACCACAATTGAGGCAACAAATCGAAAAGTACACTCAATTATTCAAATGTACGCGCCGAGCGTACGAGCGGGAGTCCATTCGTATCTGTTGGAGAGTTTCGGGCGGCCATATTGACGTGCCGCCAAGCCCTCCAACGTCGTCACTGTTGACTGTGGAGAGAGACACATCTCCCGTACCAAACGATTATGTATCTATAAAGCACAACAGGATATTATGAATCTATTAAAAGACTGTTCTTCGTTTTACATTGCATGTATCATTTATTGAGCTAACAAAATCGGCACGTACCAAACGATTATGTATCTATAAAGCACAACAGGATATTATGAATCTATTAAAAGACTGTTCTTTGTTTTACATTGCATGTATCATTTATTGAGCTAACAAAATCGGAAATGGAAAATCTGTTTCTGTTCGGTAGTTGGAGGCGAGATTGTTTACACTTCTTTCGAAAGTCGCTTCAAAGCCCACTGCTCTCCCCTGGCTAAATGATGTGAAGCCAATTCTTTAATATGTATATGAGCTATTGAACTATCTCACTTGACACTATGTAGGCTATATGAAACTATAGGCTATACAGGGTGTATTACTTTTCGACTCAAAACTTTACCAGTAAGCCTAGGCGGCTAGGCCTATTATTTCGGTTGATCCGTTTCGTGCGCAGTGCTATCGATCGATGGCGCAGATCCGGCATTGCTCAACCACTACCAATGTGAGATAATTTGCGTTTGTGTCTTATTTGTATACATTAAATGTATTTTGTGTGGTAGATTAGGTTATGAAAACATATTGTACAGTATTATGTTATATATTTGTGGATTTTAGGTGATGAAAGGTAGAAATAGTACAACTTTCGGTCGGACCCAGACCAATACCTATTTTCCCCATTTATATTTAACTCCCATGTACGCGCAAACGAACGTACGCGCCGACAGCACAGTACGCATCCCACGCGTAGTTTGAGGGTTCACTGTATTATATTTTATTTTTTGTTATACAGTAAACCCTCGCCATCTCGGACCTCTAGAAGTCGGAAACCCGTACTAGTCGGACTGGCTACGGCCTCTCGGACATGCACTTCCGTATTTCGGACATTTCCGTCATCGTTCCGACAGTCTCTGACGTTGTCGGACTTCATATAAGTACTGTACAAGTATTCGGAAAATGTCCGATATTATATTTTTCAATTCCATTGCATTAGAAATGATTCAAAGATTACAAGAAGTCCAAATAAGACATAGTTATGTTAATGTATAAGGGAGTTACGTAGATGCAGTAGAGAGATAGATAGATAGAAAGAGAGAGTTACAGAGGGGGGGTGAGCGATAAACACGAACTATTATGAGACGGACTTAATTGGTTCTGAAAAGACAAAGGAGACTTTTATATTGACTCTTTTTCATGTTATTATTTGTGTGCTAGAAGGATAATATTGTTTTCAATTCCATTGCATTAGAAATGATTCAAAGATTACAAAAAGTCAAAATAAGACATAGTTATGCGTATAAGGGAGTTACGTAGATGCATTAGAGAGATAGATAGATAGAAAGAGAGAGTTACAGAGGGGGAGTGAGCGATAAACACGAACTATTATGAGATGGACTTAATTGGTTCTGAAAAGACAAGATAGATAGAAAGAGAGTTGCAGAAGGGGAAGTGAGCGATAAACACGAACTATTATGAGACGGACTTAATTGGTTCTGAAAAGACAAAGGAGACATTTTTATTGACTCTTTTTCATGTTATTATTTGTGTGCTAGAAGGATAATATTGTTTTCAATTCCATTGCATTAGAAATTGTTTATAGATTACAAAAAGTCCAAATAAGACATACAGTGGAGCCCCCATCCTAGCTGCCAATCGGTTCCGCAGAAATAGAGCTAGGATTGAAACAGCCAAGATCGGGGCACTGTTCTTATGGGGAAATTTCAATCGGTTCCGTGCTCATGCCAAAATTTGCGTCTTTTTCTATTTTTTGCCTGTGAAAACATGTTTTATTGTACACAAATTTAATTTTATGCATTATACTGTATCATATAATACACCATAGAATAAGTTTTTAATAACTAGAAAAAAAAGGCCCAATATCTAAACAATTACCGCACTTTTTCCCAGTGTTAGGCTATGAAAACATGTTTTTTGTCTAGGCTACATCAAGTAGCCTAGGCCTAAATCTTATGCATTATAAATAATAATATAGACATGGCTAAATGACAGTCCTAACCATAAATACTGTAGATTGGGGCATTGTTTCTATCATGCGACATTTTTTAGGCCTAGCCTAGGCCTAGGTTCTAAATCTAAATTCGTCCAGCCACCCCTCAAGTACCCATTTCGCCCCAAATACATCCAATAAATACATATTATGAGGAAAAGACGTATAAATACGTATTATGAGAAGATTACTTACCACACAGATTTTATTATAAATCATTGTCATATTTAGCCTAGCCTAGGCTAACATCGTCTAGGCTAGGCAATTCAATCGCTTTCGTCCGACATGGACTGGTCTTTGCTGTGTTTTGAGCATGAAATTCCTTCATTGCTACCACCAGGCCAACCATCCCTATCACTAGATGTACTAGAGGTTATAATAAACGCGAGAGATAAGGGGTTCAGGCACAAAAAGGCTTGCAAACGGTTGTTTTGTCAACACAGATACTAGCTAAACTGCAAGCGTCTGCTTAGTGATGACGTCATACAAAGATGGCGGCATCTTGCGCATTTGACGATCGGATCTCGGATTCACTCGGATTTCGTCTCTAAACGGCAAGCTACTGGCAGATTCTTTGTTATGTTAAAACAAAATTATTGTTTTTGTTTGTTTTCTAGTTTTATGTAGTTTTTCGTTATTTTTGCTATTTTTCGGGTTTCGGCTGGGATTTTGATGCGAGAATTGAGGCTTTTGGTGCGAGAATTGAAATGGGGAATATTTGGTGTGTGGTGCGAGAATTGAATCAACGAAGACCGGTGTAGCGAGGATGGGGGCTCCACTGTAGTTATGTTAATGTATAAGGGAGTTAGTTAGATGCATTAGAGAGATAAATAGATAGAGAGAGAGTGGCTAGGGGCGAGCGAGCGATAAAATACTAACATATACAAGACGGACTTATGTTTCTGAAAGACAAAGGAGACATTTTTATTTACTCTCTTTTTCATTTTATTATTTGTGTGTTAGAAGGGTAATATTGTTTTCAATTCCATCGTATTAGAATTGATTCATAGATTAAAAAAAGACCAAATAAGACATAGTTATATATATATGTATAAGGGAGATAGATGCATTAGATAGATATATAAAAAAAAATAAAAAATAAAATAAATCTCAATTTCTCTGGTGACGCGGAATTTTCCCTCTCTTAAGTCGGACATAAGTCGGACTTCGGACATCTCGGACTGGGTCTCCCCCCCAATTAGTCCGAGATAGCGAGGGTTTACTGTACTGTATTTGTGTTGTGAAGGTTGGAATGTTAAATCCTTAGCTATGCAGTGTAGCCTTATATTTTTGAAAGTTTATGGGATTGACAGTTTATTAAATGATTAGCTGAGCAGAATGTGAGACTGGCTGAAGGTATGAATATGAATAATAATAATAAATAATAATAAGCATGTTACTTATTTCTCAAAAGTGCCAATTTTTCCGAAGAATTCACTAGCGCTCGGAAAGAGAAAGAAAAAAGAACAAAATCAATGCATCAAAAGAAAGCTTATATACAACACACATTTAACAATCACTAGCAGTGGCAAAATAGCCTAAACTCTATAGCCATCTGTCATGACACCTCTCTCAAGAATGAAGGAAAACCAATATTGACTCACTTATAGTGTCTTCACTATCAACATATTCCTGTTGATATTTAGCCATGCATACATACTTTTATTTTTGTAATAGTAGCTTCAAGATGCCCTTTATGGGAATCCCGCGGCGACCAGCTAGTCCGCCACCTCTTTTCGGCTGGGTCCAGAGATCTCTGAGTGAAGTGTTGTTAAAGTTTTGGGCAGTGGAGTATTAAGTGTTCTGTTATCAGAGGGATCTTGGCAGTGGGGACAAGAAATGGCTACATACATATACTTAACCCGTTGGCTGCGGGAGACGTTTCCCGAACGCCATGGCAATTTACAGCGATCTACAGTCTTTTAAAGCCTCTTAAAGTATGTAAAATAGTTAATAATTATTATGCTCTGAGGGTCGGAGGTGGGCCCCTCACGCTCCCGCCCACTGACACTCGATTTTTACGTTTTTTACAGGCTTTTAAAGCCTGGAAATTGCTGTAACTTGCCAGGACGTTCCAGAACGTCACCCGCAACGAAAGGGTTAATAAAATATAGTTTGTTAAATCACTTGCAAGTTCTTATAGGCTTTTTTACCCTTTGACTAAGGGACTTCATGGAATATAGTAATCTGGTATAGCGATTTTGATCAGTTCTTTTGCATTTATCTTGTATCGTCCCAGTTCTAGTTTGTTTATTTTGCAAGTTTTACATTATAATTAGCTGGAATGAAAGATTTTTTATTTATTTATTTATTTTGATTAACTTCTTCAATACGATGTCAGGATTCTCTTATGAGTAACCCTAATGTTTTCCATCTTAGGAATTCTATGGGTAGAAGCATTACAAGCAAAATTGTGAACATATTTGAAATAAAATATTCTAATCTATTGATTTCACTCCTAACACCAAACACCTCCCAATGAAATTAATGAAAGCATTTGATCCACCAATTAAATTCTTTGAACTTTTAAGATCAAATACTGAAGCATATGGAATAAAATAGAGCATGAAGAGATACATAGAGTGGGGCAGTAGGAACCTCTGTCGGCCAGAGTGGACAGAAGGGTACTGTGCTGGTATGGACATATTGAGCGAATGGAAGATAAAGGCTTACAAAGAGAATATGCAAGTCGGATAGAAGCGGAGGTGGAGGGGTAAGAAGATTGTGTAGTACAAGCATTGGAAGATAGAGAAATGATAAATAAATTTTAATAAATAGAAATTAACCCGCTGAGCCCCGGCTAGTTATAATATTTTGTTCACCCCAGTCCCAAGCCATTTTCACTTCTTTTTGTTGTTTGCTAGAATGGAAGACAAGGATGAGAAATGAAAAAAAAAGGGAAAAAAAATCACCTCGGACATTTTTTTTTGGGGGGGGGGGAGCCTCAAAAAAATGTGTTGAGCCAAAATGGAAGAGAATGGTGAGAAATGAAGACAAAAATAAAAAAAAACTCATTTGGGGGGTGGGGGGTTTCAATAGTTCGTCTCCCCCGCATGACCACCCGCCCAGGAGCACTAGGGTAAAAACTGAGTATGGCATTGTACGGCATACATCCTAAGGAGTGTCTCACATAAATCTCAAGCCTCTAGCTCCCATACGACCGGAGTAATGAAGGTTCAAAGTGGCGGTGAACTAAGGGTGTAAACTATCCCCACTAAGCCCACCACCACCAGCCGCGCGGCTGTCTCGGCCCGCTCACACCTACTGGCCCGGCTCCCACACACACTACGGTACCTCCCCCTCCTATTCTCCCGCCATTTCCTACCTTACGAGCCACGTAAGTGTTTTTTATATGTCGGACGCACGTGATGCGTCGCTGGGAGTTGGTGATCAAATACTGCCGACGCAACACGTGCGACGCTGGGTCTCACCGGGTTAATGAAGAATGCTTGGGAATAGAAGAGTGATAACGCATTCGTTTGGGAGACCGGGTCGGGCACCAGTTAGACTAGATAAGTGTCAGTCGGGCCTGGTAAGCCGTTATTATAATTTAAAACTTTCAAAACAAACAAACCAAAATGTGGGCGACACAATATATGAAGGGTCATGCCTGGATGTGGTGGTGAGGCTTCGTTGCATGTCTGCCTGCTGAGACCGGAACCTCTCCTGGGGGTCTGGGACCTGGGAATCTTTTGCTGGAAGACCCCAAATAGGTCTCTGAGTCTTTGGGCAACCTAGATATGTGTGAATTTATATTTTTTTTTATTTGTTTTTTTGTTTTTTTTTCCCTGTTCGGGTTCATGTCTCAAGTTGGTCACCCCTAGTTATGGGATCTACAGGGACATGTCCGACATAAGATGCCATTCCGAGAAGTACGGGTTTCCGAGTAAAAAGAGTCCGAGAAAACGGGAGTTTACTGTATTGAGGATAAACTGGGGCATTGTGGCATGGGCAATGGAAGCATGTCTTGACAAAGTGGCCTTGAGACGTGTTTGTCATGGCCATCCTTTCTGGGGGTTTCCCAAGGGGAAGCAAGACGTCGGAGATGATGATATAATGATGATGAATTTCATAATATACTGTATATTAACACTCAAAGAGCGGGTGGTGGAGTATATTTGACTGTGCCGCCCAGCGTTTTTTTTTTACCGTAAACGAGCTTGTTTCCGTGCTCGTTTTCATGCATAAACAAGAGCCAGAGCATAATACAAGTATGTATCCCTGAAAGGGCGTTAATTCAGCTTTCCAATAACACCAGAACCATCCTTCTACGATCACTGGTTGTCTTGCAACGATCGTGCAACCGAAGGGCAAAATCGGTAAAATACGGTCATTTCCTTACATTATTACGTGTGAAACGAGTGAGGGAGGGTGGAGTAGGGTGCAGTACATCTCAGTAGCTCCACGGCCACCGTGGCGAGCGGTCATGAGGTAACCTACGTTCCTCCCACCGCTCCGCTCTCTCTCAGAGCACATTACGTGCTCAAAATTGCATGCTACTATAGCCGGGCCCCGCCACATAGTCCTTGGTTCTCTTGCCCGGCTATAGCCGGGCGCCGCCAGTTAAGGGTTAATACCTGTTTTAAGCTAATACTGCATTATCAGATGGAATGTCATCACTGAAGGAGGAAGAGGTTGAGGTTTGTTATAGCGAAAGCCAAAGAACAGAGTAAAGGGAAAATATTTGTCAAGTACAGTTTATGGGAACCTGCAGAAGGCCATTCTTTAGTGGCATGTTTGGTGATATTAGGATTAGGAAAAGTTTTGGGAGTGTGAGTACCTTTAACCCTTGTTTGGCGGGACCGGACTTAAGTCCGTCTCTAAAAATCTGGACTATGTGGCGGGGCTGGACTTAAGTCTGTGTGTAATATTGGCTCAGAGAGAGACGAGCGACGGGAGGAGCATAGGTTACCTCATGACCGCTCGCCACGGCCGCCGTGGGTCTACTGACATGTATCCACACTACTCCACCCTCCCTCCCTCGCTACACACGTAATTATGTAACGAAATGACCGTATTTTAGCAATTTTGCCCTTCGGTTGCACGATCGTTGCAAGAGAACCAGTGATCGTAGAAGGATGGTTCTGGTGTCATTGGAAAGGTCAATTTATGCCCTTTCAGGGATACATAATTGTATTACGCTCTGGTTCTTGTCTATGCATGAAAAAGAGCACCGAAACAAGGCCATTTATGGTAAAAAAAAAAACGCTGGGCGGCACGGTGAAATATACTCCACCACCCACTCTTAAGGTGTTAAGAACCCATACAAGGGCATTCTTGGGCAGTGGAAGTTGTGGGAGATAGATTTGGTTGTGTTTTCATCGTTTTCTGTTGTGTTATCCCTATTCGGGCTTTGTCTAGAGTCCCCCCCCATAAAAAGTGGGGAATGGGCCTGAATAAATACATACATACATACACATATAGAGGAATTTGGTGAAAAGTAAAGTAGGAAAATACTGCAAAAACAAACTGCACAGATAATAGAAATTTGTTTAGGTGAAAGATGCAATGGTCAGTAGCGCGTCTGGCTGCTGATTGAAGGGTCGGCAGTCGATCCCACCATATCCCATTGATAGATGTTAAGAGTTTGGGCACTGTCTAGCGATTTGTGGTGAATGTTCAGTCTAGTCCCTGTAACAAGGACACCCCCTAGCCCTGTTAATCAAGATAGTAATGTTAAAAGCTGTATCATAGAAGATATAAAAAGGATGACATTGAAGATTTGATTGTACTGTGTAGAGCATGGTGAGATGCCACAGTAACACTAAGAGACGGACCAAGAGCAGCAGAGTAGAATGATGACGGTCGGTAGACTAAGGAAGACTTGGGACAGGTTCATGAGAGGGGATCTCTGGGGACAATGTAGGGGACCTAACAGCATGGAGAACGACAATCTGGTGACCCAAGACATCCCTGTGTACAATATGAAGCATCCTATCAACCATTGACGATAGTATTATACTCAGGCACATACCCCATAGCTGGGGGTGGCCGACTCAAGACGGCCCGAACAGGGACAAACAAAAATAAATATATATATATATATATATATATTATACATATAATAATAATAATAATATATATTGTAAATTCACACATCTAGGTCGTCCAGGAGAAGACCCAGAGATAATAGGTAGGTGAAATGAAAATGCAGAAAATTGTTGTAAGGATGTAATTATTAAGTTGTGGGAACATAAATGTGGTAGAGGAGGTACTTAACATGTATTAAGGAATTTGACGGCAAGAAACGGATAAAGGAAAATAACGTAGGCGAGGCGGTTATACATAATGCAGGGAGGTGAATGGGAAAAGCTGTAAATAACGTAGGCGAGGCGGTTAAAAATAATGCAGGGAGGTGAATGGGAATAGCTGTAAATAACGTAGGCGAGGCGGTTATAAATAATGCAGGGAGGTGAATGGGAATAGCTGTAAATAACGTAGGCGAGGCGGTTATAAATAATGCAGGGAGGTGAATGGGAATAGCTGTAAATAACGTAGGCGAGGCGGTTAAAGCCGGTTATACATAATGCAGGGAGGTGAATGGGAATAGCTGTAAATAATGTAGGCGAGGCGGTTATACATAATGCAGGGAGGTGAATGGGAATAGCTGTAAATAATGTAGGCGAGGCGGTTATACATAATGCAGGGAGGTGAATGGGAATAGCTGTAAATAACGTAGGCGAGGCGGTTATACATAATGCAGGGAGGTGAATGGGAATAGCTGTAAATAACGTAGGCGAGGCGGTTATAAATAATGCAGGGAGGTGAATGGGAATAGCTGTAAATAACGTAGGCGAGGCGGTTATAAATAATGCAGGGAGGTGAATGGGAATAGCTGTAAATAACGTAGGCGAGGCGGTTAAAGCCGGTTATACATAATGCAGGGAGGTGAATGGGAATAGCTGTAAATAATGTAGGCGAGGCGGTTATACATAATGCAGGGAGGTGAATGGGAATAGCTGTAAATAATGTAGGCGAGGCGGTTATACATAATGCAGGGAGGTGAATGGGAATAGCTGTAAATAACGTAGGCGAGGCGGTTATACATAATGCAGGGAGGTGAATGGGAATAGCTGTAAATAACGTAGGCGAGGCGGTTATAAATAATGCAGGGAGGTGAATGGGAATAGCTGTAAATATTGAAGATAAAGAAAGGGCTATTTTAGGACTGGTTTGCCTGGTTCTCTGACTTTATCCCTTGATTTCACTGCAACATTTAAAGTGTTAGGGAGAGTGCTGTAAAAGAATGTGAAATTGAAGAAAGGTGATATGTGGAGGAGAAAGTAAATTAAGGTAGTTTTATGGCAGTAATGTACAAAGTTGGACAGTGAGATGGATACAGCTTGTGTAATTAACCCCTTCAGACTCATATGACGCAGAGGTTGCCAGATTAGCAATAAGAAATAGAGTTCTCTCACTCTTATAATACCCTCTCCAAAATTAGTTTTCTGCCCACAGCTAACTCAAAGACAACTGCAGAGGTTGAAGTAACTAAACTAAAGGTTTGTAAATACCCCTGATGGTAATAAAGGCTTTAAAGTATCCCTAATTGGCTCAAAATTGCGTCATATGTCGGAGAGGGTCAAGACAAAAAGTGTATTGTAAAATATTTTTTGGGGCATTTTATCGAGTCCACCATAAATTGGGAGATAATATTTTAGAGATTTTTGCTTTTCATTGTTTGTTCTAACTAGAAGATTATGAGATATAAAGATTGAAGGTATGATAGAAGTTTATTAAAAATAAAAAGATAATGGCCTCCCGTAGAGATGACAGATGAGATGCAATGAATATTGTGATGCCATTAGAATCCTACCACAATATATCCCTGCTGGTCTACAGGGGAAACAAGCTTGTAAGTGGTGGTGGAGTGAGTGGTTGTACAGAGGGTAGTACATTACGTTACAAACATAAGTGATATGAAAAGGCTGAAGTTGAGAGGAAAATATGAAGAGCAGTATTGTGGGAGGCAGTGTCAATAGAGTTAAATGTTTAGCATTTGATTGAGATATACAGTAAGTGATTGAGATATACAGTAAGTGATTGAGATATACAGTAAGTGATTGAGATATACAGTAAGTGATTGAGATATACAGTAAGTGATTGAGATATACAGTAAGTGATTGAGATATACAGTAAGTGATTGAGATATACAGTAAGTGATTGAGATATACAGTAAGTGATTGAGATATACAGTAAGTGATTGAGATATACAGTAAGTGATTGAGATATACAGTAAGTGATTGAGATATACAGTAAGTGATTGAGATATACAGTAAGTGATTGAGATATACAGTAAGTGATTGAGATATACAGTAAGTTTAATTTGTAAAAAATTATGTTATAAGGAATGTGGTATATGGTTAAGGTATAATCCTTGTACAGTGTTAAACCTAATCTAAGTTAGTTAAGATGAGTTCCAGAGAGTAAGCTTAAGGTGTGACGGTTAGTAATTATGTTATAAGGAGTGTGGTATATGGTTAAGGTATAATCCTTGTACAGTGTTAAACCTAATCTAAGTTAGTTAAGATGAGTTCCAGAGAGTAAGCTTAAGGTGTGACGGTTAGTAATTATGTTATAAGGAGTGGTATATGGTTAAGGTATAATCCTTGTACAGTGTTAAACCTAATCTAAGTTAGTTAAGATGAGTTCCAGAGAGTAAGCTTAAGGTGTGACGGTTAGTAATTATGTTATAAGGAATTTGGTATATGGTTAAGGTATAATCCTTGTACAGTGTTAAACCTAATCTAAGTTAGTTAAGATGAGTTCCAGAGAGTAAGCTTAAGGTGTGACGGTTAGTAATTTTTGAATGTGGTAGGCATTTCATATAATTATATACTTTCTAAATTTTATATATAATTGAATGGAGTGTGTCTTGGTTTCATATGTGCCAAAGTTAGAACCAAGAATATGTTACCTGGGATGAAGGTGAAGATATTCATGAGAAGGAGAAAGATACATTAAATTAAGGGATCGGTGGAAAAGGAAGATCTATCTATAGATAGATAGAAGAGCAACATACCGAGGTAAAATCAGCAAAGGTGAATAAAAGAAATAGTTTGAAAAGAAGAGGAAAAATACTAGTAACTGGTTTAGCCTTAGATGACGTTAATGGTTAAGCTAAGATGAAGGAATTCAATAGATTGAAATGAAAGTGAGGAAAGTTCTATTGTAGATTTAGCATGGAAATAGCTGTATAGGCCTTTCTACATGATCAGTTTGTAAGTGTGATGTCATATTACGCTTCTCGGCTTGATGGTAAAGACTTTCCTGTTAAAGCAGGGATGGTGCTCAGTTTCCGAGTCATACAATACTATATTTGTTAGTAGTCTTGGCAAATCCAACGTCAAGGCTATTAACCTAATTGCAATGACGACTTGTCTATTTTGACTGCTATGTCGTCATTCCAACCGCGGTTAAAAAGAAAACGTCTAGAGTCTACTCCTTATCTTGCTCTAGGAGACGTTGTACATTAACCAAAACTACCACCGAAGGTGAAAAAAGCATAGAAGAGAAGAAAAAGGGGTTTACCTTAGTTACCGCTTAAGGCCCATCCCGTGTTCCGTCATGTGCAGATCCCTGTCGAACGTGCGCATGAGCGACCCTCTCTTGTCATCATTTTTTCACGCGCTCCATTGAATGCAGTCGCTTTTGTTGTGCTCCTTTAATTCACCCTGTTTAGGTTTGTTTTGGCTTATTTGGCCTTCTTTTTTGTTAGACAGATGTTACGTGATCTAGGGCACACGTAAATGGGCTCCTCAGTGTGTTTAATGGAGACGCGTGTGGAAATAGCTACCGAAGGTACGGGGGCGCCTGGCGTTCCTCGTGTGCGTTTTTCATTCCTTTCTCTTCATATTCTTTTTTCCTGTTAGTCTGGGCATAGTTTAGCTTTTAGCTTATTTTAGCCTAGCTTGTTTCTCATTCAGGAATTGCTATGCCCCTATGAGTTTTCATATTTTCATAGCCTAGGTGTACAGTTGGTTCACAATCTGAGATTTCGTGGTGGCGGTGCTGTTTGTCGGGTTTGTGTCGGCCGCATTATTAGCGTTATTCCCGAGTCCCCCCTTTCGAGCCTTCACTGTGTCTCAAGGGCCTGGGCGCTTGGTGGTTCGTGATATCCAGGGGTACCCCACGGGGGCCCCTCCCTCACACCACAGGGTTTTTCGCCCCTGACACATTCTCTCCTCACGGCTAGGCCACCCTTTTTCTCGCCAGTTTCATTTACTGGTTTTTGTGTTCCCTTACTGTTTTTACCTCCATCCTTTCATACCCTTTTGCCCAATCCTGGGGTACCCTACGGGGGCCCCTGTTTGTGCCAAACCACCCTTCCTGCCACTTCTCCTCATGGGCTTTGCTCTATCTCTGTGGGTTGGGTGGTTCCTGGGGGATGTGCCTCCTCTCCCCTGGTGTGTCTTCCTTGCCTCTCCCTTGACCGGTTGAGTCAGGATTTTATCAAGGAAGACACTGCTCAGCTTGATGGCCATCGTCGCTTGGAGTTCATAAGGAGATGACGCTTTTTTCTGGGCCTCTTTTGCTATTCCCTAGACGCTCCTCTCGCTTTTTCGGCGCCGGACCATCTCGGCCGGTCCCGCAAAATTGCCGGGGCTTGATTCGGTCCTCTGGGACATTTCGGCTCCCCGCAAATTTGCGGAGATCGTTGGGGGGTCCCGCAAAATTGCGGGAGGGTGGTGTCGGTACGGTTATGCCTCCATTGGCCCGCAAATTTGCGGTAATAGTTGGCTTTCACTATTGACTTTTTTTATGTCATCTTGTTGCCTGATACTATATTGGTGTATGCACTTTACTGGTGTTATAGGCCCTGCATGTAAGATGTTGAGTGGTGGTTAACACTTTCTCCATCTTTGCAGGTTCTGCTAGTGCTCTTCCGCCTCGGCCGCCCTCCTCACCTACCTCTGTGCTCCCAGTTTAGGGTGAGTACGGATACCTGTTTGCATGTGTGTTCCTGTTTCCCCATGCTCCTTCCCTGGTTCTTCTTGGACATTCTCTCCACTTACTCCTTCGACGTGCTGATTATGGTGTGTGTTCTTCTAGTGCAGGTAGGCTGCCTTGCTTTCGCCTTGGTTGTCGCTCCCCGTGCTTGGAGAGGCACACGTCCTGCTTGCGCCACTCGCTCTGTGTGTCCTCTACGGCCTACCTCCCTGCTCTGTGTGGTACGTGTCTGGCCCTGGTGGTTGTGCTGCTCCATGGCCCTGGTTTCTCGGCGGCGGCTGTGGCCTCTGCTTCCCTTCCGTCGGTGTGGACGATGGTCTCCCGCCACATTAGGACTGTGGGCCACCGTTCCCCGGCCTTTGTTGCCGACCGGATCCGCGTCGCCCTGGGTATCCCTGACCCGACTGAAGGCCGTTCACCTGGCCCTCTCCCTGCCCTCTCCCTGCTCGGGCCCTCTCCCCTGGGTCCCGCAGCCGGTCGTCCCATCGTCGGGGGGTTCCCGGCTCCGTCCACGCTCTCGCTCGCCTCGTCGTCCTCCTGATCGCCTTGACGACGCCCATCGCCCTCGTCATGGTTCTCGCCCTGAGGCCGGGGTTAGCGGCTCTGCCCCTGTGCGCCCTCCCCTGGCCTCTACGGATAGGGGCTCTACTCCCTTCCGCCCGCTTCCCCAGCCCAGACGACTTCCTCTTACGTTGTCCTCTCCGCGCGCGGTTGTTCATGCTGTAGCTGGCCCTCTGCTCCCTCCTCCTACACTGTCCAGGAGGGTCCGCCTGGATGTCGTTGCTTCTCCTACTTCACCTGCTTCAGTGCCTATTCTTCCTTCACGGTCTCGTCCCACGGTGGTGGTCCCTCCCTCCTCCGCCTCGGTGTCGGGCCGCCCTGTTATCTCAGCCCCGGGGATCCTTGCTCTGTTTCCCCCCACGGCTCCTGGCCTCCTTTCACCCGGCCAGCCTTCCCACTCCCGTCGTCCTGCTCCTCCTCATTCTTCTCTTCCTGACCTTCACTTACCGTCTCGCCAGGGGGGTACCCCTCCTCTTGCCTCGGTGGGGTTTCGCGAGGTTTTGGGGTCCCCTTTCTCAGGAGCTGATGTGTCGCTGGAAGAGGGGAATGGTGCTGTTTCCCCCTCGGCCGTTCGTGATCGGGGACGAGTCCCTCAACGGCGACACAACCGTCGTCGCTCGCCTTCCTTGGGCCGCGACGCTGCTGGTTCGTGTCGTGGGTCTCGCTCCCGCTCAGGCTCGCCCCTGCGGGCCGCCCAATCTGGGGGGGGGGTAGCCTCTCTCGGATCGATTGTCGGCTATGCAGGGCTGGGTTGTGTCACGCTTCGACGGGCGCTTGGTGTCGATGGAAGACTCCCTCTTCTCGCCCTTCTTGGCGGTGACTCACCCTCCGCGCCTCACCCTACCTACCCCTGCTACGGTCCCCCTCCCTTCTGCAGGCCTACGCTCTGGTCAGACTTCAGCCGCCCTGACATCCTTCCGGCTGTTCAGTCCCTGGCTGTGTTGACGGGTCTGTCCTCCTATGGGACAGGTTTGTGCGACGCCGGTACGCCTGGCTTAGCCATCATGCTCGGTCACCCTCTCCCATTGGAGGCCTGGTTTGCTGAGGCCTTCGACTTCACGCACCGATCCGTCGACGGCTCTCCTTCCGTCCCTCCCCCGGAGTCGTCCCTGATTTTGCCTCCTCTTGTGTCTGTCGGCGGGTTGGACGGCGCGTTCTGGTCCTGGATGAGCACGCCCGTTCTTGAACTTTGTTCTATTGCTACCCCGTTCTTCTCTCCCCCGGATCAGCCCTCTGTCGCCAAGGTTTTTCCCTTGCGACAGAGGGTGACGGACTTATTGTCTTGTCTTTAGGTTCCCTCCAGACGTCTGTTCACCACCTGCGGCTTTTCGAGGCGTCTGCGCCAGGCGATCTTCGCGAGGGTTTGGACCGCGTTCAGCGGGTCCACCTTCGGCTCGCGGTGTCTTTGGTTCCCGAGCTGAAGGCGGTTTTGTGCGCGGCAACTCGGCACCGCACGACGGTACGGTCTTCGTTCTGCCGGCCGGCCCCCTTGGTTATTCGTCAGGGTTTGTTGTACTCTGCGCTATATACGTCGGGGTTTTTTACGCAGGATGCTTGGGAATGCTACGCTTCTCTGTCGGCGGCCCCTGCTTCCGCCACACGACGCCGCGCTGTGTCGTTACGGACCCTGCTTACGTCACGCACCGACGCGCTGTGCCGCGCGCGGGGTCTTCTCAGTCCCGTCCTTCTGCCGGTCCTCTTCGGGGTGCTGCTGCAAGTGCTGCCGCCTTGCACGGGCGCAGGACTGGGACGTTGCTGGCCAGTGCATCGGTTCCGCCTCGCACTTCTGTTCTTGCCCCTTTCATCCCTCTGTGTCGGGGCTGGCCGGCCTTCCACTTCCGGCCGCCCTTCGAAGGGGTCAGCCCCGCGCCGGCCTGGGGTTGGGGTGGCCCGCCCTTTTCGACGAGGTTGGGGGGGGCGGGGGTAGAGGAGGTCAACGTGGCGCTCATGCCCGCACGGCCCGTACCGGGGGTACCTCCACGTCAACACAATGTGTAGTTCTCTGGGTCGGCCTCCTTGTTCTCCTTCTCGCCTGGGCGTACCGGGTCGCTCCCCTCCTCTCGGGTGCTCCCTCGGGTTGTTTTCGCCCTTGCGCCCCTCGGTAGCCGCGAGGGACGTTGGGGGCGGCGGGTTGCGCGGAGGGGTCTCACCTGGAGGTGGACGTCCAGACCCCCACTCCGGTCTTGTCACCGACAACGGCCCATCTCTTCAGAGGTGGCCCACGTGTTCACTTCCATGCCCGAGCTGGGTAGCGTCGAGGGAGTTGACCGCCGGTCACCCGGTTTTCCTCTCCCGTGTCTTTCTGGTTCCGTCGCCGACCTGCGACGCGATGCGACCGGTGGTGGATCTGTCGGCCCTCAACGGGCACATCGTGCACACACGGTTTCGGATGCTGCCGGTACCCCTGGTACGCCTGGCCCTGTGCCCTCTGTCGTGGGTAGTGTCGCTGGCCCTCCAGGATGTGTCTTGGCTCGTTCCTCTCCATCCTCGCTTCCAGCGATTCTTGGCCATTCGGACTTCCGATCGTGTGTTCCTGTTCGACGGCCTTCCCTTCGGTCTCCACATCGCGCCGCAGATCTTCTCCGCACTGGTGGGGCAGGCTCTGGGTCCTCTCCTCAGGAGCGGGCTCCAGCTCCTGTTTTCCTTGGCCGTTTGGTTGGTAGTTTCCGACGCCCTAGGCCTGTGCATTGGCGACGCCCTCACAGTCGTTCGCAACATCGCACGGTTAGGGTTCCCCTTCGATGTTCCCAAGTCACGCTTGACCCCGTCGCGTGTCGTGCCATGGGTCGGTCTCGCATGGGTTTTGTCCGGCGCTACGGTGACCCGGGGTCTGCCGGCCGCGGTGCACCTTCGGTGGACGGTCCTCGTCGTGTTGCACTCGGTCTCCCTCCCGGGGTGGCTCTGGGACTCGTTCGTGGGTTCGCTGCATTGGGCCGCTCTGCCCCTTCCCTTAGGGAGCCTCTGGCTACGCCGCCTCCTCCTCATGGGCACCGCGGTGTTTCCGTTGCCCCTATGGATCGGCTCCTGCCGCTCCCGCGTACCGTTCGCCGACGCTTCGGTCGCTGGGTTGCTCGGGGCTCGCTCTCTGCGGCTGTGCCCTGGACCCCCCCCCCCCCCGACGGTCTGGGTAACCACAGATACGTCGAGCGAGGTTGGGTGAGGTTCCCAATCGAACCTGGGACGTCCACTTCCCGGCAGATGGGTGGGTCTCCCTCCTCTTACCCGTCTATGCCCTCGGATTGTTGGTTCCTTTGTTCTTCCTGCGGGACCACGCGCTGGCCCTTCGGGGTAAGTCGGTGGCCTTCGGGTTGGACAAGACAAGCTGTCCCCTGTTTCCTTATGCGGGGGTCCTCCAGGTCGTTGACTCTATTGGGGGTCTCGGTGGAGTTGTTCTTCCTTGCGGACCGACACCCCTTCTCCTTGCATGCCTCCTCCCTGCCCGGGCCTGCCGCCCTGTCGAGAGGGCAGGGCGTTCTTGTAGAATGGGCGATGAAACGGACTGTGTTCGCCGACCTCGCGGCTTCCTGAGGTGTTCCGGAGGTCGCCTTGTTCGCATCGGGGGTGCCGCGCCAGTGCTCTGGACCTCTCCCTCCGGTCTCGCGCTCCGGGGGGGGTCCGGACGCTTTCATGGTCGCCTGGTACAGGTGGCGGTCGTTATCCATCTTTCCGCCACCAGACGCGCTGTTGATGTGCCCAGTCCTCGCGAAGCTGCGGCTGTACCACGGCTGCGTCTGGCTCCTCGCGCCTCTGTGGCCGGCACGGACTTGGTCCGCCCGGTTGCCGCGGTGGTGCCCGAGTCCGGTCCCTCTACCTGTCTCCGGCTTCCACTTGGGCTAGGTTGGGGTCCTGCGGACCTCTTTGGCCTTTGCATCGTGCTTGTTCATGAGGCACGGTGGCTCCCGGTCCCCGGCCGGGCCCTGACTGACTTCCTGCAGCGTTCCTGGCCGTCTTCTCCTTGGGGGACTTACGGGTCCCGCTGGAGGTCTTTTACTAGGTGGCTACAGGCCACTCGCCTGCCAGTTGGCTCTCCTTCCCTCGTCCTACGCTCCTTGTTTCACCTCTTCCGTACACGTCGCTTTCCAGTCGACGCTATACGTACCCACTTGTCTGCCGTCCGGGGGGTTCTTTGGGTCCGTCGCTGGGCTGGTCGTTCCGCCACAGTTGCTGGATTCCTTCCTGACGGCTGCCTTCCGGGATCGACCGCCTCCGCGCCAGGTCCCTCCGCTGTGGGATCTGGGGCGGGCTCTGGTCCTTCTGGCTTCCCCCACGTATACAAGGGCCGCTACGCCGGTTCCGTTGCTCGGGCGTCCACTCTTCCTTGTCGCTCTGGCCACTGGGGATCGGGTGTCTGCACTAGGGGCATTGTCACGGCCCCGGGACTGCGTGCGATTCTCCCCGTCCTTGCATGGCGTCTCGTTCGCCTCCTCCCCACCTTTTGTTACCACGCATAGGAGGGAGGCCCCCGTTTTCCAGCCTTTCGCCGTCCAGGCTTTACGGCGTGGGCATCCTCGCCTTGTGTTGTGCCCGGTGTCAGCCTTGCACTCCTCTGTTGCGTCTGTGGCGCCGCCTTCGGGTACTGCTGTGTGGGTGTCTCCTCGGACAGGTGGGAGGCTCTAGCAGGTGCAGCTGGGCCGCCACGTTTGTCGGACCGTTCGTGCCCGTCACCCTGTTTGTAGGGGTTCTGCGCGCGATGTCAGATCCTTTGCTGCCTCCTTCCGGTTCCTGCCACGTCGATCCTTCCCTGCCTTCGCCTCAGCGGTTTTGTGGTCTTCTATCAATTCCTTCATCTCCTCCTACCTCTCCGTGTCCAGTGTTCGACCCCCTCGGCCGGTGATTGCTCTCGGGGGTCGTGTTTCCTGGTGCTCTGGCGAAGATCCCTGGTCTTCCCCCCTTGTCCCTCGTTCTTTTCCTTTGTTTTTGTTTTTTTTACAAAGGGGGGGGGGGGGGGTGTATGGGTTTGCAACACTGGATTGCAAGTTTGGGATTATGTATTGTTCCAGTACATAAGTGTTTTTGCCACATTGAAAATTGTGTTTTGTTCTTGTGTTCAGTGTTTTTGTTGGTTTTTGAAGAAAAGGGATTTTGGGTACAGTACCTTTTTGGTTTCAGACAAGTCTATGTTTTTGCATTACTATGAATGACGGGCATGTGTTAAAACTGTTCTTTTTAGCTACTCCTCAGTTTTTCACTCTTTTATTAAACTCTCTTGTTTAAATTGTGTCTTTGTCATTCGTAATTTTGTTTTATGCATTGGTTTTTTTGGTAGGTTGGGCTTGGATGTCCTCCTCCTATTTGTTATGCAGCCTTGACGTTGGATTTGCCAAGACTACTAACAAATTGGGAGGTTTGACGTACCTCCCAACCTACCAAATAGGAAAACCTACTATTTGGTAGTAGTCTTGGAAAATCCAACGTACATAATACCCTCCCTCACGCCGGACCCCTGCCCATCCGCGTTCTTCTGCTGACGTGAGATGTGATGACAAGAGAGGGTCGCTCATGCGCACGTTCGACAGGGATCTGCACATGACGGAACACGGGATGGGCCTTAAGCGGTAACTAAGGTAAACCCCTTTTTCTTCTCTTCTATGCTTTTTTCACCTTCGGTGGTAGTTTTGGTTAATGTACAACGTCTCCTAGAGCAAGATAAGGAGTAGACTCTAGACGTTTTCTTTTTAACCGCGGTTGGAATGACGACATAGCAGTCAAAATAGAGAAGTCGTCATTGCAATTAGGTTAATAGCCTTGACGTTGGATTTTCCAAGACTACTACCAAATAGTAGGTTTTCCTATTTGGTAGGTTGGGAGGTACGTCAAACCTCCCATTGTTTTGTATCATTTCTGTTGCCCTATTTGAATATAACATTTTGAAACTTATCATGTGGACAAGTCTTAGGTTGTAAGGTTGAAGTGGGGGTTAAGGAAGGCCATTGGTAGATGTGTAGTGATAATAATTATGTCAGTGTGGAAGGGAGTAATTAGAGGGAGAGTCTTATACAGTATATATATATAGGAAATTAACAGCATCAGTAACAAAAGGTGTTTATATATTATTCAATTTTTTTAGCTTATCATATTGCATAAATGACTAGTCACAATGTTTGATAATTTGGTGTGTTGTCTAATTTATACTTGCTAGTATAACCTAATTTGTATATGAAAAGTTTAGTATATATATGTGTGTTATTGCCATTAGTTTTGCAAGTTGAGTCAAAACAAGCTGTACAGAATAATAAAGATTTAATGTACTCTGTAAAATGTAATTATGGATCCTAGGTTCTATATCTAAACATTTGACAAGTTAGCTTTCAGTCATACTCTGTTACAGCATGGGGAATTACCTGTTTAAGCATAAACTTATTACTAGTGCTGGGAATTGAACCCTGGTCACTCAGATAATGAACCACAGTTGATGTATGTGTAAGGTGGAGAGGGACTTTTTTGGGGGGAGTGTTTAGTGGAGTACAGTACTCCCTCGAATTTTGCGAGAATATGGTCGACATTGCAGCCCGCAAAATTCAAAATCGCAAATTTCAAATAACTAACCTTATGGGATTAATTGAATATGGTCGACATCTCATCATCGAGGGCCTATTTTTTGGTGATTTTCATCCTTGTTTGTACACACATTATGACACATACACTTAATTATACATCCTACAATAAAGAAAAACACAGAAATACAGATTCAGGGGACCCAGGCACAGGTAACACTTCAATTTTGCCCAAGGAAGTCGATTATGCGAGAGCGTGAGAACATATAGGAGCGTGGGAGAATCTATAAACAGTAAACAATGGCCCGACGTCACGACCCTGCTACCCCTCCCCCCCGAAAACTAGTGCGAAAACCCCGTATCATTTGGCGCCACCCGCAAAACTCAAGTAATATCGCACATATCAAGTCCCGCAAAAAAGGTCAAATCTTGGGTCCCGTTCGCAAAATCGAAATTTCGCAAATTTGAAAGACGCAAAATTCGAGGGACTACTGTATATGTTTTGAATGGATAGGTGTGGAGTGCTGTGGGTGTTTGGTTGAGTATATATTTTGGAAAGATAGGTGTGGATTTTTTTGGATATTATGTTATATGTATATGTTTGTGTGTTGTGGGTGGACAGATATATGTGCGTGTTGGGTGGATAGATATACGTGTGTGTGTTGGGTGGATAATTATGTGTGTGTGTTGGGTGGACATAAATATACAGTATATATATGTGTGTTTGTTGGGTGGACAGATATATATATACTGTATATGTGTGTGTGTTGGGTGAGCAGATATATATATGTGTGTGTGTGTTGGGTGGGCAGATATATACTGTATGTGTGTGTGTGTGTGTGTTGGATGAATGGATACTTGTGTTGGGGTAGGTTGGGTGTTTTGTTGATTGTGTTTGTGTGGATGGTGGTGTTAACCGTGTGCGTGTGTGTGTTGTATTGGAAAGGTGGTTAGTCAAGTGGGTGTGACATGGATAAATGTATTGAGCATAGAAGAGTACATCATCTGTGATTCACAATCTAGTGGCCCCTTAATTTGATTGTTATGGGTTAGTAAGTATAGTCTGTTTATTTCCAGCTGATGGTAAATTGCTATCTCTCCTCCAGATTACTCGGCTATTACGTAGATTTTGTAGGGATATATATTGCTAATTATGAAAACTTGGCAATAATATGACACAGAGACATAGAAGTATCATATATTTCAATTTATAATGGAGAAATCAGATGCTAAGGGATTCAATTTACCATCAGCTGGAATAAAACGGAGTATAGTCATTGTGCAGCTGTTGTCTGGTATAGAAAAACCAATATAGCAGATAGTTTGGTTGACTATGCCTTTGTATGCACTTTCAGATGCAACCTGAAGGGTCATATGGCTCGCAACTGCCCCAAATGTTACATGTGCGGCGGGTTTGGGCACATCTCTCGCCAGTGTGAGATGGTGGCTTAGACCTGCCCATTACCCCACTCCCGATCTCTCCCTCCGACACCACCACCACCACCACCACTACCGCTACCGCTGCCGTCATGTCACAAGCAGTCACCACCTCACCAAGACAAGTGTACGAGACTGCGGCATGTGTGGTGGAAAGGTTTCCAAAATGTGTGAAATGCCCTAAAAAGGTTATCCCAGTGTTATGTAATGCTGAGTGAAACATAAGACATTCATGCCTTCCCTAAAGGCAGATGTTTTGATATGTGGAAGACTTGGTATAATAAATTACTGTCCCAAAAGAGGCTTTGCTGGTGTGTACAAGGCTTTGCCAAATTTGTCTTATGTGGATTGACATAGCCCAGTTTTGTTGTGAAGGATTTTATTATAAACTGAAGTTTATAGGTTTTCAGTTGTGATTATAAATGAATAATGTTGAAAATCAAATGTGAACTGTGTCGGGAATAGGGTAATGATCCCGACAGGTTTTGGTCCAATAGAATTGGTCCATTTGAATTTGGCGGTATCGTATCGCTTGTACGATTTCGGCTGGTTCTTTGTGTATTGTAGTTTATTCTTAAGTTAGGTTAAATATTAACTGTAATGTATAAATATCTACATCATCTCTAGATGTATTATGAAACCAAGTTATGGGTTATAATTATTATGAGCCGGCAGCCATATGTAATTTCGCGAAGCGATCGGACGCCGGCCCTTTAGTCTCTCAATCAACACCATACAGCCAACATCTCCCCCCTCCCGGCCCTGACTCAACCCACAGTTCACCATGTGCTACAACTACTAACAATAATAACAACAGTCCTACATCACCAGTCCTCTTAAGCTAAGTTCATTGTATCGATATTGTATTATGTGAACATTCCTACATGTCATGCAATTGAACTAGCCGTGTGTGGGGGACTGGATTACACCCATCGACGACTATGTCGTTGGTAATTATATTATAACTATTTGTTGGGTTATTTCATGTACCAGTGATATGTAATTTAACCTCTTTATCTAAATTCCCGACAAACTGTATATATATTTTTTTTTTTTAGTGAAAGATTTATATTAATTTTTTAATATAGGAGATATACTGTAGTTCATAGAAAGTTCCTGTACTTGATAGAAAATAAAGTTTTGAGCAGTACAATTCACTTCAGGGTACTGGTACATTTTTGTAGTCATTTGTGAGGAGTCCAGTGAGTGGTCGGAGAGGGTCAACTCGTAAAGGCATATTTACACAAATTATTTTTTTCCCTTAACTATTATCTGCAACTGATAAAGCAGCTTCAGAATTATTAATTTATAGTAATTGTATCAATTATAATAAATCTGTGGGACCATTAATCTAGTTCCCAGAACCAGTGCAAAATCGTATCAATATTACCAGAATATAGTTGCAGAATAATAGTTGCCGGAATAAGTTCCTTGTGTAAATTCGCTTTAACGTGTCATTTGCCTGCCAAGCAAATGTAGCCACTTAGATCTTCTGAATTGAAAAAGGGAAACCATTAATTTTATTTTGTGTTTATTATTATTTTGTTTTTATTATCTGTGTAGTCCTGTCCAACTACAGTTTTCTAGTTGTTCTTTGCCGAGTTCTGGTAGTGATTAACACCTAATGAGCGGCCTAGGCGTTAATTTATATGTACCGCCCAGCGGGGTGTTTTTACCCTAAATAGGGTTGTTTACGTGATCATTTTCATGCCTAAATAAGATCCAGAGCGTAAAACAAGTATCTATCCCTGAAAGGGCATAAACAGAGCTTTCCAATGACACCCCAACCATCCTTGTACAACCGCTAGTTTTCTTGCAATGATCGCGCAACACGAGTGCAAAAACCATGTAATTAGGTAGTTTCCCTACATAATTCCCTGTAGAGCGAGTGCGTGAGGGTGGGGGAGTGTGGGATTCATGTCAGTAGGTCCGCCGCGGTGGTCTGGAGCAGTCATATGCTTGCTACTCTCCTGCCACCACTTATCTCTCTCTCTCAGCAACATTACGTGCTGAAAATGGCACAAGACATAAGCTGTGAACCGCCACTTAGTCCAAATTTCTTTCACTCGACATATGTTGTGCGCCGCCAGTTAAGGGTTAAAGACAATCAGGTTATTTACAGATGTGAACCATGATCAAACTTCAAACTGTTTGTCTCAAAATAGGATACTTGATGAAAAGTGTTTTCTAACTCATCTTGGTTTAATTTGTCAAGAAGTTTCATATTTGAAGTGATTTGCCTGATATTTTGAAGTTACTTTAATAATGAGCTTCAAGTTAAACCAGATGACATCTCTTAGTTGATGTGGCAGACTTGCTGTTAGGGGTATAGGTGGCATTTTTGGCTGTATATGAATATACAATATATACTTTCAATTTGTGCTGATAACCAGATGATATTGAGTATAAATTATTTAAGGGGAGATGGGCGTATTTATTTGCTCATTTATGGATCTTTTAATTTTTTGTAGTTTCCTCCCTAGACCTCCATCAAACTTTAAAAAAACATCCATTAGTTCCCCCTTCTAGAATAATTTGTACATTTTTCGTTAGAAATATGTCCAGGCCGAAGGCTGGTTCTTCCAAAATTACAGGCTCACAATCGTTCGCCCGGAAAATAATTGACACCTAAATCATTCAAACGGTCTTAAAATCGACAAACTAATAGGGCAAACCTATTAAAATGTGAAAACTAATAGGGCTAAACATGAGGACGAAAGGGGACCAGAAAAACGAGCCATCTCCCCCTTAATGAATCCATTGATGAAGATCCCAGGTATTATTATGACGAGTGTGGTTCAATGTCCAATACTTTACCAAGTTGCCATTTTTATCGTCTTGTCCACTCGGGATAGATTTTCATGGCCAGTTGTTTTTGTTAAATTAGCAAGTAAGACTTTGTGCACTATTAGGGAAATCTTGGTTACCCATTTTCTGATGTACTGTCTTGTAAGTTGATTGGGATGGCTTGCACTTTGGCAGGCCAAAATGTTGTGGTAGGTCCTTGCCTCCTGTCATATATCGGGGAGACTAGCCAATTCCTATGCAGTGGTTCCATTAGTATGCCAAGTTGACATAAGAAGCTACCCACATAAATTTATGCTGATCGATTGATAAAATTAGTGTTATATCGTATGATAAGGTTCATTGGGGTATATGCCTGAGTATATACAGTACAGTACATACATATGCTCAAGAATTTCTTGATAATTGATTTAAGTATCTAATATTATCACCGCATACAAATTGGCTAGACTAACCTACGACCTATATCAAAATGGGTATCACCGTGGTCTCTCACGCATCTTTGAAGAGGTTGTTAAACTCTGCGGAGGCAGTAGGGCACGTCAATTATTAGGTCTGCGGTAAACTTGAAGCGGTCATCAGCACAAAGGTGTTGCAACAAGAGGAGAATTGTGAACACATTTATGAAATTGTCGTGGGAGTTTTTATAAAAATTCAGGTGAACAATCCTAAAAAAGTCATTAGTGAAGTAGATGAGAATACTTATGATGATGACAGACTGTTCCGGTATTGGTTGGCACAGTCTGAGACGCAGGCGAGAGTGGCAGTCACAGGGGCGCTGCTAGTTAATCTTGGTACTGTACTCATTAAACCACGTGCCAGCCAACTTGACAACTGAGTGCCACTCCCTTTAGAGTATTTATTGGGGGAAAAAAACATGGTATTAGGCCATGACTGGGTGTTGCTTAACCCCTTATTGGCGGCGCTCGACTTAAGTCGTGCACCAATTTGCAGCAAGTTAGGAGCATTATTAAGGCTTTTAAAGGGTTAAAATCGAGTGCAAATGGCCGGGAGCGCAGCGGGCCAGACAGCCGACTCCCAGGGCTTACCGCCGCCCATTAACTCATGTTCCCTGTGTTCTCGAGAGGCCGGCAGTGTAGCCAGTAGTGAGCATAGCTGGGAAAAATATACCGCTATATGCTAAACTCCCATGTTCGTGGCACCACTGCAAGAGAACCACAAGTGCTACGTAGCTCGTTCTTGTCTCATTTTGAAGCTTTTAGCGCCTAGTTTTTTGCTGAATACATTTCTTTACATGCAGATAATTGATTGATCATTCAGGAGGGCCTGAATATGCCCAAATGAGACCAAAACACCCCGCTAGACAAGGGTTAATTGTCAAGTTGGCTGGTGCAGGTTATACAACTTACACAGCACAGTCATATAACTAACTATTAGTCTATACAGTATGTTTTTGGTAAATATGAAAATATGTATACAATTTTCAGAGAACTGAAACTAAATATGTGTTGTTGATAATTTTAAAACTAATATTAGGTATAACTTGGTTCCTAATTATATTATGGTATGTGTGAAGTACAGTACTGTATAACATAACATTTTGTGTATCAGAATGAAACTAATAATTTGTTATATAGAGAATTATGTTTATCAGACATGTACCAAATCCCAGATTTTATAGCAGTGACCCCTTGAGCCAGATGTATTTATCTATTTGTATTTACCTATTTGTAGTTTACAGGAATTGAGCAGCGCTCGTGTTGTCCTGTCTTAGTTACTTTATAATCAATCCATTTTACTTAGACAAGTATCGTAATGGATATTCCCAGTTCCCAGTATTTTGGATTAACATATCATAACTTATGTTGTCCTATTTCCATATTTACTTTTATCCAACCTAGATTTGAACATGTTAATGTTCCTTGCTCTCACCACCTCCCCCTCCAAGTTGTTCCAAGTCTGTGGAGTTAGGCACATGTTTACTCTTGAGACATTAGTGGTAAGCATGTGCGAGTTTTAAAATGAGTGATATAACCGGAGGGTGCATTAGAAGGTGTCAATCCTGGCCAACTTGCTCATCCCCTTAGTTAAGACGTTTTCATATAGCGGAGGAGGGAGATGGAGTCGTCAGTATTTTGTCGGGGGAAGGGCAGAGCGGCACATTAGGGCAGTCAATATAAAACACTCAACTTCAACAAAATATTTTAGTGTATATAAAATATTCATTGTCTATACAATTTTGAAACTTTATACAGTATTTAAATTGGTATCATTATATTGCACTATATTTAAATTGGTATCATTATATTGCACTATATTTAAATTGGTATCATTATATTGCACTATATTTCACTATAATTGGTATCATTATATTGCACTATATTTAAATTGGTATCATTATATTGCACTATATTGCACTATAATTGGTATCATTATATTGCACTATATTGCACTATAATTGGTATAATTATATTGCACTATATTTCACTATAATTGGTATCATTATATTGCACTATATTTCACTATAATTGGTATCATTATATTGCACTATATTTCACCAGTGGTGAAAATTCTCTGCTGTAGACTTTGTGAAAAGGACACTAATATCTCTTGACTTTCATGCGACCACGTCTTGGGCTAGGCTGAAATATAGGTATTAAATAATGCTAGTGTCAATTGTATATGAGAAAAAGAAAGTGTATTATATGAGGAACTTCTATTAACCCCTTGATGATGAAAAGACCCTTTGAAGTTATACAAAATTATCCAATGGCAAATATAATGAACATTAGATCATCGTATTAAAAAGGTTAAGTGAGGTATTTTTATAACCTTTTGAATCGGTGATCCTTCTTAATCTGCAAATCATAATCTAACTGCAACTGTTATTTACTTGTGTAGCATATGAAGAGGATCTACAGGGGGTTAGTAGATATTTACTTGTGTAGCATATGAAGAGGATCTACAGGGGGTTAGTAGATATTTACTTGTGTAGCATATGAAGAGGATCTACAGGGGGTTAGTAGATATTTTATTTATGGTAAATTAAAAGCGCAACTTAGTATCCCCACAGCCACTCTACCCTTCCTCCCGTGTGTGGGGAGCTCATCACCTCAAGCTCCCCTAATATAAAAAATAATAAAAGGTCACGATGGCCTTTTCAACCAGTACCTGCACAGTCACCCTTTATGTTGTTGTGGAGATGTGGATCGGTGGCCTGGTTAGCTAAATGAACTTTAGGAAAGGTGGACGAAAGGCTCATGGTCTATTATTTAAGTAACACCCCGTTTTTAACATTAATCATCAATTACAAACCCCAATGTACTTTAATATACTAATGAGAGCATATGGTCCTCCCGGTATTCGAACTCGGGACACCACACCGAGAACATAAGCATCTAAACCATTACACCACCAACATTTATTCAAGTGTTACAAATACGCACTTACTTAGATGTGTTTGGGAGGTATGTTTGTGGCCAGATATTCATGGTGTACTACTCAAATAATTGACAATAGTAAGTGTTGACTATTAAACTATAATTGCGATATCTAGCGATTACTTTCAAAACAATATCTCAGCGTTTTGAATGTATAGTGTGACGCACCCCAGTGCTGGGCAACGCAACCTGATTGTACTCCTTGGTACTCGACTGTACCGCCCGTGATCTGGCTACCGTCAGCCGCAATGTATATTGAGTGTGACAACTTATAACTATGTTCTTTGTATCTCTGCAAAGGTCTCGTCATGTGCTAACCAGTGGTGGGTTTTGTTTTAAGCCATGTCGAGACCTTCCATTTAATATGTAGTATCAATAGAGAAGTTGATAGATAATACAATGGGAGTTCAGAGAGAGAGAGTGAGTTAGGCTTCAGAGCAAGAGGGTAGCAACGCGCCGCGCTGCCGGCCGGGTGGTTGCCAGACGTATGGACTGGTTGGCAGCCTTGCCCTTATAGCTAGGCGCGATAGGGTTGGTAGTCCATTGTTGCCTGCCTGGGCTGGGCCCATGTTGTCGTACAGCACATTGCCTGGAGGCTGGCTGCGTGTTCTATGACCAGGTTGCCTAGAACCTTTGAGATTCTAACATCCCTTGCTCTCTCCCCCAACTTCTCACGGTTGCACTCTTTCTCTCTGACGACATTACTCTCATTTCATTCTTCTCTCTATTTAAATGCATAACCTTCCCTTGAGGTCCTAAAGGAGTTTCAGCACTCACCTCTCGTATTACTCTTAGGACAAGCATATATTTACATGTATTAGATTTAAGGGGTTAATGTGAACAGCGATCTTCTTGATGAGGATAGTTGGTGAACGTTCTACATGTTCACGAGTTATATGCCCGCTCATCATCCCATTTGTGACTAGACTGGTGCCATGTGTAAGAGCCCGACCATGCCCAGGAGTTGTCTGTAGAGGGACGAGGACTTAGCCTTGATTTGCATACCGAGCCAGGAGCGAGTGTAGCACCCGAGACTACAGCTCGCTCGTAGTGCCGGTATAGTAGAGTAACGTAATTTATCTGTCCTTGTGTTCTCTACAGTCTTCTCCTGGGTTCTCGCTTTCGGTGCTGGGACTCGTTGTTCCTGTGACTTGGCCTGCTAGCTAGAACACATGGGGATGATGAGTGGGATATATCTTTATTTTACTATGCATTGCAGCTCTCTTTAAGTATATATCTATAACACTTTACAATACACATTACTCACACACAAGACAACACTATTAATACTTTCATGTATCAATTAACTGCACTGTCGTTTTGCTGCTGTGTCCGGAGTTCTGTTGCGTAGGGCGCATACGGACTCGGAGGGGAGACAGAGTGAGAGAAGCGAAGTAGCCTATGCGGTAGTAGGCTACCGGCGCAGTACTGTTGCCTGCAACCTTTTAGTTATTCCAAGTATAGATTCATTATTATAATAAGTGACTACTGTTTATGTTCCTCCCATGTGTATTATTAGGTATCTACTGGATCATGAACATCTTGTATGCTACATGCTAGTGCATGTTAGTAGGGGACAGTTAGTGTAGTGCACGCGCTTTCAAGTAGGCGTGTACATTTGTCATTTAGCATTTCACTGTCATACCTTTAGCCTGCTTCTATTCTACATTATTAGAGGCTTAATATTAACGTAGTTTCTTGAGTATTGCATTTCTTTAGTAATAACGTAACCTATAAATGTCTGAGGGAGTTTAGCCTCATAGCCTACCCCTGTTGTACACTTTCGCCGAGTTAAGGTACCTCGTTACCGTAGACGATAACTCTGTAGGGCGTTGGTGCTTTTGTTGTCTGGAGCATATAGTATTGGGGACTGGAATCGAGCGTGTCGTTGTCACTTAAGCCATTTCTGTCCTACGATCAAGAATCCCGAATATGTATTGCCGATCCAGCCGTAACAATAGCTTCTGGCCACATCTGTACCCATGATGCTCATTGGTCTAAACCTTTTAAAGGTGTTTCCTATATTTATTTTTCCTCCCCTTTTAAGTGAGCCTTTCAACATAATCACTTTCCATTAGAACTTCTAGCTGATCAGAACACATCTACAGTATATATAAAAAATAAAAAATAAAGACTATTTTGTTACTCAGAATATTAGCATTACAAAGGTCGGAAGAAGAAGAGCGGATGATTACGGAGTCTTCTAGTCCTTATAAGTCCCACTAAAGTTATTGTTGTTCAAATTTTTTACTCTGGATTTATGTGTGCATTGAGAACGTAAAGTGTCGTGTGGCCTGCTATTCATCCTCAATAAACAGGTTCACATTGGCTTACTGTGTCTCATTTACCAACCTCTGTGTGTCCAGTTATTGTAGTGGTGCATATTTTAATCTTGTTCTAATGCCATTAAATGTGTGTGTGTGTTTTCTAATAGTGTTGATTGTTCGCTAGTAATTTTACTAGTAAGTATACCAGTACAGGTCTCCCTCGATTTACAATTAGGTTATGTTCCTGAAAACCCAATCTTATGTAGGAAAATCATATAGCAAACCCTAAAATTAATGGGGTAAATGGAGATGCATTCTTGTTACCAGCCAATACAAACACCTAAAAACCTATAATAATATCGTAAATTGGGTCATCCGATAGTGAGGGAGACCTGTATAGTACTGCATATATTTTTAATTTCAAATGATAAAAAACACATCTTTGAGAAATAGGTTTGAGCAAATTGATTTGAATTTATAAAATGCCCCAATCTTTGGCAGCCAATGTTGCTTTTCAAAAACTCAAGCGTTACAGTAGTTTGTGTCTTCGATATTTTGTTTGACAACCATTTTTATCTTGTACTGTAGTTGCTACACAAATTAATTTACTAAATATTAATAAATCATTTGAAATGCTGTATAGAACAAGCAATTGACTGGAACTGGTGCATGAATTGTTATTATTGTATAGGTTTTGGTTTGGTTAGGTTAGTTTTACATTATAACATTGATAATTATTATGAAATGCTGTGTAGTACAACCAAATGCTGTGTAGTACAACCAAATGCTGTGTAGTACAACCAAATGCTGTGTAGTACAACCAAATGCTGTGTAGTACAACCAAATGCTGTGTAGTACAACCAAATGCTGTGTAGTACAACCAAATGCTGTGTAGTACAACCAATTTGACTTTGAAACTGGTGCATGGATTGTTATTGTCATCAGTGTGTTCTGTATTAGACTGAAAGTAATGATGAACTTTTTACTTCTTTCAGACCTTTTGGAAACAATGGGCCACCCTTTGGTAACAATGGGCCACCCTTTGGTAACAATGGGCCACCTTTTGGAAACAATGGGCCGCCGATGGGAAACAACGGGCCGCCTTTTGGAAATAATGGGCCGCCGTTCGGAAACAATGGACCAATGGGAAACAACGGGCCGCCGATGGGAAATAATGGGCCGCCATTCGGAAACAATGGGCCGATGGGAAACAATGGGCCAATGGGAAACAATGGGCCAATGGGAAACAATGGGCCGATGGGACACAATGGGCCGATGGGAAACAATGGGCCAATGGGAAACAATGGGCCAATGGGAAACAATGGGCCAATGGGAAACAATGGGCCAATGGGAAACAATGGGCCAATGGGAAACAATGGGCCGATGGGACACAATGGGCCGATGGGAAACAATGGGCCGCCGTTCGGAAACAATGGACCGCCGTTCGGAAACAATGGACCGCCGATGGGAAACAATGGGCCCATGGGAGGTAACATGGGTGATCGTATGGGGAATAGTGGCATGGGTAACAACATGCCTATGAGTAACAATATGCCTATAGGTAACAACATGCCCATGGGAGATAACACACCCATGGGTAACAACATGCCCATGAGGAACAATATGCCCATGGGAGATAACACGCCCATGGGTAACAACATGCCCATGGGTAACAATATGCCCATGAGGAACAATATGCCCATGGGAGATAACACACCCATGGGTAACAATATGCCCATGAGGAACAATATGCCCATGGGAGATAACACACCCATGGGTAACAATATGCCCATGGGTAACAATATGCCCATGAGGAACAATATGCCCATGGGAGATAACACACCCATGGGTAACAACATGCCCATAGGAAACAACATGCCCATGGATAACAATGTGCAGGCAGAGGTGGAAGAGCTGAAGAAGGAGCTGAATTTTGTCAGTCAGAAATATAAGGATGAGAAACAACAGAGAGGTAAGTAACATTTTATGTTGACCCTACATCTAGTTCATTCAAGCCCAGGAATCCCTTTGTCTTACCTAATCTAATTTCCCAACTTTTTTCAGGTTAGTGAAGACCTTTTAGTATTAAATGCATACATTTGTATAGGTTGTGATCATTAAGAAGTAACAGTTTCAACCTCTGGCCACTATTAGGTAGCAGTGGTGCTAATTTTTAATTCCTAATTCTTTGAACATGATGTGCATTGTTATATGTGCGATTAGTTTGCTTGGGAACCAGATTAACTTGCTCATGTAGTGATGTACACCGTATGTGGTAGATTGTTTTCTTTTATTTCAAATTTTATTTTATTGTTATTTCCACATAGCGATTTTGATTAGTTCCTTTGCGTTTATCTTGTGTCATCCCAGTTTTGGTTTGTTTATTTTGCAAATTTTACATTATAATTAGTGAGGCACATGTCTCCAACCAGTCATTGATGGTGGAGAGCATTCCCTACAAAGCCGGAGTACATAATATTAAGTTGGGATTGTCTTCCTTAGCATTTGCCTAAAGGAACATTTCATACAAGGTAGCAGGGCTAGTAGTAGTAGTAGTTCCCTAGTCTGCTTACCGACAGCATCATTCAACTGAAACAGCATTGATTAGAGTACATAATGATCTAGTTGAGAACATTTGCAATGGTGTGGCCTCACTATTGGTCTTGCTTGATCTCTCTGCGGCCTTTGACACAGTGGATCACGAGTTGTTATTGAGTGATCTTTATGATTGTGGTGTGCGTGACTCCGCTCTCTTGCTTCTTGGGTCGTACTTGTCAGGTAGATCCCAGAGTGTGATGGTAAATCAAATGGTCTCGGACTCGACACCCCTGCAGTATGGTGTTCCGCAGGGATCAGTTTTAGGTCCTATCCTATTTATAATTTATATCAGCAGTTTGTCTCTTCTGCTTCGTGCACATAATGTCACCTTTCACTTTTATGTAGATGACACCCAGATTTAAGTGAGAATCACAAATATAGTTGATATACGGAGTAAGATGGAATTGTTGATTTCTGATATCAAGAAGTGGATGAGAGCGAGAAAACTTAAACTAAATGATGGTAAAACTGATATTCTCATCATCCGAGGAAATAGAAGAGCTGATGATATAGTAGGTGCGCTCTCCATCAATGTGGGTGGATCTCAGCTGCGACCGGCCAACTCTGTTCGAAATCTGGGTGTATATGTGAACTCCCGATTAGATTTCAAAGAGCATGTAAACCAGATAGTTAAAAGTTGTTACTTGCACATCAGAAATCTCTATTTGGTGAAGCCGTTTATAACCAGACGTTGGTTCACTCATTGGTCTTCTCTCGTGTTGATTATTGCAATGCCCTGTTGGTGGGTCTTCCAAATTATATTTTAAAGAAAGTTCAGTCTGTTCTTGAGGCATGCTATGCTTACAGGTACCTACCCGATAGCACTATCGTTAGTGAGTGCTGTACTGTATTCTATATATTATTTTGTAATAGTATAGATATCTTATCAATATTTGTATTTTTTACTATTGTTAATGTCTTGTCATGTTGCAAATTTGATTTTAAATAATATTTTGACATTTAACATGTAGTTTCTTTATTCATGCAGAGTTTAGTAAAATTTGCCAGAACGTCCCGGACTTCCCAAACTTGACTACTTCCTTTAACGTGACGATAGTGCGTTGTTATATGTGCGATTGGTTTGCTTGGGAAACAGATTAACTTGCTCATGTAGTGATGTACACCCTATGTGGTGGATTGTGTTCTTTTATTTAATAATTTTCATTTTAGTAAGCGTTGTTTCCACATAGCGATTTTGATAATTTAATTTGACTTTATATTGTCCTTGTCCCAATTTTGGTTTGTTTAGTTTGCAAGTTTTACATTTTAACTTAACAGGGCCGCAAGACTCATTTTTGGTGTTCCACCTAGAACTCCTACTACATCTCTTCACATAGAACTGCACTGGCTGCTAGTAAGAGCAAGAATAGAATTTAAGTTGTGTTTGGTGACTTTTAAGGTTCTCAAATTTGGTGAGCCTAGGTACCTTGCGGAGCTGCTCAGGCGCCCACCGGCACACCATGGTGTAGTTGTGCGTCATGACAATGACCCTTTTCGTCTTGATGAACCAAGGGCTTTCCATCAGTCTTCTTTCTTTGAGAGGTCATTCTCCTACATGGCTCCGAGGTTGTATAATAGGTTGCCGCTGTCCATGAGACAACTGAGTTCTGTTGAATGCTTCAAGAGACAACTTAAGACTTTTCTCTTTGAGAGAAGCTATGATCTTGAGAGAGGTGTCATGACAGATGGCTATAGAGTTTAGGCTGTTTTGCCACTGCTAGTGATTGTTAAATGTGTGTTGTATATAAGCCTTCTTTTGATGCATTGATTTTGTTCTTTTTTCTTTCTCTTTCCGAGCGCTAGTGAATTCTTCGGAAAAATTGGCGCTTATGAGAAATAAGTAACATGCTTATTATTATTATTATTATTATTACCTGGCCGAACCCCTGGCCCCGAGGCAGCAGGGGTTTGTACCACCAGTGGGAGCCTGTGAGGAGTAGGGGTAGCGTTTTAAACTCGGCGAGAGGCCTGAGATCGTTGCAGTAGTGGATATCATAAAGTGCAGTTGTTGTTGTTGTTGTTGTTGTTCCTCAGGCTGTCTGGCCGAACAGCCCCAAGGCCTCAAGCAAGGCCAAGGCCAAGGCCACAAACGAGCGCCCCCACAAAATCCTCCCTGCTTACCACTAACAAAGCCCGGGTGACCGAAGCCACTCCAAGGCAGGGAGCTGAGGAGGGTGAGGAAACACCCGGGAAACCAAAGCCCCACCCAAGGCCCTGTGCCCCTCAGCAATTATGAAGGGAAAGCTGAGGGGCAAGGGAAAAATGTGACACTTTGGCTCCCAATCTGCCAACTTCTAGGTTGGCAGTAGGGAGGTCAATCCACGGAAAAGACGCCGCCACTTGAGATCTAGAAGATATATAAGTAAAAGGAACAGTCAGAATAAGCTATGGGTATGGCAGTGATTGCTCAGTTCTCACTCTGATAGACCAGCCCATCACCACATGTGACCAGTGCAGTAGACCAGTGTTACTTATCAGAATGATTAGAATGATTGAGTTGTTTATAGACAACACTTGACTATAGCCACTCCAACAGCATAGTATCATTCAACATGCACTTCATCTATCTATCTATTGCCTGACGCCGTGATCCCCGAAGGGGTGGCCACGAACGAACCGCCCCCATGCACCTCTGTCCCCAGTCAGTCGACGCCCCTCCCCCCAACCAGCACCGCCTTCGTTCATGTAGTTCCTCACTCATATGCACTTCATATGCTACTCAAAAAAAGTGATTTAGAGCACAGGCTGAATAAGCATGTTCCAGGGATCTGTGAGAATGACAATTAGCCTAAAGTAGAGTTAACTAGAGAGTAGGAAGACACTCATTTTACCCTGGAACATTGAGGTATAGAATAGCCCAAGGTAGGGTTAGTTAGGGGGTAGGATGATTCTCGTCTTACACCAGAACACTGTTGAGGTACTGTATAGAGACCTTCATCCATTGTCGGCCCTGTTGGTGACCTCCCTAGTGACTCACGTAAGACAGGGTCGTTTCCCCAATATAAAATGGCTATCTGTTACTCGCAGGTGAATGTAAACCCTGGTACCTCAAGTTTATAATAGCAATATTATTCTGTACTGTGTTTACTGGTGTATGTACTGAGGCACCTACCCCATAGCTTGGGGGTGGCCGACTCGAGACAGAGCCCGAACAGAAATCACATTTAACGTTCCTTGCCCATTTTTCTGTATCGTCTAGTAGGTAAATTTTAGGGAGGAGGATTCCTAGCCTCCTGCCCCCGAAGTTGAGAAAGTAGTACAGTATAAGGAAAAAGACAGAAATAGCTAAGGTTGGGTAGAGGATGTCAAACCTCACTCTGAACAGGACCAGCCCTCACCCTGTTCACTAGTAATAAAATAATTATACCTAACTTTATCTTTAATTTTAAAGTAGTAATAGCTACTGTAAAGCATATATTTATTAGTGGCCCCTCCATCATTGACGAACATGCCTATTACATAAGGCATCCTCTTCAAACACTAATCCGCCGTAGTTTTGAATCTACCGCGCAGAGCATTTAAAAACTGAGGAGCCTTCATCATGAGCGCACGCGACCTCACTCATGGCTTCAGTCATTATGAATTGGGTTCTCACTACGAAAAAACTTCGTAAAAAATAAAAACAAAAACAAAATAAGAATAACTATCTAATAAGCTTTCCATCATATCGTGGATGTACTTGTGTGGATCTCTGACCAGACGCTGATTCAGGCGTCATTCCTCCTTCTCTGCTCTGCGTTCAGCCTGCCCGGACGTGCCTCCCCACGCTCCGCTGGTTCCGCATTCGTTGCGTCCCTAGTGAGTTTTTTCTCATTTGTTTACTCCAGGATGTATCGAGTAAGGTTAGGATAGGCGTAGCAGGAGTGTCCTGGGCTGGTTGCCCGCAGTGCAGTGTATTTTGGGTCGAGTGTATGGGGCATCTATTTCGGATGTACCCTCGTGGTCCCGTTGTGGACATGTGAACTTTTTCACAGTTGAGTTAGTTTGTGATGCAGGCGGCTTTCACTATGCGTTATTTAGTGCTGCCTTTTATCTTTCTGATGAGGTAAGCTTTGTTTCTGACGTTCCCAGCGTATTTTTCTTCACTTGGTGAAGTTTTTTCTGGGTCCCGAGTCAGTCTTCCCTTGGTCGGAAGTATTTGCTACGGTGGTGTGTTGGCGGTGGTTCCTGTTGTGATATTTCCAGTGTTTGTGTATATTTCAACTTTTATTATGCCGTCTACCTAGGCCTAGCCAGCCGCTTGTAGCTTTGCCACATGTACTAGTGTTATTGTTTATTATTTATAAATATGCCATACTGTGTCATGTGTATCCGGGTTTTAGTTGTGTATTGGCTAATTCCTCGGACTATAATTGTTTCCTGGTTTAGTTGTGTATTGGCTAATTCCACGGATTATTGAGTGACCTTGGGTTTGTCGTGCGTGGCTCTCCTCGTGTCTCTTGTTTGTTCAGATGGTGTCTGTTCAGGGTGGGTTGCCTTCCGGCGGGTTTTTTCTCGGTTTCACCATGAAAATCCCGGCCGCGAGCCGTGTTGGGCCACACGTGGTTGTTAACACTGGCTTGTTTCCCCGGCGTTGGGGTGTCTGTGGCTCTCCAGGACTGCGTCTCTGTGGGTGCCTGGTTTCAGGCCTCCTTTGATTCCCGGCGGGATGGCTGTTCCCATCTATAAAACGTTGTTCATGCGGACATACGTTATGTAGTTTTTCTACCCGGTTTTACAAAAACCACATGAAAAACCTAGCTGTTGTTTTAGGCTTTCCTCCCCGGCGATCTTTTACAAAGAAGTGGGGACAGGAACTTATGGGGTTAACGTTTGGACATCTCACCCGGCGGGTGTACCTGGGTAGGGTGGGATGAACGACTTATGTCTTTCAGTTAGTTAACCAATCCATTTTAAGTGATACTATGTGTATCGCCGCCTTTACTCTTACGGCGATTGAAGGTTCAATTAGGTTATATATCGATTCTTCTCACCCGGCGGGTGCTCCTAGGTGGAGGAACTAAGGAATTTACAAAATTCGATTTCGATTCAACCACTTAATTTAGTGATACAATTAGGTATCGCCGCCTTCAAACTTACGGCGATCTTTTGTGACAATTCGTTAGACATCAGATCTCGTATCATCCTGCCCTGTGCTATTCTACTAAAATATTTCAAGGGCCGGCGTCTTTATGGGGGGTTGCTTTGTTACAAAATTGAATCTTGAGACAGTCACCACCACCAAGAGACTATAAGCGCCATGCTGGACCGTTATATTATATCAGAGGGTATTCTTCACTTTCTTTAACAAAAGATTTGTTTAGATATTCTGAACCCCGCCGCGTAGCGAGCTGTGTTCGTTGTGTCATTACATCTCGTTACCCGGCGGGTTATTAACACTTGTGTGCGAACATGTTGGGTTAACCTTATGAGCATTAATTCCTGGAAATTTTCTTTTTTTCCAGAGCTGAGCTCCGGCGGACCAATACAGACCCGGCGGTAGTTTTCTCCCACCAGTCTCTGTCATGGCTACCGTGGCCCCAGTTTTTGCTTTGTGCACTACCCCTGCTTGTGCTGGTATCCCTATTTTTGCGCATACCCGTTGCATAAGGTGTGTTAAATGTCTAGACCGTTCAAGGGGTCTCTGGGTTATGCGTAATTGTTCTTTTTGCTCCCAATTAGCTATAAAGGTCCTTTGTGATAATGATAAGACCGCGGCGGTAGCGTTGAGAGAGGTTAGGCAACAGATGTCAGCCTACACTACCATTGTTGCGCATAAATCACTTCAATGTGACAACGTCCCACTTTGGGATAGATTGCTCTCCGAACACCCTCCCCCTAAACGTTCCTCTAGAGTCACGAGTATTAAGCCGGCGGAGACTGGTCAGGGTTCTGTATCTTCTGCTGCTACACCTAAACGCCCAAGAGAGCCTACACCCCCGGTATCCGCCTCCTCGTCTCGGGCGAGATCCCGGTCTAGGTCTCCTCTTAGACACCAGTCATCTAGTCGTGCCTCTTCACCGGCGAGTAAGAAGAGTAGGACGGAAGGTTCCACCAGTGGTCACGGCGAGGATTCCTCCAGATCTAAGAATAGTTCGCGGTCACACCGTAGCCATAAATCCTCCAAAAAGGATTCACATAAACGGAAGTCCTCTCGACATTCACCAACTTCTAGTGCATCTCATCGTACCTCTACCCCAGACAGAGTTTGTGTTAAGGCCCAAGAGTCCAGTGCAGCGCCTGTCCCAAAAGAGGATTTGCCACTTAATATTTTAACCCTGGAATTGGAAAGTTCAGGGGGTTCAGTAATTGAGAATGTTTCAGACTCTCAAGAGAGCGTAGGCCAGGGCCTCGGTGTTTGGCGGTTTGCTCAACCAGGGTCTGACCACCCACGTCCGACTCAAACGAGTCACACAGTAGCCGATGTCCACAGGGACGCGGCGATCCCATCCTCTATCCCAGACTTATCTTGGCAACAAGGTACCCCTGCCTCGGCGGGGTCTTCTCAGGAGGATCAGGAGGAGAAAGACGAAGTTTCAATAATTTCGGAGATGGAAGGACAAGGGTCAGGCTCAGGCTTGGACGCCGCACAGGATACTAATGATTCACCTGTAAGTTCTTCATCAAACCAGTTTGTTACGGCACAGGAAATTAATGGGCTGCTTACTCATGCTTTATCTAAATTTTTTGGCCAACAACAGGAAAACCCCACAATGGACTTGGGGGCTCCCACGACAAGTTCTACGGTACGGCCTCTGATGACTTCGATTGATTTATCTAAGATCCCTAACCCTCCCACTCTGTTAACCTCAGGGATCACTAGGCCTGCTACGGCGGCATTGACAACTTCAAATGTCAGGGTCATAACGGATGTCAATCCACCCCCTCTAGACAAAGCGCCTCTTAGAAAGGTAGCTATGCCCTTACTTTATGGGCCAGACGAGTCATGGGTTCTTTTGAACTCCTCTAAACCAGAGCTTGCCCAACCTACTTTGTCAGGGGAACTCCCGGTACCGCGTGAGTGGGTCATCCAGGGCAATAAGTCAAAGAAATTAAGGGCCGTGGATACTTTGGGTAATGTTCTGGACGTAAACATCAAGGCTATACCTAGTTATTATCACCAAGATTATTTTGTGTATGCTTCTAAGCCTGCTTTACCCCCTGCCTCAGCTTCAAAACTATTTTCAGACTGGTCTAAGCTGGATGGGTTTAATGATATTAAGACTCTGTCAGCTCTCACTCCTGAACTAGATTTACAGACCGTCACAGACGACGCAGCTAATCCAGTTTTGAAGGTGGGACAGTTGGGACCAGGACCTTGGGTAGATTGGGAGGTAGAGGCTCAAAACTTTGCAACCACTTTCACTTCTAAATCTTCCCACCAGATACCTCAGGATACTCATTCATGGTTCTCCATGCCGGTGGGTTCTGCCGGCGGAGTCCCGTCAGCTTTGTTTTCATTTCTAGCTGCCCCTAAGATTAATCTTTGTGAGCTGAAGGACCCGTTCACTACCCCTACCCCTACTCACCTAGACAGAGAATTTAGGCTACGGGGAAAAGCTTTTCGCCTGTTCTCGCAGTACATAGTATCTCAGCAGGTGGCTAAGTCTTTACTACGGTCCACTCAGGCAATCGCAGATGCGGATGCTCGAAGATCGGTTGAGTTATCCCGGCGACTGATTCTTCAGTCGTCAATCCAATCCTTGGGTGACATACGTACCGCCTTGCTTGAGGCGGTACGAGCACGACAAGATCTTAGGATGTCGTTAGTTCGCAAGCTACCTGATCGCATTGCTAATCAGGTGGTTATGTCACCAGTGCTTACTCCCTCTTTAATGACCCCTGAAGTGTGGCGAACAGTGTTCAATATGGCACAGGCCGTTAAGCACAGTCCCACCCCTTCTAAGAAACCTGCATTTAACTTCCCCAAACCCAGGCCTACTACTAAAGCTCAGCCAGGGGGATCTAAACCTTTTCTTCCGCCTAAGTCCTCCCACTCCCCCCAGGGTCAGTACAGGCATAGACAGAGTAGGTTTTCAGGTCAGAGAGGACGCGGCCAAAATAAACCAGGTCAGGGCCAGTCTTCGGCCAACACCAGCCAGCCGGCAAAGCGTCCAGCACCAACCCCACCATAAAAAAACTAAAGTCTCTCTCACTCCCGGTGCCTACCTTAAGGCCGGAGGAACCGAGGGTAGTACAGCCGGCGAACCCTTGTCTGCTAACTGGGTCGTTCCGAACGTGTCACCAAGCATGGCCGTTAAACACTTGGGCACGGATGGTGGCACGCAAAGGCATCACTTGGCAGTGGCTCCGGCGACCTCGATTACGTCAGCCGACAACGGCGAATTTTGTTTCTTTAGAAGTGGAGTCACTAGCCCAGGAAATGATTGCCAAGAATGTCATCATCCCGGTCCCACCAAATTACCCTGTATTCACGTCCAAACTATTTTTGGTTCCCAAAAGGGACAGTGTTCAGATGAGGCCGGTCGTAGACCTGTCTTATCTGAATCTTCACATTCACAACGAATCTTTCAGAATGTTAACAGTACACCAAATCAGGCTAACACTTCCACCGGGAGGTTGGATGTGTTCACTAGACCTGACAGACGCCTATTGGCACGTATCGGTCAACAAAAGATTTCAAAGGTTTTTGGCCTTACGGATCAGGCACCAAAATTTTGTTTTTCAGAGGATGCCGTTCGGCTTGAACCTGGCACCTCGATTATTCACAAAACTAGTCCGGCAAGCCCTGATGCCATTGTTAAAACAAGGGATCAGAGTGTTGTGGTATCTGGACGACTGGCTGGTGGTGGCAGAGACACAACAATTATGCATAAAACATGTCAATATCATTTTAAATCATGTCAAAACTCTAGGCTTCAAGGTAAATCTGGTAAAGTCAAACCTTGTTCCCTCACGAGTAATTCAGTGGATAGGGCTGGTCTGGGACACCGCCGCTCTCACTCTGAGTCAGAGTGTGGACAATCGCAACAGGTTTCGCAGGAAACTGTTCAGGTTTCTTCACAGTCTGACTACGACGCGAAGGGTCTGGGAGTCTCTGGTCGGCTCTCTCAACTGGATTCAACTAACTGTCAAGTTGGGCCGGTTGAAAGTAAAACGATTAATATTGGAAGGCAACAAATATTTCCCGCTCTTACCGGCGGGAAAATTATGGCCCATCCCGAAATTAATCCACACCTTACTAGCGGTCTGGGCGAAGAGGGAAACATTGCACTCAATAATGTCATGGACCTCTCCTCCACCAACGGTATGGGTAGACACGGATGCGTCAGGCACAATAGGGTGGGGATTTCAGTCAAATCAGGGGCACCAGGGTCAGGGGCTTTGGTCCCACTTAGAAATCTCTCACATCAATGTCAAAGAATTACTAGTCCCCTTGTATTTCCTTCAGGCTCACGGCCCGGCGTTACGGGGCAAGTCGGTGGCCTTCAGAATGGACAATCTGAATGCAGTCCACTGTATTCAGAAACAAGGGTCAACGAGGTCAAGGAACTTGCTAAACGTGTCAGAAGAGATTTTTGCTCTAGCCAACAGTCTAGATATTTATCTTCACGCATCTTATCTCCCAGGCGTAGCGAACGTCTGGGCAGACGCTCTGTCCCGGAGACAGAGCACGACAGTAGAATGGGAGCTCAAGCAACCCATTTTCAACCTAATGATTGCAGAGCTCTCCCATCCACAAGTGGATCTTTTTGCGTCCGAGGAGACTCACAAACTCCCTCTATACCTCACCCGCCGGGCGAAAACGCCGGCAGGGGGGCCAGACGCCCTAGTGACAGACTGGAACAAATGGAGCTCCATCTATCTGTTTCCACCGCCAGATGCGTCACTAATGTGCCACGTAGTGAACAAACTACGAGATTATCGAGGCTTAGTCTCGCTAATCGCGCCACTGTGGCCGGCGCAGTTGTGGTACCAGCAATTGAAAATGTGGTGCCCGGACCCGGTATCACTCCCGGTCGGGTATTTCCACTTAGACACGATTGGCAACCTAGCGACCTCGCTGACTTTTGCATTATGGACATTCAGGAGGCCAAGTGGCTAGCACCATACGGTAGAGATGTGACCAATAAATTACTCAATCAATATACTCAGTCTACAAAACGACAGTATCAATCACATTGGCAAGCCTTTACTTCTTGGATCGTTAGGACAGAACAAACTGTACCCTCAGTGGCATTAGTTTTTAATTATTTGAATTATCTGTTTGAGCAGAAACGTTTATCTGTGGTAACATTAAAAAATCACTTAACTGCGATTAGAGTGCCCTTTTTAGACGGTCTTTCCATACCGGTAGCGGAGGAAACAGGTTTTATGAGAGCATGTTTTAAACTCCGCCCACCTCCCCGTCAGCTCATGCCTACTTGGTCTCTGGACAAAGCTTTGTCTTTGCTTCACTCTCGTCTGTACCAAAATACTGCAGACTTTGCATTACTCTTAAAAAAGGCGGTTTTCCTTTTGGCTTTGGCCACCGGAAACAGAGTGTCTGAGCTGGCGGCGATGAGCAACACACCTAATTGTCTTAGGTTTGGTAGACTTAATGAATGTATTTCCATTGCACCCTCCCCAGGTTTTGTAGCCAAGAATGAGCATAGTGCACACGTGTTTTCTGAGTTCACGGTGCCGGCGTTAAAAAGGGGAAAGGTGCATCATAATCTATGTCCAGTGCAAGCTCTAACCAAATATTTGAGAGTAGCTCCTCGAAACCCCCAAGGTGCTTTATGGGTAGCAAGTACGGGTAAACGCTTACTTAAACGGCGATTAGCCTCTCTTCTGGTAGAAGTCATTAAAGAAAGTAATCCCGGCGTTGTGGGTCGGGCCCACGATTTACGCAAATGGGCAGCCTCTTTACGTTTCCTGAAATTTGTTTTCAGTCGAAAGACATCGCGTCCACGCAGTTGTGGGCGTCTAATCATACGTTTCTGTCTAGATACTTGTCAGTTGCTCTAGACAAACCTTCCTTACCATGTATAGCTTTAAGGCAGAGGGTCTAGGTGGCCCTGCAGTCACTTTTGTTTACTTTCACGGGAAAGGGGGGGGGGGGGGGTGCAGTCAGTTGACATAGGACACCCTAGACCCCGCCGGAGTATGAGAGCTGTGATACAATTTAAGGTTAAAATGTGATATGAAAATTTCTCAGCGAGAAATTGTGCTAGTACAATGTTAAGTACAAAACAACGGTGTTGTTATAGTAGTTTTAGCTGCGAAAGCAATTTAATATTAGAACAATGGAGTTCCTTTGCAATTTATCTCCAAGTTTATGTTGGGGTTTATTATGTGCACATATAAACTTATAACTTGTTATTTTTTGTCACCACTCGTTGAGTGGGGTGCCTTTGTAACTACAGATCTGTGTTCAGAATCTTCAGGGTTACCCATTTTTTGTCAGGCAGGCTTCTTTGAAGCACGCACCTGCCTGAACCCCTTTTTCTTGTATTTTTTCGGCCTATGCCGTTGTTAAATATATTTTCAAAAGTAAGAATACTATGTGGTTGTTTTTATTATCTGTTTTTCTAGAGTTATGATATGATTACGAATGTCCCCCTCCAGTCTTAGAAATCAGGCATGTTCGTCAATGATGGAGGGGCCACTAATAAATTATAGGTTTGACTCCTGTAAGGAGATAAAGAAAACCTAATATTTAGTAGTGGCCCCGTAATCATTGACGACTGGGGCCCTCCCGGCCGTCCCCTTCCCATTCGTTGATGTATTGAGGATTTTGGTTTACTTGATATGTCAGTGAAGGAGGAATGACGCCTGAATCAGCGTCTGGTCAGAGATCCACACAAGTACATCCACGATATGATGGAAAGCTTATTAGATAGTTATTCTTATTTTCTTTTTGTTTTTATTTTTTACGAAGTTTTTTTCGTAGTGAGAACCCAATTCATAATGACTGAAGCCATGAGTGAGGTCGCGTGCGCTCATGATGAAGGCTCCTCAGTTTTTAAATGCTCTGCGCGGTAGATTCAAAACTACGGCGGATTAGTGTTTGAAGAGGATGCCTTATGTAATAGGCATGTTCGTCAATGATTACGGGGCCACTACTAAATATTAGGTTTTCTTTATCTCCTTACAGGAGTCAAACCTATAATGAATAAATAATTGTATAGATTAAGTTATGGCATATTTCTTGTTTTTTTCAGAAATGTTGGAGCGTGGCATGAGCATAATATCCAGTCCTCAGGTAAACAATGCAGTTATAGATAGATACATGTACTGTATATATTATAGGTTTGACTCCTGTAAGGAGATTAGGAAAACCTAATATTTAGTAGTGGCCCCGTAATCATTGACGAACATGCCTATTACATAAGGCATCCTCTTCAAACACTAATCCGCCGTAGTTTGAATCTACCGCGCAGAGCATTTAAAAACTGAGGAGCCTTCATCATGAGCGCACGCGACCTCACTCATGGCTTCAGTCATTATGAATTGGGTTCTCACTACGAAAAAACTTCGTAAAAAATAAAAACAAAAAGAAAATAAGAATAACTATCCAATAAGCTTTCCATCATATCGTGGATGTACTTGTGTGGATTTCTGACCAGACGCTGATCCAGGCGTCATTCCTCCTTCACTGACATATCAAGTAAACCAAAATCCTTAATACATCAACGAATGGGAAGGGGACGGTCGGGAGGGCCCCAGTCGTCAATGATTACGGGGCCACTACTAAATATTAGGTTTTCCTAATCTCCTTACAGGAGTCAAACCTATAATTTATTAGTGGCCCCTCCATCATTGACGAACATGCCTGATATCTAAGACTGGAGGGGGACATTCGTAATCATATCATAACTCTAGAAAAGCAGATAATAAAAACAACCACATAGTATTCTTACTTTTGAAAAATGTATTTAATACGGCGTAGGCCGGAAATATACAAGAAAAAGGGGGTTCAGGCAGGTGCGTGCTTCAAAGAAGCCTGCCTGACAAAAATAGGTAACCCTGAAGATTCTGAACACAGATCTGTAGTTACAAAAGGCACCCCACTCAACGAGTGGTGACAAATAATAAGTTATAAGTTTATATGTGCACATCATAAACCCCAAAATACATGTGGAGATCAATTGCTAATGAACTCCATTGAACTAATGTTACATTGCTTTCGCAGCTAAAACTACTATAACAACACTGTTGTTTTGTACTAAACTTTGTACTAGCACAAATTCTCTCAGAGAAATTTTCATATCACATTTCCACCTTAAATTGTATCACAGTTCTCATACTCCGGCGGGGTCTAGGGTGTCCTATGTCAACTGACTGCACCCCCCCCCCCCCCCTTTCCTTGAAAATAAACATAAGTGACTGCAGGGCCACCTAGACCCTCTGCCTTAAAGCTATACATGGTAAGGAAGGTTTGTCTAGAGCAACTGACAAGTATCTAGAGAGAAACGTATGATTAGACGCCCACAACTGTGTGGACGCAATATCTTCAACTGAAAAGTTTTTCAGGAAACGTAAAGAGGCCGCCCACTTGCGTAAATCGTGGGCCCTACCCACAACGCCGGGATTACTCTCTTTAATGACTTCTACCAGAAGAGAGGCTAATCGCCGTTTAAGTAAGCGTTTACCCGTACTCGCTACCCATAAAGCACCTTGGGGGTTATGAGGAGCTATTCTTAAATATTTGGTTAGAGCTTGCACTGGACATAAATTATGATGCACCTTTCCCCTTTTTAACGCCGGCACCGTGAATTCAGAAAACACGTGTGCACTATGCTCATTCTTGGCTACAAACGCCGGGGAGGGTGCAATGGAAATGGAATCATTAAGTCTACCAAACCTAAGACAATTAGGTGTGTTGCTCATCGCCGCCAGCTCAGACACTCTGTTTCCGGTGGCCAAAGCCAAAAGGAAAACTGCCTTCTTTAAGATTAAAGCAAAGTCTGCAGTATTTTGATACAGACGAGAATGAAGTAAAGACAAAGCTTTGTCCAGAGACCAAGTAGGCATGAGCTGACGGGGAGGTGGGCGGAGTTTAAAACACGCTCTCATAAATCCTGTTTCCTCCGCCACCGGTATGGATAGACCTGTAAGGTCGAAAAAGGGCACTCTAATCGCAGTTAAGTGATTCTTCAGAGTAACCACAGATAAACGTTTCTGCTCAAACAGATAGTTCAAGTAATTAAAAACCAATGCCACTGAGGGTACAGTTTGTTCCGTTCTAACAATCCAAGAAGTAAAAGCTTTCCAATGAGATTGATATTGTCGCTTAGTAGACTGAGTATATTGATTGAGCAATTTATTGGTCACATCCCTACCGTATGGTGCTAGCCACTTGGCCTCCTGAATGTCCATAATGCAAAAGTCAGCGAGGTCTCTAGGTTGCCAATCGTGTCTAAGTGGAAGTACCTGACCGGGAGCGATACCGGGTCCGGGCACCACATTATTAACTGCTGGCACCACACCTGCGCCGGCCACAGGGGCGCGATTAGCGAGACTAAGCCTCGATAAACTCGTAGTTTGTTCACTACGTGGCACATTAGTGACGCATCTGGCGGTGGAAACAGATAGATGGAGCTCCATCTGTTCCAGTCTGTCACTAGGGCGTCTGGCCCCCCTGCCGGCGTTATCGTCCGGCGGGTGAGGTATAGAGGGAGCTTGTGAGTCTCCTCGGACGCAAAAAGATCCACTTGTGGATGGGAGAGCTCCGCAATCATTAGGTCGAAAATGGGTTGCTTGAGCTCCCATTCTACTGTCGTGCTCTGTCTCCGGGACAGAGCGTCTGCCCAGACGTTCGCTACGCCTGGGAGATAAGATGCGTGAAGATAAATATCTAGACTGGTGGCTAGGACAAAAATCTCTTCCGACACGAGTAGCAACTTCCTTGACCTCGTTGACCCTTGTTTCTGAATACAGTGAACTGCATTCAGATTGTCCATTCTGAAGGCCACTGACTTGCCCCGTAACGCCGAGCCGTGAGCCTGAAGGAAATACAATGGGACTAGTAACTCTTTGACATTTATGTGAGCGATTTCTAAGTGGGACCAAAGTCCCTGACCCTGGTGCCCCTGATTTGACTGAAATCCCCACCCTATGGTGCCTGACGCATCCGTGTCTACCCATACCGTTGGAGGAGGAGAGGTCCATGACATGATTGAGTGCAATGTTTCCCTCTTCGCCCAGACCGCTAGTAAGGTGTGGATTAATTATGGTATGGGCCATAATTTTCCCGCCGGTAAGAGTGGGAAATATTTGTTGCCCTCCAATATTAATCGTTTTACTTTCAACCGGCCCAACTTGACAGTTAGCTGAATCCAGTTGAGAGAGCCGACCAGAGACTCCCAGACTCTTCGTGTCGTAGTCAGACTGTGAAGAAACCTGAACAGTTTCCTGCGAAACCTGTTGCGATTGTCCACACTCTGACTCAGAGTGAGAGCGGCGGTGTCCCAGACCAGCCCTATCCACTGAATTACTCTTGAGGGAACAAGGTTTGACTTTACCAGATTTACCTTGAAGCCTAGAGTTTTGACATGATTTAAAATGATATTGACATGTTTTATGCATAATTGTTGTGTCTCTGCCACCACCAGCCAGTCGTCTAGATACCACAACACTCTGATTCCCTGTTTTAACAATGGCATCAGGGCTTGCCTGACTAATTTGTGAATAATCGAGGTGCTAGGTTCAAACCGAACGGCATCCTTTGAAAAACAAAATTTTGGTGCCTGATCCTCAAGGCCAGAAACCTTTGAAATCTTTTGTTGACCGACACGTGCCAATAGGCGTCTGTCAGGTCTAGGGAACACATCCAGCCACCCGGCGGAAGTGTTAGCCTGATTTGATGAACTGTTAACATTCTGAAAGACTCGTTGTAAATGTGAAGATTCAGATACGACAGGTCTACGACCGGCCTCATCTGAACACTGTCCCGTTTGGGAACCAAAAACAGTTTTGACGTGAATACAGGGTAATCTGGGGGTACCGGGATGATGACATTCTTGGCAATCATCTCCTGGACCAGCAGCTCCACCTCTAATGAAACACAATTTGCCGTTGTCGGCTGACGTAAGCGAGGTCGCCGGAGCCACTGCCAAGTGATGCCTTTGCGTGCCACCATCCGTGCCCATGTTTTTAACGGCCATGCTTGGTGACACGTTCGGAACGACCCAGTTAGCAGACAAGGGTTCGCCGGCTGTACTTCCCTCGGTTCCTCCGGCTCTAAGGTAGGCACTGGGAGTGAGAAAGACTTTAGTTTGTTGATGGTGGTTTTGGTGGTGTTGGCCGCTTCGCCGGCTGGCTGGTGTGGGCCGAAGACTGGCCCTGACCCGGCTTATACTGGCCGCGTCCCCTCTGTCCTGAAAACCCTCTCTGTCTATGCCTGAACTGACCCAGGGGGGATTGGGAGGACTTAGGCGGAAGAAACGGCTTAGAACCCCCTGGCTGAGCTTTAGTAGGAGGCTTAGGTTTGGGGAAGTTAAATGCGGGTTTCTTAGCCTGTGCGGGACTGTGCTTCACGGCCTGTGCCATGTTAAACACTGTTCGCCATACATCAGGGGACATTAAAGAAGGTGTAAGTACTGGGGACATAACCACCTGGTTAGCAATGCGATCAGGCAGCTTGCGAACTAATGACATTCTAAGATCCTGTCGTGCTCGCACCGCCTCAAGTAAGGCTGTGCGTATGTCACCTAAGGATTGAATTGACGACTGAAGAATCAGACGCCGGGATAATTCAACTGATCTTCGAGCATCCGCGTCTGCGATTGCCTGAGTAGACCTGAGTAAAGACTTAGCCACCTGTTGAGAAACTATGTACTGTGAAAACAGGCGGAAAGCTTTTCCCCTAAGCCTAAATTCTCTGTCTAGGTGAGAAGGGGTAGGGGTAATGAATGGTTCCTTTAGTTCACAAAGATTAATCTTAGGGGCAGCTAAAAAGGAAAATAAAGCTGACGGAACTCCGCCGGCAGAACCTACCGGCATTGAGAACCATGAATGTGTATCCTGAGGGATCTGGTGGGAAGATTTAGAAGTGAAAGTGGTTGCAAAGTTCTGAGCCTCTACCTCCCAATCCACCCAAGGTCCTGGTCCTAACTGTCCCACCTTCAACACTGGATTAGCTGTCTCGTCTGTGACGGTCTGTAAATCTAGTTCAGGAGTAATAGCCAACAGAGCCTTAATATCATTAAACCCATCCAGCTTAGACCAGTCTGAAAAAAGTTTTGAAGCTGAGGCAGGGGGTAAAGCAGGCTTAGATGCATAAACAAAATAATCCTGATAATAATAACTAGGTATAGCCTTGATATTTACATCCAAAACATTACCCAAGGCATCCAATGCCCTTAATTTCTTAGACTTATTTCCCTGGATAAACCACTCACTTGGTACCGGGAGTTCCCCTGACAAGGTAGGCTGGGCAAGCTCTGGCTTAGAGGGGTTCAAAGGGACCCATGACTCGTCTGGCCCATAAAGCAGGGGCATAGCTACCTTTCTAAGAGGCGCTTTGTCTAGAGGGGGTGGATTAACATCCGTAATGACCCTGACATTTGACGTAGTGAATGCCGCCGTAGCTGGCTTAGAGCTCCCTGCCGGTGACAAAGTAGGAGGGTTAGGAATCTTAGATAAATCGATTGACGTTATCAGAGGCCGTACCGCAGAACCTGTCAAGGGAGCCCCCAAGTCCATTGTGGGGTTTTCTCGTTGTTGATTAAAGAATTTTGATAGAGCATGAGTAAGTAACCCATCAATTTCTTGTGCTGTAACAAACTGGTTAGGTGCAGAACTTTCAGGTGAATTAGTATTATCATGGGCGGCGTCCAGGCCTGAGCCTGACCCTTGTCCTTCCCTATCTGAAATTAATGACACTTCATCTTGTCCCTCCCGATCCTCCTGAGAAGACCCCGCCGAGGCAGGGGCACCTTGTTTCCAAGATAAATCAGGGATAGAGGATGGGGCCGCCGCGTCCCTGTGGACATCGGCTACTGTGTGACTCGTATGAGTCGGACGTGGATGGACAGACCCTGGCTGAGCAAAACGCCAAACACCGAGGCTCTGGCCTACGCTCTCTTGAGAGTCTGAAACATTCTCAATTATTGAATATCCTGAACTCTCCATTTCTAGGGTTAAAATATCAATAGGTAAATCTTGTTTAGGGACAGGCGCTTCACTATACTCTGAGGCTGTAACAGAAACATTGTCAGGTGTAGAGGTACGATGAGATGCACTAGACTTAGAAGAATGTCGAGAGGACTTCTTATGGGAATCCTTTTTGGAGGATTTATGGCTACGGTGTGACCGCGAACTGGACCTAGGTTTGGACGGATCACCACCATGGTCCCTGGGGGAAGCTTCAGTCTTGCACTTCTTACTAGCCGGGGAAGAGGCCCGACTTGAAGACCGTTGTCTGAGGGGAGACCTTGACCTCGATCTCGCCTGCGACGAGGAGGTGGCTGCCGGGGGAGTAGGCTCTCTCGGGCGTTTAAACGTCTCCACAGACGATACAGAATCCTGGCTAGTCTCTGTCGGCTTAAAACCCCTTACTCTAGAGGTACGTTTAGGGGGAGGGTGCTCTGACAGCAACTTATCCCAAAGTGGGACGTTGTCACATTGAAGTGACTTATGTGCGACAATGGTAGTGTAGGCCGACATTTGTTGTCTGACCTCTCTCAACGCTACCGCCGCGGTCTTGTCATTGTCACACAGGACTTTATTGGTTAATTGGGAGCAAAAAGAACAATTACTTGTAACCCAGAGACCCCTTGAACGGTCTAGACATCTAACACACCTTATGCAAAGGGTATGTGCAAAAATGGGGATACCCGCGCAAGTAGGGGTAATGCACAGGGCAAAAACTGGGGTGACATTAGCCATGACAGAGACTGGTGAGAGGAACTACCGCCGGGTCTGTATTGGTCCGCCGGAGCTCAGCTCTGGAAAAATAAAGAAAATTTCCAGGAATTAATGCTCATAAGGTTAACCCAAGTGTTCGCATACAAGTGTTAATAACCCGCCGGGTAACGGGATGCAAAGACACAGCTAACACATCTCGCCACGCGGCTGGGTATAAAGAGGCTAAACAAGTCTTCTTAGCTAAGAACATGAAGAATACCCTCTGATATAATGGTCCAGTATGGCACTTATAGTCTGTAGGAGGTGGTGACTGTCTCAAGATTCAATTTTGTAACAAAGCCCCCCCTCATAAAGACGCCGGCCCTTGAAATATTTTAGTAGAATAGCCCAGGGCAGGAAAATACGAGATCTGATTTTTTAACGAATTGTCCCAAACGATCGTCGTAAAAATAGAAGGCGGCGATACTGAAAGTATCACCCAATTAAGGTTAATCGAAATTGAATTTGTTTATAAATTCCTTAGTTCCTATACTTAGGGACACCCGCCGGGTGTGGAAATCGATTTGGTTAAACCTCACTGATCCTTCAAATGCCGTAAGAGTAAAGGCGGCGATACACAGAGTATCACTCACATGGATTGGTTAACTATAAGAGACCTAAGTCGTTTTATCCCACCCTGCTAAGGTGCACCCGCCGGGTGAGAAGTCTAAAAGTTAACCCCACAAGTTCCTGACCCCACTACTTTGTAAAAGATCGCCGGGGAGGAACGCCTAAACAACAGCTAGGTTTTCCCCGTGGTTTGTCGTAAACCAGGTAGAAAAACCTATAAAAAACAAGTGTTCTCACGAACATCGTTTCTTTATATATAACTAAATATATATGTAAGGATGGGTACAGCCATCCCGCCGGGAAATAAAGGAGGCCTGAAACCAGGCACCCACAGATACGCAGTCCTGGAGAGCCACAGACACCTCCCCCGCCGGGGAACCAGCCAGTGTTAACAACCACGTGTGGCCTAACACTGCTCATCGGTCAGGTTTTTTCACGGTGAAACCGAGAAAAACCCGCCGGAAGGCAAACCCCACCCTGAACAGACACCATCTGAACAATACGACACGAGGAGAGACACGCACGACTAACCAAGGTCACAACATAATCCGTGGAATTAGCCAATACACAACTAAACCAGGAAACAAATATAGTCCGAGGAATTAGCCAATACACAACTAAAACCCGGATACACATGACACAGTAGGGCATATTTATAAAATAAATAATAACACTAGACATGTGGCAAAGCTACGAGCGGCTGGCTAGGCCTAGGTAGACGGCAAGAAATAGTTGAAATATAAACACACACTGGAATATCACAACAGGAACCACCGCCCACACACCACCGAAGCGATAACTTCCCAACCCCGGGAAGCCTGACACGGACCCAGAAAAAACTTCACTAAGTGAAGAAAAATACGCTGGGAACGTCAGCAAACATACAGCTTACCTCATCAGAAGGATAAAAGGCAGCAATAATTAACGCGTAATGAAAGCCGCCTGCATCACCAACTAAACCAAACTGTGAAAAGTTCACGTGTCCACAACAGGACCACGAGGGTACATCCGAAATAGATGCCCCATACATACGACCCAAAATACATTGCACTGCGGGCAACCAGCCCAGGACACTCCTGCTACGCCTATCCTAACCTTACTCGATACATCCCAGAGTAAACAAATGAGAAAAAACTCACTAGGGACGCCACGAATGCGGAACCAGCGGAGCCTGAAAGGAACGTCCGGGCAGGCTGAGCGCAGAGCAAAGAAGGAGGAATGACGCCTGGATCAGCGTCTGGTCAGAAATCCACACAAGTACATCCACGATATGATGGAAAGCTTATTGGATAGTTATTCTTATTTTCTTTTTGTTTTTATTTTTTACGAAGTTTTTTCGTAGTGAGAACCCAATTCATAATGACTGAAGCCATGAGTGAGGTCGCGTGCGCTCATGATGAAGGCTCCTCAGTTTTTAAATGCTCTGCGCGGTAGATTCAAACTACGGCGGATTAGTGTTTGAAGAGGATGCCTTATGTAATAGGCATGTTCGTCAATGATGGAGGGGCCACTAATAAATACTGTATTGTCAGGCACATACCCCACGCTGGGGTTGGCCGACTCGAGACAGAGCTCTAAAAGAAGCAACAACATAAAATTAAGATCTCATTTCACGCACATCTAGCATCTTGGTCTTCCAGGAGAAAGCCCATTTGGGGTCCCCAGCCAAAGACTTCCAGGTCTTAGACCTCCCAGAGAGGTTCAGGTCTCAGCAGGCTGGCACTCAGAGGAGCTTACCACAATGCCCGCCTACATCTCTTCCAGGCATAGCCCTTCATATAATAATATGCTGGTATTTTATGTCACAAGTGTCAATTCTCCAAGTGGATTCATGAGTGCTCACATTTTCCTTTGATTTTTTTTTCCCTTTACTTTTTTTTTTTTTTTCCCCCATTTCTTTTCATCTTTCATCTAAAAAATAATCATAGTTTATAATCATTAGTAACTGTATGCTCTGCAGTATCATAAGCCTTTAAAAGTATGAGTGACTTCAGTTCCTTCTTGAAAGTGTCAACGCAAGTCAATTGCTTAAGTGTCACTGGAAGTCGATTGAATAGACGTGGGGCAACATAAGAAAAGGATCTAGCAGCGAAAACATTCTCCCTAATGTCTTGATGGCGTAATGCATAAATGCGCGGAAATCAAGGGCATCCAATATATATACAATACTCCACAGATTGTGTCAGATCCTTAGGTAGATATTCTGAATATTTTGTATGACCTCAATGGGTCCTTGAGTCTCATTTCTAGCCATCAAGTTACTTGTTTTGGACAAAATGTTTGCTTCATTATTGCCTTGCAATGTTATAAAGGGACAATTTTTCTAAAATTTTACTAAAGTTTGGTGCATTTATACTGTTTTAGGATTTATTTTTATTGTAAAAAGCTCAATACAGGACAATCTTAGCTCATTTGGATCCCAGGACTTTCAGATTATATATCTGCTCCGGATTTTTACCTCTAGGAGGAGTAAGCATGATTGACTGAAGTAAGGGTCCCAAAAACCAAGGTACAGTATATGTCTGACCAATAGTATTTAGTCTGGACATTAACATTTAGTTCAGACTATCATCCTGGTTTCATTATTAATTTTGGACAAGTTTGAAAGATCAAGATAAAAATGTCATTCCTATTTTCAGACTGGATCTTCCCAGATTAGTGCTAAGTTGAGAGTTAATACTGTATTACTGTTGTGTTGATGTGTGGTTATCTTCCCCAGGTTATAAAGTTGAAGAGCATGCTGGGTTTGGATGACAAATTCTCGCGGCTGCAGAATAACCAGTACCGCATTGACCCCCAGCCACCAATCAATCTCCAGAGGTCCCGCTCCAACAACCGGAATTTTGGACCCAATTCCAACCCAAACGACCGGAATTTTGGACCCAATTCCAACCCAAACGACCGGAATTTTGGACCCAATTCCAACCCAAACGGCCGGAACTTTGGCCCGGATTCAAACCCCAACAACAGAAACTTTGGTCCAAATTCGAACCCCAACAACAGGAATTTTGGTCCAAATTCTGACTCTTCTAACAACCAGAAGTTCGGATCCAATTCGAATCCCAACAACCGCAACTTCGGACCTAATTCAAGCCCCAACAACCGCAATTTCGGATCCAATTCGAATCCCAACAACCGCAACTTCGGATCCAATTCAAGCCCCAGCAACCGCAACTTGGGACCCAATTCGAACCCCAGCACCCGTAACTTCGGGCCTAATTCAAACCCCAGCAACCGTAACTTCGGACCCAATTCAAATCCCAACAACCAGAACTTTGGTCCCAATTCGAACCCCAACAACCGTAATTTCGGACCCAATTCAAACCCCAACAACCGTAACTTTGGTTCTAATTCAAACCCCAACAACCGTAACTTTGGTTCTAATTCAAACCCCAACAACCGTAACTTCGGACCAAATTCAAACCCCAATGATCAGAACTTTGGCCCAAACCCGAACAACCAAAACTTTGGCCCAAACTCCTCTCAGGGCATGAAGCGTCAGGCGGAAACTTCTGGCAGCTGGGACTTTAAGCGCCAGCGATTTTAATGTCTTCAGCATTACAAAGACCTTATTATTTTAGCTTACCACTAATCTAGCTTAGTTTGAGGATGTTTTCCTGCTTAGGACTTCTCTCATAGTCCAGTGGAACTGGGGAAAGTTTTTTCGATTAATACAGAGAGATCATTCCCAAGTTTAATTTAATCTTCTGGTGGTAGCTAAAAATTATAGTTTAGAGGTCATTGGATTGGAGATACATTTTTATAGTAATTAGAATTAGATATTTTTTGTTTACAGTCATATTCAATAGTTCTGAGATACTGCCCCAGTGGCTGCTTATTGTTATAGGAGTGTGAGGAAATAATCTTGCCAACAAATAGATGATTATAGAAGCATTTTTGAGACATTTGGACAGTTGTTATAGATAGGGTGGTGGGTTTTTTTTTTGCTTTAAAGATACATTACATTCATTTATCCGGTAGGAAATTGCTTGTCTCCTAAATGGTGAAGGATATTTATATAACACAGGTGCATGCAGGATCAACATCTGGACAACACTTTAACCTAGTGACATTTGTCACCATTCTTGCTATCAACAGCTGATTATATTCTGGTTAGGAAGGCTTTTTAAGTCACACAGATTAGGAACTCCAATAAGCCTGCAATACCAAATTAGGACAAAAAGTCAAAGGATTAGGTCTCAATTAATCCTGCAACACCAACTACAACCATTTTTGTTTATACTGTACAAAATTGCATTCAGCTAATGATGGACCTGTCATAACAAAGGGGGTTAATAATGATGGACCGGTCATAACAAAGGGGGTTAATAATGATGGACCTGTCATAACAAAGGGGGTTATTAATGATGGACCTGTCATAACAAAGGGGGTTAATAATGATGGACCTGTCATAACAAAGGGGGTTAATAATGATGGACCTGTCATAACAAAGGGGGTTAATAATGATAGACCTGTCATAACAAAGGGGGTTAATAATGATAGACCTGTCATAACAAAGGGGGTTAATAATGATGGACCTGTCATAACAAAGGGGGTTAATAATGATGGACCTGTCATAACAAAGGGGGTTAATAACTATCTAAAAGAAAAATTTGTTTATTGACAAAGGTTGTAAATAATCTGATCTCCAAGCTTTTGTTTTTATATATTTTCCACTAGTTGCAATATACTTTTTGGTATGTTTTTCCTATATTTATATGCGACGCTAGTTGTGGAGGTGTCCACTTTTGAATATGACTAATATTGTGTGTCATTAAGGTATAAGGAGGATAGGTTTAGCAATTCTAATTCCACACAGTACATTGGATAGATTTTTTTTAGTTTTCAATGCTTTTTTCAATATGATAAGCTCTGGCAATTGAAGTTATATTGAAAATTATCAGTTATTTTTATTATTGAGTGCAATTTTGACTAAAGGATCAACTCATTTTATCGTTGATAATTCACCTAAGTTGGGTCACTTTCAATATTGGGTGAACCAGTTCAACACTTATTGTTGGGAGACGTACAATATGGAGGATGTTTATGTAAACAGGTAATAATATAGGTTTGACTCCTGTAAGGAGATAAAGAAAACCTAATATTTAGTAGTGGCCCCGTAATCATTGACGAACATGCCTATTACATAAGGCATCCTCTTCAAACACTAATCCGCCGTAGTTTTGAATCTACCGCGCAGAGCATTTAAAAACTGAGGAGCCTTCATCATGAGCGCACGCGACCTCACTCATGGCTTCAGTCATTATGAATTGGGTTCTCACTACGAAAAAACTTCGTAAAAAATAAAAACAAAAAGAAAATAAGAATAACTATCTAATAAGCTTTCCATCATATCGTGGATGTACTTGTGTGGATCTCTGACCAGACGCTGATTCAGGCGTCATTCCTCCTTCACTGACATATCAAGTAAACCAAAATCCTCAATACATCAACGAATGGGAAGGGGACGGTCGGGAGGGCCCCAGTCGTCAATGATTACGGGGCCACTACTAAATATTAGGTTTTCTTTATCTCCTTACAGGAGTCAAACCTATAATTTATTAGTGGCCCCTCCATCATTGACGAACATGCCTGATTTCTAAGACTGGAGGGGGACATTCGTAATCATATCATAACTCTAGAAAAGCAGATAATAAAAACAACCACATAGTATTCTTACTTTGAAAATATATTTAATAACGGCGTAGCCGAACAAATACAAGAAAAAGGGGGTTCAGGCAGGTGCGTGCTTCAAAGAAGCCTGCCTGACAAAAAATTGGTAACCCTGAAGATTCTGAACACAGATCTGTAGTTACAAAGGCACCCCACTCAACGAGTGGTGACAAAAAATAACAAGTTATAAGTTTACATGTGCACATAATAAACCCCAACATAAACTTGGAGATAAATTGCAAAGGAACTCCAATAATCTAAAACTAAATTGCTTTCGCAGCTAAACTACTCTAACAACACCGTTGTTTTGTACTTAACATTGTACTAGCACAATTTCTCACTGAGAAATTTTCATAACACATTTTAACCTTAAATTGTATCACAGCTCTCATACTCCGGCGGGGTCTAGGGTGTCCTGTGTCAACTGACTGCACCCCCCCCCCCCCTTTCCCGTGAAAGTAAACAAAAGTGACTGCAGGGCCACCTAGACCCTCTGCCTTAAAGCTATACATGGTAAGGAAGGTTTGTCTAGAGCAACTGACAAGTATCTAGACAGAAACGTATGATTAGACGCCCACAACTGCGTGGACGCTATGTCTTCAACTGAAAAAAATTTCAGGAAACGTAAAGAGGCTGCCCATTTGCGTAAATTGTGGGCCCGACCCACAACGCCGGGATTACTTTCTTTAATGACTTCTACCAGAAGAGAGGCTAATCGCCGTTTAAGTAAGCGTTTACCCGTACTTGCTACCCATAAAGCACCTTGGGGGTTGTGAGGAGCTACTCTCAAATATTTGGTTAGAGCTTGTACTGGACATAAATTATGATGCACCTTTCCCCTTTTTAACGCCGGCACCGTGAACTCAGAAAACACGTGTGCACTATGCTCATTCTTGGCTACAAAACCTGGGGAGGGTGCAATGGAAATACATTCATTAAGTCTACCAAACCTAAGACAATTAGGTGTGTTGCTCATCGCCGCCAGCTCAGACACTCTGTTTCCGGTGGCTAAAGCCAAAAGGAAAACCGCCTTTTTTAAGAGTAATGCAAAGTCTGCAGTATTTTGGTACAGACGAGAGTGAAGCAAAGACAAAGCTTTGTCCAGAGACCAATTAGGCATGAGCTGACGGGGAGGTGGGCGGAGTTTAAAACATGCTCTCATAAAACCTGTTTCCTCCGCTACCGGTATGGAGAGACCTGTAAGGTCTAAAAAGGGCACTCTAATCGCAGTTAAGTGATTTTTTAATGTTACCACAGATAAACGTTTCTGCTCAAACAGATAATTTAAATAATTAAAAACTAATGCCACTGAGGGTACAGTTTGTTCTGTCCTAACGATCCAAGAAGTAAAGGCTTGCCAATGTGATTGATACTGTCGTTTTGTAGACTGAGTATATTGATTAAGTAATTTATTTGTCACTGCTCTACCGTATGGTGCTAGCCACTTGGCCTCCTGAATGTCCATAATGCAAAAGTCAGCGAGGTCGCGAGGTTGCCAATCGCGTCTAAGTGGAAATACCCGACCGGGAGCGATACCGGGTCCGGGCACCACATTTTCAATTGCTGGTACCACAACTGCGCCGGCCACAGTGGCGCGATTAGCGAGACTAAGCCTCGATAATCTCGTAGTTTGTTCACTACGTGGCACATTAGTGACGCATCTGGCGGCGGAAACAGATAGATGGAGCTCCATCTGTTCCAGTCTGTCACTAGGGCGTCTGGCCCCCCTGCCGGCGTTTTCGCCCGGCGGGTGAGGTATAGATGGAGTTTGTGAGTCTCCTCGGACGCAAAAAGATCCACTTGTGGATGGGAGAGCTCTGCAATCATTAGGTTGAAAATGGGTTGCTTGAGCTCCCATTCTACTGTCGTGCTTTGTCGCCGGGATAGAGCGTCTGCCCAGACGTTCGCTACGCCTGGGAGATAAGAAGCGTGCAGATAAATATCTAGACTGTTGGCTAGAGCAAAAATCTCTTCTGACACGTTTAGCAACTTCCTTGACCTCGTTGACCCTTGTTTCTGAATACAGTGGACTGCATTCAGATTGTCCATTCTGAAGGCCATCGACTTGCCCCGTAACGCCGGGCCGTGAGCCTGAAGGAAATACAAGGGGACTAGTAATTCTTTGACATTGATGTGCGAGATTTCTAAGTGGGACCAAAGCCCCTGACCCTGGTGCCCCTGATTTGACTGAAATCCCCAACCTATTGTGCCTGACGCATCCGTGTCTACCCATACCGTTGGTGGAGGAGAGGTCCATGACATTATTGAGTGCAATGTTTCCCTCTTCGCCCAGACCGCTAGCAAGGTGTGGATTAATTTCGGGATGGGCCATAATTTTCCCGCCGGTAAGAGCGGGAAATATTTGTTGCCTTCCAATATTAATCGTTTTACTTTCAACCGGCCCAACTTGACAGTTAGTTGAATCCAGTTGAGAGAGCCGACCAGAGACTCCCAGACCCTTCGTGTCGTAGTCAGACTGTGAAGAAACCTGAACAGTTTCCTGCGAAACCTGTTGCGATTGTCCACACTCTGACTCAGAGTGAGAGCGGCGGTGTCCCAGACCAGCCCTATCCACTGAATTACTCGTGAGGGAACAAGGTTTGACTTTACCAGATTTACCTTGAAGCCTAGAGTTTTGACATGATTTAAAATGATATTGACATGTTTTATGCATAATTGTTGTGTCTCTGCCACCACCAGCCAGTCGTCCAGATACCACAACACTGATCCCTTGTTTTAACAATGGCATCAGGGCTTGCCGGACTAGTTTTGTGAATAATCGAGGTGCCAGGTTCAAACCGAACGGCATCCTCTGAAAAACAAAATTTTGGTGCCTGATCCGTAAGGCCAAAAACCTTTGAAATCTTTTGTTGACCGATACATGCCAATAGGCGTCTGTCAGGTCTAGTGAACACATCCAACCTCCCGGCGGAAGTGTTAGCCTGATTTGGTGTACTGTTAACATTCTGAAAGATTCGTTGTGAATGTGAAGATTCAGATAAGACAGGTCTACGACCGGCCTCATCTGAACACTGTCCCTTTTGGGAACCAAAAATAGTTTGGACGTGAATACAGGGTAATTTGGTGGGACCGGGATGATGACATTCTTGGCAATCATTTCCTGGGCTAGTGACTCCACCTCTAAAGAAACAAAATTCGCCGTTGTCGGCTGACGTAATCGAGGTCGCCGGAGCCACTGCCAAGTGATGCCTTTGCGTGCCACCATCCGTGCCCAAGTGTTTAACGGCCATGCTTGGTGACACGTTCGGAACGACCCAGTTAGCAGACAAGGGTTCGCCGGCTGTACTACCCTCGGTTCCTCCGGCCTTAAGGTAGGCGCCGGGAGTGAGAGAGACTTTAGTTTTTTGATGGTGGGGTTGGTGCTGGCCGCTTCGCCGGCTGGCTGGTGTTGGCCGAAGACTGGCCCTGACCTGGTTTATTTTGGCCGCGTCCTCTCTGACCTGAAAACCTATTCTGTCTATGCCTGTACTGACCCTGGGGGGAGTGGGAGGACTTAGGCGGAAGAAAAGGTTTAGATCCCCCTGGCTGGGCTTTAGTAGTAGGCCTGGGTTTGGGGAAGTTAAATGCAGGTTTCTTAGAAGGGGTGGGACTGTGCTTAACGGCCTGTGCCATATTGAACACCGTTCGCCATACTTCAGGGGACATTAAAGATGGGGTAAGTACTGGTGACATCACCACCTGGTTAGCAATGCGCTCAGGTAGCTTGCGAACTAACGACATCCTAAGATCTTGTCGTGCTCGCACCGCCTCAAGCAAGGCGGTGCGTATGTCACCTAAGGATTGGATTGACGACTGAAGAATCAGTCGCCGGGATAACTCAACCGATCTTCGAGCATCCGCGTCTGCGATTGCCTGAGTAGACCGTAGTGAAGACTTAGCCACCTGCTGAGATACTATGTACTGTGAAAACAGGCGAAAAGCTTTTCCTCTTAGCCTAAATTCTCTGTCTAGGTGAGTAGGGGTAGGGGTAGTGAACGGGTCCTTCAGTTCACAAAGATTAATCTTAGGGGCAGCTAGGAATGCAAACAAAGCCGCCGGGACTCCGCCGGCAGAACCCACCGGCATGGAAAACCATGAATGTGTGTCCTGAGGGATCTGGTGGGAAGATTTAGAAGTGAAAGTGGTTGCAAAGTTTTGAGCCTCTACCTCCCAATCCACCCAAGGTCCTGGACCCAACTGTCCCACCTTCAAAACTGGATTAGCTGCGTCGTCTGTGACGGTCCGTAAATCTAGTTCAGGAGTAAGAGCTGACAGAGTCTTAATATCATTAAACCCATCCAGCTTAGACCAGTCTGAAAATAGTTTTAAAGCTGAGGCAGGGGGTAAAGCAGGCTTAGAAGCATACACAAAATAATCCTGGTGATAATAACTAGGTATAGCCTTAATGTTTACGTCCAGAACATTACCCAAGGCATCCATGGCCCTTAATTTCTTTGACTTGTTGCCCTGGATAAACCACTCACGCGGTACCGGGAGTTCCCCTGACAAAGTAGGTTGGGCAAGCTCTGGTTTAGAGGGGTTCAAAAGAACCCATGACTCGTCTGGCCCATAAAGCAGGGGCATAGCTACCTTTCTAAGAGGTGCTTTGTCTAGAGGGGGTGGATTAACATCCGTTATGACCCTGACATTTGAAGTTGTCAATGCCGCCGTGGCAGGCTTAGTGCTCCTTGCAGGTGACAGAGTAGGAGGGTTAGGAATCTTAGATAAATCAATTGACGTCATCAGAGGCCGTACCGTAGAGCTTGTCGAGGGAGCCCCCAAGTCCATTGTGGGGTTTTCTTGTTGTTGACCAAAAAATTTAGATAAAGCATGAGTAAGCAACCCATCAATTTCTTGTGCTGTAACAAACTGGTTTGATGAAGAACTTATAGGAGAATCATTATTATCTCGTGCGGCGTCCAAGCCTGAGCCTGACCCTTGTCCTTCCATATCCGAAATTATTGAAACTTCGTCTTTTTCCTCCCGATCCTCCTGAGAAGACCCCGCCGAGGCAGGGGTACCTTGTTTCCAAGATAAGTCTGGGATAGAGGATGGGATCGCCGCGTCCCTGTGGACGTCGGCTACTGTGTGACTCGTATGAGTCGGACGTGGGTGGTCAGACCCTGGTTGGGCAAACCGCCAAACACCGAGGCCCTGGCCTACGCTCTCTTGAGAGTCTGAAACATTCTCAATTATTGACCCTCCTGAACTTTCCATTTCCAGGGTTAAAATATTAATTGGCAACTCCTCTTTAGGGACAGGCGCTGCACTGGACTCAGAGGCCCTAACACAAACTCTGTCAGGTGTAGAGGTACGATGAGATGCACTAGACTTAGGGGAATGTCGAGAGGACTTCCGATGTGAATCCTTTTTTGAGGATTTATGGCTGCGGTGTGACCGCGAACTAGTCTTAGATCTGGAAGAATCTCCGCCGTGACCACTGGTGGAATCTTCCGTCTTACTCTTCTTACTCTCCGGCGAAGAGGCCCGACTAGAAGACTGTTGTCTGAGAGGTGACCTTGATCTAGATCTCGCCCGCGACGAGGAGGCGGATGCCGGGGGTGTAGGCTCTCTTGGGCGTTTAGTTGTAGTCGCAGACGATACAGAACCCTGACTAGTCTCCGTCGGCTTAACACTCGTGACTCTAGAGGAACGTTTAGGGGGAGGGTGTTCTGACAGCAATCTATCCCAAAGTGGGACGTTGTCACATTGAAGTGACTTATGCGCGACAATGGTAGTGTAGGCCGACATCTGTTGTCGAACCTCTCTCAACGCTACCGCCGCGGTCTTATCATTATCACAAAGGACTTTAACAGCTAATTGAGAGCAAAAGGAACAATTATGCATAACCCAGAGACCCCTTGAACGGTCTAGACATTTAACACACCTTATGCAAAGGGTGTGTGCAAAAATAGGGATACCAGCACAAGTAGGGGTAATGCACAGGGCAAAAACTGGGGCCACGGTAGCCATGACAGAGACTGGTGGGTGAAAACTACCGCCGGGTCTGTATTGGTCCGCCGGAGCTCAGCTCTGGAAAAAACAAGAAAATTTCCAGGAATTAATGCTCATAAGGTTAATCCAACATGATCGCACACCAGTGTTAATAACCCGCCGGGTAACGAGATGCAAAGACACAACTAACACATCTCGCTACGCGGCGGGGTGTAAAGTCTAAACAAATCTTTTGCTAAAGAAAGTGAAGAATACCCTCTGATATAATGGTCCAGCATGGCACTTATAGTCTCTCGGAGGAGGTGACTGTCTCAAGATTCAATTTTGTAACAAAGCAACCCCCCAAAAAGACGCCGGCCCTTGAATTATTTTAGTAGAATAGCCCAGGGCAGGATGATACGAGATCTAATGTTTAACGAATTGTCCCAAAAGATCGCCGTAAGTTAGAAGGCGGCGATACCTGATAGTATCGCTAAATTAAATAGGTTAAATTGAATTTTGTAAATTCCTTAGTTCCTCCACCTAGGAGCACCCGCCGGGTGTGAGAATCGATATTTAACCTAATTGAACCTTCAATCGCCGTAAATAGTAAAGGCAGCGATACACAGAGTATCACTATAATGGATTGGTTAACTAACTGGAAGACCTAAGTCGTTCATCTCACCCTACCCAGGTGCACCCGCCGGGTGAGAAGTTTTAAAAGTTAACCCCATAAGTTCCTGTCCCCACTTCTTTGCAAAAGATCGCCGGGGAGGAAAGCCTAAACAACAGCTAGGTTTTTCATGTGGTTGTCGTAAAACCAGGTAGAAAAAACTCCTAAAACGTATGTCCACAAGGACGCCGTTTTATATGGATGGGTACAGCCATCCCGCCGGGAATCAAAGGAGGCCTGAAACCAGGCACCCACAGAGACGCAGTCCTGGAGAGCCACAGACACCCCCCCCGCCGGGGATACAAGCCAGTGTTAACAACCACGTGTGGCCCAACACTGCTCTCGGCCAGGATTTTTTCACGGTGAAACCGAGAAAAAACCCGCCGGAAGGAAACCCACCCTGAACAGACACCGTCTGAACAACACACGACACGAGGATAGCCACGCACGACTAACCCAAGGTCACACCATAATCCGTGGAATTAGCCAATACACAACTAAACCAGGAAACAATTATAGTCCGAGGAATTAGCCAATACACAACTAAAACCCGGATACACATGACACAGTAGGGCATATTTATAAATAATAAATAATAACACTAGTACATGTGGCAAAGCTACGAGCGGCTGGCTAGGCCTAGGCAGACGGCATAATAACAGTTGAAATATACACACACACTGGAAATATCACAACAGGAACCACCGCCAACACACCACCGTAGCAACAACTTCCAACCCAGGGAAGACTGACTCGGGACCCAGAAAAAACTTCACTAAGTGAAGAAAAAAAAAAAAAAAAAAAACGCTGGGAACGTCAGAAAACACAGCTTACCTCATCAGAAAGATAAAAGGCAGCAATAATTAACGCGTAGTGAAAGCCGCCTGCATCACAAACTAACTCAACTGTGAAAAAGTTCACATGTCCACAACGTGACCACGAGGGTACATCCGAAATAGATGCCCCATACACTCGACCCAAAATACACTGCACTGCGGGCAACCAGCCCAGGACACTCCTGCTACGCCTATCCTAACCTTACTCGATACATCCTGGAGTAAACAAATGAGAAAAAACTCACTAGGGACGCAACGAATGCGGAACCAGCGGAGCGTGGGGAGGCACGTCCGGGCGGGCTGAGCGCAGAGCAGAGAAGGAAGAATGACGCCTGAATCAGCGTCTGGTCAGAAATCCACACAAGTACATCCACGATATGATGGAAAGCTTATTGGATAGTTATTCTTATTTTCTTTTTGTTTTTATTTTTTACGAAGTTTTTTCGTAGTGAGAACCCAATTCATAATGACTGAAGCCATGAGTGAGGTCGCGTGCGCTCATGATGAAGGCTCCTCATTTTTTTAAATGCTCTGCGCGGTAGATTCAAAACTACGGCGGATTAGTGTTTGAAGAGGATGCCTTATGTAATAGGAATGTTCGTCAATGATGGAGGGGCCACTAATAAATATAAGTGTATGTAAAATTAACCCTTTTAGTAACATGGGATTTTTTAAATTTTATTTTTACTATCACTAGATAATTTTCTATAGCTTAGGAAGGTCCTATCCCGAGTGATGTTTGGCATCCTCTACCCTACCTTAGCCGTTTCGGTCTCTTTTACTGTCCTACTTATCTTTCTTGGTGCTGGCGAGATCAACCGATTGGGTGGCACTGCAAGGGGGGCTGCGGATGGTGGGGGCACTGGCCCAGGGATGCAAGCCCGTAGGTTTGATGATCCCCTCCCCCACTGCCCTTTGAGACAGATCTCCTCTCTCCCTGGCCCTTTCGGGGGCCCGAGCATCCAGAGCGCCTTCAGTATACCGGACTCGGGACTGATTGGCCAGACAGTCTGGGGAACTACAAAAACAACAACTTGATCCTTCCTAAATTTAATAAAATCATCTAATAATAGCCAGAAAACAAAGAAAGAATGCATCCTGGTGTTAAGAATTGGGTGCTGAAATATAAAGTGCAACAATTATAATATGTACAACACTTTGGTTGCTGTGAGTTATGTCTTCTCGTTTACCACTTATAGCTACAGTACTTTTAAGGTGAGAATTGGCAGAATAATTTTGCATTTCACTGTGATGTGGGCCATTATACTTCATTAGTAAATGAGGAGGGAAGTATGTGTAATTAGTTCAGTAGGAACTTTTAAGTAAAGGAAGGTTAGGCTAGCCAATTTTACATGGTCATTCAATTAGAAAGTGATAACAAAAAATCAAAAGATGAATGAATTTGTTTAGTGTCAAAGTGTACCTTCACTATAGTACATTTTGAGACTAAGTTTATGAATCTTATCTACTGCAAAAATGTTATGTGGGTAGTATTTTTTATTGATTTTATGTACAAGTTGGACCATGCTTTATGAATTGGGTAGCCTACACTACCTTATGTAATTTGTACAAGAACATAACGATAATTATGTTCAGGGTAAGTATGAAGATCATGTTTACTTATACTGTACCTGTATCAAAATAAAAAATACATTTTCTCTGTAAAATGACATAACTTATTTTATTGTTATTCTGAGTATGTAAAGAAGGCATTACTTGATTGTGATTCTGACATTGATGTACGGGAGTGAAACATGGATGTTGTTTAAGACACATAAATTAAGAGGGTAGAAATTAGTTTAAGAAATGTTTGTAAAGTCACAGAGAGAAGAGACAGACAAATTAAGTACAACAGTGATGTGGTGTGGATGTGTTAGAGTATGAAGAGAAAGACCTCGCGCTAGTTTGGTCATGGGGAGCGTGTGGAAAATACGAGAATGAATAAAGAGTGTATGAGAGTGAGGTGGAAAAGCAGACCGAAGATTGTTCAGGAAAGTAGTAGCTCGTGGAATTAAGATGGGCAAGATTATGGTCAGTGAAAGATTGCTCTTGTTGTGGGCTCGTGTGTCTCCCCGGGGATATGGATCTTGCCCGCTTGGACTTCACCAAAGACTATTAATTTTGTCATCGTCGGATCGGGTCTTCCTTTTCTTGGAAGTGTCGACTGGTCTGAAGAGCGGCTGACTGGCCTGGAGTCCACAGATGAGTTACATAAGAGACCTTATATAACTGTAAGACTCAACCCGCTCGCCTCAGTAGAGAGAGAGACCTTGGAGGGGGGAGGATATAATTATGTCTCGCTGCCTCCCGCCTGAGGATACGACCGGGCGTCTAATATTTACGCTTTTCACCACCCAAATGCTTTCCCCACTTATTTTATCACTCTTCAAGGTTCATATGTTCATCATATTAGTAAAATACGTGCTCATGGAATATATATTGTGCTTTATATGGTAGATATAATGAATTCTGTCGGAAAATTGGCTAAATTATTCACATATAACTATGTTCGTCACAGTCCATACACGCGCTTGCCGGGTTAAGAAGGCGTCTGGGCATTAGGAGTGTCAGTGAAGTAATGCGAACGAGCCGACTTGGTTGGTTTGGACACGTGGAGAGAATGGATGATGGGTGAAGAAATGTCGGACTGTGAACTTGGGGAGAGCTGCGCGTAGGGGTAGACCTAGAATAATGTGGGACCAGGTATTCTGATCCGATCTCAAAATAACGAACTTGACAACAGAGGCAGCCCTTGACAGGGTCGCCTGGAAAGCCGCCATTTAGGACGTGAGACTGTAACCACATTCTCTGTGCACAAAACGAATTTTAAACTTGTATGTATGAATGGACATAATGATTATATTACAGTAGAGTCACGCATCTCACGCATTTCGATCCCACGATTACGCATCCCACGGTACTATCCAATGGCTACCTGAATTCTCATCCCACGAAAAACCACACGATTCCCACGGCTTTGGCGGCGACAGTGGGGTGACGGAGAACGAGAGTGGGGCCACGGAGGGTGGTATCTAACATCCGCCTCCCGTCTATCACCACATCCATCACAATAATCACCTCATCAACTTTTCTAATTTTTTTGTTTGTGTTTTACTTACCTTTCTTTTCATAGCAGCTTGAAAGCCTGTAAGCTTGTTTTGAAAGGCGTCCGTCCGACGCATGTAAACAACAGCTGATAAGGCGTCGCTTGTTCGTGTGTGGCTGTGTTGTTGTTAACCCGGGAACTGCGGGGAGACTCTTAAGAGTTCCCCCGGCGGACTGCGGGGAGACTCTTATGAGTGAGTGAAAAAATAAATCAACTTTTGACATCGAAAAAAAAAAAAAAAAAAAAATTGGCCCCTGGGCCATGCAAAATCTCAGTCCTCTACCTCCCCTCCTTCCCCACTTTCCTCCTCTCCTTCAGTTATCACCTATTTTCCCTGTTATTCCCTTATTCTGAGGTATATTTTCGTGCTAACATTAGCGAGTTGCAAGCAGGGTGTTGTCATCACTGATGGCAAGCGAGTGCAAGAGAGAGAGAGAGTATCGATCGACTGTGTCTCAGTGGCCTTGGGGGAAATTGGCGGGAAAGCAGCTTGCCTCACCCATACATTATACAACTCGCGGGCTATATCTCCGATTTTGACCATCCAAACGCTGTTTTCACTCGTTTTATTGTTGTTTCAGGTTAATACCTTTATAATCAACCCATAATAGGCGCATATGGATAAGTATTAATGCTATTAATGGCACAATGAATATTTTAGTGACGGAAACACCTCAAATACGTCAGCACAGGGGGACGTTTCCAATTACCCCCATGCGCACTTCAGAGGTTAAGTAGTGAAAAGTAGTGAAAAGTGGCTGACATTGCCACAAGGTTCTCTCCACGGAAATCGTCATCACAACTGAACCAGTTGACTTAGAGAGCTCTACTCAACGCCATTCTACAGGAATGAAACACATCTACGCTTGGGGATGCGTGGGAATGCGGAAGCAGGTCAAAATAACAAAGATACGGTAGCCTAGGCAAGACGTTTTTTCGGCCAAATCCCCCAGGTTTTGGGGATATACCGGTATTATAGCATGCGTAGCCGAGGCTGGAGGGTTAAAGCAACTTACTTTTGATTATTGGCATGTAAAGTGATGGTCAATAGTCGCCCGACGATAGCCTCCAGTACTTTTGTAATTTTCCCCATTACTTTAATACTCTGCATCCCACGAATTCCGGTCCCACGGTAACATTTCGGTACCAATAAATCGTGGGATGCGAGATTCTACTGTACATTGGTTACTGAGAGAATAATAATAAGTTAATAATTCCTAGTATAACCTAGAGAGTAGGCAAAAATAAAGGCTACATAAGGTGGGGGCAAGCTGCATAACTGCTTGAACCTTACCATGAAGACGCCCGTAGCCCACATCAACACAAAAAAACGTTCACAGAACTCGCAAGATCACCTCTAGGAGAATGAGTAATTATAAGTACCAAAACTAGGTTATGAGGAATCCATATGCTGTCCTCATAAACCGATGCTGAAGATGCCCTCATACATCCCCACTGGCCGATGTGTGAAACCCTGAGAGTACGGCCACACCGAACGCGGCAAGCGGGAAAATATAACGCGACCCTATGAAACCCATTATATCTTACGTAGGTGGCCACACTGAGGGAAGAGGTTTGCCGCTCATCTTACCATCCCCGCTAGCCACTCATTGATGCTGTATGATTTAAAATGACACGTGCGGCATGTTCCAGTTCCCAACCGTGTTTTCATCAGTTGTAGGATACTTCGATCTGCGTTACCCTAGATGTGTGTGAATTCGTGTTTTGGTTTTGCGAGTTCATTGTTTTCTGTTGTGTTGTCCCTATTCAGGCTCTGTCTCTAGTCGGCCACCCCCAGAAAAAAAAAATGGGGAATGGGCTGAGTATATACTGTACACACATACATACAACCAAACGGTTATTAAAATATAAACTCATAATTTTTCATTTATTTATTCAATATAATATTAAAATATTAAAATATAGCAGTACTTTACATTGTATGTGAAAGTATTCCTGTGTACTGGAATAACTTCCAAGGCAAATATTTTAGGCTTGAAAATATAAAATAAAGTTTATATCCACACACTAGCTATATACTGTATTACACTACATAGAAATATACTGTAATGTATTAAATATATTGGCAAACAAGAATATTATAAATTAAAAACTTGTTGTGTACTTTAATGTGGCCAATCTTTAGGAAACCCTTCAACCGAAGCTTTTTTTTTTTTTTACTAAACTAACAAATGAAAGAATAATTTATTTGTACAGGCTACTGGGCTGGGATCTTCATAAGATTGGAGTAATACTATATAACAAGCAGCTCAAATATCTAAAAAATACACAAAATATGGATTAGGTATGTAAAAAAAATCTGCCTTCTAGAAATATATTGAATCTTTAAATTTATATAAATAATGCAACACAAGAAGTGATGAAATTCCTTATTTAACTATTCTATTATTGACGGACTACATTTTGCACATACAAACTCCTTAAACCAATACACACACACCAGCCAACTTATTACTCGTTATGAAAAATGTGTTGTGTATATTGAATGTGTTTACGTGTGGTACTGTACAGATTAAGTTGGTCTTGTACAGTTACTGTGCATTGCCTAGGCATTACTATCCGTCTCTCCAACCTTGATTCTGTTGCAAAATGACACCAATTAAAGGGCCGTATTCTCCGTCGTTACACATCTAGACCGATCGGGTACACCGTCATATGGGTGAATGCATAGATTAAATAATCATGTTTGCCAGTCTTCCAGTTTGTACAAGCTGACAGCACATTTTTGCAAGGAGCTTTACGACCGACCAATCAGAGTGACAACCCTCATTTATTATACAGGTCTCCCTCACTATCCGATGCCCCAATTTATGATATTATTTTTATAGGTTTTTGTGTTTGTGTAATGGCTGGTCCCAGAATGTATCCCCATTTACCCCATAAATTTTAGGGTTCGCTATACAATTTTTTTTTTTTAGATCAGATTTTCAGGAACGTGACCCAATCGTAAATCAAGGGAGACCTGTACCATGCTCTCATAGGCCTTGGTAATATGATGGATTGTAATCACTATCAGGAAGAGAGTAGTATGGTGACTGAGAATACGGCGCTAGTCCAGTGATGTCATCAGCATTAGATTTTGCTTAATACTAAACAATTGACACTTGCAAGTTTTATGCAATAAGGAAGTGCAAGCTATATGGACAATATTTTTTTAGAAGAAATACAATACTGTATATGCGAGGTTGAATTATATATAATGTATTGTCATATGTACTACAAAGGTATTTTAGCTTGTATATCTGCTAGAATGAAAGTTAAAAGTGCAATGCATCAAGGGATTGTTGTATCAACAGTGATGTATGGGGCTGAGACATGGGCTCTGAAGATAAAGGAGAGAAGAAAGCTGGATGTGATGGAGATGAGCTGCTTGAGGAGTATGTGTGGAGTGACTCATAGAGACAGATTGAAGAGAGAAGAGATACATAGGAGAGTGGGGCAGAGTGGACACAAGGGTGCTGAGCTGGTATGGTCATGTTGAGCAAATGGAAGATGAAAGGCTTACAAAGAGAATATGCGAGTCAGATACAAGGAGAGGTAGAAGGATAGGAAGACCTCTATTGAGATAGAGAAACTGTAGGATAAGCGTTGGAAGATAGAGGAATTATTATAGATCAGACGAGAGAAGTGGTAATAAATAGGAATGAATGGAGAATGCTAGTGAATAGATGAGTGTAAATGTGGTCGTTTGGGAAAGAGGATCGTGCGCCAGTTGGACTAAATAATAGTCAGTCAGATGCCTGGCCCAGGGAGCCGGTAGTAATGAAGGGTACGCCTGGATGCAGGGTAGGCGGGCTTGTGGTGGTACAGCTTCGCTGCATGTCTACCTGCGGAAATTGGAGCTTCTCGGGGAGATCTGGGACCTGGGAATCTAGCTGGAGACCCCAAATGGGCCTGGGTCTCTGGGTATTTCTCCTGGACGACCTAGATATGTGGTTTAGTGTTTTGTTTTTGTTTTGTTTTTCGGCTGTGTTGTGATTGTCCCTGTTCGGGCTGTCTCGAGTCGGCCACCCCTAATAATAATAATAATAAAAAAAAAAAAAAAAAAAAAAATGGGGTATGTGCCAGAGTATATACAGTACATACTGTACATGCATATAATATATCTGCTAGATAACAAAATCCTATAGTTCAAACTTTCTTATATCCCTAAACTTGTAAGTGATCAGTTTCATTCAGCCTCAGAAGGAGCTGTAGGAGTAAAAATAACGAACTATCTCTACTAACTACTTTGACTCCCACATTTCCTTATTAAACTCAATATTATGTAATGCTATCCAGAATCCCTAAAAAATGACTGCAGCCTCTGTGCTTACCACAGTTTATCTCCTCAGGTTGCCCTTAATACCCATTATAATAACTATCCTCAATTAGAAGATGCTTTGTAGTCAGACTGTGATGCACTAACCACTGCACCTCGCTAACTAAAAGAAGTGCAAATATTAAATACAAAATGAATGCCCTATAATACAATATTTACAAATATAGCAAACAAGAGAGCATATTCTGTGTATTATAACCCCTTCAGTACCATGGCAGTATTTAAAATGTATATTGTGCTAACATTAGACGATTCTGTAGTACAGTGTTCCCCTTTTGAAGGATCTGTTGGGAGTCTAATTGGATAAATTTAATATATCTCCAATTTTTACTCCTTTGATTCCTAGGGGTCTCTCTATGCTGAATCCTGGTGTTAGCCAAATGTAGATGATACAGGGTGAGCAAAAAAAATCCAATAGCCTACATAGGAGAAATTTAAAATATTCTAATAAACTAACTTAGTTTACAAAATATGTTTTGTAAACGCATTAAAAAACCTCTCTTACACTCATGGCAAACTCGTATTAGCACATCTGCTGTCATGAGAGTAATGGCGTAACAAATTTGAATTTCTACTTATGGAGACTTTTGGCCCACCTTGTATTGAAGGGGTTAAACTGAGTAATTTCAAATATGATAATTGTAGTACTGTACTGTACTGACAAACCAATAATTAATAATATTTAACTTCATGGACTAAGTTCTACATAAAGAAAATGTCTGTACACAATATATATGGCAACTGTATGATACAATACCGTACTTAAAACTTAGAACATTTCTTGAATATATATACAGTATACCTACAATATACTAATATATATACAGTATACCTACAATATACTAATATATATACAGTATACCTACAATATACTAATATATATACAGTATACCTACAATATACTAATATATATACAGTATACCTACAATATACTAAATATATACAGTATACCTACAATATACTAATATATATACAGTATACCTACAATATACTAATATATATACAGTATACCTACAATATACTAATATATATACAGTATACCTACAATATACTAATATATATACAGTATACCTACAATATACTAATATATATACAGTATACCTACAATATACTAATCATTTTTATGTTCAATTATGATTACCCGATAAACAAATAACTATATAAACATAATTACTATACAGGTACAGTACTGTATACTGTAATTACTATACAGGTACAGTACTGTATACTGTAATTACTATACAGGTACAGTACTGTATACTGTAATTACTATACAGGTACAGTACTGTATACTGTAATTACTATACAGGTACAGTACTGTATACTGTAATTACTATACAGGTACAGTACTGTATACTGTAATTACTATACAGGTACTGTACTGTATACTGTAATTACTATACAGGTACTGTACTGTATACTGTAATTACTATACAGGTACTGTACTGTATACTGTAATTACTATACAGGTACTGTACTGTATACTGTACTGTAATATTGTACACAACTTTGTAAAAATAAAAAATTAAAACAATCATTGCATGGAAGGAACATAATAATTAGTATTAAAAGTTTAAATAAATTAAACTAACCAAGTATAAGAACAGTGATTTTTAATAATAAAATCACCCATATTACGTTAATTCCCCTTCAGAACTTTAATCAGCACCACTACCTTTACTCCTGAGAGGGAGATATTAATTGGATAGTGGATTTCCCAAGCTAAATTTTATATATACTACTGTATACATATATAATTATATTTGTATATATTCAGTATATACTGTACACTGTATATGTATATAGTAAGAGATCTAGAGAGACAATTTTGGGCGGAAGGACATTCTACCCTCATTCTGATAGGACCAACCCACAATCGTATAAATCTCCCATCACAACATCCAACACCTGTACTGTACTGTTATTCCAAGTGCTCAGCCAAATTACTGCTAATTTTAATATCTTAGTCATTTCTCACTGGGCAAAGCAACCTTGAAAATAGGTAGTGTCCAATATTTCACTCCAAGATTATTTCCGGGCAGCTCAATTTCTTACTATTGAATTAGCTACACCCGTTGCTTCTCATGGTAAAATCTAGGAAATGAAAAAATACAAAAATTAAAAATTAAATATAAACACTAGTTACATGATCTTGCAAGGAAGAAAAATGCTTGCATCTGACATCAATAACCCTGTACTAAAATCACCTCTTGGCTCAAATCACCACTAAATATATTCATAGGTGACAATACACAGGTTATTTCCATTACATATCAGGTTTACAGTAAATCTAATATAGTACAGTTGGTTATGATGTTCTTTTATGGGGGGGTGGGGGGAGGGGGGTCTTAAGGTAAGTGAGTACGTACCCCCTAAGATTAATCTGCAAGAAAATGTTAAATTGTACTGTTTGAGAACCACTGGTCGCTTACATCTCAGATCTTTTAACGTGATGGAGTACAGTTTAGATACAAGACTTTAGAACTTAAGTTTATGCTGCCGTGTGTGTTCTTAATTTGTAACTTCAAACAGGAAGGTTGGGGGAAGACAATGATATAAAAATTGCCATTTTGGCCGAGGTGGTACTTAGCATCTTCCTCGTAGGGGCTACTCAAGTGTCAACTGTAATGTTACCCGGTACTATATTGACACCAGGTTACCTTGGCAGGGTTACTGGCTTACTGATGGGAAGGCAGTTGGCCACATACCTCCCAATTATTCAGTAATTTACCAGCAATTAAGAAGGAAAATGATTGTGTAAGACTATGCTAATCATAGTCATACTATATACTATTGATCCACTAGTTCACCTGTCCTACTTCTACAATAAAGAACAAATTATATAGCATCACATATAGATTATTTCTCATTCTCTGAAATAATAATAACAAAAATATATCCTTCTGGATATCTTGGAGACAGGCATTATGGTTTTGGTCCTTACTGATCTGGTCCTGGCAACAGACTTAAATTACTTGTTAATCACTTGGTGTTAAGAGGAGATGGGCTTGTTTTTCTGGACCCCTTCTCCCTCGTGTTTAATCCCATTGGTATTTAGATTTTTAAGATGTTTGACTCATTAGTTTGGTGATTTTACGACTTTACACCCCATTTTTTTGTCAATATTAAGACCTTTCATGCCATTTAGGTGTCAATTTTTTCCTGGCAAGCGATAGCGAACGTGTAATTTTAAGAGTAACCGTCCGGACATTTTTCTACCGAAAAATATACAAATCTATTTTGAAGGGGGTTCTAGGGGGTATTTTGTTTACATCTTGATGGAGGACTACTAGGGAGGAAACTAAATAATAATAATTAGATAAAACAATAAACCAATATATACCCCCATCCACCCTTTATGTATTGGTGACCAACAGAAGATAATGCCCTCCACTAATTTGTTTTATATTTATAGATATCCCATGGCATGTTGGTGTTTATTTACCCTATTGGATGTTAACAGCTCTGAGTATTTTGTCCAGGGATACAACCACTCAATGTCCAAAATTCAAGAGGGAAACAGATACATAATGGACATAACCTCAACAATAATATCATTGTGGTTATTGCTTCCCATAAAAAAGAACAGCTGCATTTACTATAGTCTATTCGCTGTAAATAGGTGAAAAATCATGACCTCTAACCTCTATAACTCAAAAACGACAAGAGCAATCCAGCTAATAATTCTACCATTTGGGGAGAGTCAGTCAAGAAATAGATGTGGAAATTTACAGCCCATTTGCTCTAGCCCTTTTTGAGTTACAGAGGATAGAGGTCATGATTTCTGGCCTACTTACAGTGAATAGACTATAACATCCACACAAACTAAATATTCAAGTACTGTAAACGTGAACATCTTTAGCAGCCTCTAGAATAATAGTATCGGTACTTTACATTCAATACAGGTCTCCCTCATTATCCGATGTCCCAATTTACCATATTATTATTGTGTTTTTTAGGGGTTTGGGTTTGGGTTTTGGCTGGTCCCAGAATGCATCCCCATTTACCCCATTCATTTTAGGGTTCACTATATGATTTTTCTATTAAAGACCGGGGGGGTTTTCAGGAATGTAACCCAATCGTAAATGGAGGGAGACCTGTACCCAAATTTCCCTCCCACACTTTGTTCTGTGTGAAGTAAAAATCAAAATTATTGAAAGTTTGAGTGCTTTGAACCTTCCTGCCCTCACTCAGTTGTTCAGGCATTCAAGATTTGAAAGCCTTGGATTTGACTTGACTGAGAACAAAGGTGGGAATGAACTTTGGCTACTGACTGTACTGTACTCTCAAGCTCAGTCCACTAATAACCCATCAGCTATCATCAAATTATTTCAGTTTAGGAAGAAACTGGGAATTGGAGGGTAAATTGTAGTTTTTACGCCTTTGATTCCTCGAGAGCCTTCCAAAGATGAGTACAATAGTTTAATGTTAGCCAGAATATAGTGGATAAAGCATCATCATACTGAAAGATATAAAAGGAAATAGATCAGAATTATAAATAAATTAAATTGAATGACTATGCTACTATAAATGACTGAAAGGGTTAATAATGGGGAAAAATAATTATGAGTGAAAATGAGAGCATAAGTTACTAAGAGAGTGACTGAAATGGTTATATAATGGGAAAGAAAACCAGACATAAATTAGTAGAAAACCCTGATAATAAGTTACTAAGAGGGTGACTGCTGACAAGACCCCTGGTGATCCTTGAAGGCGGACCGCTTGACAAACACCCTCCAGCAGGTGTCACAGGGGAAGGCCGGCTTGCAGGGGTGACTGACCAGGAGGTGGCTAATCATACTCACTCCCTCAAACTTATGGCTGATGTGGGGACAGTACGGACATCTGTGGGCACAACAACATAATACTCTGGGTCAACACACAACTCAACCACAAGATGATTTCAACCAGTGGCTTTTATAACGTAATATGGTGTGATACAATATTTATATTTTTACTAACTTTTGTTTCCATACTTAACACAATGATGACCAAATGTGAGAATAAATCTGGTATACAGTACTGTACAATACGGTACATTTATTGATTTAACTTTGATGTGAGAGGCACATGTATGATTGACTTAACTTTCCAATGATTATTGGTAATATGAACATACAATATCGCAATTATAAATTAATGAAAACCGTATCTTTAATGTTTATATAGGATTTGTTTTTTACACCCTGCCCGAAGGGGGGGGGGGTATGGAGCTCAGGTCTTACTTTCAACCATCTTGACAATTTTACCAACACACCTCAACTTTGTTTGATGCAAAAATAGCCTCCCTAAAATCTGCACCCGGGTCGGGGATCGAACTCGGGTCCCTTGGGTTACGAGGCAGACACGTTACCATGAGACTAATAAAGGTACCCCACTTAGCCTGGTAGTCTAAGTGTATTTCCACATCTTGTTCCGTTTAGGCTAACCTATTTTCACTGACTTTACATTTAAAGGTTAAAACTCCTTACCTTCCCGGAACAGCTACATCCGGAGTGACTGTGGTGGGTGTGGGGCTTTGCGTTGGAGGTTGAGGTGTGGGTGATGGTGAGGTCCCCTGTGGTGGTGGTGGTGGTGGTGAGAAAACTTCATTGTTCTCTTCACCTCCATCATCAATCCCTTCCTCCCCTTCGCTGGCCTTCTGCACCCCAGCTATGGCAGCAAACCCGCCCACTGAGCTGGAGGAGTTACGTCTGGTCCTCTCCTCACTGCCAGTTTTTGATGAGGAATCTGTCTTGAGGAACTGCGATGGCTCTGTTATAGTCTTTAGAGGATCAACTTGAAATGAAGAACTGTCGTCGAAATCCAGTTCTTCCTTGACGAAAGATAGGGAGGAGTTGCTGTTAGCTGTAGGCTCGGTGGAGGAACATCGGGATGCCTGACCCTCACCTGGAAATGCAAAAAAAAATTGAGTGCCACAATCACAAAAGTATGTACTGCACCATAATTACCAATATATTTGCTCAAAACTGAAAAATATATGACAGTACTTGAATATGATGAATACAAATATAATGGAAGACTAACAATTCACTGTACCTGACAATTTCCTAGATTTGGTAGAAGTAGGTGAAGCTTCCCGGCGAGACCTTTTGGTCCCCACCAGCCGCTCAAAGTCACTGATACTGAAGCTGGAGGTGAAGCTGTTCTGTGTTGGAGGCCCTCGCCCTGTGATGCACTTCTGACCCTCACACAGAGACGAGATCTCTAGCAACTCAGCCGTCCGCATGAATGACTCTAATTCGGATGCATCTACAGTTGCCTCACCCCTATAATAAATAAAAGATAAATACTAGATTTGAATATACAATAGTATAGTATAGTTACCATAAAAATATTCAATATCTGCATATTAATAATACAGTAATAGTAATAGCAGAGTATTCGAACTAATTTCAACCAATTTAGTGTATTATATTTGTCTAGTGCTAAAACCTTTTATATGGCATTTCACTATTATAAAATATATTGAAATAAGGGGTTAAAGGGATAAAGATCAGTTCTGATACCAGAGAATATTCAGTGGCATAATCATTCTGAACCCCTACATTTGCCAGTTTTCTTACGTATAAATAAAGTGGATGATGTTGCGTAGCTCAGCAAACTTGACATCACGGAGGACAATGACACTCTGGACACTCATCTCACGACTCAGAACTTGTCGGAAATATGAACTAGCAAGGCAAAGCACAATCTGAAATTACAGTGGTTATGAAGAGGTGATGATTAATGTCTGGAGGTGATGATTAATGTCTGGAGGTGATGATTAATGTCTGGAGGTGATGATTAATGTCTGGAGGTGATGATTAATGTCTGGAGGTGATGATTAATGTCTCGATGTGATGATTACTGTCTATACATTTTATGGTCTGAACTAATGATACAGTCCATACTTTACAGAAATTACTTACGGTCAATCACTGTTGCAGTTTTATGATTATTATATTATAGTCAAACCATTATATGTCAGTTATCTGCTCCTGGCTTGGCAGCACTGGAGGCTCGACTTATCAAGTGTAATTTGTTACCACGGATATGATAGCTCGTGACCTCTCTCTCTCTCTCTCTCTCATTTTGTTCAAATTAGGAAGGATGTCCTCATAAGAGAAAAAAAATATATAAAATAAATATGAAAAATGCGAATATAAAGAATAAGAACAAAGCAGATGACCATAAGACAATTATAGCCTATGCAAAGAAAAATTGAGTCAAATTTTAAATGATTTAGTTTATAGCCTCTCTTTTGCTTCATTAAGGTCCATCGTAAACTGAATATAAATATTTCATGGTTGTAGCTAAAATATAAGGAAATTAACAAGCACCCTGAATGGGCTAGGTCTATTATATGATATTACTAACCCTGTGTGCCCTGAGACTCTGTCCCTCAGCTGTAAGAGTGACGTCAGTGTAGGTGTCATCTCTCATCAGCTGGTCCAGGACAGTGGTGCAGTGAGTCTCCTTCTTAAATAGATACGGGCCCACTAAGCCTGAAAATATATACAAATACATTTAGTTATTAAGAGTTCAGAGTTATGTTCCATGTTGGTACCAATGAAACTGCATTTATCAATCAAGGTTCTGATATTTTGCCTAAGCAAAAGTAAACTGATCATTATGTGAACACGGAAGGAGCTGCATGAAGACATGAGGTCAGGTATTTCAATCTAATTAAAAAAAAAAAATGACAGGTGAAGCAGCACAAAAACAGGGCTGGAATTCCGCCCATTACGCCATGATACCGAAACTCTACTCGTTGTATTTACCTATTTGTATTTACCTATTTGTAGTTTACAGGAATTGAGCAGCGCTCGTGTTGTCCTGTCTTAGTTACTTTACAATCAATCCATTTTACTTAGACAAGTATCGTAATGGATATTCCCAGTTCCCAGTATTTTGGACTAACATATCATAACTTATGTTGCCCTATTTCCATATTTACTTTTATCCAACCTAGATTTGAACATGTTAATGTTCCTCGCTCTCACCACCTCCTCCTCCAAGTTGTTCCAAGTCTCTATACTCCTATATGGGAAGCTGAATTTCTTTGTGTCCTTACGACATCTGCCCTTCCTCAGCTTAAACTCGTGCCCTCTTGTCCTTCCATTATCCCTCACGAATAGATCTTCCCTATCTACTCGTTGTTCCCTTCTCTCTTTCAAGGTAGGCAGTTGTAGTGTCTTAAGTCTTTCCTCATATGTCAACTCCTTCAATCTTGGGATCATCTTCGTTGCTATCCTTTGGACTTTCTCTAATTTGTTTATATTCAGACATACGGAGCCCTGTATGTTAATTTAAGAGTTAGAATTAGAGTTGAAGGAGGTTCAAACTACCCAAGCGGCGGAGCGAACTAGCGAGTGGGAAACTAGCTCGCCCGCATACCTGCAAACAAGCCTTCACACCTGCGTGCGTCATAGGGGACCCTGCAAACTACCCCGATGACCCGACGCTATGACGTATGATCGACGCCAGGAGCTGTGAGTGGACCAGGCACCTGTTATGCAACTCAAGGAGCTATGATTGGAGCAGGCACCACCCCCCGCCTCCTGATTCGTTCCTACACCATCATTGTTTAGTATATAAGACCCGAGTTGTGGGCATTCAAATCAGTCTCATTTGGAGTTGGGGAAGGTGAACTTGCAGCTGGAGGAAGACGGGGTGAAGTATTATAATGGGATTGTGACTGTCAGTCAGATTATATATGTGTGTGTTAAGTGTGGTCGGTGTAAACACTTACGTTATGTTGGTTAGTGAGATATGTGATTGGGAATTAACGTTAACGCTACTATTATGTGCTTAACTATTTGATTGCGAATTAACGTTAACGCTACTATTTATGTACTTAACTATTTGATTGGGAATTAACGTTAACGCTATTATTATGTGCTTAACTATTTGATTGCGAATTAACGTTAACGCTATTATTATGTACTTAACTATTTTAGTTGCCTAACTTGTGGACTAAAGCAACTCTTTAAGTAATTGGGTTATGATGAAAGTAATACTATTGTTTTATATTAATACTTACGAGTTCTTTCATTTTCTTTGAATTAAGCTTACATTGCTTAACGGTGCTTAGTACGGTGATGCTATTGTCTCGTATTAGTAATATCGCCTTAGACTAACATGGCTGTGTTAATATTACTTCTAGTGATTTCCTAAGCTGAAGAAAATTCTTTTGCTTCAAAATATTATATTTTGCTTTTCATATTATTTGAGTGAGACCTGAATCGAATCTATGAAGCAATCCTGTAACTTTATTTACTCATAATCAAACCTCAATGTTACGTGGTTAAGAAATACATTTAACTAATTATTAAATATATATCTAACTTTTTATGTGACTTTGATATTAATCCTGATGATAATAATAATATAATACTATTAACGTAAGACAAGAACCAAGAATAATTACATTAAATATAAATAAAAGGACATATAAGAAAACTATCTATTCATTTCAAAAAGGGTAAGAGACAGAAATATTCTTACTTTAATATTTATCTTTCAAGACTTTTTATAGAATTAATAGTCCTTCTTTAGCTATAACTTATTCGGTTCATAACCATAGCCTACTAAGCTTCGGTTAAATAATAATTCTTTATAAATACTACATGACTTTAATTAGTTTCAGTATTTTTCATAATTAAAGAGTATCAGTCAATAAAGGATACTAAGTCCTAAGATCCAAAAGGAAAGGAAGCAACAACAGGAAATAATTTTATTAGATTTTACTTTTGTTTTGCCTTCAGCTGACTGATACCTTAATATATATCTCTGTGCTATCTAGATTCATCAAGTTAACCACTTGAGGATCAAGATACGTAACAATATGTTTTTTCAAATGTGGTGACCATATCACTGCTGCATATTCTAATCTTGGTCTTATCATAGTCATTATCAATTTTCTTAACATTTCTTCATCCAAATAGTTAAATGCCACTCTCATATTGGTTATTATTCCATATGCTCCTCCAATGATCATGTTAATATGCTTCTCCGGGGATAGATCATCTTGTATTATCACTCCAAGGTCCTTCTCATGCCGTGTTTTGCCGATTATTTCAATTCCTAATTTATACTCCCAGCTTGGCCTTATCTCACTTGTTCCCACTTCCAAAACATGACACTTTTCTGCATTGAAACTCATTTTCCAGGTTTGGCTCCATCTGTGCAACTCATCTAGGTCCTTTTGAAGATCCTGGCAACTTTCTATACAGGTGACCTTCTTCATGATCTTAGCGTCATCCGCAAACATATTCATATGACTATTCAAGTTTTCTGGCATGTCGTTTACATAAAGTAGGAACATTATCGGACCCAACACTGATCCCTGTGGTACTCCGCTCGTCACACTCCTCCACTGTGAATATTCGTCTCGTATCGTGGTCCTCATTTCTCTTCCTATTAAAAAGTTTTCCATCCATTTTAACATCCTACCATGTACACCTCCAACAACCTGCAATTTCCACAATAACCTTTTGTGAGGCACCCTGTTAAAGGCCTTTTTCAGGTCCAGGTAAACACAGTCAACCCATCCCTCTCTCTCCTGTGTAACATCTACAACTCTGCTATAAAAGCTTAATAAATTAGATACACAAGACCTCCCTTCCCTGAATCCAAACTGTTTCTCGCTAAGCACCCCCTGTCCCTCAATAAAGTGTGTCCACTTTTTCCTTATAATTTTCTCACAAATTTTACAAACAATGCTAGTGAGGGACACCGGTCTGTAGTTAAGCGGATTTTCTCTGTCTCCTCCTTTGTAAATTGGTACTATGTTAGCTCTCTTCCATTCCAATGGCAGGTCTCCCTCATTCAGTGAAGATTTGATGATTTCATAGATTGGTTCCACTAACTCTTCCGCACATTCTTTGAGGATCCATCCAGCCACTCCATCTGGTCCCATTGATTTCCTCACGTCCAAATCCTGCATCAATTTCAGCACTTCACTTTTTTGTCACTTTCATTTCAGGCATCTGTGGTGTTCTCATTTCTCTATCAGGTTCTATAAACTCCTCCTCTTTTACAAACACTGACTGAAGCTTTTCATTCATAACTTCACACAATTCTTTATCTTTCTCATAGCTGTTTGTTCCAACTCTTAGTCTGACAATACCTTCTTTTGTTTTTATTTTTCCATTTACAAATCTATAAAATAGTTTTGGCTCATTTTTGCACTTCTCTACAATATTCCTTTCATATTTATATTGTTCCTCGCGTCGTATCTTTACGTATTCATTTCTTTTCTCCTTGTACTTATTCCAGTTATTTTCACTATGTCTCTTCCATGCTATATTCCAGGCTCGGTTTCTTCTATCCTGTGCCTTACTACATCTTATATTGAACCATTCTTTTTCCTTCTTTACTCCTGATTGGAACCTTGGGACATATTTATGTATCCCTTCTTCATATACTTTCAAGAAAAGTCTATATTTGTCTTGAACCATTTCCAGGCTTTCTAGTTCCTTCCAATTTATACTTTGGAAATAATGTTTCAATGATTTAAAATCAGTTTTAGCATAGTTGTATCTATTTATTTTATGTCCTTCATTTCTCTCCTCATTTTTTCCCAAATCCATCTCCATTTCTAAAATCTTCTGATCACTTTTTCCCAAGGGACAACGATAATTTATCTTTCTAACATCATGCGGATCACTGGTGAAGACTAGGTCTAGCCTGGATGGTTCATCCATCCCTCTGATTCGTGTGTTTTCTCTAACATGTTGTGTTAACATGTTTTCTGTTACTAGATTCAACAATTTACTGCCCCAAGATTCATTATTATTTCCCGCATCTAACCCTTCCCAATTGACTTCCTTACAATTGAAATCACCTGTTAATAATAATTTATTTCTCTTATTAAAAAGTATTTTTAGTGCATCTAGAGATTCCGTGATTAGTTGATCATATTTATCCCGCTTCCATGCTCTAGTTTGTGGTGGTATATAAGCCACTGCTATATCAGTTGCTTTGTTGTCCTTGTCTTTTATTGTCACTGCTATAATTTCTGATCTATTATTGCCTAGGTTAATCTCACTTGCTTCTATATTTTTGTGTCATTATTAACACTCCACCGCCCACTTTTCCTTCTCTATCTTTTCTCCACACATTGTACCCTTCCCATCCCAACACTCCCAATTCAGTACCACCTCTCAACTTTGTTTCTGCTAACCACATAATATGTGGTTTATATTTCTCAATATAGTCATTCAATTCTAATTTCTTAGACAGCAAGCCATCCACATTACTATACATCAGCTTCATCTCCCCCCTTCTTACACCTTTCTTTTTTTCTCTCTCCCTAATATTCTCAGACTCTACCCCCCCCCCCCCCCCCCGCTTCCACTCCACCTTCTCTCCCTTGCTCTCCACCTGCCCTGTTCCTCTCACTTGTTCCTGGTTTACACCAGTCTCTCCCTCCTGTCCTTCAGTACTGGTACTCGCTTCCCCTGTCCGACCGTTCATCCCTAAGTTCTCTGTTTGCCCCTCCGTCTTCCTCTGTGGGCTTTTGATGAACCATTTCCTCTTCTTCGTTCCTACCAGTCTCCAATAAAAAAAATCCACTTCTTGTTCTGTTCTTTTGGCATTCAATTCCTTCACCTCATCCCTCAAACTTTTCATTTTGTTTCTTTCATCTAAGTCCAAGTCTTTTTCGATGTAAATATGCTTCAGACAATCCTTATCTTTCAACCTCCATTTATTATTCATGATTTCCTCTACTATTCCTACTGTGCGAAACTGCACTATTTGTTAGTAGTCTTGGCAAATCCAACGTCAAGGCTATTAACCTAATTGCAATGACGACTTGTCTATTTTGACTGCTATGTCGTCATTCCAACCGCGGTTAAAAAGAAAACGTCTAGTCTACTCCTTATCTTGCTCTAGGAGACGTTGTACATTAACCAAAACTACCACCGAAGGTGAAAAAAGCATAGAAGAGAAGAAAAAGGGGTTTACCTTAGTTACCGCTTAAGGCCCATCCCGTGTTCCGTCATGTGCAGATCCCTGTCGAACGTGCGCATGAGCGACCCTCTCTTGTCATCATTTTTTCACGCGCTCCATTGAATGCAGTCGCTTTTGTTGTGCTCCTTTAATTCACCCTGTTTAGGTTCGTTTCGGCTTATCTGGCCTTCTTTTTTGTTAGACAGATGTTACGTGATCTAGGGCACACGTAAATGGGCTCCTCAGTGTGTTTAATGGAGACGCGTGTGGAAATAGCTACCGAAGGTACGGGGGCGCCTGGCGTTCCTTGTGTGTGTTTTTCATTCCTTTCTCTTTTCATGTTCTTTTTTCCTGTTAGTCTGGGCATAGTTTAGCTTTTAGCTTATTTTAGCCCAGCTTGTTTCTCATTCAGGAATTGCTATGCCCCTATGAGTTTTCATATTTTCATAGCCTAGGTGTACAGTTGGTTCACAATCTGAGATTTCGTGGTGGCGGTGCTGTTTGTCGGGTTTATGTCGGCCGCATTATTAGCGTTATTCCCGAGTCCCCCCTTTCGAGCCTTCACTGTGTCTCAAGGGCCTGGGCGCTTGGTGGTTCGTGATATCCAGGGGTACCCCACGGGGGCCCCTCCCTCACACCACAGGGTTTTTCGCCCCTGACACATTCTCTCCTCACGGCTAGGCCACCCTTTTTCTCGCCAGTTTCATTTACTGGTTTTTGTGTTCCCTTACTGTTTTCACCTCCATCCTTTCATACCCTTTTGCCCAATCCTGGGGTACCCTACGGGGGCCCCTGTTTGTGCCAAACCACCCTTCCTGCCACTTCTCCTCATGGGCTTTGCTCTATCTCTGTGGGTTGGGTGGTTCTTGGGGGATGTGCCTCCTCTCCCCTGGTGTGTCTTCCTTGCCTCTCCCTTGACCGGTTGAGTCAGGATATTATCAAGGAAGACACTGCTCAGCTTGATGGCCATCGTCGCTTGGAGTTCATAAGGAGATGACGCTTTTTTCTGGGCCTCTTTTGGTATTCCCTAGACGCTCCTCTCGCTTTTTTCGGCGCCGGACCATCTCGGCCGGTCCCGCAAATTTGCGGGGGCTTGATTCGGTCCTCTGGGACATTTCGGCTCCCCGCAAATTTGCGGAGATCGTTGGGGGTCCCGCAAAATTGCGGGAGGGTGGTGTCGGTACGGTTATGCCTCCATTGGCCCGCAAATTTGCGGTAATAGTTGGCTTTCACTATTGACTTTTTTTATGTCATCTTGTTGCCTGCTACTATATTGGTGTATGCACTTTACTGGTGTTATAGGCCCTGCATGTAAGATGTTGAGTGGTGGTTAACACTTTCTCCATCTTTGCAGGTTCTGCTAGTGCTCTTCCGCCTCGGCCGCCCTCCTCACCTACCTCTGCTCCCAGTTTAGGGTGAGTACGGATACCTGTTTCCCCATGCTCCTTCCCTGGTTCTTCTTGGACATTCTCTCCACTTACTCCTTCGACGTGCTGATTATGGTGTGTGTTCTTCTAGTGCAGGTAGGCTGCCTTGCTTTCGCCTTGGTTGTCGCTCCCAGTGCTTGGAGAGGCACAAGTCCTGCTTGCGCCACTCGCTCTGTGTGTCCTCTACGGCCTACCTCCCTGCTCTGTGTGGCACGTGTCTGGCCCTGGTGGTTGTGCTGCTCCATGGCCCTGGTTCCTCGGCGGCGGCTGTGGCCTCTGCTTCCCTTCCGTCGGTGTGGACGATGGTCTCCCGCCACATTAGGACTGTGGGCCAACGTTCCCCGGCCTTTGTTGCCGACCGGATCCGCGTCTCCCTGCCCCGACTGAAGGCCGTTCACCTGGCCCTCTCCCCTGGGTCCCGCAGCCGGTCGTCCCATCGTCGGGGGGTTCCCCGGCTCCGTCCACGCTCTCGCTCGCCTCGTCGTCCTCCTGATCGCCTTGACGACGCCCATCGCCCTCGTCATGGTTCTCGCCCTGAGGCCGGGGTTAGCGGCTCTGCCCCTGTGCGCCCTCCCCTGGCCTCTACGGATAGGGGCTCTACTCCCTTCCGCCCGCTTCCCCAGCCCAGACGACTTCCTCTTACGTTGTCCTCTCCCCGCGCGGTTGTTCATGCTGTAGCTGGCCCTCTGCTCCCTCCTCCTACACTGTCCAGGAGGGTCCGCCTGGATGTCGTTGCTTCTCCTACTTCACCTGCTTCAGTGCCTATTCTTCCTTCACGGTCTCGTCCCACGGTGGTGGTCCCTCCCTCCTCCGCCTCGGTGTCGGGCCGCCCTGTTATCTCAGCCCCGGGGATCCTTGCTCTGTTTCCCCCCGCGGCTCCTGGCCTCCTTTCACCCGGCCAGCCTTCCCACTCCCGTCGTCCTGCTCCTCCTCATTCTTCTCTTCCTGACCTTCACTTACCGTCTCGCCAGGGGGGTACCCCTCCTCTTGCCTCGGTGGGGTTTCGCGAGGTTTTGGGGTCCCCTTTCTCAGGAGCTGATGTGTCGCTGGAAGAGGGGAATGGTGCTGTTTCCCCCTCGGCCGTTCGTGATCGGGGACGAGTCCCTCAACGGCGACACAACCGTCGTCGCTCGCCTTCCTTGGGCCGCGACGCTGCTGGTTCGTGTCGTGGGTCTCGCTCACGCTCACGCTCGCCCCTGCGGGCCGCCCAATCTGGGGGGGGGGGTAGCCTCTCTCGGATCGATTGTCGGCTATGCAGGGCTGGGTTGTGTCACGCTTCGACGGGCGCTTGGAGTCGATGGAAGACTCCCTCTTCTCGCCCTTCTTGGCGGTGACTCACCCTCCGCGCCTCACCCTACCTACCCCTGCTACGGTCCCCCTCCCTTCTGCAGGCCTACGCTCTGGTCAGACTTCAGCCGCCCTGACATCCTTCCGGCTGTTCAGTCCCTGGCTGTGTTGACGGGTCTGTCCTCCTATGGGACAGGTTTGTGCGAAGCCGGTACGCCTGGCTTAGCCATCATGCTCGGTCACCCTCTCCCATTGGAGGCCTGGTTTGCTGAGGCCTTCGACTTCCCACACCGATCCGTCGACGGCTCTCCTTCCGTCCCTCCCCCGGAGTCGTCCCTGATTTTGCCTCCTCTTGTGTCTGTCGGCGGGTTGGACGGCGCGTTCTGGTCCTGGATGAGCGCGCCCGTTCTTGAACTTTGTTCTATTGCTACCCCGTTCTTCTCTCCCCCGGATCAGCCCTCTGTCACCAAGGTTTTTCCCTTGCGACAGAGGGTGACGGACTTATTGTCTTGTCTTTAGGTTCCCTCCAGACGTCTGTTCACCACCTGCGGTTTTTCGAGGCGTCTGCGCCAGGCGATCTTCGCGAGGGTTTGGACCGTGTTCAGCGGGTCCACCTTCGGCTCGCGGTGTCTTTGGTTCCCGAGCTGAAGGCTCGGCCCCCTTGGTTATTCGTCAGGGTTTGTTGTACTCTGCGCTATATACGTCGGTTTTTTTTACGCAGGATGCTTGGGAATGCTACGCTTCTCTGTCGGCGGCCCCTGCTTCCGCCACACGACGCCGCGCTGTGTCGTTACGGACCCTGCTTACGTCACGCACCGACGCGCTGTGCCGCGCGCGGGGTCTTCTCAGTCCCGTCCTTCTGCCGGTCCTCTTCGGGGTGCTGCTGCAAGTGCTGCCGCCTTGCACGGGCGCAGGACTGGGACGTTGCTGGACAGTGCATCGGTTCCGCCTCGCACTTCTGTTCTTGCCCCTTTCATCCCCTCTGTGTCGGGGCTGGCCGGCCTTCCACTTCCGGCCGCCCTTCGAAGGGGTCAGCCCCGCGCCGGCCTGGGGTTGGGGTGGCCCGCCCTTTTCGACGAGGTTGGGGGGGGACGGGGGTAGAGGAGGTCAACGTGGCGCTCATGCCCGCACGGCCCGTACCGGGGGTACCTCCACGTCAACACAATGTGTAGTTCTCTGGGTCGGCCTCCTTGTTCTCCTTCTCGCCTGGGCGTACCGGGTCGCTCCCCTCCTCTCGGGTGCTCCCTCGGGTTGTTTTCGCCCTTGCGCCCCTCGGTAGCCGCGAGGGACGTTGGGGGCGGCGGGTTGCGCGGAGGGGTCTCACCTGGAGGTGGACGTCCAGACCCCCACTCCGCTCTTGTCACCGACAACGGCCCATCTCTTCAGAGGTGGCCCACGTGTTCACTTCCATGCCCGAGCTGGGTAGCGTCGAGGGAGTTGACCGCCGGTCACCCGGTTTTCCTCTCCCGTGTCTTTCTGGTTCCGTCGCCATCTCCTCTCCATCCTCGCTTCCAGCGATTCTTGGCCGTTCGGACTTCCGATCGTGTGTTCCTGTTCGACGGCCTTCCCTTCGGTCTCCACATCGCGCCGCAGATCTTCTCCGCACTGGTGGGGCAGGCTCTGGGTCCTCTCCTCAGGAGCGGGCTCCAGCTCCTGTTTTCCTTGGCCGTTTGGTTGGTAGTTTCCGACGCCCTCGGCCTGTGCATTGGCGCCGCCCTCACAGTCGTTCGCAACATCGCACGGTTAGGGTTCCCCTTCGATGTTCCCAAGTCACGCTTGACCCCGTCGCGTGTCGTGCCATGGGTCGGTCTCGCATGGGTTTTGTCCGGCGCTACGGTGACCCGGGGTCTGCCGGCTGTGGTGCACCTTCGTTGGACGGTCCTCGCCGTGTTGCACTCGGTCTCCCTCCCGGGGTGGCTCTGGGACTCGTTCGTGGGTTCGCTGCATTGGGCCGCTCTGCCCCTTCCCTTAGGGAGCCTCTGGCTACGCCGCCTCCTCCTCATGGGCACCGCGGTGTTTCCGTTGCCCCTATGGATCGGCTCCTGCCTCTCCCGCGTACCGTTCGCCGACGCTTCGGTCGCTGGGTTGCTCGGGGATCGCTCTCTGCGGCTGTGCCCTGGACCGCCCCCCCCCGCCGACGGTCTGGGTAACCACAGATACGTCGAGCGAGGTTGGGTGAGGTTCCCAATCGAACCAGGGACGTCCACTTCCCGGCAGATGGGTGGGTCTCCCTCCTCTTACCCGTCTATGCCCTCGGATTGTTGGTTCCTTTGTTCTTCCTGCGTTCTTGTAGAATGGGCGTTGAAACGGACTGTGTTCGCCGACCTCGCGGCTTCCTGAGGTGTTCCGGAGGTCGCCTTGTTCGCATCGGGGGTGCCGCGCCAGTTGCCTCTGGACCTCTCCCTCCGGCCTCGCGCTCCGGGGGGGGGTCCGGACGCTTTGATGGTCGCCTGGTACAGGTGGCGGTCGATATCCATCTTTCCGCCACCAGACGCGCTGTTGATGTGCCCAGTCCTCGCGAAGCTGCGGCTGTACCACGGCTGCGTCTGGCTCCTCGCGCCTCTGTGGCCGGCACGGACTTGGTCCGCCCGGTTGCCGCGGTGGTGCCCGAGTCCGGTCCATCTACCTGTCTCCGGCTTCCACTTGGGCTAGGTTGGGGTCCTGCGGACCTCTTTGGCCTTCGCATCGTGCTTGTTCATGAGGCACGGTGGCTCCCGGTCCCCGGCCGGGCCCTGACTGACTTCCTGCAGCGTTCCTGGCCGTCTTCTCCTTGGGGGACTTACGGGTCCCGCTGGAGGTCTTTTACTAGGTGGCTACAGGCCACTCGCCTGCCAGTTGGCTCTCCTTCCCTCGTCCTACGCTCCTTGTTTCACCTCTTCCGTACACGTCGCTTTCCAGTCGACGCTATACGTACCCACTTGTCTGCCGTCCGGGGGGTTCTTTGGGTCCGTCGCTGGGCTGGTCGTTCCGCCACAGGTGCTGGATTCCTTCCTGACGGCTGCCTTCCGGGATCGACCGCCTCCGCGCCAGGTCCCTCCGCTGTGGGATCTGGGGCGGGCTCTGGTCCTTCTGGCTTCCCCCACGTATAAAAGGGCCGCTACGCCGGTTCCGTTGCTCGGGCGTCCACTCTTCCTTGTCGCTCTGGCCACTGGGGATCGGGTGTCTGCACTAGCGGCATTGTCACGGCCCCGGGACTGCGTGCGATTCTCCCCGTCCTTGCATGGCGTCTCGTTCGCCTCCTCCCCACCTTTTGTTACCACGCATAGGAGGGAGGCCCCCGTTTTCCAGCCTTTCGCCGTCCAGGCTTTACGGCGTGGGCATCCTCGCCATGTGTTGTGCCCGGTGTCAGCCTTGTACTCCTCTGTTGCGTCTGTGGCGCCGCCTTCGGGTACTGCTGTGTGGGTGTCTCCTCGGACAGGTGGGAGGCTCTAGCAGGTGCAGCTGGGCCGCCACGTTTGTCGGACCGTTCGTGCCCGTCACCCTGTTTGTAGGGGTTCTGCGCACGATGTCAGATCCTTTGCTGCCTCCTTCCGGTTCCTGCCACGTCGATCCTTCCCTGCCTTCGCCTCGGCGGTTTTGTGGTCTTCTATCAATTCCTTCATCTCCTCCTACCTCTCCGTGTCCAGTGTTCGACCCCCTCGGCCGGTGATTGCTCTCGGGGGTCGTGTTTCCTGGTGCTCTGGCGAAGATCCCTGGTCTTCCCCCCTTGTCCCTCGTTCTTTTCCTTTGTTTTTTTGACAAAGGGGGGGGGGGGGGGTGTATGGGTTTGCAACACTGGATTGCAAGTTTGGGATTATGTATTGTTCCAGTACATAAGTGTTTTTGCCACATTGAAAATTGTGTTTTGTTCTTGTGTTCAGTGTTTTTGTAGAAAAGGGATTTTGGGTACAGTACCTTTTTGGTTTCAGACAAGTCTATGTTTTTGCATTACTATGAATGACGGGCATGTGTTAAAACTGTTCTTTTTAGCTACTCCTCAGTTTTTCACTCTTTTATTAAACTCTCTTGTTTAAATTGTGTCTTTGTCATTCGTAATTTTGTTTTATGCATTGGTTTTTTTGGTAGGTTGGGCTTGGATGTCCTCCTCCTATTTGTTATGCAGCCTTGACGTTGGATTTGCCAAGACTACTAACAAATTGGGAGGTTTGACGTACCTCCCAACCTACCAAATAGGAAAACCTACTATTTGGTAGTAGTCTTGGAAAATCCAACGTACATAATACCCTCCCTCACGCCGGACCCCTGCCCATCCGCGTTCTTCTGCTGACGTGAGATGTGATGACAAGAGAGGGTCGCTCATGCGCACGTTCGACAGGGATCTGCACATGACGGAACACGGGATGGGCCTTAAGCGGTAACTAAGGTAAACCCCTTTTTCTTCTCTTCTATGCTTTTTTCACCTTCGGTGGTAGTTTTGGTTAATGTACAACGTCTCCTAGAGCAAGATAAGGAGTAGACTCTAGACGTTTTCTTTTTAACCGCGGTTGGAATGACGACATAGCAGTCAAAATAGACAAGTCGTCATTGCAATTAGGTTAATAGCCTTGACGTTGGATTTTCCAAGACTACTACCAAATAGTAGGTTTTCCTATTTGGTAGGTTGGGAGGTACGTCAAACCTCCCATTCATTGGCCTAGACAGGCTAGACTCTTGTTTATATTTTCCAATTCTATGCATGTCTTCAATTTCATTCTCCCACTCTCTCACACCCTCGTCCACTACCTGTAGAATCTCCCTCACTCGGTCTCTCTCTATCCTACTTCTCTCCTCTCTCTTTACATTGTGTTTCTCCTTATCTCCTCTTATCACAATACATTTCTTTCTTCCAGCAGTCTCCCTCACTAGATTTTCCTTCTGTCTAATTACCTTAACTACATCCTTTTCAAAGTTACCTCCCTGCCTATGTATCTGTTGCTCCTTTACTATCTCCGAAAATTTCAAATTCCTTACCTCCTCGTTCTGTGTTGTGTTGTGTATCATCAAGGCTGAATTTACCATCATGACTTCATGAGGCCCTAGGGCCTAGGCAATGGTGTCCTGTAGAGACCCTATATAGGGTCACTGGTGTCCCGAGAGGGCCCCACTACTTACATTTCATGCATATACAAAATTGATGAGCAGACATTATTCCTCGTTATTGAAGCCGGCCACTCCTTGTAATGAAATATATTATTTTGGTGGACAATTATAAATGATGCAGTTCTAATAACTAATATCATAATTGAGACTGTAGCCTATGCTGACCTGTGGTGTTGTGTGAGGGGGAGGGTGTCCGGCCCTGACCATCCCGTGTCATCTGCTCATCACCCACATCTGTAAAGAAACGCATGGTTACTTAGATAAACATTACTGTATATGTACTGTATATAAATCACCAGGCATGTCATCACCAGGTAGGCTATATCATAGTACTGAATAATGTATGTGTGGGAAATCATTGAGGGTTTAGTACCAAGTCTACACACGGTAACCATGATAGTCGTTAAGTTCAGTGAAACGAGAGGCTGGAAATGCAATATTCCTCCGATAAAAAATTGAGGTGAGATGGGCTCGTGTTGCGAGAGACTGGGTTATAAAGAGGACCACGTCTCTTTAACAAACTCCCACGGCGATTAAGAGACATGAGGGGCATTTCTTTAGAAAACTCGATGTCGCCAGATGAGAGGAACATTCCGCTTCTTCGAATAGGCTGCCGCACCAAATCACATACAACGGGGGATGTCGTGATTGTCGGTGCTATAAGATGTATGGTGAAAACTCCATAGGTAGGGTACCAGGAATGTCATCACCAGGTATGTCATCACCAATAACCAGGAATGTCATCACCAATCACAAGGTATGTCATTACCAATTGCACAGGTATGTGATCACCAATCACCAGGTATACAGTATGTCATAGGCCTAATCAATCTCCAGGTATTGCATCACCAATCACTAGATATATCATCACAGTATGGTATACTGTACAGTAGCCTACAGTAGGCCTAGGCCTATATCATTACCCGGTATGGTATACTGTACAGTAGCCTACACCATGTAGGCCTACAGTAGCCTACACCATGTAGGCCTACAGTAGCCTATATGACTATTATGTTATTGGTTCTATAATTGGCATTGGCAGTGAAATAGGACCTACTGTCAATACAATTCTGGGATGTGCTACAATAGTAACCCTCTAGAAAAAAAATTATGGATTTGTTCTCCCATATACAGGTATGTAGCCTACGGTTATTTAGAATAGGCCCAGGGCCTATGACTTTCTGCAAAATGTTTGCGATTTTGTTAATATAGGTGGCTAAACCTCTAGATGTGTGTGAATTTGTATTTTGTTTGTGTGTGTTCATTGTTTTATGTTGTGTTTTATGTTGTCCCTATTCTGGCTCTGTCTTGAGTCGCCCCCCCTAAAAAAAAAGGAAAAGTGGGGATTGGACTGAGTATATAGATAGATAGATAGAAACCTCTAGTAGAGGTTACATTTCAATAGTGTTACTATTTTAGTGTGGTTACCGGTACTCTAAATTATAATTATATATGAACATTTGTGGAGTAATTGGATTGGTGTTGGGCAGTTTTAGGTATTTGAAAAGGAGGGGAGTTTTTGGCGGGAAAGGCGTAAGCGTGCTGCGTCAGTCAAGTCGGCAGGCGCTCGGGGGAAGACCTTTTAGGGCAGGTTGTAGGGAGCTCCCGTCTTATTTTGTGAGTTTAGTGTTCCTGACTTCCTGTGGTGGGTGAATTGATTCAGCCGGTCGGTGGTTCTTCAAGTTAAGGTTAATGGTTGCAGTTCTAGTGCTGACGGCGCTTGGATGGGGAACCAGTTAGCCTAGCCCTGCAGATATATTTAGTGCCGCTACACAGGGATATTCTCACCGTGAGGTAAGGGTTCTTAAGTTTTGTTTTTTACCACAATTACCATAGTAATACTATTTTCCAGAAGTCTTGCAATGTTCACTATAATTCCCGATTACTGAACAATAATGCCGGGTACGATTTTAGTTACTGGCCACCTTTTTGACAGGTACGTACCACCAAGGATTTAATACATATTTTTTTCGGTTTCCACGCATCCAACACCAAGCTACACCCTTTTCTGGTGTATGAAACACTAAAAAAGCAATGGGGACACTTTAATAATGATAATATATAAGTTGTACCCCACCTCCACTGGTACTGTTTTCTGTTGTTGTTGTTGCTGTTCCCCAGGCTGCCTGGCCGAACAGCCCCAAGGCCATAACCGACCGCCCCCACAGAACCCTCCCTGCCTACCACAATAAAGCCTGGGTGACTGAAGCCACTCCATGGCGGGGAGCTGAGGAGGGTGCGGAAACGCCCGGGAAACCAAAGCCCCACCCAGGGCCCTGTGCCCCTCAGCAATTATGAAGAGAAAGTTGAGGGGCAAGGGAAAAATGTGATGTTTTGGCTTCCAATCTGTCAACTTCTAGGTTGGCAGATTGGGAGGTCAATCCACGGAAGAGGCGCCGTCACTTGAGATCTAGAAAATATATAAGTAAAAGGAACAGTCAGAGTAAGCTATGGGTATGGCAGAGATCGCTCAGTTCTCACTCTGATAGACCAGCCCATCACCACATGACTAGAACCCAATCCTCTCAGCATCAGCTAGGAAAGGCCCTAGAAAGCCACCTTTGGCGGGGGGATAGCTCCCCTATTTCAACCCCGTTCGGGGTTGGGCACCCACCCTTTTTCTGTTAGTTGTAGTTTTGGTCCATGCCAGACTATAAGTTGTACCCCACCTCCACTGGTACAGTTTCCTCTACATTTTAGATAGGTGTTACATAACACACCTGAACAAAGTTTGTAACTATTCAGCTGTGCATTTTCTTTCAATGTGTTTAATACCATGTTGATTTGTCTTGGCCAGTGAGAGAGAGAGAGAGTGACAGAGATATTTGCGGTTTCTGTGGACTGGTTTTGAGGCACCCTATATCAAAATAATGAGATCAGTACAACGCAGCCAGTGGTCAAGATGAAAGTCCAAGTTTTGAGATGGGTCAAAAGCAAAGTATGGTACTGTTTAACCCCCTTCAGCACGATGGCGTAACTTTCATCTAATACGGTAGTTGGCGACTTGAATGCGTAGGCGACTCTTGCGTTGTTGATGCTAAGTATTAATTAATAGCCCAGGTGGAGAAAATGGGCCCTGGTACAGTACATTTCAATAGTTCTGCGAAAGTCTGTTGCTAATTTTTGCAATATCAAGACACGGGAGCCATTAATTCAACAGATCCACAATGTAGAACAAATACTACTTAATTTATGGGCTGATAGAAACGCAAGAGGACGGCAAGGAAACAATAGTAACTTCAAATTGACCACTTGCGAGTTTCAGGCTATACGGAAGTTAGAGCCGTAAACATCGATATTATACAGAAATGCAATAATAATAATGTTGGTTTTTGATGGATAAAAAAAAAGTATGTTGAATGGGATTTTATGTATTTATAAATTTACTACAACCGTATCTAAGCTGGTAATTTTGCTAAATATAGATTTCTACAGTTCCAACTTCTTTATAGAACGAAACTAGCAAGTGATTATAACTATTGATTACAATCCCTTCTGTACCAGCGCCGTATTTTGTTTATTATAGTCTAGCTATATTTAGACGATTGTGTACAGTTTACGAAGGGTACCGGTATGTGGTAGTACAACGGGTTAAGTGAGATAGTTCGAAGTCTGTTAACCTCTGAAGTGCGCATGGGGGTAATTAGACACCTCTATCTGTGCGCATGTATTTGAGCTGTTTCCATCACTAAAATATTCATTTTACCATAAATAGCATTAATACTTATCCATATGCCCCTATTATAGGTTGATTATAAAGGTATTAACCTGTTACAACAATAAAACAAGTGGAAACAGTGTTTGGATGGTCAAAATCGGCGATACAGGGCGGGAGTTGCATAATGTATGGGCGAGGCAACCTCCTTTCCCGCCAATTTCCCCCAAGGCTGGAGAGACACTGTCGATCGATACTCTCTCTCTCTCTCTTGCACTCGCTTGCTAACAGTGATGACAATGCCCTGCTTGCAACTCGCTAATGTTAGCACGAAAATATACCTCAGAATAAGGGAATAACAGGGAAAATAGGTGATAACTGAAGGAGGGGAGGAAAGTGGGGAAGGAGGGGAGGTAGAGGACTGATATTTTGCATGGCCCAAGGGCAATTTTTTTTTTTTTTTTTTCGATGTTTAAAATTGTGTTTTTTTTCTCTGACTCTTAAGAGTTTTCCCGCAGTTCCCGGGTTAATTGCTGGAGGCCCTTTATAAACTGAAGAAAACGTCTAATAGTAGCCAAAATAAAGTTATAAGGACAATGCCACTAGTGAAATGGTGAAGTATCCAATATATGAAGATTGTGATGGTACTGACCACTACGGTGTGAGGAGGAGGTCTTGGTCTTGAGTGTCCTGGTGGAGGGGTGGTGGTGGTGTTCCTGCTGTACCACCATATCCGGTTCAATGGCTGGCTCTTGTTCCATCACACCACCGTCTAAGTGATCATCATCATCATCATCCAGGTCTCCCATACTCTCACCCTTGCACGACACTCCTTGTATGCTGCTGCTCAGGCGATCCACTAGGTCAGGCACTGTAAGGAACAATGTATACACTTTAAGGGGGATGTTAGACAGTTGGCTAAATTTGTTAATTTTTCTATATAAACATTTCTTTCTCCATAAAATGCTGGCTCGCTGTCGCTCGACAAGAAAAAATCGACACCTGGATGAGGATAGGCCTAAATGTCTTAAAACAGTAGGTTGAATGGGGCCGAATGGATACAACCAAGAAAGAGAAAAAAACAGGTCACCCCCTTTAAGAATGGTATCCTCTGTAGTTATGGTATATTTTGTTATAAAAGTAATACCCTCCATTACATTCCACCACACCAGAACCACTCTCTGCTGTTCTCTCATGTTTAGCCCCAATGCTTTTGAAATTTCATGACGTTTGCCCCATTAGTTTGGCGATGTTATGAGCTTTTAAGACCTTTCGTGCCATTTAGGTGTCGATTTTTTGCTGGCGAGCGAAAGCGAGTCTGTATTTTAAGAGGAAGCGGCCTTCGGCCGGTACATTTTTCTACCAAAAAATTTACACATTCATCTTGAAAGGGGGTCTAGGGGGTGTAATTTACACATTCATCTTGAAAGGGGGTCTAGGGGGTGTAATTTACACATTCATCTTGAAAGGGGGTCTAGGGGGTGTAATTTTAAGCTTGATGGAAGGTCTAGGGAACAGACTAAAAACCTCCCCTTAACCCCAGATGGTACTGACCACTATGGTGGGATGTATAGCCTACACTGAATGTATAGCCTACACTGAATGTATAGCCTACACTGAATGTATAGCCTACACTGAATTGAAATGATAACATCATGTAACAATTACATTTATTCATATATGTCAGAAGTGGGATTCGAACTCTTGCCAAGAAGACCGGACTGCGACCTGAACGACCTGACTATTTTGTGCAGTTTAAGAGGGTTAATTAAGCCTGTTGATTGATGGAGGCCCTTCCTAAACTGAATAAAATTGTCTATTAGTAGCTAGGATAAAATGAAAAGTATTGAACTGATACTGAACGGGTTAACAGTTTATTAGTCTTGAGATTATAAGCATTCGCCCCATTAGTTTGGCGATGTTAAGACCTTTCATGCCATTTAGGTGTGCGGGTTTTTTTTTTTTTTTTTTCCCGCTGAGCGACAGCGAGCCTGCAATTTAAAAGGAATCAGACTGTGAGTGTGGGTTGTTAAAATTACAATCAATAATTATATACTACGATTTATACTATATTATTATGCAACTGACGGTAAATTACTTTATCTTCATTACTCAGCAGTTAACCCGCAGAGACCCAGCGTCGCACGTGTTGCGTCGGCAGTCTTTGATCACCAACTCCCAGCGACGCATCACGTGCGTCCGACATATAAAAAACACTTACGTGGCTCGTAAGGTAGGAAATGGCGGGAGAATAGGAGGGGGCGGTACCGTAGTGTGTGGGGGAGCCGGGCCAGTAGGTGTGAGCGGGCCGAGACTGCCGCGCGGCTGGTGGTGGTGGGCTTAGTGGGGATAGTTTACACCCCTAGTTTACCGCCACTTTGAACCTTCATTACTCCGGTCGTATGGGAGCTAGAGGCTTGATTTATGTGAGATACTCCTTAGGATGTATGCCGTACAATGCCATACTCAGTTTTTACCCTAGTGCTCCCGGGCGGGTGGTCATGCGGGGGAGACGAACTATTGAAACCCCCCCCCCCAAATGACCGAAATGATTTTTTTTTTATTTGTGTGTTCATTTCTCACCATTCTCTTCCATTTTGGCTCAACAAATTTTTTTGAAGCTCCCCCCCCCCCCCCCAAAAAAAAAATGTCAGAGGTGATTTTTTTTTGTTTTTTTTTCATTTCTCATCCTTGTCTTCCATTTTAGCAAACAAAAAAAATAAGTGAAAATGGCTTGGGACTGGGGTGAACAAAATATTATAACTAGCCGGGGCTCAACGGGTTAAGATTAATATGTTGTTAACCATGAAAACTTGGTATTAATATGACACAGAGACATGATACTTTCCTATTTTTTCCATTAGGTGTCGATAAATCAGTTGCTCAAGTACTCAATTTAGCATTAGTTGAAATATAACTGACTACAATTTATCTTGAATAGCTGTGGGAAGAAGCTATATAGTTGTTGTTGTTGTTCCTCAGGCTGCCTGGCCGAACAGCCCCAAGGCCCCGAGCAAGGCCAAAGCCATAATCGAGCGCCCCCACAGAACTCTCCCTGCCTACCACAATAGAGCCTGGGTGACCGAAGCCACTCCATGGCGGGGAGCTGAGGAAGGTGCGGAAACGCCCGGGAAACCAAAGCCCCACCCAGGGCCCTGTGCCCCTCAGCAATTATGAAGAGAAAGTTGAGAGGCAAAGGAAAAATGTGACGCTTTGGCTTCCAATCTTGGTAGATTGGGAGGTCAATCCACGGAAGAGACGCCGTCACTTGAGATCTAGAAAATATATAAGTAAAAGGAACAGTCAGAGTAAGCTATGGGTATGGCAGAGATTGCTCAGTTCTCACTCTGATAGACCAGCCCATCACCAGAAGAAGCTATATAGTTAATCAATATGGTTTCTCATATTTCTAATTGACATGGGGCGGAATTCACCTGACACCTGACAGATTCCATGCCTACAAGTTTTAAAAAACTAGTGAAAACGAGGGGTGGGGAGGGGCCGACGTCCCTTAACCCGGGAACTGCGGGAAGACTCTTAAGAGTTCCCCCGGCGGACTGCGGGAAGACTCTTAGGAGTCAGAGAAAAAAAAAATCAATTTTAACCCGTGGAGCCCCGGCTAGTTTTGTATTGTTTGTTCACCAGAACCCGGCCGGTTTTCAATTTTTTTTTTTATTCCAGAAACAATAGCGAATAGGTTAGGAATGAAGGAAAAACCACGAAAAACTGCTCAAAAAGCTTAAAGGTGGGGGGCTCATGGTTTTAGGTAAACATGGAATGATAATCGCCAAGCTGTACATAATTATCTTGCAAAATGCAATGGCACTGAAATCATTATTAACAATGGTATAAAGGATTTTGTGGATCATATATACCAGGCCTGTGACGTCACACCAGTATAAGTCCACCATCCAGTCTAGGATAAGGATACTGGTGTGACGTCACAGGTCCGGTGTAGACGATCGCAAAATCCTTTATACCATTGTTAATAATTATTTCAGTGACATTGCATTTTACAAGATAATTATATGCAGGTTGGCAATTATTTTTCCATGTTTACCTCAACCCATGAGCCCCCACCTTTAACCCGGGAGCTGCAGGGAGACTCATAAGAGTTCCCCCGGCGCACTGCGGGGAGACTCTTAAGAGCAGAGCTTTTGAACGCGTACCAAAACCGCGCGTTTATAGCCAGGCGGCTGAAAATTGGTGTGGGTATAGTACTACATGTCAACTCTCGACACCACCCCGCCAAACGCTCGCCCCGCACTCGTGCAAGCACCACCGCGCCAGTAACCACGCACTAGTCATGGAGCCCACACGTCCCTCACGCTCGCTCCCTGATGACACAACCAGCCCTCCTTCTGGTGGTGTTAGCCGCCGTGGAAGGCAGAGGGTGGCTGCTAAAGACCCTAGCTACCAGTACGACACGCCCTACAGCTCGGAGGACGAAACACCTGCACCCAAAGCACGAAAAACACGTGCAAGCAAAAGAAAGGTACAGAGGTCATTGGTGTTTCGGGACACTGCCACCACGACCCAGGCCACTACAACAACCACTACCACCACCACTGCCACCCCTGCCACCGGTACCAGCGACGCAGGAGGCCGCCCTAGGGCTGCAGAACCTGCGGGGGCAGGAAAAATTAAAGGCACGGGCGTAGGGAAGAGAACCCGTACGCCAGCCACAGTGCCCCTACCACCACCACCACCACCAGCCGCCCCTGGCCCGGCTGCCCCTGCCACCGGTACCAGCGACGCAGGAGGCCGCCCTAGGGCTGCAGAACCTGCGGGGGCAGGAAAAATTAAAGGCACGGGCGTAGGCGTAGGGAAGAGAACCTGTACGCCAGCCACAGTGCCCCTACCACCACCACCACCACCACCAGCCGCCCCTGCCCAAGGAACAGGGAAGGGGAAAGGGAGAGGGAAAGCGACTGCTGGCCCTGCCCAAGGAACAGAGAGAAGGGCGACAGGCACCACCATCATCTTGCCATCAAGGCCACGCACCACTGCTGCCCCTGCCTCTGCTGTCCCTGTCCATAAGACTCCCGCACGTGCAAAAGTGACCCGGAAAACTCTGACACCATCAAAGTATGCCGCCCTGCTGTTTGATGGTGATTCGCAGGACATTGGCAGCCCGGGTTTCGACGACGAAGCCCTAGCACGGGACCAAGGGTGGGGGGATTTGGGAGTGGACAGTGGGAGTGAGTCCGACGTCGGTGACGAAAATGAGGAAGGGCATCGTCTGTCAAGTGAAGAGGAGGGTGATGATGATGAAGTGCTGTATCGCGACCATGGAAGCGATATTTCAGACGATGAAGCAGACGCAGACGACATTCCGATCCCTGAGCTGCCTTCGTTCGATTGGTCTGACGGGGTCAATTTTGTACCTGACGTGCCCCAGTTCAATCCTGTGACGTCAGGAACAACTGACGACTGGCCCTGTGACGATCAAGCGAACGAAAGCGACTTCTTCCTCGCTTTTTTCGACATGGAGGTAATGACGTACATCGTTGCCCAAACAAACGCCTACTACAGGTGGGTGTTTGGCAGATTGGACGTCCTTTCTCCAAAAGCGAGAATACGAGGCTGGGTGGATACGACTGTGGAAGAATTTATGACGTTCTTTGCCTTGTTGTTCCTCATGCCTCTGATCAAGAAGCATGTGTTGCAACACTATTGGAAGCACGACCCTCTCATCGCCACCCCAACTTTCAATAAGTTCATGACTCGTGACAGATTTTTGTTGCTGCTAAGATTTATGCACTTTGCAGACAACGAAAATCCTAACAGGATTGACAGGATATGGAAAGTTCGGGATGTGTTCACCATGTTGTTGGAGAGGTATAGGAAATACTTTTACCCCTTCCTCAATTTGGTTATTGATGAGTCGCTCGTGCTCTTCAAAGGACGTCTTGTTTTCAAGCAGTATATCCCCTTGAAAAGGCATAGGTTCGGAATCAATCTCTTCGTTTTGTGTGACTGCGAAACTGGAATAGTGCTTGACATGATCGTGTACACAGGCACTGACATTGACATACCGAAAGCCGCTGCCAATGACCCCATGGGCATGTCAGGTGCCATCGTCAGGAAAATGTTGGCACCTTACCTGGGCAAAGGCCACATCATCTACACTGACAACTGGTATACTTCTCCTGCTCTCTGCCAGTTTCTTCATGACAACCAAACGGGGTCATGTGGGACTGTCAGAAAGACAAGAAAGTTTATGCCAAAGTTCACAGGTGATGTCATTCCTCTCACAGATGCCTCCTCCAGTGACACACCTTCAGAAGACGACCTGGCCCAGGAACACCGCGCGAGGCATGTGCGAAGAAGGCGACGAAAGGGGCAGAAATTTAAGCAGCTCGAGAAGTGTGGGAAACTGATAGCCCTGAAGTGGAAGGATAAGCGAGACGTCCACCTGCTTTCCACCGTCCACACAGGTGCCCAGGTGGATTCTGGCAAAATCCACTACCGAACCAGGAAGACAATCTACAAGCCCGACATGGTAGTGGACTACACTAAAAACATGCGCCTGGTGGACAAGTCTGACTGTCAGCTGTCAGGCGTTGAGTGTCTGATGAAGACTGTGAAGTGGTATCACAAGCTCTTCCTCCACCTAGTTGATATAACGATGCTGAACGCCTACAACTTGTGGTTGGTGAAAAAGGATATGGCCCCAAACCAGAAGCTGAAATTCCGGGAGTTCGTGTACAACGTCTCATACCAACTCCTGGAGAAGTATGGCACCACCACTCACAGACGTACGGCATGGCGTGGGGATCACGTTCCTGACCGCATCCAGCTGGGTGTCGAAAGACACTACCCCATCAACACTGAGATGCTTAGCACTCGTCACAGGCAGGCGCAGTGCACCGTCTGCAGCTCCAGTGTCAGGAAACCCCATGTCACGAAAAGAGTCACCTCAATGTGCGCCGAGTGCAAAGTTCCACTCTGCCTGGGTGACTGCTTCAGGGACTACCACACCTTCAAGAATTATTGAGTGTCGCCCTGCCCTGCCCTGCCCTGGACTCGCCCCGTGCCCTGCCCTGGACTCGCCCCCTGCCCCGCCCTGTCCTGGACTCGCGCCCTACCTTACCTGACCTGACCTAATTGATCACGCTACCTCATAATGTAACATATATATTATGTAATGTATAAGTTCCAAAGATGTCCCTGTGATATAGCTTTTACATTATATAATTGTATGTTTCATTATTTAGTTTATAAGTTTCAAAGATTTACATGTAATATGCCTTATTTTTTTAGTATATCAATATATATGTTTGTTATTAGCCAAAGTAATGTGTATATAATTATTTTCTTACCTCAAATGAATTGTACACAAATAAATATGTTTCAATAAATCCTGTCAAACCTACTAAGATAATAAAATAAAACAATAAAAAAAAAAAAAAAAACAAGGTCATGTCATTGTATTCTTACAATATGATATATTCTATGAATATTTCATATTGTTTGAATACAATGGCATGATCTTGTAAAAAAAAAAAAATTATCAAAAATGTTCTAGACAATATAAAACATTCCCCATAACCCCCTCCTGGATTCGATCCCACTACCCTACGACACTTTAAGTTTTCCAGTCCGCGACCTTACCAACCATGCCACAGGAGCTCATACCAAATATCACTCAAAACTTCGTGTCTACAATCGAAATGACAATATACAAAAAAACATGAATTATCCCACCAATTTACGTTTGTAAATTGATGGGATTATCAATTATATCATGCCAAGGTTTATAAAAGTTTGTCTCTGTCAAGAATTAGTAATTATATAACTTTATTCTGTCAAAAATTGCCCAAACACTCAGCAAAATTGCCCCTCTCAGTGCGACTCCACTCATTTTCACACGGTCAAGCGGTGACCCTTGCCGCTCCTTTATGCCCCAGCTACACCAGCAACAGCAGCTCTGTCTGGGAACAAAATTTGTATAAATACAATAATGGATAAAATACTCTTCACAAATACATTTGTATTGTATAATATTGTAAATAAAAATGAATAATAACTGTGTGGGTGTCGAAAATTGCTCAACCAGCTTTCTTATGTCTCGCCTACGCGCGTATATTGGATTATACATAGTTATGACTGTCATACAAATAATTGCAGTAGGTCTCGAATATACATTTAAATTGCATATTACTTGGAAATAAATAAGTAAACGTTTCTCTGGTGGCAATCTACCCTTTCGCAAGTGTAAGGAGACACCATTCTATATTTAGCCCTTTATCACAAAAGGCAATCTGCCTGTGTTTACTCACCACCGTCGCTGGTGGTCTATAATATAGTACTTTATTTACAGTCAATGGCCTACATGTTTCTGTGGTACTTCACATGTGTCTAAAATGCAATGTCTGCTTGCATAAAAATGCAATTCTGAAGTCCATTTATACGTACGACATACGCATGTCTCAGTTTCTCTCTCTCTCTCTCTCCATTCCTGACTCATGTTATTGTAGACCTGTTGGTGGCAACGAACACCAGCCATCTGGTAGACATAAGGTTCAAAATACCAAGACATCAATACGCCTCGGGCGCCTCCACAATTATCACAAAGCTGGTTATCTATCTAGAGATCTGCCTGACTTCCATCTCTCCACGACTCACTCACTCACTGCACCCCTGCATGCCTCCCTCCCACCCACCCACCCCAACCCACCCTTTCAGGCTTCCGTCTGCTAGAAACACATTCACAATTTGCGTAAATATCGCATCAATTGGGCTATATGCGGTATATTCCTTGTTATATGGGACGCCTACATATGTACACGTCTTTATTATAGCATGACAGTGCTCTAAATACAAGATTTATGTGATATTTATGGCGTAACACACCCTCTCCCCCTTTCATTCCCAGCACAACTCACTCACACCTTGGTTCACGCATAGAAACTCATTGATGTGCGTAAATATCGCATGAATTGGTCTATATGCGGTATATATTTTGATATATGGCACGTATACATACGTACAAGTCTGTATTATAGCATGACAGTGCTCTACGTACAAGATATACGTGATATTTATGGCGTAACACACCCTCTCCCCCTTTCATTCCCAGCACAACTCACTCACACCTTGGTTCACGCATAGAAACTCATTGATAATGTGCGTAAATATCGCATGAATTGGTCTATATGCGGTATATATTTTGATATATGGCACGTATACATACGTACAAGTCTGTATTATAGCATGACAGTGCTCTACGTACAAGATATACGTGATATGTATGGCGTAAACCACTCTCTCAGCTCATAAATTGCCGCCAAACCTCCAACACATCTTCATTCCCGCCTAAAAATTCTCTTAATTCCCTTATATATTGCAATTTTTGGTCACTATGAGGCATATTCATCGTTATATGGGTGGCCTACACACGTATACATACTCTAAATAGCCTAAAAGGGCTCAAAAAAGGAGATATACGTGATAATACGCGGTAACCCACCCCCTCCTCCCTCTCCTTCTATCCCCTGGGCGCGTGAAAATTCGGCAGGGAAATCTCGCCGCTCGATGACAATCTAGCCGCGCGGTGCCATTCGCTCCACATTTTTCAACTACGGACCGTTCCCCTACCCCCCCCCAGAAATTTTTTGGGGGGTCAAATATATATGGGCCGATGCACGCAAACATTCCCTACACGATGATGTACTTTTTATCGAAATTGGCAATAGGTCCCAAAATCATCATAGGTGCGCACAGTCTTACCCTGTAGAAAACCCCCTGTGCGCCGCGGAGAGGTTAAAGAATGGTCCTACAGAGCCCCCGAAAACGTATTTTACACGAGTAAAAAATTGAAGGCAATTACCCCAAAAAACCAGGTTATTGCGCGCTCATGCGCACGCACGTGGACTTTGAGAGTTTTCAACCATCGGCACGGTTGCGTGGGATACGTACACAGTTCCCATACAAATCTGAGCCCTCTCGAGTGGCTACACCTGAGGTTACGGTCGGAGCAATTAGGGTGACTCGTCAGACGCGTCGCTGGTGCTGTGCGTTACATACATCGCCGACGCGCCAGACGCGTCGCTGGACGGGTTAAAAAAAAAAAAAAAAAAAAAAAATTGCCCTTGGGCCATGCAAAATATCAGTCCTCTACCTCCCCTCCTTCAGTTATCACTTATTTTCCCTGTTATTCCCTTATTCTGAGGTATATTTTCGTGCTAACATTAGCGAGTTGCAAGCAGGGCATTGTCATCACTGTTAGCCAAGCGAGTGCAAGAGAGAGAGAGAGAGTATCGATCGACAGTGTCTCAGTGGCCTTGGGGGAAATTGGCGGGAAAGCAGGTTGCCTCACCCATACATTATGTAACTCGCGGCCTGTAGCGCCGATTTTGACCATCCAAACGCTGTTTTCACTCGTTTTATTGTTGTAACAGGTTAATACCTTTATAATCAACCTATACATACATACATACATAACATTTTAAGACTGAGTGTTCCACACATAAGTGCAGTTTCAGTCTCTTGTCCTAATGGCGGCGTTCCAGGCAACCCTGTTAAGGGCTGCTTCACTTGTCAAGTTCTTGGATTTGAGATCGGCGCGTATAGTCCGATCCCAGGTCTTCCTCGGTCCACCCCTTGGTGCAGCTCCCTCCACAATCACAGACCTGCATTTTGTCACCCAATTTTGTTCATCCATTCTCTCCATGTCCATACCATCCCAGTCTACTTGTACGCATCACCTCGCTAATACTCTTTATACCTAAACGTCTCCTCAGCTCAACATTTGTTATTCTATCCTGTAGCCTGGCCCACACATCCATCTCACCATTCTCATCTCATTACGCTCCATTCTGTTGACATCCTCTACTTTAACGGCCCATGTTTCTGAGGCATATGTCATTGCACTTCTAACATGAGGCATACACCTTTCCCTTCAGGGGGAGAGGCATTCTTTTCATGGTCAGATTGGCGTCAATTCTCTGAATTCTCCCCACCACACCTAATTCTAGCAACAGTGGCAGCCTCGGCACCACTGCCCGCAGAGATGGTAGCTCCTAAGTAACAAAACTTGTGCACAAGCTCCAAAGACTCATTTCCAAAATTCACAGCCACAGGATCATCACTTAACACAAGCTCGCCTTTGCACACTACGCACTCAAATTTCTCTATTTCTGACTTATCCTTCGGCAGGGGCCCCTTTATTCTACTACAGCGCTTACTCCCATGGTGTACCCAACATCGACAGATGCTACATTGAATTGAGTTACGCCACTCCCTTTCCACACCTGCACATGGGTATGCACCGCTCTTTTCCATTGCCTCGTCTCAAACTACAATGCATAACCTTGGTTTTGTTAATATTGACTCTTAAACCCTTGCTCGCCTCTCTCCACTTTCTGAATTTGGCCTCAGCATCCTGCATACTGTCAGCTATTAGGACTAAATCCTCTGCATAAACAGTTCCAACGGAGTCCGCCTCTAAAAACTCTAGACAGCGCCTCCAAGACCATAATAAGAGGAGGGGGCTTAACACTGAACCCTGATGGACTCCAACACGGACTGCGAATTCATCACTCAGTACACCTTTCACCCTCACCGAACTTCGCGAATCCTCATACATCTTCATTATCACACGCACCAGCCACTCTTCCACACCAAGTTTCCTCATAGCCCACTGTACAACATCTTAGGTACCCTATCAAAGGCCTTCTCCAGGTCCACAAAACACAAAGTAAAGATCCCTGCCTTTTAGTAGGTATCTTTCCTGTATCTGCCTGACTATGAAGATAGCATCGGTTGTACCACGTCCTGGCATAAAACCAAACTGCATATCATCAATAGAGATGCTTTGCCTGATCAAACCCTCAAGGACTCTCTCACAGACCTTCATGATTTGGTCAAGCATTTTCAGGCCCCTATAATTTCCTCTATCTAGCGCATCCCCTTTTCCTTTGTATATATTTACTACACTTTTGAGCCAATCCTCTGGGATTTTCTCATCTTTAATAATGGTGTTTATCAACTCAGTGACTAAGTTTACACCAATCTCCCCTGAGGCTTTTATCATCTCAGCGACAATGTCGGAGCAACCTGGAGCTTTACCGTCCTTCATTTTATTGATTGCGTCGCTCACTACAGCTGGTGCTATCAAAGGAGGGGGCCCAGATATTGGTTTTTCGATACTAAGCTGTTCCTTATCCTATAATAGGCGCATATGGATAAGTATTAATGCTATTTATGGTAAAATGAATATTTTAGTGATGGAAACAGCTCAAATACATGCGCACAGGCAGAGGTGTCTAATTACCCCCATGCGCACTTAAGAGGTTAAATACCTGGGTGGGTGGGGTCTACGTCCAATTACCCCACTGTTCATGTAATTTGAACCATATGTCAGATGTGGTCTAAGTTGCTTAACCTAAGAAGTGCGCATGGGGGGTATGAGACACCACACTCCTGTGCTGATGTATTTGAGCTGTTCCCATCACTAACAACGTTATTTTACCATAAATAGCATTAATACTTATCCATAGGCGCCTATTATAGGTTGATTATAAAGGTATTAACCTGTTACAACAATAAAACAAGTGGAAACAGTGTTTGGATGGTCAAAATCGGCGATACAGGCCGGGAGTTACATAATGTATGGCTGAGGCAACCTCCCTGCCCTCCTCTTGTCTGGAGAGACACTGCTACGCAATAGTCTCTCTCTCTCGCTCTTTCCCACGCTTGGTAACAGTGATGACAACTCGCTAATGTTAGCACGAAAATAGACCACAGAATAAGGGAATAACAGGGAAAATAGGTGATAACTGAAGGAGGGGAGGAAAGTGGGGAAGGAGAGGAGGTGGAGGAGTGATATTTGGCATGGCCCAGGGGCAAAAATAAAAACAAACATTTTTTTTTTTGGGGGTGTTTTAACCATTCCTACCCGGCCTGTCTTACCTAAGGACGGTCGCCCGTACCCGGGCGAAATGGCTGAAAAACGTCTAGGCCTAGGCTACCGTATTTATGTTTATTTTCACTGCTAGAACTTTCCCACTCATCTATAATCGTAGTGCGGTTTTTAATCTGTATTTTGGCATTGAGTAGAGCTCTATAAGTCAACTGGTTCAGTTGTGATGACGATTTCAGTGGAGCAAATATTGCAGAGATGTTGCCAATATGGGGGCATTTCAGACACTAATTTCGTCTGACGTCAGAACAATAACATTGAAGTCTTCTCCTTCTTGTTTTCGGAGGTGCGGTGACGCAACGCTTGGGTTTGTTGACATACGTCGTACGCACGGCGTTCAGACCAAGCTTAATTAGGCTATTAAGCTGCCGTCTTAGGTAAGGACGGCCAGGTAGCGGCCCTTCTGCCGAGCTGTCATTAGGTAAGGCAGACCGGGTAGGAAGGGTTAAATGGATTTTTGTTTTCCCTTACTCTTAAGAGTCTTCCCGCAGTCCGCCGGGGGAACTCTTAAGAGTCTCCCCGCAGTTCCCGGGTTAAGACACCTACATTTACATACGACAAATAATGTTAAGCTTTTTAACAGTTGAGAGGACATTATATATATATATATATATATATAAAAATAAATCCCGCCAAAACAAGGTGGCTATCTTTTGTGTTGTGCATGTTGAATGTTACGGTGCTGTTGGAGTGGCTGTGGTTGTCAGTGATGTCTGATACCAGTGTTATCAGCTCCATATGTTGAACAGGTGCAAACATTGACATTGTAAATGCGATACTACTGTACCTCTAATGTCCCTCATTACAGAGAGGGGTTAGTGGCCATGAAGATGAGTGACAAATAGGCTTTCCTCCAGTGAGGGGCTCGATCCTTGGGCCCGCAGTACCAAACGTTCCCTTCCCTCGAAGGTATCCTTCCTTTCAAAATTTGTAGTATAGAAACATTCTTTGGGATTTGTTTGGCTGAGCGAATGCTTTCGTAAATGGTCGCTGCGACCGTTTACGTCCAATATTATTGGAATCTGAAGAGGACCTTCGACCCTTCTCTTCGATGGTCGTCGGATCCCTTCGTTTGCTAATTGAATTTTATTATTTGTATTATTGTTTCAATTCGTGAATTAAAGGTTACAGAAGACATTCTTTAATGCAAATCAATTGCATAATGTATGAAACTAATAATATATATTAATATGGGTTACAATTAGCACATTTCCAAAGACTTTCGATATCTTCAATGACGATGTTGAACTTGACAGGAGCCGTTGTACAGGCACCTTCACCTGAGGCCTATGTCGGCCAGCCTTGACAACTTGTAGATCGCTTCACCAGATTTTATTCGCCCAATTACCCAGGTAAGGAAATTCATGACATTCCATTATACTTGCTTGTATTTTTGGTTTGGAATCCTCATTTGGTGACTATTATTATCTAGGCCTATCTATTTGAGGCATATTTCCTGAAATAAGTCTTGCAATTGATGAGGATGGGTGTGAATGGGATCTGCCGTGTGTGGGCCTGTCAGCTCTGCAGACTAGTTGTATATGTTCATTTATGGAAGTATTTAAAGTAGGCCTAAGCCTAGCCCAATCAGGGAGAACATGTTAGTCCCTATTTAGGCTATAGCCTACTTTAGTAGGATAGGCTAGGCCTATAGTTTTAATCCATATTCCAGCCTATGTTAAAATAGCCAACAATAGGGTACCTAGGTTAACAAGTCCCAGATATTGAAAGAAAAAGTGGTAAAAATTGAAGACCTTGGACAGCCTTTTTACCTAACCTAACAAAACATAATTATAGGCCTAGTTAAAAGGCTGTCCGAGGTCTCTTCAATTTTTACCACTTTGTCTTTCAATATCTGGGACTTCTTAACCTAGGTACCCTATTGTTGGCTATTTTAACATAGGCTAGGCCTATTGCATTAAAAAATATAGGCCTAACCATCCTACCCTACTAAAGTAGACTATAAATAGGGACTAACATGTTCTCCCTGATTGGGCTAGGCCTACTTGAAATACTTCCATAAATGAACATAAGAAACAATGCCTGGAGACCTGTAAAAACATCATACCACCCAAATCAAGCAGGAAGCAGATCAAGCGGATTCCCAGAGATAGAAAAATACTAATGAAGAAAAGGACGTACTTGAGAGCCAAGCAAAGGAAGACCAGCTATGCGCACAATATCACCAAACTACAAGAAGAGCTCGATGAAGTTGAACGTAAACTCATCCAGTCACACCAAGAGCAAAGAACACGCGAAGAACTCCAAGCAGTTGCAAACATACGAGTAAATAGCAAATTCTTCTATGACATACGCAAAAAGGAGACTCAGGAACACCTCAACAATAGGACCACTTGCAAAACCTACGGGCGAACTTGAGTGACCCAACCGAAATGGCCAAGATACTCAAACAGCAGTACGAAAGTGTCTTCAGCCCGCCAAATGAAGACAAGAAAATCGAGAATGCAACGACTTTCTTTCGCAACAACTCTCCTCGGTAACAGTATCAACAGAGGACATAATAGCAGCCATCGACAAGATTGGACCAAACTCTGCGGCAGGACCAGACGGCTTTCATGCCCAACTGCTAAAAAACTGCAAACATCAGCTAGCCTTGCCTCTAAAACTGCTGTGGAGCAAGTCCCTCCAAACTGGATCTGTACCACAATCCCTAAAAGAAGGTAATGTCACACCAATACACAAAGGGGGTAGTAAAGGCATAGCCAAAAATTACAGACCAGTGGTGCTGACAGTCACATCTTATTAAAATCATAGAAAGAACAATACGAGCTAAGATGGTCAGCTTCCTGGAAGATAACGAGGCGTTCAACTAGGGGCAACATGGCTTTAGACAAGGCCGCTCCTGCCTCTCACAACTACTATCACACTACGACAAAATCCTACAGGATATTCAAGACGGAGAAAATGTATACGTCATATATCTAGATTTCGCCAAAGCTTTTGACAAGGTGGACCATGGGATCCTTCTACATAAACTCAAATCACTGGGAATAGGGGGAGACCTTGGAAGATGGCTCCACAGCTTCATCACCAACAGAAAACAAAGAGTCACGGTTCAAGGAAGCCTATCAGAAGCAGGTGGGGTCATCAGTGGAGTACCACAAGGATCAGTACTGGGACCTCTCCGATTCCTCATCATGATAGGAGACATCGACAGGGACCTGGAACACTCAACAGCCACATCGTTTGCAGACGACACCAGACTCATGAAGAAAATCACCTCACAACATGATGCTCAGCTACTACAACAAGACTTGGACAAAATCCTGAAGTGGGCAGAAGAAAACAACATGGCCCTAAACGGAGACAAGTTCGAGCTTCTAAGGTACAGGAACAAGAGAGCACTACAAAACGACACCAACTACAAAAGTGGACAGCAAGAAATTACCGCCAAGGACACAGTGAAGGACTTGGGAGTAAATATGAGCAGTGACGCCACTTTTTCCCAGCATATTACCAAAGCCACAACAACAGCAAAACAAATAGCAGGCTGGATCCTGAGAACCTTCCACACAAGAAATGAGAGGTGTATGCTAACACTGTGGAAGTCACTGGTCCTACCACGACTGGAGTACTGCTCTCAGCTCTGGTCTCCCCAAAAAGTAGGAGAAATAACAGAAATTGAAGCCACCCAGAGGACATTCACCAGTAAAATCCATGGGTTTCAACACTTTAAACTACTGGGAGAGACTTAAGGAGCTGCAGCTGTACTCACTTCAAAGACGTAGGGAGAGATACATCATCATCTACGTCTGGAAGATTTTGGAAAAAAGGTACCAACTCCAAACATCCAAGAGACTCCGCACCAAAGGCGAGGGAGGCTGTGCTATGTGAGGACTACGCCGGGATCAACACAAAAAATCAAATCCCTGATCCATCACAGCTTTACATACAATGGAACCAGACTGTTCAACTGTATACCAGCCCCTCTCAGGAACATGACCGGGGTGTCTCCAGACACCTTCAAGAAACACTTGGACATGTGGCTGGCCAAAATACCGGACCGGCCACCAACACCAGGATACCCCAGCACCAACTCCAACCGACTTCTGGAATGGAGAGTGGAAGAGAGGGAGCTGCCTGGTCGCAGTGGAGCCCCAGCTCAACTGTGTCACTAACGGACGGAATACAACTAAGTGTAACTAAGTGTAAGTGTAACGAGTCTGCAGAGCTGACTGACCCACACACGGCATATCCCATTCACACCCATCCTCGTCAATTGCAAGACTTATTTCAGGAAATAGGCCTATGCCTCAAATAGATAGATAATAATGGTCACCAAATGAGGATTCCAAGCCAAAAATACAAGCAAGTATAATGTAATGTCGTGAATTTTCTTACCTGGGTAGTAGGCTAATGGGAGACAAAAAAAAATGTGTCTGCTATTTTTCCCGCCTTTGGTTCGCAACTTCGCACCAACCTAAATTTGTTGCTATCGAGTGAATTGAATTTTTTAAATCGCAGTCATCAAAATATCACTGGATTTCTAGTCATGAATGTTAGACATATTACTCTAACATTCTATTCAGTATATTGTCCAATATACAAAGCATTTATGATTAATAAAACATATTTGATTAGGCCCACAAAAACACATGGCAGTCATTCGAAAAATAGTCCTGTTAATATTTTAATAGATAGGTATCCATGTCCTAAAATTAAAATTATATGTATAAAAACTCGAGATGAACTTATAAAATAGGTCATTGGCCACTTTACTGGATATTAGATTATACAATTATAAACTGGTTTCAGATCTGGCAAGCGCACAATAAATTGATGCCAGTGTTCGCTACCCATAATAGTCATTATACGAAACTTCTCGGACAGTAAACATCTCTTCCCCACTTAACTTACTTTGTTAAGTTTGACATTAGTTGTGCATCTATGTGCACATTAGCAGTAGGCCTAATGGTGGTAGATATTTGTTTCTCATAGAAGGAAATCTTTAATATAATGTGATTTATAGTCTTAATAAAGGTAAAATTTTCAGTTATAGATTGTGTCGTGCGTGTGTGTGTATTCCAAGGTTGCCAGCGCACATCACATCTCCAAACTCGCCCAAAAGTAGCCCAATAACTTAATACCGCACAACAGACAATTTCAGCTATTTTAATCCTATCACACACATTTTCTGATATGTTTACCTTTAACAGCCATGCATGCATGATACTGTGAGTTCCCCAAATATAACTAGGCTAGTCCCATATAGCCTACTGTATGAGTAGTGGCCTACGTGTCACAGCATTTAAATATTAATGAAATACCACATACATTATTATCACAATCATGCACTCATCAAATCTGCATCAATGTCCCAATCCCCCCTCACAATCACTTAATTAGGCTATGCAGTCACCACCACATAGGCTACCATACATGTATAGTACAACCAACAGAAAGCCATGATGAACGTTTGTATGAAATGTAGCCTAGCTATAGGCTACTCAACACTCGACACCTCTACAACTTTAATAGTATATAGAACCAGTCCAATTCCGCTTTCCTCAATGTTAGTTAGTTAGGATAATACTTCAGAGGCTATCCACCCCATCACACTGTAAATCAAGAATATAATATCGTTTGAAATGGAAACTCGCAAATCTACGCTTCTGAACGAATCCTAACTAGCCCAATGGTGCGAACAAAAGAAGACCTTGGCAACACTGTACAGTACGTATATCCCGCCGCGGTCAGATGACGACCTAAACAGTCACCCGTGGAAAAGGCAGTGTTGTAAAAAAAATTGTCATCATCTTTTTCGAATTTCCTGCATCTCCACGTATGTAATTTGCTGCCTGTGTTCTATGACATTCTGCTTCACATTGAGTGATTTCCTGTCACTGGTCTAATAAGAAATATAGCCGGTAACATATTTAGCTGCCCGATTTGATAGATTATAAATTGGTAACTTAAAAGCGCAAGATAGCTTGTTTTGTAGGAAAGAAACTATAGTGCGCAGGCGCAGACATTCAACCTGCCAAATTCTACAGCTACAGAATATAATACCGTATGTTCAGCCAATTTCTACTGAAACACGTATTTGTTAGTAACTAAAAAAGGAAGTAAATACAATAAATTCAATACTTCGCCCAGCCTATCACACCACATTAGACGAAACTAAATTTCTTGTTCAATAAGCTGATATCTATGTATCAAATGATGTTAATTATTATATATTCACTGCATTAACGAGTATATAACCATCATATTATGAATCTAGTAAAAATATACTACACAACTATGTGTCATAGATAAGTGTGCAAACTATTAAACATCTTAAATCACGAAAACCCTCAAACACCTCAATGGTGTATCTCACACGAGTCATTTGAATAAGACCCCCAGGGCCATCTGGATTTTTAGTACTATTTACCCTCATTGGGCAAATAAAATCTGATGAAGCGGTCTTAAGGACCTATCCATATGGAAGCCCCATTTTCCCCCCACAAAAAAACCCCCCAGTTTTGTTGTGATTAGATGATACAATATTATATAACAGGTACCTATGTATGTAAGAATTGCAATAAATTATGTGAAATATATTGTTCATTCTTTATGCGGTACCTATAATTGTCCAAGCATCATATATTTAGTCATTTATAAAAGTAAACCTTCTTCGGTGATAGTTTCGATGACATTGGCGACTTGTTGCTTCATCTTGAAAAAGTGTGTGATCGTGGCCTGCTTTTGTTCGTTCACCTTCGTGGTGTAGACCGTCATTAGTTGCTTGTTGAGCTCATCAAATGCCTCATTAATGGTTGAAGAACTCTCCAGGTTACCCTCAACAATATCCTTGGCCTTCGTTATGAACC